>OZ024832.1:39306077-39963577 GCA_964016985.1 Anodontia alba | reverse complement strand
TAGCCATCAACAATGATTGGGTTGACACAAAACTTAAAAATTTGGTTCGTATAAAGGCTCCCAATTCAGTCAATGTATCAAAGCGAAAACATAAAAATCAAATTCATCTGTATGATAAACAAAGACGAGTAATCATGACTGATTCTACTGTGTGACAGAGTAAATGAAAACCGATAGTTCAACTACGGGGGGCCAAGCCATAGACAAATCGTCAAGACCCAACCCACTGGTTAAAGTTCAAAGAAAAGGCCGTCATTGAGTCTGAGGCCCGAACTGCCGTCATGAAATTAAAGAATGGGGCATAGCCATCAACAATGATTGGGTTGATAACTAGCAAGCCTTACAAGGAGCCCGCCGTTACAGTGAAAGGTCAAAGATTGCAAGTGGTAGATAAGTTCACCTACATTGGAAGCACATTGTCAAGAATAGTGCACATTGATAATGAAGTCAATGCCAGGATTGCCAAAGCTAGTACAGCATTTGGCCGACTACGTGGTAGTGTTTGGGATCGAAGTGGAATCAGGCTTGACACAAAGCTGAAAGTCTACAGAGGTGTGGTGCTGCCAACACTATTATATACATGCGAAACGTGGACAGTTTACCAACGGCAAAAGACTGAACCACTCCAATACATGCTGTCTTAGAAAACTTTTAAAGATTAAGTGGCAAGACAGGATTCCAGTCAGAGAAGTCCTGAAAAGGGCACGGATGCAGAGTGTACATACTTATCTGAAACTGGCATAGTTAAGATGGACAGGGCATGTTACCAGGATGCCTGAGGAATGTTTGCAAAAATGAAAATCCTCTATGGAGAACAAGAAATGGGTAAACGCTCCTATGCTGGTCAGAAAAAGCGATACAAAGACAGGCCATATTACCAGGAAGCCTGAGGAACGTTTGCCAAAACAAAAAAACAAACAAAAAAAAAAAAAAAAAAAAAAAAAAAAAAATCCTGGAGAATAAGAAATGGACAAACGCTTCCTTGGTGGTCAGAAGAAGCGATACAAAGACACCCTCAAAGTCTCCTTCAAGGACTTTAACATACCAACAGAGTCGTGGGGACAAATTGCACAGGACCGAGCAAAGTGGCGACGCCTCATCAGAAGAGGTGCTAGTGAATATGAGGCAAAAAGAATAAGCGAAGCCGAGCAGAAACGTGCACAGCGCAAAGCCAGAGCTAAGAAATCACTAACAGAGCTGTCTTGCTCTGACCTCTGTTGTTCCATCTGCAACAGACAGTTAAGAGCTAGATTTGGTCTAATCAGCCATCTTAGAACACACAAACAATGGCATTTCTCGCATGTGATTAAGTTTGGTCATTGTCAGTAATGACAGACGAACTAGTGTTATTTTTATTAGCGCTGGTACTTTGAAACAGTTAGCGAACTGTTTTTGGCACAGTGATCTTTCAGCCTTTGAAATTGTTATTGCCAAGGGGAAAAACCTACGCATCAAACTTTCCTTGACAGAATGTAAGATTTGCGTAAAATAAAAAAAAAAAAAAACAAATCCAAACGTTTGTGCATGACTAGGATTTTTATGTACTCTCGTGAATTGAAAAAAAAACTCGGATGTTTCACTTCATTCGATGAAAAAAATATCATGGTCATGACACACATTTGTATGCTCTCTATATATTATATGATAATGTAAAATTGCCGTTTAGTATAACGTATGAGAGACAGTTAAAACATTAAGTAAGCAACCACCATAATTTTAGTGTATGCATTAATATTGGATCAACTGTATGTGAGCAAACTCTGCTCCTGCTGTGCCTCATACGCCGGCACCACACCGAACCCTGTTGGAAAACAGAGCATGTGGCGGAAACTACTGTCGAAACAGCACATCCTCTGCATCCGGATTCCCCATGGTGACACATTAGGCACAACCGATATAGAGCAGACCTGAGAACATCATTTTACCATCACAATATAACTGCAGATAAAAGCTTTAATAGACGATTTAACATATAAGTCAGATTCTAAGGAGATGCGAGCAAACTCTGCACCAACTGTACTACTTACAGAAGCACTACATCAAATCCAGGTGGACGAAATAGCATGTGGCGGAAACCAATGTCCAAGCAGCATTTCTCTCGAACTCGAGCCCGCCATAGTGACACATTAAGCAAACCTATTCAGATTGTATCTAAAACACATCATTTTATATAATGCTATTAAAACAATCTACAATTGAAATAAAAACCAGAATTTTATGGTGATTTAGTGTACCCGTACATATTTAGAAAATTATGGGAAAATCTAACTTTTCGGAGCAATTCAGAAAACTAATTAACCGTATAAAATAATTGGCTATAACCTGGATATTATGCGGCAGACTGCATGCCTGGTTGTCAACCCAATTATTGTTAATGGCTATGCTTCGCTCTTTAATTTGCACGACGGCGGTTCGGGCCTCAGTCTCAATGACGGCCTCTTCGTAAAACTTTAACCAGTAGGTTGGGGCTTAACGATAGATTTGCTTGGCCCGCCGTGGTTCAACTATTGGTTTTCATTTACTCTGACATACAGTAGAATTAGCCATGAGTACTCGTCTTTGCTTAACATTGTGAATAATTTGAATTTTATGTTTTCACTTTTATGCATTGACTGAGTTGGGAGCCTTTATACGAACCGAATTTGTATGTATTTCTGTATTAAGAGTAGCATCGGGACCCAGGGTGAAGTTGACTAGCTGTAAAAAGTGCTTTAACCCCCCGGTGATTTATTCTACTGACCGTTCTAAGGCGGTGGTCCCGATGTTAGTCTTACTCGTTGTTTCTTTGTAGTTTATTCTATGAGGCGATTTGTTTTATGTCTTACCTTGTGTTATTTTGTTCTTGTGTTTTTCAGTCCGTTTAGCATTGCGATTACCTCGCTTCGGGAAGAGGGAGCTAATCTTCGTGTTTTTCGTACGTTTGTTCGGTTTGCGCTTGTTTGGTTTTGTCTGTTTCCTCTTCTTCCTCTTGGTGTCTTGGAAGGGCTGAGGTTTGTGGTTGTGGCACTCCCTGGACTTTTCGTTTACCTTTTTTTTTCTACATGGTAGCATCCGCTAAACATAAAATATCAATTTGAGGTATAATTTGAACACCCAAATATTGAAAACTTAATTAATTTGCCTATTTCAAGTAAACTAGTGCACTCTGAAGAGGAGACAGTGCTGCGTTTTTGGAGAGGAAATACAAGGTTTAGCAATATACCTGATCATGTTATAATTGGAAAATAAAATAAAAATATACATTTTTTTTACATCATTTAAAAAGTTAACAATTGGGGTCAACAGACAATGCTTTTCTACATAACTCTGTGAGCTTTTGCAGGGAAGAGTATATGTGATTTTACTTTTTATTACATCGCAAAATGGGACATTAGCGCTCCTTTGGGGGCTTATTTTTGTATCTGCCGCATTTATTTGTAATCGTGCGACGCCGCATCGGAACTTGGCAAATGCTGCATGATACCTCAAGGGTAGCATCAATTTACAGTAAGCTACAGTCTCAATTATTGTCTTGAACAGGTAGAAGGTACGTTCTGTATTGCAACATATGCGCATATTTACAACTTAGATCAGACTGCACGTCTACATAGTCAGAAAATTCTTCGCAGTTTGCTTCAACAATTTATGGACAATATGGAATCTAAACAATAACCAGCGAAGAACCAATCAGGCTTTTGTTTTATTCTGTATTTCCAAAGTATCCCCATTTCAGATTATTATGTGATCACAGGAGCTATCTTACGTGCTTTATGGAGGTCTTAAAATATCGCCCGTTCTCAAATATAATGCTATTATTAAATATCTAGTCCTATGGGAATATTGAGCTCACACATTTCAAAGGATTTCATTTCAGATTATGTTGTGTGTGTGTTCGCAATTTAACATATATTACTTTTTCTGCGACCTTGTTAAATTACAGCTATGATGAGGAAATACGCCATGAACACGTATATTAGATGCAAAACAATCTCATTTCTAAAACAAATAACCGTACCGAAGAACAAAACTATTGTAGATATATCCTAGTTTTGTAAAGTGCCTTTTGCGTTTTCATGCCGCGGTAAAATCAACGTTCCTCACAATTGGAACATCATGATATTTAAAGTTCATTTAAGAGAGAAACATTTTAACTGCTTCTTAACAACCCTTGCTATGCAAGCTCAATATCCACTGTAGGTACATGACCTTTCCAAATATTTATTATATAGTTTACTTCTACTGACAAGTAAACATGTGCGACATTTTGTACTTACGTTCAACAATAACTTTTAGCAATCTTTGAAAATATTTTTTGCTACCTTTTCATACTGTTAGCTTTATTCTGCATCCCCTGTCTCTCTTCTTCATATTTTTAATATAATGATTCTTTTTATTTCGTTCAATTATATAAGCTGATTGTTATTTGTGTCTTTGTTCGGTATCAGATGTCATATTGGTGTTTACAGCCCATATATATTTGCCTTCTGCTTAGGTGTTCTTTTAAGATTTACTAAAGAGCTGTCTAGAAATCGACAGTGGGCTGCCGCACTAGAAAACAACAACAAAACAAACCGTTTGCAATTGTAAAAATATTTCGCTGATATTTACAGAACGTCAAAAGTGAAAAAAGACAACGTTGATACTCAACAGGTAACAAAATAATGTTGTATTTTAGAAGTGTGAAATACATTCGCTTGAAATATAAATTTACTTAGAGTTTCATTATTTGTAAGACATGGCAGAATTACCACCTCTATTAATCTATATTATTGCATAAAAAACAGTGTCGCACGTTATTAATAGCCGTGCATTAACCGGCGAAAAGCCGTGTATTAACAAGGCAATTCACGTGCTGTTAATACACGGCTACGCAACTTTCCATATGCTCATGCCAGGCCACAGAATTGCTGCCGTCACGAGATATGTACTACCCTGCCCTAGAACAAGTATAGTACGTGGAAATAGCGTTCGCGTGACATCGTGAAAAGGCGAAACAAAAATGTGCAAGAAATAACGCGAAATGTAGCAAATGTTTTCAGTTTTTATGCAATAATGGCGATCGAACATGATGTTTCAATGCATTAACATTCGCCAGGTCCCTTGGGAGGTGTTGAAAACCGCGGCCTTCGGCCTCGGTTTTCAACACATCCCACGGGACCTGGCGAATGTTAATGCATGAAAAACCATGTTTGGTCCCTATATTCGGGGCGCTGTGGTGCAGCGAGCACCAAGTGTTGTGTCCTTGAGCAAGCCTCTTCATACCCATTGCTTAATGCTAGTTTCTACCCAGGAAGACTCGCGCGTAATACTCAGAAAATGAGTAGTGTGCTGTATAGATATAGATGCATAACAAAGACGTACAGTACAATAGTTTATTGTACGGGACACATTGCTATACCGCAACTGTCAGACATTCTTACGGATAAACGAAATAAATACTAAAAGAAATTGTGTGTTAATTTTATTCAAAACATACAACAAATTACATTAAAGGGAATGGACACATTTTCAGAGGAGGCAACTGTCTCAATGGTAACTCAAAAAGGGTTTACTCTATTAGAGTAGAACTCTTTTTAGAAGGGACTTTATGTGCAGGAAAAAGCAAACAGCAGATCACAGTCGTTGACACAAAATGGTTGGAAAACTACCAAGGGCATTCAGTCCCCTTAACCTGATAGGACATTAGAAGTCACTCATGTAACAAAAGCTCTGCTATCTGGCCAAATTTCCAGCATCCATTAGTATGGCGCCTCCTGTCATACTGTCGGCAGCATCCGTACATAAGAACGACACGAGCCCTGATATCTACAAAAAAATAAATGAAATAAAATAAAAAAAAAATAATTAAATAAAAAAAAGCAATAAAATAGCTGTTGATAAGGTGATAAGGTGATTGATGTCTTTGTGACGGAATACAAAATATAACCGAAGAACACGTAAAAAAAAAAAAAAAAAAAAAAGGAGCTGAGTCCCTAATAACAGCAATCTGCAATACTATCTCATCGAAAATCGAAAGCAGAAGCAAGGAACACCATGAACGCAAAAACAAAAACAAAAAAAATCCCACAAAAGTGACAAACACCGCAGTAGAAACGCAAAGGTTAACACATTGCCAGCAGTAAACCGTCTGGGTATTACATTCACAAGGGTATGAAGTGAAAACTAAGCAGGTGTATACTTTATAAAGCAAAATTTCGGACGTTTAAAGCGTTTGAACCTTAATGGTTTTAAATGACTTTATTTCTATATTTTATACTGCATACATATATTTTAATGCATCCAATAACGTAAATTATCCCTTTCTCTTACATGGCTTACATACATATAGATAAAAGAGATGCTGAGATAAAGTAATTAAGATAATTCAGGTATCTTTTGCTGCTAGGCGCTTAATAGGAGTACAAAAGTTTTCGGGTAGAGGTATGAAAAATACCTATCCAGTATATGTTGGATAGCAAAAGAGTCTGTCTTATCTTAGAGGTATACAGTTCACAGAGTTATGATAAAGGATTACAAGTTATAATTTTAATTTATGTTTTAGTACTATATACTAAACTCGACTTTTTATCGTTTTCAAATTGAATGTTTGCGGTCACTTCTTAAATACTATTCTTCATGAAAACTATCCTAATTAAAAGTTGTACAGAAAGATAGGCGCCAACATCTCCAAAACGATCAACGAACGAAGCATTGGGTAGTTCGCTGTATACTGACGGAGATTTTTACAATTACGAGTATGTCACTCCGCAGATTTTATAAGTCCGTGATTGACATCAACGTGCACTTTTCAGGTTATGTGTACTATCGATATCCAAACATCGTTTAATGCTCGATATTGCATTGCTATTTGTAAGCACTCATTCAACCTTGGCTTTAATTTTATAATCAGGTCAAGGCGCTAGATGAGCAGAGCAGTTAGCTGCGTTTTTCTTTTTCATCTTCAAGAAAACTAGCGCATTAAGATCCTTTAGATTTATCTCGCTTAATAGTTTTCCAATTAGAAGAGTTGTATGAAGACAATGATAAAAACAAATCAATTCTTCATGATGCAATATGTGTTTTGCTTTCGTTTCAGAAGATCGTAGAGGTCTAAATGGGCGGTCTTCTTTAAAATGTTACGGAATTTAGGAATATCGAAAGATCTTCCCCTGATTACAGTGAAATCTATGTGTACTTCAAAATTGTGACCTCACCGACATATCGGCGCCTATCTCCATCATCAACTTCCATCAAAGGAAGTTTTTACTAAAACGTTTATTCGAAAAGTTATCGCGAAAATTCAATTTAAAAACAAATATAAAACAATCAAGTTTCTAATCACCGAGACATAAAGTTGAAAAGTGGCTATAACGATGTTAATTTTAGTTAGCAGTTCATTTGAGAATAAAACAAAACTCAGTTGCTACGTTTATACATTACAATTTACAAGATCAAATCAAAATTGATTTGAAAGAATGTTTGGCCTGGGCTTGACTTGCCAAGCCGAAGGCCTAAGTAGTCATTCAAAATTTCAACCTCTGCCAAAGCATTTACGGAAAACCCGAGTAAAGGTGCAAAGTACCGCATCCCACTACGCTGAAAAAAGAAGACCCTTGAAAATAAAATCACACGTATATTTTGGGTTTGAACATAATAATTAGGTTTATGTTTATGTTAATCGTACGAAACTGTTTGACTAAGAATTTTGAGCCCTGATAAGCTTATTCATAACTGCAAATTAGTACGCCGTAACATTGTAAGACAACACGAATGTTTACGGAGGTAGCCGATCTAGATAGCCGGTAGTAGATCGGGAAAGTACGAGTATTTTGATTATCTGAAAATCTAAAAAAAAAAATGTCAACCAATTTGATGTTTGAATCCATATTGGGATTCAAATCTTTTCATAACTTTCACACATGCATGAATAAGGTTTGTCTTTTACCATTACCACTCTCTGTGAATATTCAGCAGATTGATGATAATTTTCTTTTTTATTCCAGTAAGAAAGGTATTGTCAAAGCTCAAGAAAAAAAATAAGGAAAAATATTTCAACATGTCGTTTGCTGAAAGTTCTATCCCGCGTGCCAAGCGTTAATTTAATAATATTTTGTTGGATGTTGGGCTACAACTGCCTGTCATCTCGACAGATGAGTAGTTCACAACCAGAAATAAGAAGACATTTTAGTGATGTTGTGACCATTCTAATGAGAACCCATAACATGTTTTGCTGCAAAACAAAAACAACGAACAAACACTAAAACTAAGTTTTAAATAGCCATATCTCTAGATAACAGCGGGTTGGGTGGGCTGGTATCGGATTAATATTTTTCGTATTCCTCCATGAAAACATATGTTTTGGGTACTCATTAGATGTGCCTTACCGATGCGCTTCTAATGAGAAGCACAACATATATTTTCATGGAGAAATGAGAAAAATATCCATACTTTTTGATTGTCTTATCTAGAGCTATGGTGATAATAACTAACTGAAAGTTTTGAATAAATGCTTATGAAAAATGTTGACAAGAGAAGACTATTCTGATGCCCAGGCCTCCAGCGCCTGCAGCGCTTTGATTTAATAGTGTTTGCTTTCTCTTGTACAAGTGTCTTCTGGCTGATGATTGCGACGGATGTATGCTCAGTTGGAGATGTTCCGTATTGTTCAAGTATGACTTCAACAGTTTACTTACAAATATTTTTTCTGCCAGCGACGACGGTATCGTCAGAGATATGCAACTATGAAGGTCTAAATTTTGTATAGATACGTTTCTTTTAACCTTTTCAGTCCTGCAGACTAAACCAGATACATTTGTACCTGTTCAAACAGTATAGATTCTGATGACATGGCTCATTAGGAACCGTTCCATCAGGATTTACTCTGATTGCCATTTTGTTTAAATGTTTGACTGACATGCCATATTAGCAACAATGCACACGTCCATATCGTCCATTTCGTATTGAAAAGAGTTAATACATAATCAATGAGCCAGCGCACGACAAAGCCTACAATCAGACCTGTGCGACGAGCACTGACTCATATCAGCCTGTACAATTCAGTTCAGTATGGCAAGGGTTCTCTTTTATCCCTCTTTATATAGCCTGTAGGCTTACAAGGCTAATGCGAACAGCGAATACTCTGATCAGTCTGTGTCGATGCGCAAGCTGATCCAAGTCTTCGCTGGTCGCACAAGTGTAATTGTAGGTTTTGTCATGCGCTGGCTCAAATTTAATTCAACATATGCTAGGCCATAGCTACTAGTAGTAAAGCCGAAATACACGTATAATGAAAAATGTAGACAAAGTGTACGCACCTGTTCGATGGTTACTGGTTTCTTAGTTGGGTGTATACCATCAAAGAACAGTTTCTGGAATAAAATAATGGAACACGTCTGCTACAACAGACACATAGAATCAAAATGTGTTGTAATTAATCGGATCAAGCATTTGCTATACAACAAACAGAATTATTGGATACTGTAGAAAGCATCGACGGCCTACCAAGGTCCTATAGAGAGTACGTGGCTGCGTGGCACCATCTGAATTCGCGCGCTTCGCAAATGCTCGAAGACACAGCTTCACTTGAAGCGATCCGCTTGTACCTTAGTTGCAACACAAATTTTAAATGTGTTCCACTCAAATGCATTTGAGTCGCGAGAAGAAGGCTCTTTGGACTTTTCGTCGAATTAATCTTTCACTGCGTATATCCGACCCCTTAGCAATGCCACATCCTCTGGACGAATTTCTCCTTGACCTACTAATTACTGGAGTGAACAGCATCAGATCTGGCGAGACTGCTCGCCCAAGCTTTTGCTTTTTGCATATGCTATAACGGCTCTTTTCACATGGTGCGGCTCATTTTAAGTATCAGCTGTATTTTAAAGTAAATATTGGCGACATTTCTTCTTACTGACTTCTTATAGGCAGACCCCTGGAGTACAGAAGACAAATTAAATGCCGTCATTTCAATAATTAAGTCACCAAATGTGATAGTCCCCACTGATTGGCTCTGATTCGTTCTTGCTAGAAAGGTTTAAGATTACCTGTACAATGGTTGACCAGCAATTTAAAATTTTATATCGCTAGGTTTACCGGTAGGCACCTGAATCTCGTGTCTCTAATAAACTATACTAAACATGATTTCCATTACTGACTGCCTCGGAATTGTATACTATTAAGAGTGTATACTATTTGACCGGACGCTGGCAATGCCTACCTTTAATATATTTAATACATGTATAGTTACCAGAGGACGAGCCTTTAAAATATTCAGTATTTTGAGCGTGCATTGTTCTATATAGCAGTAACAACGGTGTGATTACGACTGGCCTCGGTGACTTGCGCGTCCGACTGGTGATCAGTAGGTTACGTGTGTTATCCCAGCCGGGTCCGGCAACATTTTTCTCATAGGATTTAATCATTAAATAATTTCGACGGTCATTCTCTGCCTTTCGTTGATTCAATAATGGCAGTTGTCAGTTTCTTGCTAACGAATATGCACAAGTACTGGTTAACCGTTTAGAGAACTAAGCCTGCTCATAAAAATGTGGAAAGGTAATTAACCGTACAGCGTTGACTGGGTGGTTAAACTCCAAACTAACCAACCGTTGTATACGAAATGTATTAATGATGAGCACATTAACTAAATTACTGAATTGAATTAGACACTATGACCCTACCACCAGAACAAACTCTCACCCTAAAATGAGTCTAAATACCAGTCACAAGTCATATTTCTGCTAACCCCCATTATGAGGTCCTCATTACTTGAAGTTAGGCCCCTGCTGTAAATCATGTCCGAAAACAACATACAGCTAAAAGACATCTGCAAGCTGCACCTGGCAATTGTATGATTGCCTCAAATAAGAAAGGGTATCAATATAATATTTTTCTTATTTCTACACGAAAACATATCGAGGGTTGAGCGCAAGACTATGGTAACTCAAACATATTTTTGAAACCCTTGTTTAGGGGCAACTTGGACCCCTTTGTAAACAATGCAAATTTAGGTGCCATTGCTCATACGAGCAATGGCACCTAAATTTTCATTGTTTACAGAAAGAAATGTTGTAATCTTCATAACACCTTCATGGTGAGGAGATTAGGTTTGGGGAAAAACAACCATCTGACTTACGCTAGTCTTGCGCTCAACCCTCGATATATTGCGGGTGCTTATTAAAAGTACAACATATGTTTTCTGTAGCCCAGGTACAGATTTACATGGTATACGCATTAGAAACGCCTCGGCGAGGCTTTTCTAATTAGCACCAACAACTTAAGTTTTCTGATACCAAGATGCAAATTCATAAGGGATACAGACTGACATGTCGGAAGACATTTTTCTGCATCCAACCTGCATACAGACTTTATACGAATGACTAGGAGGCGTACGCAACATCGCAAACTACAGTGTTGCATATAAAGAGACTCAGTCAAACCTAATCTCCGATTTTCGTGATTTTTTTTTATGTTCTTCGTCTCCAAGGGCAATCCTGTTTACTTTTATTGTTTGTTTATGTGTTTGTGACAGTAATATAAATGAAATATAATACATTTAAACCAACATATGTCTTTGTTGAGAAATAAGACATATACATATACGTCGTTTCGGTTGATATATGGGATTTTGGTTTAGTTTAACCATTCGAGAGTAAAATAGTCTAGCGAAAATTAAATAAAAACAAGTTTTATTTTGGAGTAAAATGACAGAAGTACTTAAATGATTTCGATCAAGCGTTTTAACATATGCGGGCTTTGAACAATTTTTACCGATTTTTTAATGGAAACTTTAATCCTCTACCAGTTAGCATGTTCACAGTGACGTTTTAACGTGAACAGTCTATTTCTGAAATCTGATCAACAGCGTGTGTTATGACACCAAAACCGGACTTGCATTTAATATATCTGTGCTCGAGCTGAGATGTTCCGTCTGTCGTCCCAAGTTCTGGACTTTTTGTACATCTTCTAGTTAATGTTTGAATATGTACATATGTACAACTTGGCTGCGTTCAGTAAAACAAATCACTCGCGATAGGTTTTAAGAAACTGTTGTGCATCTTCGGAACGGTTATTGGAAAATCGTCTTATGTAATTTCTAATAAGAGAGTGGCCGTTATTCTCGTTATTAATTACTATTGTTTGTTTTATAAAGGATAGAACGGAAAGATTGATTTTGTTTGCAGGTAAACTGAGCGCAGCCCTATATTTTAGATGATAGCAGATATACCTTGGCCTCTTCATATGTTATATTGTCCTTCTCAGCTTTACGCCGTATCTGTTTAACTGCAACTGCAAAGAAATGTACATAAAGGTGCAAAAGCTCGTGCAAAAGTCAGCGAGATTACAGCATAAACTTTTATTTCATATGGTAATCATATCCAAAACATATAGACAAACGACTAGAAAATGGAATACACGAGGAATGGCTTTCATTTACAGATATTTCTCAGTGCATTTACAGAAAACCTATAGTTAACTTTTAGCACGTAATGTTATTCGTATTTTGACTCGACGCGATGTCACATTATCATTAAGTGACGTTAAAATAAACAATGGTTCTCTCCAACATGATTAGAAGATGACGACATTACGACATGAACGACACTATTCCACTGTTACTAGAAAAAAACGGCATGCAATGGTTTTCTTGTTCAGTATTTGCCCTAGAACCAGATGTTTTAGTCAAATAATGGATGGAAAATAATATAAACATATGTAATAAAGGCAATTCATTTAACGTTCACTGAAGTAAGAAAAACATCGGGTCGCGAGCAAAGTTTACATGAATCCTTTCGGGGTTTACTTACTTTGCTCGTGACCTGACGTTGTTCATACTGAATGAATGTTAAAAAAAAAGTTACCTCCATTTCTTAAATGCATTCGGTGCTATAGACGTCTATTAAATCAATTCAGTGCCTGGACAAGAGAACAAAGATGATTTAAATAAATTGTCCCAAACAATTTACTGTACTGAGACAAATAACCCTTTCCAAAACACAATGAGTGCGCACTAAGGAGAATCGTACGCTTTACTCTTTCACCCCTTAGTTTCTGAAGTCGACTCTTCTATCTTTGAGTTAAGACACATCCACTTTATAGAACAGGAATAACGACTCTTCGCATCTGGTTCTACACTGTTTACATAAGGATCTGTTTTGGTCTGCTAGTATGCGTTAGACAACTGTATGATAGTCCCAGATAACAAAACGATATCCAAATAATATATTTCTTATTTCTCTACGAATACATATACTGCGGGTGCTCATTAGATGCGCCTCGGCCGAGGTAGAACATATATTTTCTGTACCCCAGATACAGATTTACATTTATATGGCATACAGGCTTCCATCGGTCAAAAGACTTTATCTGAATCCCTTCTGAAAACTTATCTTGTGGATACTACCATCCATACAAGTACATTCTCTGTTCAAGAGATAAAATGCAATATACGCCTGAAAGGATAAATGAAACGATGATTTTCTTAATTAAAGAAACTCAAACCATTTAATGGCAAAGTTCATTCGGCAGCACATGTACAAAATACCGATTGCATCTAAATGCTGCTTAAAAAGTACTAAACAATAAATACTATTTACTATGGTTTTTTCGTTTAGTAATAATCGGTATAATAATTTTCGCAGTTGAACTGGTACTAGTATATAACTATCTTTATGTAGTTCCTTATACACTTTAACAGCTAAAGAACATATATGCGAAAGTTGATACTGACAGCAAATTTTAAAATCTGCAGGCAATCGCGGTCGTAAATGGTTCATAGTCAGTTTAATTATTAAAATCAAGAGAGGAATGAATACACTTACGTAATTCACAATGCGTTTGGATAGCGCCCTGCAAACACGTGTCTTCGGGTATATGCCTACACATCCACGCAGTATGATCTGGGCCTTCACTGTTCGCAAACCGAATCATTGAATATTACAGAATGTATGAATGGAGTGCAAATGCCCGGATCATACTGCGCCTGTGCAGGATGACGTGCATCCGCACATTTTGCTCAAAGGCACTTTAGTACTTACTCTCAGTTTCAACAAATCCTGGACATACCGCGTTACATGTTATACCATATTCTGCTGATTCCAGCGCAATAACCTGAAGGTAACGTTACCACGTGATCAATCAAGATTTACATATTAATTAACCTTAGTCCTGCGGAACCCGGATATGCACTGCCTTTGCAAACAGTGTATATCTAGATCAGTTGACTTCTGAAGAAGCCAACTGATCTGTATCTGCACTGTTTGTCATTAAGCATATGGACTTATATTTACAACCTGGATCAAGTAACCTGATTGGCTGAAAATTAGAAGTGGACGTAGCATCTCTATATGTTTAGCATGGCAAAGGGTAAGTGTTTTATTAAATAAAGTTTTGTTTTGTTTTTAAAGAAAATATGTAGAGTAACTAAATAAACATTTTCTTTAATTATAATATTTATTTAAACTTATTATGTATTACTCCATATATTACAAATATAAAAATGATTCTTTCTTCGGATTATGTTATACTGAGTCTCTCTTTCAAATGACGTCAGCACGCTTTGCGACCTTACGTCATCTACACTCGTCGCGCGGCGTGATAGCGCTCTAAATGAAATATTCCCTCCTGGGAATTATAAATTATATTTTTAGCAGGAAGTACTAAAAAAAGCTTCAGGTATATAATATAACTCATAATTCAATAGAGAATTTGACTTTCTTCTGCATCTCTTTTGCATAGGTGTCCTACCTGCTAATGCCTTTTCTTGTATTTCTTTGTGAGGAAGCGTACAAGTAAAATTCTGTTTAACCCTTGCCATGCTAAATAAATAAAAAAAAAAAGCCATGCCATTTCTAATTGTCAACTAATCAGAATTCTTGATCTAGGTTTTTATTAACATTTACATACTTAATGACAAACAATGCAGACCTGGACCAGTTAGTTTCTTCGCAGCCAACTGGTCTGGATCTACTCTGTCTGCAAAGGCAGGGCATCTCGAGGTTTAGAAGGACCAGACTTTACTATCTGCACCCATAACAGGCAAATCAACTTAATTTCCATATCTAAGTGTTCAAAGTATAACTGAAGTTAATGATTTTAAGTTTAGCTTACACTACCATACAGGGCCCAGTTGTTCAAAGCGTCGTTAGCTTAACGAGCTCGTTTAGGGTCATTTCGTTTACTGTTTTAGCGGATTCAATATACAATATTCTGATATTTTTTGCTGAAAAAATGTGAGTAGCTTTTGCACTGCAAAAGCTACTCACATTTTTTCAGCAAAAAATTTCAGCATATTTGCGTATCACTCGATTAAAATTTTAACGAATCGTTAACTAACGACATCGTTAGCTTTGAACAACTGGGCCCAGATTGTCTTTTACAGAATAATATAAGCCGGCCTCGGTGGCTCAGTTGGATGCGCCGTTCGACTGGAGACCAGGAGGTCGCGGGTTCAACCCCCGCCAAGGTCGGCAACATTCTTTCGTGGAGATTGATCATGAAATATTTTCTACGGTCATTCTCTCCCTTCCACTGATTCAAGAAGGGCAGTTGTCAGTTTCTGGCGAAAGAATGTGCACAATACTGGTTAACCGCTTAGAGGACTAAGCCTGCCCAGTAAACGTGTGGTTAGGTAAACTGACCGCGCTCGACATGACCCCATTGGGTTGACAGGGCCGTAAAACCTCAACACAAACAAACAAACAAAATTAATATAAATGGATGTGTTTTAGACATAGTCTAAATCGGCTGTGCACATTACGAAAACACGCCTATTCAAATATATAGAAAATTTCATCTCCAAAAACTGAAAATTTTCAGATGACAACATCTGATATTTTTCCTATTTCTGCTCAAAACATAGATTATGAGAATCTAACGAGTACCCACAATCTGTGTTTTTGAGCGGAAATAAGAAAAATAATATATACCACTGTAAACCCCAGTTTTACTATATAAAAGTGGGGTTTCAGGGGGTCAAAATTATACAGGCATGTTTTCGTGATGATAATGTGACAACGACAATGGGGGCTAGTGCGAGAAACATGCTGTTTAGACATTGGCTCCGCCACATGCTCTTTCGTTCACCTGGGTTCGATGTGGTGTCCTTTTAAGTAATTCAGTCGATGCAGATTTTGTTCGAATTTTCTTAAAAGCTGATAGATATGTTTTTAAATGTCTGTCATAGGTTATCTGTAGCTAGATCGTGCTGGTAACTAACGTTTTTAAGGCCTCCTCTCTATCGGTTGTACCTAATGTGTCACTTTGGCGAATCCTGTAGCGAAGGACGTGCTGTTTGGACATTGGTTTTCGCAACATGCTCTTTCGTCCATCAGGTTTCGGTGTGACTGTGTAGATAGCACAGCTGGAGCAAAATTAGCTTACATCATCTTGATACGATATACAGAAAATATGTTGGTTGTTAAATTAATTATTTCATCGTCTGTTAGTTCTTAACTGAACGGTAATTTACATTGTTTTCGTGAAAATAATGATATTTTTCATTACGAAAACATGCCTATATAAATATACTGAAAGTTTACCACCAAAAATTGAAAATTTTTAGATACAAAAATTATAATATTTTTTTATATTTCTGCTCGAAACATAGATTGTGGGTACTCGTTAGAACCGCCTTGACGAGGCGGTTCTAACGAATACCCACAATCTATGTTTTTGAGCAGAAATAATAAAGATAATGTATACCCCTGTAAACCCCAGTTTTACTATATAAAAGTGGGGTTTAAGGGGGTCAAAATTATATAAGCATGTTTTCGTGATGTATACTGTTGTACAATTGTTGAGACGTTAATAAACCATATCCTATAATGCTCAACAGTGCCAACTGAATAACAGTAAGAAACAGTATCAAAGAATCAAACGTTAGCCAATGACAAACTGTCAATCTGATACAGGTATTTCATCCATAGATTCTGAAATAATCTGTGATTAAGGAACATCTATTCGACATAGCATTACGAAAACACGCCTATTCAAATAAACTGAAAATTTTACCACCAAAAAATGAAAATTTTCAGATGAAAAATTCTGAAATTTTTCATACTTCTGCTCAAAACATATATTGTGGGTACTCGTTAGACGAGGCGGTTCTAACTAGTACCCACAATCTATGTCTTTGAGCAGAAATAAGAAAAATAATGTATACCCCTGTAAACCCCAGTTTTAGTATATAAAACTTGGGTTTAAGGGGGTCAAAATTGTAAAGGTATGTTTTACGTGATGGGTAAATATAAAACAAAGAAACACGCTTGTGAGTATTTGATGACTTCTCTGCAAATTGTTAATGATCTTTTCATTCATATTAGTGTAGTCGTCTGTTATGAAAACATAAAACGGGAACACTGACGAGCCTTACGTAGTTTAAAAGGTATCAAACATATAGAAACCAACAGTGAACAGTGAAAAGTGAATGGCAGTAAGGAACAGTATCAAAGAATAAAACGTTAGCCAATGACAAATTGTCAAACTAATACAGGTAACCTATGCATAGATTCTGAAATAATTTGTGAATTAGGAAACATCTAATTAGCATACGTAAATATAAAACAAAGGAAAACGCCTGTAAGTATTTGACGACTTCTTTGCAGTTGATGATGACCTTTGCCTGTCTTCATTCATACTATTGTAGTTAAGTCTGTTATAAAATTTGATAAGCGGGAACATTGGCAGGGGCCCGCCGGCAAGCCTTAGTTTGAAAGATAGAACAAACATATAGAAATGAAGAAGACATAGCACCACATAGTCTTGCACAATATGAAGCGAGATTGTAAACCAATATACAGTATCTTCGTTTCTCGGAGTCTACGGGACTGTCTGAAATGCTTTGAAATATTCGTAGCTCGACATATCAGATTTGCAGAATTAAGGAAAAGAAATTGGAACAACCACATTTCCTAAATTAATATGTAATTTGGCCCCTGAAATTAGAGATATATTCAAATATTTTCGAGAAATTGCTCCTTAGGACCGATTCCACCATATTTCCACAAGATTGTGTTACCTGTTATTAGATTTCGTTGTTAAAACAGGGTCCAGATTTTCACTTCGAGATAAGCGGTTATTCGAGATAAACGAAGTCGAGATAACGACAGTCAACTGTAGTAATACAGATATCTAAGTAGAGCCACAATTACAGAACATAACCTTACAATTATACCAAATCTGGGTGTTCTAAGGCTTAAAGTATAGCTGATATAATGCTGTGCTGTAGGTCATAGGTCAATACATTTGTCACAGAGGCACCATCACGAAAACATGCCTATATAATTTTGACCCCTTTAAACCCCACTTTTATATAGTAAAACTGGGGTTTACAGGGGTATACATTATTTTTCTTATTTCTGCTAAAAATATAGATTGTGGTTACTCGTTAGAACCGCCTCGACGAGGCGGTTCTAACGAGTACCCACAATCTATGTTTTGTGCAGAAATATGAAAAAATATCAGAATTTTTTTATCTGAAAAATTGTCATTTTTGGTGGTAAAAATTTCAGTGTATTTGAATAGGTGTGTTTTCGTAATGCTTTCGATACGCGAGACATTATATTCACCAGATGTAGCCATACAATAAATCAAAATAGTATGCTATACAGCATAGGAAATGTGTCCCTTTCTTTTTTTAATGTTGGTCAAAATCAACTTTCAGATTCACACACACCCAAAACTTGCCGTCCGACAGGAGACCAGGAGGTCGCGGGTTCAACCCCCGGCGAGGTCGACAACATTCTTTCGTGGAGATTGATCTTGAAATATTTTCTACGGTCATTCTCTCCCTTCCACTGATTCAAGAAGAGCAGTTGTCAGTTTCTGGCGAAAGAATGTGCACAATACTGGTTAACCGCTTAGAGGACTAAACCTGCCCAGTAAACGTATGGTTAGGTAAACTGACCGCGCTCGACATGACCCCATTGGGTTGACTGGGCCGTAAAACCTCAACACAAACAAACAAACACCCAAAACTTGATCAGTTCAGGAGATACCAAATTTCTGCTGTGTAGATTGGAGGTCCCGATATAGGTGAAAGTGACATTTCCTTAGTACTGTCTATACTAGGAGTATCCTTACAGCAAGCCTATGCCAAATAATTCAGGACATATGGCTAAGAAGATAATTGATGGATGACCAGAGGGACGGAAGGACAGAAAGATTCTCTATAGTCGGGTACTAGTGCATCATCTTGGGCTCGATTAAAACAGAAAGTCACAGTATGGACATAACTCATATGCGATCCTTTTGGCTATTTATTATACTGCGGAGAGACGTTTTGGGGTATAGCAAGTAAAACTCATATTTACATTTGTTTTTTATATCTCCTTCTGTTGGTGCCTCGGGAAGGAGGTGCTTCGAGATTGTGTCATTTCCTGGAGATCTTAATTTATACTTTTTGGACATAGCAAATACGATACAGTGACTTGCGTATTCAAACTCTTCGGAAACTAAGATAGAACCGAATAGAACACTCGCTTTTGTTTAAAAGGATATCCCTTCCATGGCATGTCATTGCATGTGCGAAATACCTACTCTTTACAACCTCTTACGGATTTAGCACATGCATTTGAGTCTGTTTACTGATTAACCTGAGGTAATATGATGAGTTTCACTATAGAGGCAACAGACGCTTTTTTCACAGACATCTTATCTTACCGTCTCTCAAGTGAAGGATAATTTTTGTTATTATCAGTTGAGCCGCGACTTTAAAAAAATATGATATATGAACCTATGATAGGAGTGTTTGCTGTCCGCATGAAGAAATATTGCATTACGAAAACACGCCTATTCAAATATACTGAAAATTTTCCCACCAAAAAATGAAAATTTTCAGATAAAAATTTCTGATATTTTTCATATTTCTGCTCAAAACATAGATTGTGGGTACTCGTTAGAACCGCCTCGACGAGGCGGTTCTAACGAGTACCCACAATCTATGATTTTGAATAGAAATAAGAAAAATAATGTATACCCCTGTAAACCCCAGTTTTACTATATAAAAGTGGGGTTTAAGGGGGTCAAAACTATATAGGCATGTTTTCGTGATGGCATTTTAGGCTATCCAAAATGCGCCAAGAGAAGACTCAGATATGACTGCAGGCTTGTCGGAATCTTCGCTGGGCGCATATGTACGAAGGTACGTTTTCTGACATTGCAGTTAAATTTTGTCTTAGAGTATGAACTGACTTTATTTAGATCTTTGGGTTTCGGCACCGCTTTCACTGTTTTTAAAGTAAACACGATTGGTGAAAAAAAAAGGTAAGAGAAAAGTCCAGGGAGTGCCACAATCACAAACCGCAGCCCTTCCCATATCCCAAGAGGAAGAGTAAACCGACAAATCCAAACAAGCACAAATCGGACAACGAAAAGCACTAAGATTAGCTCTCTCTTTCCCAAGCGAGGTAATCGCAATGCTAAAAGGACTGAAAAACACGAGAACAAAATGACACATGGAAAGACATACAACAAATCGCCTCGTAGAATAAACCATAAAGCAACAAAGAGTAAGACTAACATCGGGACCACCGCCTTGGTCAGTAGAGTAAACCACCGGGGGGTTTAAAGCACTTTTACAGCTAGCCAACTTCACCCTGGATCCCGATGCTACTCTTAATACTCTTAATTAAGAAGTTGTATGCGCATTAGGAAAACACGCCTATTCAAATATATAGAAAATTTCACCTCCAAAACTTGAAAATTTTCAGACAAAAGCTTCGACTTTTTCCATATTCCTGCTCAAACATAGATTGTGGGTACTCGTTAAAACCGCATAGCCGAGGCGGTTCTAACGAGTACTCACCATCTACGTTTTTGACCAAAAATAAGAAAAATAATGTATACCCTTGTAAACCCCAGTTTTGCTATATAAAAGTGGGGTTTAAGGGGGTCAAAGTTATATAGGTATGTTTTCGTAATATGGTAAATACCGAACAGTGGTTTTGGTCAATATTCCAAGCTTTGATAATCTTTTTCTTACATCTGTGTTGCAAACACATTGGTGAGAGTTAAGGTGCAAACACTTTACCCTTGTCATTCCTATAAGGCCTGCTTTTGTGGTACAGTACGGAATTTTGCCCGGTTGTGCAGATAACCCATTCATTGACGCCATATTAATAACTCTTCCCCATCCTGCAAACAGTAAGATAACAAAATCTGTACCAGGCTGTACATGTCAGCTTGCAATTACATTAGAGATCAAGAAGCTTTAACTCATTGTAGTCGGGAGACCCGTAAAAGGGTAATTGGCAAACAGTGCAGACCCAGATCAGACGCCGCAAAACGCGGCGTCTGATCAGGGTCTCCACTGTTTGCAAATAGTTCAGCCATTTTTCTCTAAGAATATGTAAATCTTATAGCCGGACGTACCTAAAATTGAAATTAGACTCTTACAATATATAGTGCGGGAGAGTCTATTCGGTATACAATGGGGTAACGCACCAAGGGTACGAGTAAGCTCAATCATGTGGGTCGCATTGAGCGAAAAAAGAGCCTTCAAACATGCCCAATATGCATAGATTCAGATCATTATGAGCATGCGCAAAATATCATCCGGGCAATTGCTCTCAATCGATACAGTATATAGTATCGAATGTTTCTGGCAGCGGACTGTGGGGTCCTGATCAGACTGCGCAGATGCGCAGGCTCATCAGGGCCGTTGCTGTTCGCATATTACCGAAGACATTTTTTCGCACGGCGCGGCTCATGTAATAATGGTTATTATTAAAGCCAAATGCATCTGACCAAACTTAATATCTATATAGCTCCAGTATATAATACGACAAACAATTACATGTACCAGATCAACGCTTGAAAAGACGATATCTATATTTGACAAAAAACTATTAAAAATAAAAATATTTAAAAGGAATTTGCTGGGATTACTTGAAAGACCATATTTGCATTTCCTTTCCCATAATTTAAAATATCCTTCAGCCCTTATCCCGTATCCCTTATCCGGTATCTGTGCTCCATGCTTGTGGCTTTGAAAACTGATGATCAACGTTCGAAAAGAGGCCCTTACACAAATTGCGGACAACGCAGACCCTGATCAGCCTGCGCATTCGCGCAAGCTGATCAGGACATTCGTTACCTGCTTACATGATAAATGGATATTGTAGCATATGTCGTCGAACACAGAATGTCTAGATCAGACTACAAGGATGTGCACGCTCATCTGGACCTACGCGATTCGCATTTGGCATAACGACCTTTATTCAACGTGGCGCATCATATATATATCACTATTGAATTTTGCACCTCACAGCTGTTGTGCTTTCCCTTTGTTGCGGCCGTTAAATACCTCTCCGTACACACATTTAACCCATTATTAAAAAGGGTAATTGGCAAACAGTGCAAACCCAGATCAGACGCCGCAGAACGCGGCGTCTGATCAGGGTCTCCACTGTTTGCAAATAGTTTGGCCATTTTTTCTCTAGGAATATGTAAATCTCATAGCTGGACTAGAATTGAAATTTGAGTCTTCCAATGTATAGTGTGGGAGAGTCTATTCAGTATATAATGGGTTAATGCTGTTTTTAGTCTAGTCCTTTAGGTTCATCTTGCACATTAACGTTGTCATTGTCAAAAGCTATATGTCATTCAACCCTTATCCAGTGTTATTGTAGAACTGCGTTCCGCGATGCGGCATTTCCTATGTATCTCTGTACATACTTGTGTCTTGCCATTTTGTTCTGTGCAAAGATATCAAAATGATATACAATACTGTATACTAACCCTAGCATGCGCTAAACATATGTTGGCAGTCTATAATGAAGTTGGTGCAGTCTTATGTTTTCTCTCTCTCTCTCTCTCTCTCTCTCTCTCTCTCTCTCTCTCTCTCTCTGTGTGAACTGCTTTAACCTCCGCGTCCAGTTGTAATAAAGTTAGTCGAGGCGGATGACCATCCCACTTACACACATTACAAGTATTGTAATACACATCAGAAACAGTCTGTGATTTTAGGGTTTTCCATTTGTTGTAATTATCTTCTTTTTATATATTTTTTCTTACTATTCACTCACATTTATTGTTAAATTCCATCCTTAAGATAAGAGGAATAGTATTTCTGTCACAGAAATAACTCTCACCATAGTATGAGCATATTTGCTTTCAGAGACAATGCGTTTCGTTTTCTAGAAACAGAACATTCATTTTGTATTGTTACCGACTCTCCAAGACAGTAACTACCATTCCAATGTAATGATATATTGTCACCGACTGTCCAAAACAATTACAACCGTTCCACTGTAATGTCTTTTTTTTTTAATATTGTCGTTTATTCTCCAAATTGATATGTATCCCCATTATCCCCACGCTTTTCAAAAACAAACAATGGAGATATTGCGAACGCCTTTGTTCGTCCGTCTGTCCGTCCTTGCTACATGACTTTTACGCGTGGTTAGGCCGTAATGGTGTGCGAGAATAGCATTATTTTTCATTTCTCTCTGCTCAGTGGTGAAAGCGTGGGGATTTGCGATGGTCATTCCTGGTTAACAAAGATAACAAATAGTATCACTAAAACCTAAAAAATGGCAAACGATATCTATACCTTTTTCTTTCATGTAGGGTAGAAAATATCGTACCAAGAGAAATGGCACAGTAAGATGTAGGTTTACCATGGAACGCCAGACATCTACTGGAAAGTTTTCTATCGGCGAGACATGCTGGAAACCTTTCATAAAGTAACAATGACATACATGTATTAAAGGCTCCATATCCCTAAAAATAAACATTTTATTATCCAAGAAAGGTTTGGTGAATTCATATGGTATTAATACAATCATAAAATGTGGTAACCTACAGCCTGTAAAATTTCATTTAATATCTCGTTCTTGAAATGAAATGATTTTTTATCATATCTCCGAATTAATGTTGAGTTCAAAAATGAGAGACTAATTGAAATTTTACAGGCTGTCAGATGCAACATTTTATGATCGTATTAATACTATACATAAAATAATTAAACCTTTCTTGGATGAAAATGTCTATCTTTTAGGAATATGGAGCCTTTAAGAGATCGCAAAAAAGCTACTGCTATCATAGTCTGAGTGTATTTCACACATACAATACATGCAGAAAATTGTATTATAACATTATTTTATAGAACATCGAAAAGACATGTGTATATTATTCCCATTTGTCTCTTAACCTGGCGCTACAAATAACTCTCAGTGCCTCGAAGTACCCGTATCTAGAACAATTTCCATGGTCAATGAGGTTCGATTGTAATTTAAATATGTGAATACCACATATAATGCGACTTTCAGACCGAACATGAAGGTACTTCTTTTTTCTTTTTTTTTGCATTTTATTTTCGTGCGTTGGTTCTTATGTAGCGTTTTTGTGTGTTTCTTGATTGTGATTTTTTCTTGGTACCTTCACTTAATACATTTTGTGTAAGTCTGATGTATTGACTAAGCGTAAATATCAATGTGCTAAAGTTAACGCATAACTTCTAATATTATGAAGGTCTGACTAATTTCATTATTCGGCTTATTAGACTCCGATTTTTCGTGTGTTCTTTGTTTCAAATGACAATCTTTATAGATTTAACGTCACGTCAGGGGGTGTTATTGCCTTGTCGTAGCCGAGAAAGCTCTCCGCGTGCTTCATTCATTGTGCACGTTTTTATATTTATTTTTCTTGGAATCACAGAGCCAAGTCTGGTATATTGGAAATTCGAGGTCAGCTTTAGCCGGTGCAATCATTACGAAAACATGCCCATATAATTTTTACCCCCTTAAACCCCACTTATATATAGTAAAACTGGGGTTTACAGGGGTATACAATATTTTTCTTATTTCTGCTCAAAAACATAGATTGTGGGTACTCGTTAAAACCGCCTCGCCGAGGCGGTTCTAAAGAGTATCCACAATCTATGTTTTGAGCAGAAATATGAAAAAAATATAAGATTTTTTTTTTATTTGAAAAGTTTGATTTTTGGTGGTAAAATTTTCAATATATTCAAATAGGCATGTTTTCGTAAGGTGAGGTTTGTGGGGGTGTGGTGCGTAGGTAACACTGTAAACTATACTGCTGCCGTATCAAGAGTCTCAATAAAACCGAGATTCATATTTTCGTTCTTTTGAGTGCTCGATGTTTCCAAGAGCAGCCTCTATATCTCATTAATACCCACAAGAAATATAGCAGACAACATATTCTAGCCATATTCATTGTAACCATCACGAAAACACGCCTATATAATTTTGACCCCCTTAAACCTCACTTTTATGTAGTAAAACTGGGGTTTACAGGGGTAT
Source organism: Anodontia alba (assembly GCA_964016985.1). Classification (NCBI taxonomy): domain Eukaryota; kingdom Metazoa; phylum Mollusca; class Bivalvia; order Lucinida; family Lucinidae; genus Anodontia; species Anodontia alba. The sequence continues at coordinate 39,938,357 of OZ024832.1, read as the reverse complement.
ACATTATTTGTCTTAGTTCTGCTCAAAACATAAATTGTGGGCACTCGTTAGAACCGCCTCGGCGAGGCGGTTCTAACGAGTACCCACAATCTATGTTTTGAGCAGAAATATGAAAAATATCAGAATTTTTTATCTGGAAATTTTCAATTTTTGGTCATAAAATTTTCAGTATATTTGAATAGGCGTGTTTTCGTAATGAGAGTACACGACTGTCGTTTTATGAAATACGCATGCTTTCTGTCGCATAACGTTACATCAAATAAAGATACAGATTAAGTAGTCTAGAAATTATATTTTATAATAATGTTAAAATATATCAGATCTCGGACAATTTTGCATAAACCTTCTTTGTCGATCAGTACGAAACCCAAGTTCGAAGCATGTGATAAAATGATGTACAGTCGACTCTCGTTATCTCGAAGTCCAAGGGACTCTCTGAGAAACTTCGAGATATCGGTACCTCGACATATCATTTTAGCAGAATTGCGGAAAGCATAAATCGACCAACCTTATTTCACAAATGAATATGTAATGTGATTCTGGTGTTAGGATTTTATCGAAAATTTTGTGGTAAAGATATTGTGGGAAAGAGAAGAAATTGCTCCTCAGGAGAAATTTCTCCTCTTTTTCAACAATACTTTGTTACCGATTGTTAGATTTCTATGTTAAAAGAGGGACCAATTTTATAACTTCTATGCGGTTATTCGAGATAAGAGGTCGAGATGACGAGAGTCGACTGTAAACACGATGTTTAACAAACCTGCGTTGTTGACAAGTATATCAATTCCAGTTTTATGGATGCTCATAACAGTGTTACAAAGATTTTGTACTGATTGATCGTCTTGTAGGTCTGCATCGACGAAATAAATGTCTTTGTGGTATATCCTGAAATGACGAACAATGACCTTTACCACTCTCTGGGCATATTCAGCAGACGACACATTTGTAATATATTTCTTGTTTTTTTGTTTGTTTGTTTTTTTTTCAGAAAATAGGCTTTGACATTTCATACAAACTAGTTCAAAAGGAGACAATATGCATGAAATGTCAACGACTATTGTCTGCAAAAAACATTTCAAATGTCTGCTAAAATCGTTTCCGAGAGTGCTAAGATAAACGCAAAGATCTACATAGGACCTCCTTATTACAGACACGAATTACGTCATTTATGATGATACCATTTCAGCCTCGTCAGCTTTTAAAAATATAATTAGGGGATAACTGCATTCAAATTTGTCATTTGGGGAGATAAATCGGCGGTTTTACGGTCGGAAATTTCGTTTTACGGCAACGCGTCAGTTGAGGTTTTCTGCCGCGGATAATGTTAAATAGAAAAATTTGATGCGCGAGGCACACTAAATTTGATACACCTGGTTGACGCCGTTTCTGAGTATTTCCAGCACCCCCTCTTACCCTCCCCCACCCCCGCCCCACAAACACACCCGAATATATCATTGGCTCAGTATTAGGTACCTAAATCTCTGTACTCGTTCCGGTGCATGTGTACTGGTTCTCTGGTACTGCGCTGGATTTACGCTAATGAAATTTTCGTTTCAAATTTCTAACATGGTACAAAAACGTTGTTAGTATGGACCGCAGTCCGCACGAAGAAACTTTTATTCTTTGCTATCCAAAATGTGCCATGTGAAGATTATGATATTTTCGTAACAGGAGATTTCAATCTTGATACCTTAAAGCATTCGTCAAATCAAAAAGTACATGACATATGCCAGCACTTTAACATGGTGCAGCTTATAACCGAATCAACACACATAACTGAGAACTCGTCTTCTTTAATAGATCTGATTTTCACATCTAATAAAAATAATATACTTCTTAGTGGTGTAGGCGATCCTTTTCTCGACCAAAATGTAAGGTACCATTGTCCGGTATATTTCGTACTAAAATTTAACAAAACCCCATCTCCCGCGTTCTATCGACATATTTGGCTTTTTGATCGTGGAGATTATCAATCCTTCTCACGTGACATCCAAGCAACCGATTGGGATGCATTTAAGAGTAATGATATAGATGCATATGCAGAAAGAGTAACAGAGCAAATAACGAATTTAGCTGATAAACACAGCCCGAATAAAATGGTAAAAGTACGTCAGTCAGACCCCCCATGGTTAACAAATGAAATTAAAAAATGATCCGTAAACGAAAACGTATTTATAATAAATACAAAAAAACAAAATGTAATTTGGACTCTGAAAATTATAAGCGCATAAGAAATAGCGGAGGTTCGTAAATCTAAGCAGATAAATTAAAAACTGAAGACATTGGTCAAAGAGACTGGTGGAGAACACTTAAACAATTTATTAAACCTGAACAATCATCATCACTTCCGCCTCTGTATAAAGATGGTGTTGTTTATCCAGATAGTAAGGAGCAGGCCTATATTTTGAATGAATTTTTTGTAAACCAAACCATACTGAATGATGGCAATGCTTTCATACCAGCTACTGTTCCCCTCCCTCAGAATGTTCTAAACCAGGTAGTAACTACACCACAAGAAGTGGAATTAATTCTAAAATCACTGAAACTAGGAAAGGCAGCCTGACGCAGTGAATAATCGAATACTGAAGGAACTGGCTCTTTCTCTTTCGGTCCCTCTAGCTGATCTTTTTAATCTTTCTCTATGTAAAGGTAAAGTCCCAAATATATGGAAAGAAGCAAATGTAACTCCGATCTTTAAGAAGGATGATCCATCCATAATTTCAAACTACAGACCTATTGCTCTTCTTAGTACAATTGGGAAAGTCTTAGAAAAAATCGTTCATAAAAACCTTTTTAACTTCACTCGTGACCATGAAATACTTACGTCTTTGCAATCAGGTTTTATACCCGGGGACTCTACTGTTAACCAACTAGTTGATATCTATAACACATTTTGTAAAGCTTTAGACGATGGGAAGGAGGTTCGTGCGGTTTTTTGTGACGTAAGTAAAGCGTTTAACAGGGTGTGGCACCAAGGTCTTCTTTACAAACTTCAATTAATTGGTATTTCTGGCTCGCTTCTATTGTGGTTCAAGGACTACTTAGACAATAGAAAACAGAGGGTAGTACTACCCGGAGCCGCCTCTTCTTGGGTAGATCTAAAGGCCGGTGTCCCTCAAGGTTCCATTCTAGGCCCCCTTTTATTTCTCATTTACATAAATGACATAGTTGAAGATATACATTCTACAATACGGCTTTTTGCCGATGATACAAGTCTATACATCATTGTAGAAAATACGATTACCGCAGCCGAGCACCTTAACGCTGATTTAGCTAAAATAAACTTGTGGGCGACTAAATGGCTAGTAGCATTTAACCCTACTAAAACCGAGTAAGTCATTTTCTCTCGAAAGCAAAATAAACCCTACCATCCCCCTATTACCATGGACCAACACCAGATAAGCCAGGTAAATTCGCATAAACATTTAGGCCTCATCTTCTCCAGTAACTGTACTTGGCATGACCACTTAGAATACATTAAAGCGAAGGCATGGTACCGGATCAATATAATGCGCAAACTTATATCTGTCCTTGACAGAAAGTCACTTCAAACAATATACATTTCTTTTATCCGGCCGGTCCTCGAATACGCTGATGTTGTCTGGAACAAATGCACCCAGTATGAAGCAAATGAATTAGAAAAAATCCAAAACGAGGCTGCTTGCATTGTAACAGGGGCAACAAAGCTAGTCTCCATACATGCTCTCCTCTCTGACGTTGGCTGGGAATCCCTTTCATCCCGAAGAGAAAATCACAAGCTCATTCTCTATTATAAAATGCATAATGACCTTTTACCTGATTACTTGTCTTCTTTGGTACCACCAACTGTTGGTAGTACGGCAGTATACAATCTGCGGAACGATTCTGATTTAAGAACTATTTCCGCTAATTCCCAATTATATCATAATTCATTCCTTCCATCTGTGACGCGTAGTTGGAACGAGCTGTCAGAAAATATAAAAGACTCAACGTCGGTCGCAGCATTTAAACATAAACTCCAGGGTACTACAAGAAACCCGCCAGCCTAGTTTCATGCTGGGAAAAGGTTAGACCAAGTATACCATGCCAGATTAAGATTAAATTGTAGCTCGCTGAGGCATCATCTCTTTTTAAAAAATGTTTTAGACAATCCTTTTTGCGAATGTGGGGCTGTCGAAGATAATAAACATTTCCTCTTTGAGTGCGAGCAATTCAGGCTGATACGACAGGAACTTATCGATACTGTTTCTCTTATTTGCCAGCCGAATCTCGATAATTTACTGCATGGTAGTGAAAATTTGACAAACGATGAGAATGAAAAAATATTTTTGGCAGTGCAGGAATTTATCATCAAATCTAAACGTTTTTGATCCGGACGGTCTCTTTATCATAAAATACGCTGAACACATCAAAAGTTGTTGAGGATTTTCTCAAATATATATATGTGTGTATATGTGTATGTATGTGCATGTGTATGTATATATATATGTATATATGTATATATATATATATATATGTGTGTATATATGTATATATATATATATATATATATATATATATATATATATATATATATATATATATATATATATATATATATGTGTATGTATGTGTGTATATGTGTGTATATATGTATGTATATATATATATTATATCATTGTTAAAATCTCTTGATGAGTAAGAGGGTGCTTGATTATTTAATTGGCTGGTTTTAAGACAAAATTGTTGATGACCGCGAGACTCGACTTTGGCTGTTCTTTCGTTCTTGCTCTCTTTCTATCATTCTTAGAAGACCTCTCTTCAACATGGAAAAAAGAATTTGAACTCCATTCCCCGTGGAGCCCCATTTTTATTTAGATACTTAGTGCAGCTTAAATTTAATAACTATAATTGTAACGATGATTTAAAATTGACATGATCACGAAATTGTTAAATAGTATAGAGTTATTGCAGACATGGGATACAGATTCAAATAAGTCTCAGACTTTTTTCTGGATTCCTTTTGTATAATGTGTGTACCATGAGTTTCATATTTCTATATATCTGTACATGTTATACAAATGAAATAAAGTTTAAACCAAGATTATGATAAGACTACGCGAAGGCGCAGGTTGATCGGAATCTTCGCTTGGCGCTCGTTTCTAACGTTGCGACTCGTTTAGTATATACTGTTTTGCAGTCAACCCGCGACTTTGCTAAAACTTATTTTCACAGCTTCCAGGCTTATCTTATAAAATGGCATTGGTACTGGAGTAAACACAAAGTATATTGTATGGACTAATGATGAGATCACTTATCTACCTTCTCAGGTCATCCACCAATGAATCTGTATACTTTTTTTCTCCAAGTCCGGTAATTACCAATGAACATCCATCTTCTGCTAGACGTCGCGCAATACCGTGACCAATACCAGCTGTACTTCCAGTTATAAGCGCTGCCTTCCGTAACATTACTCTTTTAAATGTGTATTCGCTTGTACAGTAAAATATAGAAGCATTTTTAACCCTTTAAACCCTGAATATCTGAAATAGACTCATCCATCTCTGCATTAATTGGCACATCCATTGTTGCCAAAAGGGAGACAGTTGTAAATCAAGAGCAGAATGGCAAGCAATTTAGATCCATATGAGACGGTTCATATGGATCTACGCTGTTTGCAATAGAATCTTTCTGTACAGGGCTGGAAGGGTAAATCTTTATATAATGTTATTGTTATGTACATGTATCTCCAATATTTTCATTAGATTTAATGCGTATAAGAACGTTCAGTCACAGACTAGAAGTTGAAGCATGCTCTCTTTTTCTCTCTCTAGTATGGCAAATAACTGATGTTATCTGGCCCATTAAAGGGAAATTGCTTCTTATTAATCAACCTACGAGTATACATGTTTTTGAAAAAAAAAATATTTTATGAGATTATAAACAATTTACAAATATAAAATATAATAAAATAGCTGAATGCTCTAGCAAAATAAGACTTCACATTTCGTTCAGATTGTCTACGAATAATGTCAAGTCCTATTTTCTATGAAAAACAACAACATCAACAGCAAATATCACTAACTTTTATCTGATGGTTTGGCTACAGAGTGTTAAAGCTTACCATTCTCATGTTGAATAAATTAAGATGCCACGCCCACTTCTAATTGCCAGCCAATCAAATTATTTGATCAGGGTTATTGATACAATTTCACATACTTATTGACACACAGTGCAGATCAAGATCAAGCCAACTGAATCTACACTCATCACGAAAACGACCCTATGTAATTTTGACCCCCTTAAACCCCACTTTTATATAGTAAAACTGGGGTTTACAGGGGTATACGTTGTTTTTCTTATTTCTGCTCAAAACATAGATTGTGCGTATTCGTTAAAACCGCCTCATAGAGGCGGTTCTAACGAGTACCCACAATCTATGTCACTGTATAAAAGTCAAAAAGGGGGTCAAAATTATATAGGCATGTTTTTGTGATGGCTAATACTTAGTTATAATAGCATTGAGCATTTCGTGAAAATATCATTGAACCAGTCCATGACCTTTTGTAAAGTGATAACAGAACAATGGTAAACCCTTAGACTGTCTACGCCCGGCGTAGACAATAAATAGGTCTAAAATGGTCTAAAATAGCTGTATTCCTTACGTCGAATGCAGTTAACAATGGAAAATAGCGAAAACGAGGTTCAAGTGATAATTAAATAAGCAGATTTTTTTGTTGCTAACGTTCCTAAGCTTGTTCATTGTTTAACTAACAGTACAATTATTCGACTAGACTTGCCTGAGCAAACAGTAAGCCAGAAACAGATTTGGTCATGACCCTGCGTATTTGCAATTTAGACGGAAATGTGCAGTGTTACGTGTATCGCCTGACCTAATGACTTTTTTTTTTCAAGTTTTAAGACATTATTCAAAAATGTTTCAAATAATAAGGGCAAAAATGATAAGAAATTTAATGCATATACCTTTTTTCTTTGATGCGTAGCCCGTTTTAGTTGTACCGTCAACGGAGCGTATATATTCTATTTCCAGGGTATTGATACTTTACATCGTCTATATCTGTATCTAACCAATGTTTTAGACTGAATAAACCCACCCACACTAAATACTGGAAGAGTCGAATTTGAATTTTAGGTATGTCAGGCTTTGCAATTTAGATATTTCTAAAGAAAAATGGCTAAACTATTTGCAAACAGTGGAGACCCTGATCAGAATCCGAGTTCTGCGGCGGCTGATCTGGGTATACACTGTTTGTATTTTACCCTTTTTGTGGGTATCCAAACTAAAATTGTTTATGAGACTTTATCATATACCAATTTCCTTAGATACGAGTCTGGAAACCGGACCCAATATATTTGGTATCCGTCTTGACAGGGCAAATCGGACAGTGATACGGAACCAGCGATCACGATGTCCATTTTAAACTGGGTTATCATTCATTATCAATAAAATAATGCCCCATTTCAACAAAATACTACGGGGACACATAAAGAATGTCTAGTTTATCAGGTTACATATGCATGATTAAGAATGGTTGCAGAGAACGCATGAATACTACTTCATAATTTTCGTAAAAACACGACCCGAAGAAAACTTGATCGACAGTTGAATAAAAGTCAAAAAGGATTGCCTTTTGGAACAAAGAACAAACAAAATCACGAAAATCGGAGATTCGGTTTGATTGAGTCTCTTCATATGCAACACTGTAGTTTGTGAGGCTGCATACGCCTCCTAGCGCCGGATTAAGCGGTATTCTATTTTCAAAATAACCAGGATGGGCTCAATGATCCTCATTACGAAAACACGCCTATTCAAATATATTGAAAATTTCCCCACCAAAAACTGAAAGTTTTCAGATAAAAATTCTGATATTTTTCATATTTCTGCTCAAAGCATAGATTGTAGGTACTCGTTAGAACCGCCTCGGCGAGGCGGTTCTAACGAGTACCCACAATCTATGTTTTTGAGCACAAATAAGAAAAATAATGTATACCCCTGTAAACCCCAGTTTTACTATATAAAAGTGGGGTTTAAGGGGGTCAAAATTATATAGGTATGTTTTCGTGATGTAAAGGAAATAAAATATAACCTGCACTGTGATGATGTACGGGGACACGTCAAGTAGCAGAGTGTGCCATAAAATAGATTTGTAAGCCCGTTCGTGCATGGTTAGTTAGCAAAAATGACATATCTTAAACCTGTAGGAATACTGTGGTAATTTTCACACACACATTGATACCGACAAAGTTTAGCCATTAAGCTTGCCAAATACCATGTTTCATTGACCACGGTAAAGCCGAGGCAAAAAAGTGACAATAGAGAAAAATATCGTAGGGCTTTGTCCGTATGGGATACTTTGGTAAATGTTTTGTATGCACATTACTATGGACAAGACCTAGCCAAAAAAATTTCCGTGTGTCACTTTCCGTTGATTGAGGCAACGCCGAGGCAAACAATTTGACAGCAAAAATCTGCGTAGCTCTTGAAAAATTTCAAGACAATTTTTAGAGGGCGTAAGCAGTGTTGCAAACGTCATTGTTGCTTATGAAGAGTCTCAATAAAACCGAGACACCCATTTTCTAATTTGTAGTGTGTTCTTTGTTTCCAAGGGCAATCTTTTTTATGTTTATTATTGGAATGTTTTGATAATTTTTCGCATACATATTGAAACCGCCAACCGGACAATGGGCTTGCAAAATACCATTTTTCATTGGAACAGGACAATGGGCTTGCAAAATACCATTTTTCATTGACCAAGGCAAGGAATAGGCCAAAGTACGAAAATATGGATATCGCATTAGGTCTTCACCCAAACGAGACATTTTGATACAATTGTTTTGTGCACATTAATACTGACAATATATAGTGAAAGGAAATATATGATGAAAGAAATTATCAATACCCGCGACACAGCTGAGACACAGGCAAGAAGAATTTTGTAAACGTTGGTGCAAACAAGAACAAACATATAAATGAATGTTCTCAAGCATTGAACAGTCAAGAAGCTGTGTCTTCCCCTAGTGCCGGAAAATGAGACTAGAGACAAACAATGGCAAGATACAATGACACAGTTGCAAAATAAACGATATGCAAACAAAGAACTGCAATAGAGTAACTCTCTTGGAACAGTCAGTGGAAACAACTACCAGGAGCCTTGCTATCGTGTCCTCATCGTTGTTTAATCTCTGCATTCGTTTGATTTTATGTTCTCGGAGATGTTGCACTGATGAGCTAGGAACCCTACACACTGAACAAATGTCTTGTGTATACCACGGCAGAATTAAGGGCGAGGTTGTGGCCACGTAAAATCGATTTAAGCACACCCCATCCCAAGTATATTTTACTGACCGTTCCAAGGCGGTTTTTAAAGATATCTTGTTAGTGAATACTGATAAATAAGCAGCGCTCGACAAAACCTTGAATAAGCCTTGTGCGACAAGCGAAGATTAAAATCAGCCTGCGCATCGCATGTACCTTCTGCAGCTTCCAGGCTATCTAAAGACTGATAAATGAGAGCTCTTGCCATACTGAATGGATGTACAGACAGATCTTTGCTGGTTGCGCAGTTCTTATTGTAAAAAGGTAAGAGAAAAGTCCAGAGAGTGCCACAGTCACAAACCACAGCCCTTCCCAGACCCCAAGGGAAGGTGAAACCGACAAATGTAAACAAGTACAAACCGAACAAACGTACGAAAAGCACTAAGATTAGCTCTCTCTTCCCCTAGCGAGGTAATCGCAATACTAAAAGGACTGAAAACACACAAGAACAAAATGACACACGGAAAGACATACAACAAATCGCCTCGTAGAATAAACCACAAAGCAACAAAGAGTAAGACTAACACCGGGACCACCGCCTTAGAACGGTCGGTAGAGCAAACCACCGGTTTGTAAGTTTGTAAGTTGGCTCTATATATACCTTCTATACTATTCCTTTTTGGACAGCCAAGCATCCAAATTATTCAGGAGGATGGCAGCGACTCAGATCAATCTGTTCGGATGCACATGCAGATATGAGTCTTCACTGCTTCGATAAAATCCACAAAAAAAATAAATAAATAAAAAAATAATAATAATAATTTCATTTCTATACAGAAGACCCAACGATGAGTGTGTCACAGTTGGCAATGAAGCAAATTGTTTCCTATCAGAGTAACCTCCTTTTAGAATGGAGGCAAAACAAATTAAACAGAGTTTCAGAGGGGTGAGATGCAACTCTATTGAATTTGGTTTGTCTGAGGCCGTAAGACAGCATTTGACACTTAAGCTTACTGTAAATTGATGCTATCGTCGAGTCATCGTGTAGTTACTGGCAAGTTTCGATACAGCGTTTCACCATTACGAATAGAAACAGGCAGATAAGAAAATAAGCCACTAGAGGAGCGTAAATGTCCATTTTGCGATGTATAGTTGAACCTCAATTGCTCGAACATCTTTGGAATTATGGACATTTGTGCGAGATACGGGTATTTCAAGCCACTGAGGGGAAATCAAGACGCTAGATCAGGAAGCAAATGACGATAATTTAGGGATTTGTATTCGATGGTCTAGACAATAATGGTATGTTGAGTGTACTCATTGGAATGGCCACGATGATGCAATTCTAATGAGTACACACAATATACAATTTCATGTTAGAATAAGAAAATTTCCTTAATATTTGTTTTTTGGGCTAACGGAAAATAATTGTAGGGACTCAAAAACGAGTTCCATCACGAAAACATGTCTATATAATTTTGTCCCCTTGAACCCCACTTTTATATAGTAAAACTGGGGTTTGCAGCGGTATACATTATTTTTCTTATTTTGCTGAAAACAAAGATTGTGTGCCTCGGCGAGGCGGTTCTAACGAGTACCCACAATCTATGTTTTGAGCAGGAATATGAAAAAATATCAGAATTTTTTATCTGAAGATTTTCCATTTTTTGGTTGTAAAATTTTCAAAATATTTGAATAGGCGTGTTTCGTAATGGAATTAGTAAACGAGCCATCGGTGTTTGAGTTACTGTAGTTCGACTGTAATAGAAAGTGAAACATAACCACAGCTTTATTGTTCCCTGTACGCTGACATAAGAGCTGTGGTTTTAGAAAGGCATTGTCTGTTGATTCCAATTTTATCTCTTTTAATGACAAAAACAAATTATTAATTTTACTTTTAAATTATAACATGATTAAGTACATTGCCAAGCCCTCATCATGAAAGCATGCCTATACAATGTTGACCCCCTTGAACCCCATTTTTCTATAGTAAAACTGGGGTTTACTGGGAAAACATTCTTTTTTCTTATTTTTGCTCGAAACCAAACATCAGGGTACTCGTTAAAACCGCCTTGCCTTAGCGGTCCTAACGAGTACCCACAATCTATGTTTTGAGCAGAAATATAAAAATTATCAGAGATTTTTTATCTGGAAAGTTTCAGTTTTTGGAGGCATTTTTTTTATTATATTTTTTAATAGGCGTGTTTTCGTAATGTGCTCCAAAGACGGGCGTTTCAAAATATGTAAATAGTGTTGATTTGTTTCCTTTTCAGAGAGTACTATTACAAATTATAACTTAAATCGATGGTTTATGCCTACCAATTCTAACATATAGATTATCTTAGATAGAATTTTATAAAGTGATGTGTTTCAGACAAAGTCTGAGTTGGCGGTGTCTAATGTGTAAGCAGGACTGCGAGAGGCATGCTATTTGGAGATTGGTACCTCCACATGTTCTTTCGACTACCCGGATAAGATAAAGTGCTTTTGTATGTGGTGCAGGTGGTGCAGTGTTCGTTCACATCTTCTTACAGTCTTATATACAGTCGAACTTCAATGCTCGGACATCTTTGGGACCGTGGAAATGTGTTCAAGATATGGGTAGTTCGAGCCATTGAGAATTAATCAGGTCAAGAAGCAAAAAGCGATAATTTAGGGAAATATTTTCGATTTTCTACACAATAATTGTATGATGAGTGTACTGATTAGAATCGCCTCGATGAGGCGATTCTAATGAGTACACACAATATACAATTTCATGATAAGAAAAAATTCCCAAAGTATTTGTTTATTTATTGAAGAATTTCGTATGGACTCAAAAACGAGTTCAAAATAGCCATGGTAAACGAGCCATCGGTGTTCGAGCTATCGAGGTTTGACTGTATATGTTTTTATTGTATGTCATAGGTTATATCTGCAGCTAGATTGTGATGTGAAAATAATGTGTTTTGAGGCCTGCTCTGTATCGGTAATATGTCAACATGATGGAGAATCCTAGTGCGACGTGCTGTTTGGGCTCTAGTTTCCCCAACATGCTCTTTCGTCCATCGGGTTTTGATATGGTGCCTGTAAAGATGGCACTGCCGTAGCAGAGGTGGCTTAATCATGTTGATACGATATTTATGTATATACTCAAAGGATGTTTGTTGCTTGATTCATATTTTAATCGTCTCTCATAGTTCGTAACTGAACCGAAAATTTACATTGTTAGATACATTTGTAATATAATGCTAAAATGCTTTTGTTGAATTGGTGAGAGGTTAATACATCTGCAATAATGGGCCCCATGGCCAGTTCATGATAATTCAAGAACTGAAACTCGTATTGACAGTTTGTCAGTATTACCTGAGGAATAATCATACCTTATACCTTCTCAGAGTTATCGTTCAATTAGCGAATGATCACGAACAGTCTCGTGAAAAATCGGAACACGTTTATTGCCTTTGTGTGTACCTGTCATGAACCGAGATATTCAGAAACCATATCTATCTATCTATCTAGCTAGCTATCTATATGTCTGTCTGTCTGTCTGTCTGTGTGCCTGCCTGCCTATCTGTCCGTCTGTCAGTCTGCCTGCCCGCCCGCCTATCTGTCTGTCTATGTCTATCTATCTATCTATCTATCTATCTATCTATCTATCTATCTATCTATCTATCTATCTACTTTACCGAAATATTCTGACAATGTTACTCCTAACTACTTCGTGATGTATCTGAAAGGGCAAAGGTACAATGTGTGCAGTTTTGGAGAAGGCGTACAGCGAATCAACATGTCCTGATCTGCGTACATGGACTAATAGCTTTAGTAAATAGCCTACAAGGTGGCCCTTGTATACATTTGACTGACACCATACATGAAAACATTATCATTAATTTACAAAGTATGCAATGTAGGACATCAGCCCTCCCTTGACCTCAATTACGAAAACACGCCTATTCAAATATATTGAAAATTTTACCACAAAAAAAAAAATGAAAGTTTTCAGATAAAAAAAAAATCTGTCATTTTTCATATTTCTGCTCAAAACATAGATTGTCGGTACTCGTTAGAAGCGCCTCGGCGAGGCGGTTCTAACGTGTACCCACAATCTATGTTTTTGAGCAGAAATAAGAAAAATAATTTTTACCCCTGTAAACCCCAGTTTTACTATATCAAAGTGGGGTTTAAGGGGGTCAAAATTATACAGACGTGTTTTCGTGATGTCTAAACATAGCGACTCTTGGATATTTCATTCCCTTTTTCTTTATTTATTTCTGCTTGATTATTAATTTTTTATACCCCGCCACCCAATAGTGGCGGGGTATTATGGTTTCACGTTGGTCGTCCGTGAGTCCGTCCGTCTGTCCGCCCGTCAATTGTACGAACGTCCGTTGTCCGTTTTTCGTTTCCGAATGATAACTTGAGTAAACATTAATGGATTTTCACCAAACTTGGTATGTGCATTGATATTGTAGAGATCTGGTTTGGGATTGCTATTGGGCAAATTTTGTCAATTTTTGACGGAGATATCTGCCCGAGACACGCCCATATTTTCGTTTCCAGACTATAACTTGAGTAAATAACAAGGGATTTTCACTAAACTTACTATATGCATTGACATTAAGGAGATCTGGTTTGGGATTGCTAATGGCCAAATTTCGTCAAATTTTTACGAAGTTATCTGCCCGAGACACGCCCATATTTTCGTTTCCGGATGATAACTTGAGTAAATAACAAGGGATTTTCAGGAAACGTGCTATATGCATTTACATTAAGGAGATCTGGTTTGGGATTGGTAATAGGCAAATTTCGTCAAATTTTTACGGAGTTATCTGCCCGAGACACGCCCGTATTTTCGTTTACGGATGATAACTTCAGTAAATAACAAGGGATTTTAACCAAACTTGCTGTATGTATTGACAGTAAGGAGATCAGGTTTGGAATTGTTAATGGGCAAATTTTTCATCAAATTTTTACGGAGTTGTCTGCCCGAGACACGTCCATATTTTCATTTCTGGATGATAATTTGAGTAAATAACAAGGCCTTTTAACCAAACTTGCTATATGCATTGATATTATCAAGATCTGCTTTAGGATTGTTATCTGTCCATTGATATTGTAAAGATCTGGTTTAGGATTGTTATTTGTTCCTCCGTCATTTTCTTTCCACACATTTTCGCAACGATAACTTTAATACATAAACAAATAATTGCTATGGCGGGGTATTATGCTTGCCGTGCTTTTATTTATACTCTGCAGTGGCTATTATGTACATGCTATAGAAAATATTGTGCATTTAGGCTCTAGTAAGAATGAACACAAAAAGGAAAGTACAGCTGGAATTTAAAGAAAAGGAGAAAGAAAAGCTAACGCCTGACCAGTTACGTACGAATAAAATATATGTAATGTTTGCGTGAAAGTTGCTTGTTTGACAAATTAATCTTGATATACATTATGGAAAACACGCCTATTCAAATATATTGAAAATTTGACCACCAAAAACTGAAAGTTTTCAGATAAAAATTATATATTTTTTTTCATATTTCTGCTCAAAAGATAGATTGTGGGGACTCGTTAGAACCGCCTCGCCACAATCTATGCTTTTGAGTAGAAATAAGAAAAATAGTGTATACCCCCGTCAGAAGGGAGGCTAAGCAATTTGACATTGTAAGCTGACATGCGTATCTATTCCCATTACATCCAAGTTTTTCCTTCCACTGCGAAACACATTAATTCAGACACTTTCTCCTAGATTCTGCAGCTGTTTATATTCAGTGACCATTAGCAGGCATTATCACAGTGGTTTAAGACTGGTGACAGAAGTGCATCGAGTGCCTATAGGTAATTTGAAAAAATATAAGAATAATATAAAATGCTAATTTGCTTTGTGTTAAACAAGTATATAAAAGTTATTTGTTTTGAAATATCCCGTTATTCTTACGGTGAAATTTACACAATTAATCACCTCCAGTTGTCATATAAACGCACTCAGCCATTGTCTATATGGGCCACGCCATGCGGAAACGTGTCTTTGGGCATATGGGGACAGTGAAGGCCAAGATCAGCCTGCGCATCCGCACAGTCTGATCAGGGCCTTCGCTGCCCGCTAATAATAAAATCAGTGGAGACTGTAGAATGTATTAATGGAGAGAAAATGCCCAATGATAATTTGCGCATGCGCGGGATGAATATTAACATATGTATTTTGCGATTATTCGTAGAAACCTTTTCGCTAGGCATGGCCCGTATGAATGTCATGGTCGTGTCCTTAGTAATCTAGAAGAAAAAGTTTCGGATTGTGCTTACCTGAACACACTGGATTTGTCTTAAAATGTATGTTGCGTTTTAAATTAATTACTAAAAATGCACATGTTTCTCTGAGTGTAAATTTACGGATGTGCAGAAAGTTGTTGACAGCAGTGTGAAAGTCAATAAAGTAAAGAACGGGAAACCTGTCACTCTGATGTTAGAGACTTAATTCAGCTTTTGCGTATTTTAGAATTATACTTTTGTCCTTCAAAATTTATCCATGCATGCTTTATCAGCACATTTTATATTGGATCCAGGCTTTGAAAAACGGGGTCTTATTAGGGCAGTGAAGTTTCAGACCACCCCACCCACTGCACATCAATGCGGTTGGTGTGCTGGTGTGCTTGTGTTGTAACTGGTTTAATTGCGACTTCTTTTTGTCTGTTATATCGCAACTAACGACATCTTACTGGAACAGCGAAGGTCCAGACAACCCACTCTGTACATCCAGACAGTCGGTGAGTTGATATGCTTGTGTCCAATTTAACGTCGATTTCTATATGTTTTGGTAATACCATGACGGTGTCTGTATGTGACCGAAGTTCAACGCTCGCTTTCAGTGTACTACCTCATTTAAAATCAACGAATGGCATGATATTCCTCCCAGATATAAAATGCTGACAACAGTACGATCAGTAATGATCCCTAGCTCTTCTTTCGTCATGCGGATCGCCAAGTGAAAATGTAGCTACGAGAGCACGAATTCACAAGAGTTTAGTGGTCCTGGTGTTGTTTATTCTTTGCGTGGCCTTATGGCTGTTAGCTCACTACGAAAACACGCCTATTCAAATATATAGAACATTTCACCTCCAAAAACTGAAAATTTTCAGATAAAAAAACTCTGATATTTTTTTTCATATTTCCCACATAGATTCTGAGTAATTGTTAGAACCGCCTCGCCGAATACCCACAATATGTGTTTTTGAGCAGAAATGAACCCAAGTTTTACTATATAAAAGTGGGTGTAAGGGAATCAAAATTATATAGGTATGTTTTCCTGTTTTGTTCTGTTCGTTGTCTTGTTGTTGGGTTTGGTTTATCCTGTCTAGCACTGTGATCACCTCGTTGGATGGGAGAGTGCTGGTTGCTTCGCTTTTCTTTGATTTGTGGATGTTTGATGGCTATCGTTGTTTTTCTCTTGGTATCATTGGTCGGCTATGCTGTGTGATCGTGTCTTTTCCTGGACATATTCTAAACTATTTTTGTATGACTTGGCTAGCATCTCAATCGGCTCATGACTCGGTCTATCTTAGCTGAAGACATGAAAACAACAACCAAACCATAAGTTTTAAAGACTACAGTGAAAATAATGCAGAGGACCTCGGACTCATCTGGGACTTCGCTGCAGGCATATGCCTTAATAAGAATTCATACATTTTTCAAATGAGACAACTATGTCAAAAGTGACTTTGCTCCTGTCTGAAACAGTGTCTTATCTAACAAGAAACAGTTCGCTCTTGAGTATAAATTGCTTTCGTTTTAGAGTACACTACTTTCCAGAAGGGCCTTGATGTGCAGGTTGCAAACAGGCAGAAAATCTGCCAAGTGTATCTAGTCCACTTAAACTTAGCCCTGCTGAACCTGTATATGACCTGCCTCTGCAGATCCAGATCAGTTGGCTTCTAATAAGCCAATGTAGATCCAGATCAGTTGGCTTCTAATAAACCAACTGATCTGGACCTGCATTGTTTGCCATTCGATATTTGTATTAATATATATAAGAAAACCCTCGACCAAGTAATCTGATTGGCTGAAAACTAGATGTAGGCGTGGCATCTTATTTTTTCGGCATGGAAATGGTTAAGACATATTAACTCATATTGTAACTTAACGAAATTTATACGTTACCCAGTTACCCGGAACTTTGCCTATGTCATATTTAAATGAGAGTATTATAATAACGTGATTTTCCGTATCGTTTAATGGTAAACAGTGCGTTCTGCGACATTCTGATCCATGTTTAACTTCTGTCTATCAAAGTCCACTTTGTGGGACATTTGGCAGAAATCGGATGGCACTAGCGTTTTTCTTTCTGTTGTCATTAGCAAAAACAAACTTCAAAATGCATGTAAATGATATATGAGCAAATTTTGTTACATATCTACAACTCGATCCACAACTACCTATTAGTTGTCCGTAAAGCATTTTGATAGCTTCCATCCGTTCTTACCAAACTGCTCTCCTAAAATAATAATAATAATAATAATAATAATAATAATAATAATAATAATAATAATTTAGTCATTTTAGTTTTTAATTTCTTTTGCGTTCTGTTTTAATTTCAATATAGTTACGTTTCTGCGAGCGTCAATACAATGTCAAAAAAGGTAGAAAATTGCCTAGTTGCTTAGGTTTGTTTCTGAACGTCAGACTTACAACACAATGGCACACGCCATAACAATTTACCCTTTAACACAGTTAATTCATTACAATACTGAATATTATAGAATACGCATGTACACACTGTCACACTCATATCCGGATAATTTGTCTCTCTGTAATTACAGTAGACTATCGTTATCTCTACCTCGCTTATCTCGAAGTGAAAATCTTGTCCCTACCTAAACATGTAAATCTAGCAACAGGAAAAATATTGTGGAAAAAAGGAGAAATTTCTCCTAAGGAGCAATTTCTCCTCTTTTCTACAATATTTTCAATATATCTCTAACTTCAAGAGTCTAATTACATATATATTTGTTAAATGTGGTTGTTCGAATTATTTTTTCCTCAAATCTGCAAATCTGATATGTCGAAGTACGGATACCTCGAAGTATTTCAGAGGGTCCTTGGAATTCGAGATAACGAGAGTCGACTGTATAGTAAATTGGTTGTTGCAAAATAAGTCCATTGTGCTTGCTTCCCGATGGCAAATTGTTCCATTTGTTTCTACTTATCTCAAACAGACAGAATATTTCCCGAGTTTTAGTCTGTCTTCATTTGACCGTTTTTATCTCTGCTCTCTGGTGTAATAATGTCCTCTCAGTTGTATGTAATTACTTTCTACAGGATCGTATTTTCCGGTTATTATTTTGTATGTTGTAATCATGTTTCCGCGTATTCTCCTTTAAGCTAGTGCGAAATGAATTACTTTCCATGTTGCAAGCGTTCTTCATTATGTGATTTGCGACATTCCTGGTACTAACTTGGTCACCTTCTCTGTGCTAAAATGTTTTAATTTTCTTTCAAGTATGGACTCCGAACTTGAATGGTATATTGAATATGAGGTATGACTTACCTCCTGACATTTAAAGACACAATTAAAGTGAAGAAGACCATAATACATACAGAAACTTACCAGGAATGGGCATAGTAGTATTAGTACATGTAGAATAGACGATAAAGATAGGTAGCGCAATACGCATCACGAAAACACGCCTATATAATTTTGACCCCCTTAAACCCCACTTTTATATAGTAAAACTGGGGTTTACAGGGATATACATTATTTTTCTTATTTCTGCTAAAAAACATAGATTGTGGGTACTCGTTAGAACCGCCTCGTCGAGGCGGTTCTAACGAGTACCCAATATCTATGTTTTGAGCAGAAATATGAAAAATATTAGATTTTTTTTTATATGTAAATTCTCATTTTTTGATGGTAAAATTTTCAGTCTATTCGAATAAGCATGTTTTCGTAATGGCTTCTCATATTTCCTTGCTGAAGACAGTACTTATACGATGGTTCCCATCCTGAGCTGCCGCAAATCAGATAGTCAATGTGCGATTATATAAGTGGCATGCCTAGAAAACATGAAGGTGTTTGGATGTTATTAATACAATTAATAATGAATGCTATGCTTTTAACAATTAGCACTCTAGGTAAACGATTCAGCGAACGCATTTTGAAATATTTTTCTTATTTTGTTTTCTACAAAACGGAATTTGATATTTCATACAAATTGTATCCTTTCAGGATCTGTCATTTCATATCATATGTCTCTAATGCAGACAATTTATATGACATGTCAAGTACTGTTTTCTGAAAAAAAAATCAGAAAAAAATCACCATTTTGTCGTCTGCTGAATTCTCCTAGAGAGTGGTAAAGTTGTAGCATGTATTTCAATGAAACAACACACTAAACCTCCAGCAAATTACCGTTTCCAAAGTAGTGCAATTTTCGTATAAACCTCCTTTTGTGAAAAAGGTTCAGTGGTTTCATTGCGTTTAACAATGATATAAGTACAAGCGACACCAGCACAGTAGCTCAGTTGGTAGAGCGCCCACTTTGTGATCGGAAAGTTGCGGGCTCGATCCCCGGCCGAGTCATACGAAAGACATTAAAATGGTACTAGCTGCTCTTTCGCTTGGCGTTCAGCATTTAGGAAGTAGAGCTAGGAATAAAAACTGGTCAGTTTAGTGTTAGTATAATATGACTGTATGGAATATCATGCCATGTGTCTGAGACATATTTCAGTGAGGCAGCAAAAGTTGTCTGCCTTGTAAAACCCGATTCAAACAAACACACGTACATCTCGTCATCTCAAACTCTAAGATGTCAGACTATTAGATTTGAGATAACTGTAGTTTGAGATAACTGTAGTTGGAGATAAAAGGAGTGGAATTGTAAGGAAAATATTAGGGCTGGCACGATTAATCGGATAATCGATTAATTGATCGATAAATTCCACAAAAAATGACTATCATTGCAGATTTGCTAATAATCGATCATTTGATTTCTGCGTTTGTTACTTTACCCTTAGTATTCAGACACCTCAACTCCTTATCATACTTTATCTAAAATTTGAACAAGTCCAATATACTACCCACTGTTATGTCTAAAATAGCTGTGTTAGTGGCAAACAGTGTAGACCCTGATGAGACGCCGCATTTGCGGCGTCTCATCTGGGTCTACACTGTTTGCTCAATATAACATATGAAAGGGTCATATCTAAAATTAAGATCAAATCTTCAGCGATTACTAATCGATTATCAATCACAATGGCATGACTGATAATCGATTATCTTTTCAGCTCTGATTAGCCAGCCCTAGAAAATATAGAAACTAAACCAATCCTAGTGGTTTTAGTTTTTAGTTATCAGTATTTGCAATAATACGAGTCAATTTTACTTCCGGTTTCAGGTTTGTAAATATTCGAAAACAAACTGGGCCCAGTTGTTCAAAGCATTGTTGGCTTAACGAGCTTGTTAGTGGTCAAAAATGTTAATTGTTCTAGTAAATACAAATTCTAATTCGCAAGTATTTTTGCTGAAAAAAATGTGTGTAGCTTTTGCAATGTTTTTAGCAAAAGTATTAGCGTATATGCCATATTTAATGATCAAAATTTTAACGATACGTTAACTAACGACATCGTTAGTTACGAACACCTGGGGGTGGTCGGGTGGTGCGAAGGTGCTGTGTATCTTACATCACTGGGGCGTCCAACTGATATTGGCTTACAGTTGGGCAAGGCCTGCTATCCTTGTAGTGGGTAAGGGTAGAGGGGGAATGTTTTTATTTCTTCTGTTTCTTCACTTTCTTTCCTGTTCCTCTTTCTTCCCTGTCCCTCTCTTTCATCTCCTCTACTCTCTCTTCTATCTCTTTTCTCCCTTTCTCTGGGAGACGACACAAAATGACCCTCAAGGGTTGACGTGTCGTTAAACCCCAACACAATCAAATCAAAGTTACGAACACCTGGGCCCTGGACACAACGCAGAACCTATACATATTCTTTGGACTCTTTGTTGTCGCATTTAGCTAAAGTATTTGGACAGACATGTCTGAACAGTACAAAACCAGATCAAACGTCACAGAAGGCGGTGTTTGATCAGGGTCCATACTGTAAGCCACACACACAGCAGCCTTTGAGACATCAACAGACAGTAAAAATGATGCGTTCAAATTGTAGGACAAGTATGGTAGAGCAGGTAATTAAGGTGTCCGAATTATTTATTTATTTATTTATTTATTATTATTATTATTATTGTTATTATTATTATTATTATTATTATTATTTTTGTTTTATTTTAGACTTTTAGTGAGTGAAGACTTATACCATGGAAACAACCTTCACTGGTGTCCTTATTCTGCCATTGCTCCTGGGAACAGTAAATGCAGGTTGGTTACATTTTATGACAATAAAAATTACGTTACATGTAACAAGGTTATGTGATGTGTACCCCCACGTTCTCTAATAATATAAAGTGAAAACAAGGGTCTATGTTATTGGGCGGAATTTCAGGATGCAATGTTAAAATCTGCTTTTCAATGTAACATTTACTTCAAGGCGACTATTTTATTGCATATATCTGTTTTGATTTGCTTTACCCGTTTTAAACTGAATAAACTCACCTACACTACGTACTGAAAGAGTCCAATTTCAATTTTAGGTATGTCAGGCTATGTGACTTAGATATTCCTAGAGGAAAAATGGCTACACTGTGTAAACAGTCGAGAATCTTATCAGACGCTGCATTCCATGGTGTCTGGTCTGGGTCTGCATTTTTTGCCAGTGACCCTACTGGGGCTCTCCAAACTAAAACGGGTTAACCCATTGTAGTCTGGAGACCCCTAATAGGGTAACTGGCAATCCGTGTAGACTCGGATCAGAACGCGGCGTCTGATCAGGGTCTCCACTTTTAGCAAATACTTTAGCCATTTTTCTCAAAGAATAATTTTTTATAGCCGGATGTACCTAAAATGGAAATTGGACTCTTCCAATATATAGTGTTGGGGAGTTTTATCAGTCTACAGTGAGTTTATTACTAAAATATTACTGACTTTCCATATGACATTGGATAAAATATTAGGAATTATATAGCTCTAGATGAAAAAAAAATATCTAGATAAATTATTTTGAATTCTCAGCAAAAACATACGTCAATATATTTGTTAAAAAAGGGCTAGAGCTGTGGCTAAAATTGTACACATTATATAGTTATTTAAATGTTATGTTACAAACCTTTGAATTCTTTCTTTAGGTAATACAGAGACCGAGAGAAGAGCGAGAGAGAGAGAGAGAGAGAGAGAGAGAGAGAGAGAGAGAGAGAGAGAGAGAGAGAGCGAGAATGGGAGAGAGACAGAGAGAGAGAGAGAGATGTTATTTAAATGAACACGTACTTGTTGATATCAACTATAAATGAATGACAAGTACCCTCGTCAGTTTGACTTATCCATAGCAGCCAAATCTGGCAAATTGTCACCTTAATAGCGTACATGTAATGATCTCCACGCTATCCAGGATTATTCGAAGTTCTGATTTCATAGACGTACTGTGGTTTCCTTTTACCAAATGAAATCTCTAATCTGCAAGTACAGTACATGTGCACATGTGCATGTCTGTCCTTGAAAACGAAAAACACATAAAAACGCAAACCGGAGCCTCTGTTATCTCGAAATACTTCGTATGGCAGCAGCATTTTAGTTTTTTTAGAGTAGAAATTGATTTCAGGATATGACGCCAAAGACGAAAAAATAATTCAAGTTGTACAACTCAGTTCTGCTTCTTGCCGTGACAGCGATCTACTCGACCCATCGAGCTCAAACTGAATGATCTGATAATTATCATTTTATTGTTTCCCATATAAGGAGAATCGACACCTTTTCATGGAAAACAACTATGTTAAACCCTAAAAGCGCCAATCACAACTAAAGCAGACGACAGTTATTTTTTTTTCTATTTTCAGAATAAAACAAGTCTTGACATTTCATGTAAATCGTCTGCTTGGCAATACTTGTTTTCACTGAAAAATAAAAAAAAAATGAAAATGTTTGATTGTCGTATGCTGCAAATTTTGCTTGGCGCTTTAAGGGTTGAATTGTTTTTCCTTCCTTCTAAAAATGGTCTACTCTACAAGGATTGAATTTGCTCCCTTAGGAGCAATTTTTTCCAATGTTGAGTAGATATCTTTCAGAAATAAAACTTTTCTCTCATGTAAAATTTGTGTAAAGTTTAACTAATGTATCCAGTATGATCAACAAACAAGAATTATTTTTGTTTGAATGTACGTTGCAGCTTTTCTCGAAATGGGGATCAAAGGGGAAGATTGCGGCTCAACGTTCCAAGTCCATCCACGGAATGAATATACCATAAAGGCTTATGGAGACTTTGCTGGGTCGATCTGTTCCTACACATTCATGGGACAGGTCAAAGAAAACTGTCTGGGTTTGTGCTACAATATGAACAACGAATCATTCTTCAAAGATAGTGCCGTGGAATTAATTTTGCAGGCCGGACCACATATTCAGGTAAGTCTATTAACCCTTAAAGCACTAATTACAACTTCAGCAGACAAAGATGCTGGTTTTTTCTTTTTTTTTTTTTTTTGCATATTCAGAGAAAATTAGGTTTGACGATTCATGTGTGAGAGAGTAAACTATAGTTCGTGTACATATGTGTCGGTGTTTTGACTTTTCTGATTTGTATCTTCTGTTGTATCCAAAATTCGATAATTTGAATGAAATGTCAGGTTTTATCTTCTGTAAAAACAAAACAAGAAATAAATAAATATTTAAATAAATAAACAAAAAAAAAAAAAATAAAAAAATAAAAAAAAAAAAAAAAATAAAAAAATAAAAAATAAAATAAAATAAAATAAAAAAATAAAGAACAAAAATAAAGAAAATACGACTCTTTATCATCCAATGCTAAATTCTCAGCAGAAATATAATTTTGCCATCTGCTGAATTTGCCTATAGAGTGGTAAAGGTTAAAATATGTATGGGGCGGAAAAAAGTCCACCTTCAGGTCAATAACATATAAAACATAGGTCACTTTTCACATGTAGTTGCAAATTCAGATGCTACGAATTGTGGAACAACTACAAAATATTTTGTTATTGTTCCACAAATCGTAGCATCTGAATTTTTTCAGCTACATGATTCGCAAGTTAAACATGTACAAAATGTAAATCAAGTGCAAATCAAAGGCAATATTGTATTGTACAAGTATTAGCTTTCAGAAAAAAGTTAGAATATGTGTTTTTATTTTAAAGTTAATACGTAGTTATACATTGAACAGTCTATGGAAAATATCATTGGATGAGTCCATGACCTTTCATAAAGTACTTTCAGAGCAATAGAAACATTAAGTTTGTCTACGACCGTGTATGATTGTCAATATAGGAACAGTTATAGTAAATAAAAACTAAATGGAGGGATACTACATTCTTCATGCAAACTTCATGTTACGATATGCATTTTGTAATTGGCGTATTAAGTAAAATATTATTGCGTAAGTTCTGATTAATCGTCATCACTTCAGCGAAGTTTTGGTGCCAGTCAACTCGTCATATACAGTTGAGTCTCATTTTCTTTACTTCGCTTATCTCGAATAACCGTTCATCTCGATGTGAAATTCTGGTCCCTGTTTAAACACGAAAATCTGACAACAGGTAAAAAAATATCGTGGAAAAGAGGAGAAATTGATCCAAAGGATCGATTTCCCCTCTTTTTCACAATATATTCAATATATCTTTGACTTCAGGAGTCAACTTACATATTCATTTATTAAGTGTGATTGTTTGATTTATTTTTCCCTTAATTTTGTAAATCTGATATGTCTAGTTACAGATATCTCGAAGTAATTCAGAGAGTTCCTTAGACTTCGAGATAAGAAAAGTCGACTGTATAACGAAATGTGTCGTTGTATCGAGTGTCGGTATAAAGAGGGTTGACTGGGCATCCAGTCCTCTTCATTTGTCTGCTTCCATAGTGACGCCACGTGCTCTGTATTTACCCTTAGCATTAAGCTAATTTAAGTGAAACTGATACAATTCCAGGGAGGCATATTTGCAAAAATGTTTTCCTCACTTCTGAAAAGGGTTCTGCTTTAAAAGGATGCATTTAGCTTCTGTTGGGAGCAGATTATTTCCCTTTTTTAAGTAGAACCCTTTTCAGTAGAGGTTTGTGTGCAGGGATGCGAAAAAGGAACTTATAAAAGTTGTCTGCCTTGTTAAAATGGTAGAAAATTCACAAAGTGTATCTACGCCACTTAACTCATAGCTATAATTGTCCATTCATTTGAAGAAGCCTTTTTTGCTTCCTTTTGGAGTGTCTAAAATTTTTGGGATGAGTGGCAAACAGTGGAGAACCTGATCAGACGTCGCGTTTTGCGGCGTCAGATCTGTGTATACACGGTTTTTTCAGGCATGTCTTTTCGAATACTTCGGTTTAAAAGGTAGATTTTCCAGGTTTTCCACCATGGAAATTTAACTATTGGACCCTGGTGCAGTGAAGAGCTAAATATGTCTGTCACCTTAAATGTTGCCAAGGACTACGAATTTAACAACAAAAACCCAGGATATGGATTCTCACTAGAAATTTACAACAAATGTGGCAAAGAGCGGTCAATGACATTTGAAGAAGCAGTCAAACATCTAGAAGGTATAAACTTAGTTTTTTTATTACGCTTTCATTCGAAACCATTACGAAAACACGTCTATTTAAATATATTGAAAATTTCACCACCAAAAACTGAAAGTTATAAGATAAAAATTCTGATATTTTTCATATTTCTGCTCAAAATATAGAGGCGGTTCTAACAAGTACCCACAATCTATGTTTTTTGGAGCAGAAATAAGAACCCCCGTAAACCCCAGTTTTACTATATAAAAGTGGGGTTTTAGGGGGTCAAAATTATATAGGTATGTTTTCATGATGACTATAATGTTATAGCAGCCGTCACGCAGTCTCGAAACTGACACCAGATGGACGCACGAATATATAATCAATTTCACGCTAAGATGACTCCGAACTTCGTCAACAGCCAATCCTCAGCCAAAGCAAGTACGATAGCTACAGAAGGTCACGCACACGAACATGTATTTTTTTTTTATTTTGCAGCCTTCCCGCAGGACACACGAAAGCCACACAATGGCATCGTATTGAGAATGCGTATCAACTAAGTAACGAAGGTGTCACGTGACCTCCCAATTTTATCAAAATAGAACGGAAGGTAATGATCAGGAAAAAACATTATTGCGAAAACAATCCCTGAGGATTAGAAGCCTCCGGCCGACCGTAAGACATTGAACTGCTGATCGGAGATTAATGGGAGCAGAACACACAGTACATTTCAACTTTATTTCAAATTAAATTCAACTTTTTACATGCCAACCAATTGTGATTAATTGTGAAAGACGCTTTGAGAGATACACTCTGTAGAGCTCCTTAGGACTGAGTTAGAAAGATGCTCTGAGTCTGGCCTTTTATATGTCCACGTTACCATGAAACATGGAAAGCGCTTGAGCTACTCAAACTTGGCTGTCTTCGCCGACACCTTGGTCCCACCTCGATGTCATCGTACTATAATAAGATGGCTACAAGACGGCATTGCGAGGGTTTCATGTAGGCGTGTTGCCTTCGTAAGGCAACTGGACAGCTTCTTATTTCCTTCTTAATGTCTACGTGAGGCGTAAAATGCCCGAAGGCACCGATGATCACACGACGTAAAGACGGAGATGACACTATTTGACAAGATACATTGTACCCTCACAATGACCTTATAAAGGGCACACAAATTCAACACGAAAATGAACCTTCGCAAGATTTTTCGGAAATCATTGGCTTTCCGAAGGGTTTGCCACCGCTGACGAAATTGCTGCCGGAGCCTGAGAAACCCCAATGGCGGTTATAGTCTAGCATAAGATACCCTCACAAATGGCCCGATGTTTTTTACGATCAGAACCGAATTTGAACATTTCCTTTACGTGTGTCCATCTGGTGTCAATTTCGGGACAATCTGACGCCTGCATTTACAATAATACCTTTAAGATGATTCAATACATTTTTAGGAAGGCATTTCTGAGAAATTGTTTTGGCTCCTTTCTAAAAAGGGGTCTACTCCAAAACAAAATTATTTACTCCCAAGTGGCAGTCTAGAATAACTTGCACAGTCAACTAGACTGGTCAAGAGTCTCTTTTCAAGCCCGAGTTATTGCAAATGTAGAAAATTTGTACAAGAAATATAATCATGGTATTAATTGTCCACTTACAGAATTATTGGGTACTCTAAAATATAAGCCCGCCAGTATAAAACGTCAATCGTTATACGCAAGCAGTAAAGGTTACGAATGCCGTTTGGACTCTGTTTTTACTCTTCAATAGCCAGAATCTGTAGACCCAAATCAACCTGCATATTTGTTCAGCATTACGAAAACACGTCTATTCAAATATATTGAAAATTTCACCACCGAAAACTGAAAGTTTTCAGATAAAAATTCTGATAGTTTTCATATTTCTGTTCAAAACATAGATTGTAGGTACTCGTTAGAACCGCCTCGCTTAGGCGGTTCTGACAAGTACCATAATCTATGTTTTTAATAGAAACAAGAAAAATAATGAATACCCCTGTAAACCCCAATTTTACCATATAAAAGTGGGGTTTAAGGGGGTCAAGATTATATAGGTATGTTTTCGTGATGGTCAGATCAGGACATATATTTTTAAAACACAGAATTTTCTAAGCCCATACAGGATGATAGCGACCCGTGTATACTATTATCAGCTGATCGTTTGCACAGGCTGAGTCGAGTCTACTCCGGTAGCATTCGCCATAAAGTCGTTTTCTACGTTGTATTTTGGAGAAGCTCAGAAATTACTGATAAGAGAATGCATTGATAGACTGCGAAGTATTTAAATGCTGATATGTCCTGAATCATAACTTTAGCACGTCTTTATAAAATGTGCAATTCATACTTCTAAATAAGGAATATTGTTTAACAAAACAAATGCTACTTTTTTTTTCTCATTTCTATACAAAAAACGTATATTTGGGTACTCACTTAAAGCGCCTCGGTGCCACTTCAAAGGGAATTTAGAGGCGCAGTGGTTAGTACTGGCATTTGGTTCTAGAGATCCGTGGTTCGACCTCCGCTCTGTGTGAGAAAGTTCCTTGGTCTGAACGTGTTCCATTAGAATCATTGGTATGGATGATGTTAATATGCTGCACTATCCTGTGGGTCGGGACGTTAACTGAAGGGTTCCTATGCAGAGAGAAACACCGCCTGTTCAGGTTAAATATCCCTCTTCCCTGTAGTCTGTCATAAAAAAAAACCTACTTCCTGAAGAAATAGTAGAAAGACAAAAATAATACCTTTAAGAAAACTTGCCTATTCAAATATATAGAAAATTTCACCTCCAAAAACTGAAAAATATTCAGATGAAAAACTCTGATATTTTTCACATTTCTGCTCAAAACATAGATTGTGGGTACTCGTTAGGACCGCCTCGGCAAGGCGGTTCTAACGAGTACCCACAATCTATGTTTTTGAGCAGAAATAAGAAAAATAATGTATACCCCTGTAAACCCCAGTTTTACTATATAAAAGTGGGGTTTAAGGGGGTCAAAATTATATAGGCATGTTTTCGTGATGGTGAAGGGACACTTTGATTATAATATCATTGTATGCAGCTTCCTCGGAATGTTTACTGTGCTCGTTTGTTCTGAGAGTGTTGTTGATCCCCGCTTTAACTCGTCTCTGTTTTCTTCTTTTTTTAGGATACCATCACGGTGAAGCGTTTCACGAAAATGAGTATAATAACATGGTATACGGCATTGTGGTTGGTGCCAGCCTCGCCTGTGTTTTTCTCATAATTCTTGGAATCACTGTCTTGTATTACAAACGAAACAGATACAGACACAGGAGAATGTCAAAGCCATCAGGTTTCTCTTTGCTTTTTCTACAATATAATGCAATAAAATGCAATACACTTCACTAACCTTTAACGGAATGCAATACAAAGCGGTTGTGGTTGGGGACCGTAAAGTACAGTACAGTGCAATGCAGCATAACTAAACGCAATACAACGTAACGTTAACCGATGCAGTATTCTACAGAAATCAAGCGAACGAGCAAACAAACGAAAACAACAAAAAATAAATATTAAATAAAAACAACAACAACAACAACAAAACAACGACAACAAGAACAAAAAACAAAACAAAACACACACACACACACAAAAAAAAAAAAACCCAAAACAATAAACAAAACAGAAAAAGGATGATAAGTGACGAAGAATAGCAGATGATTGTTAGCATTTTTTTTCAATATTATAATAGAGGTTCTTGAAACGAAGCCCACTTTGCATCCAAAACTTTGACAATTTCCTTGTCAAAGTCACAATCCATTCTATGTAATGCCGGATACGAAGTTGATATCTAATTTCATCGCCGTACGCACCTTTCTCTGCACGATAGCGTCTCTTTGTTATTTTGACATACCGCAATTTAAATCTATGGAATTACTGTCGCAATCCTGAACTTCCTAGGACGCTTGATTGCACCCTTTCTTTTGGGGTCCACGTCTGTTCACCTGAACATTATGATTTGTCACTGGTTCAACATTTTATGAATGTTCTATGGCATGGGTACGTAGACCACATTTTTCTTGGTGTCTACAAAAAGGCATTGTTTTTTTGCACAGTTGCAAGTTTCAAAATTCCCTTTTCTCTGTATTAGGGTCCTCAACATGCTTAAACAATGCAAACAAAATTTCATTTTATCTTCTGACGTTGAGAACTTTTAGAAGTCGTCATAATTTTGTCCTATTTGATTTCCCGCTAGGCTCAGCAAATCGGTGGATCCATTGAAACACCCCAACACATTTCGAAAACACGCCTATACAAATATATTGAAAATGTCACCACCAAAACTGAAAGTTTGCAGATAAAAATTCTGATACTTTTCATATTTCTGCTCAAAACATAGATTGTGTGTACTCGTTAGAACCGCCTCGCCGAGGCGGTTCTAACGAGATCCACAATCTATGTTTTGAGCAGAAATAAAAAAAATAATGTACACCCCTGTAAACCCCAGTTTTACAATATGAAATTGGGGTCTAAGGGGGTCAAAAATATATAAGAATGTTTTCGTGATGACACCTCCAAACCACACAAAAACCACCCAAATCATACCCTAAAACACATTTTAAACTTCTTGAGTCAAAAATCAAACAGTTCAAAATCAAATATGGTCAAATATTATATGATTAATTATCATGTCGATTTTAGAATCAATTTATAGTTCTGTTCTCATGTCCAGCATGTTTTCATACTCATGGTAGTTTTGCATAATGTAACTTAAAGTAGCAAATAAGAGACCAGCTATGCATTAATCTTATAATCAACCAAATCATTATTCAATAGTTTGGCATACAGTTTGCGTTTGCGTCAAATCGCCTTTTCATAGATGCATTAAAATTTTATAATGAGGGCGCTGTTTTTAGGGTTTATCCCTTTTACTCCATACCATATAGTTTAAAACGTCTGTATGCCCAAACATTCCGCTTCGTCCCGTATTTTTTGCAGCAAATTAAAGATCTTCACCAAATTGTGTAAGTTTATACAAGGCCTTACATGTCCCTGAAAACATTAGGTCGTGTGCCAAAATATATCCAGATTAATGCCATTTGATACAAACATTGAAAATGGGCAAATAAAATTGTTAACTGATTGACAGATCATCGCCAAACTTGGACGATTTACATATCGTAATGACGACATAGCGTGCCATGTGTTTCAATATTTGCAGAACTAGTTCCCTTCTTGCAAACAAAAAAGGCGTTTTTCATGTTGTATCTTCTAAACCGATTCATAAAACATCACCATATTTGGTTAAATCATCACGAAAACATGCCTATATAATTTGACCCCCTTAAACCCCACTTTTATATAGTAAAACTGGGGTTTGCAGGGGTATACATTATTTTTCTTATTTCTGCTCAAAAACCTATTGTGGGCACTCGTTAGAACCGCCTCGCCGAGGCGGTTCTAATGAGTACCCACAATCTATGTTTTGAGCAGAAATATGAAAAATATCATAATTTTTCATCTGAAAGTTTTCTTTTTTTGGTGGTAAAGTTTTCAGTATATTTGAATAGGCATGTTTTCGTAATGAATTATATATCTAAAGGAGGCAATATACTCAGTAGATTTTCTGCTGCATGTTCCAGCAAGTTATTGATTGTCTCTATATGTGTACAAGGGAGACAATTTTTGTGACTTTCTAGTTGTTGTCCTTCACAACAAACTCCTTTTGAGAAGGAATCTACTATAAAAGAAAATAATTTTTCCCCTTAAGGACAATCTGCTATGTGTATCAAGTCCCCTTAAAACGTATAAAGCTGTTTGATGTATCCGTTTGCTGTGCATCTGGGCCCAGTTGTTCAAAGCGGCGTTAACTTTACGAGCTCGTTAAGGGTCATTTCGTTAACTGTTTAAGCGGGTTCAATATACAATATTCTGACATTTTTGCTGAAAAAATGTGAGTAGCTTACTACAAAAGCTACTCACATTTTTTTTCAGCAAAAAAATTCAGCATATTTGCGTGTCACTCGATGTAAAATTTAACAAATCGTTAACTAACGACATCGTTAGCTTTGAACAACTGGGCCCTGATTGTTTGCTAAGACTCATACGTCCGAATACTTAGGGATAACAAATTAACACATTAATTCTTTTATTTGTTCTAGTAACTTTCAAGAAGAAGATGCAAATGGTGAGACAGGAGACTGCCAAAAGGAAATCCGAAAGCGAACCGGAAGTTACTATGAAGTACTAATTCTGCGTAGGTTGAATTTCTAAAAGTTTTTACAATATCCTATTTTGCTGACCGCAGCAATCATTTTGATAACTATGTAGTTTTGTCGCATAGAGGTCTTGGATTAATAAACAATTGACCCAATGTGCAGCTATTGCTAACCAGTCAAAGATATACCAAGCAATCTGATTGGCTAACAGTAAGAAGTGGATGTGCCATTCAGCTTGGCAAGGGTTAATATTAAAGTTATCGTCAACACTTTTGAATAAGGCTTTGTCTGGAGGATGATCCGTAATGTTCTCTTTAGAGGGTGTCATGACTGGGCAGGGATAAGGAGGTGGGGTCGTTGTTGGGTATAAATTAGACTAAGTAAGTAATGTTTCAGTATTTTTTGTCAATACTATAGATATGACAGCTGTTAGGTGTTTGTTTGAACATGTCACAGGGTTGTCAGCAACTTCCTCATCATGTTTCAGTTTGGTCCGAATTGGTTGTATGGAGCAGACGGTTCGATAACTGTTTCAACATCTTACATATTGTTTCGTAACTGATTGCATATGTTGCAGACTGTTCAATAGCTGTTTCAGCATGTTACAGAATGTTCTGTAACTGGTTGTATATGTTGCAGACTGGTTTGTAACTGGTTGTATTTGTTGCAGACTGCAAGGTAACTATATCGGCATGTTCAGTCTGTTCCCTAACTGGTTGTGTATATTACAGACTAATCTGTAGCTAGTTGTTTATGTTGACGGCTGTTCTGCAACTGTATCAGCATGTTACAGACTGTTTTGTAAGTCGTTGTATTTGTTACAGACTGTTTTGTAGCTGATTGTATATGTTGCATAGTGTTCTATAGCTGTTGCAGTATATTACAGATTGTTCAGATACCGGTTGTATATGTTACAGACTGTTCCTAAACTGTATCAGTATGTAACTGGTTGTATATGTTACAGACTGTTCTGTAACTGTATCAGTATATTACAGACTGCTCCGTTTCTGGTTGTATATGTTACAGAGTGTTCGGTAAATAACTGTATTTGTTAAAGTCTGTTTCATAGCTGTTTCAGCATGTTACAGATTGTTCCATAACTGGTTGTATATGTTACAGACTGATCAGTAGCTGGTTGTATATTTTACATTCTATTCTGCAACTGTTTCTTTATGTTACCGACTCCTCTATTACTGGTTGTATATTTTACAGATTGTTTCGTAACTGGTTGTGTTTGTTGTAGATTGTTCTGTACCTGCTCCAATATGTTTCAGACTACTCCATAACTGGATGAATATGTTTCAGACTTCATAACTAGTTGTGTATGCTACAGACTGGTCCATAACTGATTGTTTATGTTACAGACTGGTCCGTAGCTGATTGTATATGTTATAGATTGTTCCGTGGCTGTTTCAGCATGTTAGACTGTTCCGTGACTGCTTATAAATTTTACAAACTATAGCTGTTTCAGCATGTTATAGGTTGTTCTGTAACTGGTTCCGTATGTTATAGACTGTTCTGGAGCTGTTTCTGCATGTTATGGACTGTTTCATAACTGGTTGTATATGTTACAGACTGTTTTGTAACTGTTCAAGCATGTTAGTGATTGCTCTGTAATTGGTTTTATATGTAACAGACTTCCGTAGTTGGTCATGTTTGGTACAACCTGCTCTGTAGCTGTTTCAGCATGTTATAGACTGGACTGTTTCTAAACTGGTTGTATATGTTACAAACTGTTCCGTAACTGGCTGTATATGTTACATACTGTTCTGTAGCTATTTCAGTATGTTACAGAATATTTCGTAACTGGTTGTATATGTTACATACTGTTCTGTAGCTGTTTCAGGATGTTATAGATGGTTTCTTAGCTAGTTCTGTATACTATAGCAGAGCTACTTAAGGCTGATTATGAAACTTTTTTAGAAATTAATTTTATCTTTGTGGATTTTATCGACGTGTAAACTAAAGCCCATATAATTATGTAAAATGTGAGGTTGTCTCGCCGGTGTTTACACATCGATAATAATTTGATGGTTGTTCTTAAAATAAGATAAAAAAAAAAGAAAAAAAAAAAAGAAAAAGTATAACAAGGTTAGGGTGCCAGACACGTGCGCAAGTGTTACTTAATTAACACAGAGACGTTGAGAATCGCCAAACATTTAACCTTAGTTTGACTAAAGAACCCTCTATTTACATATACTTAACTTGCAAAAGAGTTGATGTATGTTCAGCTGTGTTTCAAAGGTGCAAACCACAAAGCACTGAAATTTTGAAGGAGTGGGTTGACATGCAGTTTGAGACCACTGTGATGTTGTGTATAATGGGGTGGAATTGTGATCGTATTAAATTGGTATTGCACCAACTGTAGCTTTTTCGCGTCCTGAATACTTGACACATATGGGGACTACAGTAAAATACATACATAATTGTGTTCCAGATTTAATGTCTTAGGTTTTAGATGTAAGATGTAAAACAGATATAATTTACTTATGTTTATTGCATTACACATGGGTTTTTTACGATACATGCAAAAACCTATGGAAATTGGCTAGGCTGTTGATCAACAGAAAACTTCCTTGCAATAAGGAAATATATAAACCATATAAAACATTTAAAAGTGTACTAAAATATATACTTTTTCAAATAGTGTGTAATTCGATATGTATTTTCTATTACAGGACCTTCTGGAGAATCAACTGAAATTTACCCTAAATATTTGGACATATTAATTCCTTATCATGCATGCCCTATTTTATTACCTGTTAATCTGCTTAGGAACTGCTAACCCGTATGAGCCAGGAAACAGCATTTTCTACAAAATGGCATGTACATCCAGCATCCGCGCCGTCTAATCAGTATCAGTGTCGTCGCAGGGCACTCTATGGGTAGCCAAGGATCCAAAGCGTCTTCAGGTGGACAGCGAAGACTCTTATTAGTGTGGGTGAATGCGAAGGCTGATCTGATTCTTCACCATTACGAAAACACGTCTATTCAAATATAAAGAAAATTTCACCTCCAAAAACTGAAAATTTTGAGACAAAAACTCCGATATTTTTTCATATTTCTGCTCAAAACATAGATTGTGGGTACTCGTTAGAACCGCCTCGGCGAGGCGGTTCTAACGAGTACTCACAATCTATGTTTTCAGCAGAAATAAGAAAAATAATGTATACCCCTGTAAACCCCAGTTTTACTATATAAAGTTGGGATTTAAGGGGGTCAATATTATATTGGTATGTTTTCGTGATGACTGGGTGCACAAGCACTTGTAGAAAATAGTATATATGCGGTCCGGCTGAAATTGATTGTTAAACTAAAATATCAGCACCTTATCATTTTCATAGAATTTAACTGTTGACGCTTCGTTTAGAAAACCAGTGTTGCTGATGCTTTAACCAAAACGAAATCCTTACCATTTTTTACCACGTAATTCGACTGACTTGCATAGCTTTGTACCATATACAGCAGCAGCTTGCGTACCATATACTTGTTGACTGGTCTTCTTTATTCTATGTCAAACCATGGTGTAGTTGTCATACAACACAATTGGCTGACATTTTTGCAATGGAAAGCAAGATTTTTACGCTGATAATACTGTGCATATATATATATATATATATATATATATATATATATATATATATATATATATATATATATATATATATATATATATATATATATATATATATATACTTGACTCTGTTACTATATGGGCCGCATCAATCGAAAAGTGCCTACGAACATGCACAAAATGCACGGATACAAATCATCCTGCTCATGCCTTTGCTCTCCATTCATAAATTCTGTAATATCCAATATTTTTGTTAGTGGACAGCGCATGCCTTGATCTGTGCCTTCGCTGTTCGCATATGCCCAAAGACATGAAGGAGCCCATACAGAAAACGGACGAGTTTCCAGCTACAATTCCCAGGTGTCCAATTATACCTGAGGAGACTGGATACACTTGGTAGCTTTTCTGCCATTATTTACAAAAGAGACATTTTTTCGAACCCTTGTGTGCTTTCCTGCTCATGGGGCCACTTCCAAAAAAACACTGTGTTCTAAAAGAAAAAAAATGGCTTCTAGGGGTGTAGATTACGTCTTTGTAGAATAGACCCTTTTCTAGAAGATAGGCAAACATATTGATAGTTCTCACTGAAAGCGTATACATCCCGTAAATATAACGTCGCCTCAACGTCATGACGTTGCATCGACGTTGAGGCGACGTTATATTTACGTCATGTGCCCGCTGGGTTAGGCTAACAATTTTGATTTGCTGTTTGTCGTTTATATTCATTTGTATGCGCATGAATCTGTTTTTTTTGTTTTTTTTTTTTTGTAGTGCCATAATTACTATGAATATGTTTTTGTCCCCTGACGTTAGTCGAAGAAAACTATTAAAATGGGTACGTCCGTCCGTCCGTCCGAGATTCCGTCCGTCCGTAGACACAATGAGATGGGTAGCTTGTGGACGCAAAAAATAAGAGAAAAGTCCAGGAGTGCCACAATCACAAGCCGCAGCCCTTCCCAGACACCAAGAGGAAGAGGAAACAGACAAAACCAAACAAGCGCAAATCGAACAAACGTACGAAAAGCACTAATATTAGCTCTCCTCTTACAGTTTTAACCGATCTTTTTGAAACCCTGCAAATGTTTTTTGTCATGGTCTAAAGTGTGCATCTGGCTTAAGCGTTATTCTCCCATCATTTTTGTATCAACTTTTTTCCACTTTTTGGACTTGTTTTTTTTTCCAGGTCTGATTACTATTAGAATAGATACTTTGTTGGCGCAACACCTAGAGTTTTCCAACGATCATTTTGGAACTATGCATACTTGTTTTACATGGTCTGTAGATGTCCATGTGGTTTTGGGGTTATCCTCCCGTTATTTTTATCAACTTTTTCTACTTTTTCGACTTAGTGCTGTCCAGGTTCGATTACTGTGAGAATAGATACCTTGTGAGCACAACTTCTTCTAGAGTTTTCCACTGATCATTTTGAAACTATGCAAACTTGTTCTACATAATTTGTAGATGTGCATGTGGTTTAATGGGTTATCGTCCATTTATTTTTTTATTGTTTTCTACGTTTTAGTCTTAGTTTTCTCCAGGTTCGATGAGTAATAGAATAGACATCTTGTGGGCTCAACTCCTCCTAGAGTTCCCATCGATCATTTTGAAACTATGCATACTTGTTCTGCATAGTCTGAAGATGTGCATATGGTTTTGGGGTTTTCCTCCTATAGGTTTTTATCAACTTCTTCCACTTTTTCGACTTCATTTTTTTTCCAGGTCCGATTAGTATTAGAATAGATATCTTGTGGGCACAACTCCTCTTAGACTTTTCCACTGATCATTATGCATACTTGTTCTACATGGTCTGAAGATGTGCATGTGGTTTTGGGTTATCCTGCCATTATCTTTTTTTTTTTCAATTGTTTGCTTTTATTCAACTTAGTCTTTTTAGTTGTGACATGATGATGTGGATAGCTTGTGGGCGCAA
This sequence comes from Anodontia alba, assembly GCA_964016985.1. Taxonomy (NCBI): domain Eukaryota; kingdom Metazoa; phylum Mollusca; class Bivalvia; order Lucinida; family Lucinidae; genus Anodontia; species Anodontia alba. The sequence continues at coordinate 39,900,862 of OZ024832.1, read as the reverse complement.
CTCTTACAGTTTTATACCAAACTTTTTGAAACTTTGCAATTGTTTTTGTCAAGGTCTGAAGATGTGCATGTGCTTTCGGGGTTATCCTCCCATCACTTGTTATCATGTTTTCTACTTTTTCGACCCGTTTCAGGTCCGATTTGTATCAGAATAGATACCTTGTGGGTTCAACTTATCCTACTGTTTTTCACCCATCATTTTTAAACTATGCACACTTATTCTCCATGGTCTGAAGATGTGCGTGTGATTTTGGGATTATCATCCGATTATTTTTTATTAACGTTTCCTACTTTTTTGACTTATTTTTTTTCCTAGGTCCTATAAGTATTGGAATAGATACCTTTGGGCGCAACTCCTCCTAGAATTTCCTACCAATCATTTTGAAACTATGCACATTTGTTCTACCTGGTCTGAAGATGTGCGTGTGGTTTTGGGGTTATCCTCCTGTCATACGGATTTAAAAGTCAGGACCCTTTACTGACAAAGCCAAGACGTCGGGGGACGCTTGCCCGCAACGGGCGTTTGTCATCATTAATATATTTACACAAGTATTAAAAATGCTGCAAAATATACACAGGTATTAAAATGCTGTTCATTGTGGTTTTCTAATTTCCGATAGTCCATTATAATGAAGCACAAATCTAACAAAATATATTTCAGTCCTAACTTCGATTATCTAAAGAACACTTGTTTGTAGTGTTAAAACTGATAAAAATCCATCTAACGGGTTATCAGAGAAACGCTCCGGTGCAAAATGATTTTTGTACGAAACCATTTCAATTCGTGAACATAACAGACTCATTCTCTCCTTATGCCGACTTTGACATGGTTTTGTGGGCAACGAACCATGTTGGTTTGCGTATTTTGTTCTTTAACCGATACATGCCTGGCGTCCCTTAAATGAGGACATAAGCAAACTGTGAAGACCTAGACCAGATGCCACAGAACGCGGCGTCTCATCAGGGTCTACACCGTCTGCATTGAAATACATATTTTTTCTTGTTTAATAATGATAAAAATATAAACTGAAGTTTACACGCCTTAAACTAGAGCTGGACATGTCCATTTAGATTGGTAGAATAGTCTAGAAATAGATTAAATGAGAATACACAAATTTCCACTAATGTTCTGGCATGACGAAAAACGTATACATAGTGTGCAAATGCGGATTCATAAATTTGCATGGTTTTCAATATATGGATCAAACATGGTTTTTAAACATTCGACAGGTCCCTTGGGAGGTGTTGAAAACCGAGGCCGAAGGCCGTGGTTTGCAACACCTCCCAAGGGACCTGGCGAATGTTAATGCATTAAAAAACCATGTTCGTTCGCTATTAATGCATAAAAACTGAAAACATTTGCTACGTTCCGCGTTATTTCTTTACAATTTTTTGTTTCGCCTTTTCCCCGATGTCGCGCGAACGCTATTTGCACGCACTATTCCCGCTCTAGGGCAGGGCAGTACACATCTCGGACGGCAGCAATTCTGTAGCCCCGGTACGAGCATATTGAAAGTTGCGTAGCCGTGCATTAACAACGCGTAAATTGCCTTGTTAATACACGGCTTTTCACCAGTTAATGCACGGCTGTTAATAACGTGCGGCACTGCTTTTTATGCAATAATATAGTAAAACTTAGGTTAGGCACCGATGACTCGTTTACAGTAGCAGATTCAAACTTGCTTTTGAGTCCCCATAGAATTCTTCCAATAGCTCAAGAAAACAAATATTTAGGAATATTTAAATGACACTTTATTATTTCATATATACTGCATGTACCCATTAGAATAGCCACATCTCACGGGTACACATAACATACCGTTCTATTTTATTGGAGATCTAAAAGACATCCCTAAGTTATATCCGTCTGTGTTCTGACTGCAATATGATTAATCCTCAGTGGTTCGAATTACCCATGGCTACAAACAAATTTTCATGGTTTCAAAAATATTCGGGCCTTTGAAGTTCATGGTTTCAAAAATATTCGGGCCTTTGAAGTTCGGCTATACATTATCTGTCTAACTCCTGTGCTTTCGATAATTTTGGAAAGGTATTTTTGCCTAGTGCTACATTTTAAATGAAAAAACGTTGATTTTTGATTGCTAAGATCTTATCAAGAACCATAATGATTTGTCTTTTCTGTTTCTGTATTTTGTGTTTGAATTTGTACTGAAAAGATATTTTCCGGTCAAGAAAATGGTTTTGATTTATGGAATTTCTATAGCAAACTTTTTTTTTTTTTTTTTGAATAAGTATTTAAAATAGCGCCCCGATCCTCCCAATAAAAAGTGACGGAAAATTATTTGCATTTAAAAAGTGACGAAAAATTATTTGCATTTAAAAAGTGACGGAAAATTATTTGCATTTAAAAAGTGACGGAAAATTATTTGCTTTTAAAAAGTGACCGAAAATTACTTGCATTTAAATGCAAATAATTTTACGTCACTTTTTATTCAATTATTATCAAATTGGTATCAGGATGGAGTGTCAAGCTATTTCGTTTCGAATACATTTTTGGACAAGTTTGCCACCCTCTTTAATAAAACAAAATATTACCAGCACTATATTACAGTATGGGGCAAAGGAATACGACCTAAACGCCAGCTGGCTGTTATGCTCTCGAAATAATCCGAACAGAGGAACCTTTGGAATTACATGGCAACACAAACGCGTTTAATAATTAATAATGACATCACGCATATCAGCACTTCTCTGTTCAAAATCTCCTTTTACACGCTCTGGACTTCAAAAGACAAAGCAAACATTTTAGTGGTTCACTATAAATGAAAGAACTTACATGCTTCTAATAATTCTATTTTACTAGAAAAAGAACCCGCGCAATTGCGGATATGAAATTGAATTTTAATCCATCGGACACATTTCAACCGAAAAAAAAAGAAAGTTCCAAGGTATGAGTACTGCTTTTGCTAACAGGTTAAACAATTTCAAAAAAAGTAAAAGATGAAACAAAGAAATAATAAAAACAGCTGCTAAAATGTTTATTAAATTAAAACACACACACACACACACACACACACACACACACACACACACACACACACACACACACACAAATTGAGACTCAAATCCGAGTCCGTTCGTAGGAGAGGCCACTACACCACAGAGGACAGTATTAAGAACTGACCAAAATAAAAATACTTATTGGCTAGATTTTTCAATGCAGTTTGAAATAAGTGAATCTCCTTCCCCGTCCCCACCCCCCACCACACACACACACACACACACACACACACACACACACACACAAAAAGAATATTCTTAATTTCATGTGCCATTACGTTTTAATTTTATGTACATTGTTCTGTCTTTCGGTTCACAGCTTCGTTGTTTATAAGCTGCTCACCGTTTGCATCGCAGTAATGTACTTGGATGAACTAATTTATTTCCCACGAACTTCAGTAAGGTCAATCTGCGGCAGCGCTTGTGTCCGAGCCAGTGCACGTGACCTATATTTATACGTGATCTATTTATAGAAGGAAAATTCGAGAGAAAGTTATTCAGCTACTTTGGGAGAATTTGAAATACAGTATTGTCTTTAAATTAAAAAATCAGAAAATAAAACAACAAAATTCCATAAATCTCAAATCGAAATTATCAATGAGGGCAATATGATGACGACTTAGTGTTGAAACCCCCCTTGTAATCTTTACCGTTATCGCGGTTCATTTTACAATCTATTTATTTAGTAATATAGATACTCGTACAAATATAGCTTCGCAATACAATAATTGATCATTGTAAATCTAACAAAACTAAACTACAATGGAGATTATGGCTAGAAAGTGTCGACACCAAGTCTGGCTTAGGCCTTCACAAATCGAGCATTGTCGCATGTAGATCCTAGAAGATTACAGATTAACGTGTGTGATATATAAATCACTATTGTTTTTACTTGGCCTGCTTACTCACCTGAAAATGACTATCATATGATAGTATAGGAGATGTCCAGGAATAGCTACAGTCTCTGTGCACAGCCTACTAATGACTTAAACAGGAAGAGCAATAAACAATGACAGACTACACAAACCACAAACCAAAGAAAGGCAACCAGCTATCTCTTCTCTGACAAAGTGATGGCATCGCTAGACATACTCCACTAAACTTAAGACAACGAACAGAGCTAAACATAATACAAAACACGCCTATTTAAATATATAGAAAATTACCTCTAAAAACTGAAAATTTTCAGATAAAAATATCTGATATGTTTCTTTATATATATATTTCTGCTCAAAACACAAATCGTTGGTACCGCCTCGGCGAGGTAGATCGAACGAGTACCCACAATGTATGTTTTTTTTAGAAAAAATAAGAAAAGTAATGTATACCCCTGTAAATCCCTATTTAACTATATAAAGGTGGGGTTTAAGCGGGTCAAAATTATATAGGCATGCTTTCGTGATGTGAAGAAAAAAAAAAAAAGAAGCAGTGAGCGGCCGCAAGACCACACAAAGCACAACCGGCGCCGGAACCACCGCCTTAGAACGGTTAGTAGGAATAATTACGGTGAAGGCGGTTTGAGGAGGTCAGACAGATTCTACTGGTGCTTAACCACTAGCACCTAACATGCGCAAAAGTCGTTGACAAAAATACATGATATTATACATTAACACATTCATATACTAGCTTTAACAAGTAGCCTATAAACAAGCTAAAACGTAGATAGACTTTACATTAGTACGATGCTGATACGAGAATCGACTTTATAGGCGTTAATAATTGCACATGACGCATGTGCATTAGGAAAAAAAAATGCAATAAAGAAATATGGCTTGACATAAGAATGTTCGCTCCTTTATTATAGAGGCTGCTCTTAAAGAAAAGAATTTGCTCCCTCTGCAGTGGCGGGTTTAGGAGTGGGGCCCAGTCGAACCCCCATCATTTTCTTTATGAACTTAGAGAAAATGCTGGCGAACCGGTCCAATTGAACATTCCATAGCAAATTTGAACGCCCTGTCTAAAAACCATGAATCCGCCCCTGCTCTGGGAGCTAATTCTTTCCTTTAAGTGCAGTCCCCATTTCGGAGGCTGTAGTAGATTTGTATTCCAGAATTGTCCTCGGTGTGCTCAAAAAATAAGTTCGTTCTGTCTGCCCCACTGGACTACAATAATATTATGAAAACCAAGCCAAAGAACAAGCACGCGCATTAATAGAGAAAACGAAAACGGGGCACGCGGTATGTTGTATTCATGTCAGCTTACTTTTAGACATATCATTTGTCAAAATAGCAAAGTCTAAAATGAATCACTCACTTGACGTTACTTTCGTGCATCGTCTGATTAAAGAGTACCGTTTCGTCGTCTCGGGGCCTACCAAACAGTAATCAAAGTACTGACATAACTGGTGGATCGACTGTCTCTAAGTGTACGTCGGGACAATGGTCCTGAACGGGGACTTACATGTAAGACCGTTTCATTTAATCCGAAACTTTCTTTAATGAAGCAAACTGTGGAGACCCTGATCAGACGTCGCATTCTGCGGTGTCTGACCTGGATCTGCACAGCTGCCAATGTCCCAGTCCAGATATTACAGATAACCCATTTTAAGCTGCACTCATACGTCACAGCGACAGGATTAGCGTGGCTATAAATAACCATTACGGTAATCTGGATTTCGTATAACGCGCGGTTTGATTACAGTGGTCTATGACAACCACGTAGACAACTACCTTAAGGAAATTTTGGCGACTATATACTATGGCTGGATTATAAACAATCGACCCGTAAACGATGTCCAGGCAGTGCCAGAAACTCTCATTATCTACACTTCAAAAGCAAATTTAAATATTTTCAAATCTGCAGCTTAAGCACAACGTTAGTAAAACAAATGATAAGCAAATACGCCGCGACATCAGAAAAAACGAACCTTTTGACATGTGCACCGAACGAACACAGAAATCAGCTGTATGCCTGCACAGTCTGTTCAGATCCGCGCAGTCTGATCGGACTATTTGTTTTCCGCATCCTTGCCGTCCGAAATGCGCCCATTTCTTATCAGGATGTGTAAATGCACAGGCTTATTTGAATTTTCGCTGGACACATGTTTAGGAAAGCACGTGGATGTTGCAGCTCAAAGATGAACATCTCGTTCTGCATACATCCCGTCCGCAATGCTCGTTCTGCATACATCCCGTCCGCATCTCGTTCTGCATACATCCCGTCTGCAATGCTCGTTTTGCATACATCCCGTCCGCATCTCGTTCTGCATACATCCCGTCCGCAAAGCTCGGCACGTATCTTTATTTGCCGCATTAAATTCCGCACAGTATATATTGAATGTATACAGGCGAACATCAATGGCTTGTACATCATTGGGACTATAGAAATTTGTTATAGACATGGTTAGTTCGATGCACTGAGGGTTTATCGTAATACCAGCTCAGGAAGCAATCGGGGATGATTCAGGGATATCTTCGAACTTCCATAAAATAATGTTGTGTTGAGTGTACGTATTACAATCGCCTCTATGGGGGAGTCTAATGAGTACACACAACCTGCATTTTCATAATAAAATAAGAATACAGTCAACTCTCGTTATCTCGAACTCGCTTATCTCGAATAACCGCTTATCTCGAAGTGAAAATCTGGCCCATGTTTTAACACAGAGAGCTACCAAAAGGCAACAAACTATTGTGAAAAAGAGGAGAAATTGCTCCTTAGGAGCAATTTCTCCTCTTTTCCACAATATTTTTAATATATGTCTTAACTTAGGAGTCAAATTACATATTCATTCTGTTTAAGATGTTTGTTCGATTAATTATTTTCCTCAGTTCCGCAAATCTGATATGTCGAAGTACGGATATCTCGAAGTGTTTCATAGAGTCCCTTGGAGTTCGAGATAACGAGAGTCGACTGTATTTTCCTTAGATGTTTCTAAATATTTCTTTATTTGTTTATTAGAATGAGCTGTCGGAAGAATTTCCTAGTAACTCAAGAATGAGATCAAGCCGTTGAATTTTTAATGTATATTAGACGCTGACTGTAACTCGCATCAATAAACAGGCTGCTCGTGCCTTCCGTTTCAGTGTAACAGTGTGGCATAGGGACGGATTTCTCGCTAGTTATATAATTTATTACTTTGTTTCCGTTACTACATAAAACTTTAGATAGATTCAAGGGAAACTGAGTATATAACACATATGAAAATAGAAGACAAAATACACTCTGAGTATTCTCTTAGTCTGGTCTGAATCGCCACCGCTGGTCATTTTTTGGTATCCCAAGTTTATATAGAATAGCGGCGGACCGCAACATTCTATAAAAAATAGGCATGGTCACGCTGGACTTGACTTTTCGTAAATGCTACTGAATTCTATTTTTACTGTACGTGGCCATTTCATTTTGTGCGTATTATCTCATATTTTACATAATTATTTGTCATATCACTTAAGTAGACAGAAGCTGTTTTTGCTAACATTAAAGCCATTATTTACTCTCTACTGGAATGCCGTCGTTGTATGTCTATGGCTAATGCGCACTTTTGGTAAATAAACGAAATTTGGATAGTTTACGTCAGAAGTTTGGATAGTTATAAAGTATGTTATCTTTGTTAATTCATCTTAACGATCAAAACGATCTTAAAGTCTACCCGTTTGGTATTTTCATTGATTATATTTACATATATTTGTCATATTCATTGATGTCTTTGTTAATCTATCTATCTATCTATCTATCTATCTATCTATCTATCTACACTGTCAAAAGATCCCGTAAATTTTGCAGTTAATACTTGCAACTGGCTGCCAGTACATGTACCGTAATTTTACGGGCGCCTGTAGATTATTTATAGTAATAATTACGCATGATAGGGCACTGTAGGGCAAGGTAGAGATGTATAACGTATAGGACATAGTAGGGATGTGAGCTTACGCACCGTATCTTAAGCTTACACATCCTTACCCCATCCTGCAAAACTCTACATTTACGGTAAAGGCGCTGAGAGCCAGTTGCCAGTTTTTACCGTCAAATCTACGTAAATATTTTACAATGTACGTATCTATGTATCCATCTATCTATCCTGTAGAGTGATCCCGTAACTTTTTTGGTAAATTCTGGCATATAAATCCTTATCCCTTCCTACGAGGTAACTCCTGTAAAAGTTCTATGGGCCCCCGTAAAAAATGGTACAGGCGCTGGCAGCCATTTGCCAGTATTTACCCTAAAATTTTACATTCTGTCTATCTCTGTATCTATCTATCTCTGTATCTATCTCTCTGTATCTATCTATCTATCTATCTATCTATCTATCTATCTATCTATCTATCTATCTATCTATCTATCATTAGTGTCAATCTATTTCTAATCAATACATCAGGTGGATGAATGACTGAACTTGGAATTAAGGTAAGCAAATAATAAAAAGTTGATAAAATAAATAAATAAAGGATGAGCCTTATTAAAACTATTTACAAGAAGTATATCAGAGGTTTACTAATGCATACATGCGGTTCAAAGCCTTAACTCATTTCAGCGGAATACTTTCCATAGGGTTCTGGTAAACGGTGCACAACCAGATTAGATGCCACGCCACAGAATGCGGCGTCTGATCAGTGTCTACATTATTTGCATTAGATACAGAAATTTTTATAAAACACAATTAAAATAAACATTAACCAGACGCCCCGCTATTGGAAACTGACCGGTCCAAAGAGTTGTGGCAGAACAGTCCACTCGACGTAAATGGGTTAAACGCCTTTTGTAGTCTAACCAACGACTTAACAATAAGGTAGACTATTCTACCGCAGTATTGTCACAGCAACGGGCGGAAACTATAGGACATGTGTCTTGTCTATTGTTACGAGATACCCTTGTTTGTTTTTGCCCAGATGCCGGAGTCAAATATTTAGATTTGTACCAGCGCAAAAGAAAATCTACAATAAGGCTCGTGCGACCAGCGAAGACTCAGATCACCCTGTGCATCCGCGCAGTCTGTTCAGAGCCTTCGCTGATCGCAAACGCCTTCTACAGCCTTCAAGCTACATTTGTCTAAAGAGAGAAGGGCGAAAACGCCAGCCATACTTAATAAATATGCTGGTCACACAGGTCTTATTGTAGGTTTTGTCGTGCGCCGGCTCACTTATTAATGAAGACCGCCCATTAAGAATCTTATAGAAGGATATAGAAGCCTCCTCCCGACGGACTTAAAGTGTTGGTCAATGCAATTCATATAGATTTTATTTGGAACATATAATTACTTTATCTCCAATTCTAATATGTTTAATAGTTTCCTATGGTATTGTACTTTTTGTAGGAGTAACGAATGTAACAGGCTGTTACTGGGTAACGCCCCCATCGCCATATGGATAACATGCTGCAAAATACTTGCAAGATAATAGGCTTTAAGAAAAACATCCCAGCTAGCATTCTACATAAATCTACATCGGGCCGTCATCGGCCCGTCAGCTACCCTGACGGGCCGATGACGGCCCGATATAGATTTACGTAGAATGCTGACTGGGATGGTCTACAAAATCCCCCCTGATGAAGGAGGTAAACCTTAGCTCAAGGTCAGTCACCGGATTATGGCGATGGTCGATATTTTTTGTGCTTTTCTTTTAAACCAAATTGTTTAGTGTTCTCTTTTGATGGAGCCCAGTCAGCATTCTACGTAAATCTATATCGGGCCATCATCGGCCCGTCAGGGTAGCTGACGGACCGATGACGGCCCGATGTAGATTTACGTAGAATGCTAGCTGGGAGGAACTTTCTTTGGACTCATATTATGTATTAGTGATGTACCTATCGGAATATTTAGAAGTTAAAAATAGGGACGTAATTCACGCTGAATTCTAGGATTTTCTACTTTCTACAGTCTTCTGAAAGCGACCAAGTATTGTGTATTCATATCGTGAACTTAAACTATTAATCCTGTGAATGAAATACTACTTGGTGGACAACCCACGCTAAATGAATTCTTAAGTATACTTACCAAATTAGATAAATGCCCTTCAGACACTTTCATTGTATTATGAATGGTGAAACCAGCACGCCTATATCATCAAAGGAGAGTAGGAAACGAGAACTGTCTTCTCCTGAAATTGATATTGATAACAAGAAAAAATCGAATCTTATCAGACTCATTATCTGAGTCAGTCTTTTCGGGTTTAGAGACAGATATAATGGTTTCAAATATGGCAACAATGGGAGACGATCACAGTAACTTACCAAGTAGCAATCCATCTTCTCAACTCACTGAGAGATGAGGACCTACAGAAGATCGCCTGCTACATTAAGAAATCCTTCCAGACCCAGGTAGCAGAGATCACAGAAACATCTCTTCAACAGTCTGTTTCTAAGCTGGTCAACTCTGTTGTCTCTGGAGTCGTGTCAGGACTCAAGTCTAGAATCGCCTCACTGGAGAACGAGAACAAGCAACTGCAGCAGAGAATACAACAGATGGAAACCACGGCGGACAATGCAGAACAGTATAGCCGCAGGAATTGCCTCCGTATCTCTGGGTTACAAGAAACTGAAGCTGAAAATACGAACGGTATTGTTTTGAATTTGTCCCACAGTATAGATGTGGAACTTTCTTTAACCGACATCGATAGATTTCATGGACTGGGTAAACCACGGCTTGGCAGTGGGGATACTTCTAGACCACATGATATCGTCATCCAATTCGTCAGTTACAGATCCCCGGCGAAATTCTACAAAGCGCGGGTGCTGACCAGAAATCGTGGCTACAAAGGGGTCTACATCTAACGAAGTCCCGTGGAAAGCTGTTATATCAAGCACGGCGATTAGTTAAATCTATACAGCTGACCAGCGCATGGACGTCTGATGGAGTTTTCTTGTTAAGCAGCTTGATGATACTGTCCGTCTAATCACCAGAGAGACTGAATTGCTTGCATATGTTCCAGCCGGCGACAACTGATCGAGTTCTTAATGGAGTCGAAAGAACTTTAATTTCGTTTTCTGTGGAGTATATATTTTGTTGTAAACTCATTTATGACCATATGACATGATATCACGTGATCACGTAATAACTTTTCAACTGGATACAATGATCCTTATGAATTTATCACTGGAACTTTCATTATGTTTGTTTGAGCCTCGCTTACTTGCAAGTGAAACGAGAATAATTTTCCTGCAACACGCCTTTATTACACGGAATTGTGCTAGTTAAACTGACCATCCAGTCCGTAGGCTTGCAGTATGATCGTTCACCTCATGGTTACTTCTCAAGATTCGAGAAGCGTCTGTTGCGCTAGCTAGCCATTATGACACCTGTATGGCTAGTATATAGTCATTTAAACCCTCGTGTGCTTAACTTATTTTCATCTTACTTTTCAAACTGTATACCCTGGAAAAAAATGTCATGTAATGAGTACACCAAGAGGCTCATCTTTTCATATAGAAACTTTGGGGATTGCAGGCGTATACTCTCAGTTATATGGACTGTGGGCCCTCAATGTAACCGACTCACCAAGGCGACTATGGTGAGAGCATGGAATCTCTATATGGGACTTTTGCTATATAAATGCAACTTTAAGCGACACGAAGGTTAACGTCTACTAGAAATATTTATGAACCTGAGGCTCGACGTCTTGTCAATGTATAAGACTCTCATTGTCTCGGATTTTTGTTCTAACCACTTTAGAATAATAGTTATCAATACTGAAGGAGCGGAACAGAGAGCAACAAAGTCTGTATTTGTATGTACAATAGTATTTTCGAACAATCAGTTGAGGCAACGAGGGTCACGCGAATACATCTACATGATTTAATTCGTATTTCAGTGTTGTGCTCATAGGTATGATTTCATACTCGAGTGAGATACTGTACGGTCCAAGGGAGGCTAATACGATGTTACTCTATATCAACAGTCTATCGGTCGCCTCCCTTCATACATTCAATAGTCAAACGCCACGTGTACAAGTCTGTTGTTGTCATTTCATTTTTACTGCATTGTGAATGACTGTTCTTCTTCATATTTTCCTTTTTTTTTGTTATTTAACTTGTCAGTGTCTCATCTTGTTCATGTCATAATTGACGGTACTTACATATATGCCTGCTTGCATGCTGGTCCGGTGTGTGCGTACCTGTGTGGGCGCGTGTGTCCGTTCTCGGGGATGCACGTACGTGCATGCGCGCACATGCATTCGCGCTAATGCAAGCATAAACATGCATGCATGCGTATGAGTTTGCGTATGTATGTATGTATGTATACGTGCCGAGCATGCGTACATACATGTATACGCACATAACTGTTTTTTTTTTTTTCTGTAGAATTTATTACCCGCTCTATGCTTTGGCCACTTTATCAGTCGGTATATTATTAACTTGTCTTTAAGTAGTTAGTAGTCCATCAACCAGTCAGTCAGTGTGTATGGTTGTCTTATGATCATGATGATCGTGTGTTATTGTTACCATTAACTACCATTCAGTCATTCATATATTATAATATCAGTCAGTATATTGCTAAATTGTTATTCAGCAAAACAGTCAGTCAGTGAGTCAGATAGTCATCAGTCAGTGAGTCGCCTAGTTATTATATATTCAGTTACACAACTTTACTTCACAAATGGCTATCTCCCGATCAATCATCTTTGTTTTATATCAAACTAGCTGTTGAGTCGTCCATGTACATGCACTCTACCAGTTAGTGTATTACTTAATTGGTATTAAACCAGTTAATTAGCTAGACATGCCGTCAGATATATCTATATTCATTTATGCAGACTGACTTTACTGATGGCTGTATCCTAACAGACTGCTTTTGATTTTCTCATAACAACTTTGCTCAGTCAATTAAAATTAATTCGATCTTATTAGTCATTATGCAATTTTATCCATCGGCGTATCTTAATGCTGTCAGTCAGACAACCGGTATAAGCCAGTAAGTCAGTCATTCCATTATAAGACAGATACGTGTCAGACGATTGACTGTACTTTCCATACGAGAGTGTGCCAAAACGGTGGTTACTCTGCACATCGTTAATAAAATAAGCAGTCTAACCAAGGTTGTCTCCATAAACCTCGGATATGTATATTTCCTTCGAAATCAGTTTCAGCAAACATTAGAATATAACCAGTTAACGATAATATCTAGAAATCTAAGTAGTATATATATTGTTATACAATCTGTTTCTGCTTCCTCCCGAGATCTTTCTCTTTGCATGTTTTTCACCCTATTATATTTTGGGTCGAGCCTTGGGCTATGGATGGTGGCGGGGATACCTTTGGCATTCTACTTGGTTAGACTCGACATTAAGAGAGATGGTCCGGTGGCACTTGCTCTGTTTCTTCTCTTCCTAACGACGATTACATGACAAATGTGGGAAGCAGAGATAAGCTAGCCATTATGCCGACTTACAATCGCACGTTTAGGTTTTTCTGGTGTTTATATCCCTATAGCAGAATGAGTCATTGTTTTTCAGTATCATAACTGTCTAGCAGGTCGAACACTTATATCCTTATATTACTTTACGCGGTACTGCAGGATACTACTCCAGGGTAAATCAGGAAAATCTAATACGATTTTCACTTTCTGGATGATATTCTGTCTATTATTTTTTGTATCATGTACATGGCTCATCCTCCTCTTGTTACTCGCTGGCGACATACATCGGAATCCCGGTCCATCAACAGCGCCTTCAATAAGTAGTGTCTCCAGTTCATCAACAAGTATGTCAAACAGTCTCTTTAGCTCTCTTAATGTAGCTCACAACTTATCGTTTGTTCATTACAACTTTCAAAGCATTCTTTCTAAACTTGAAACGTTGTATGCCGAACTATACGAGTTTGACAGTCTAGCTTTCACTGAAACTTTGCTTAGTCCTTCCTTAGACCCAACTGACCTTCTTCTTGATTCATATTGTGAACGTAAACGAAAGGACCGACCAGGGGACAGTCATGGCGGTATCGTCATATACATTAAAGAATGAATTCGCTACAAGCGCCGTGAAGATCTAGAACCACGTAATGTTCCACGCTTGAATTGGCTAACTGCAACGGGCTGTTTTTATTTGGTCTTTTCTATCGCCCTCCTAGTTCTGATGCAAAATTATTTTACTGGCATTGAAAATTCAGTTGCACTTGCAGTCGATACTGGTATATCAGATATAATAGTTACTGGTGACTTTAATTTTGATTTATTAAATGAACGTACTGCAAAAAAAGATAGAAACAATATGTACCCAGTATACATTTTCCAGTCCGTAAGCCAAACAAAAGGTAAGAGAGTCCTGGGAGTGCCACAATCACAAACCGCAGCCCTTCCCAGACACCAAGAGGAATAGAAAACCGACAAATTCAAACAGGCACAAATCTAACAAACGTACGAAAAACACTAAGATTCTCTTCCCTAAGCGAGGTAATCGCAATGCTAAAAGGATTGAAAAACACAAGAACAAAATGACACAAGGTAAGACATAAAACACACCGCCTCGTAGAATAAACACTAAGCAACAAAGAGTAAGACTAACACCGGGACCACCGCCTTAGAACGGTCAGTAGAGTAAACCATCGGAGGAGTGGGGGCGGGGTGTGGGGGGGGGGGAGGGGAGGGGGAAAGCACTTTTACAGCTAGCCAACTTCACCCTGGGTCCCGATGCTACTCTTCATACAGAATTACATAAACATTCGGTTCGCATAAAGGCTCCCAACTCAGTCAATGCACCAACGCGAGAACATAAAAGTCAAATTAATCACTATAATAAACAAAGACGAGTACTCGTGGCTAATTCTACTGTACGCCAGAGTAAATGAAAACCAATAGCTGAACCACGGCGGGCCAAGCTAAAGACATATCGTCAAGCCCCAACCCACTGGTTAAAGTTTTACGAAGAGGCCGTCATTGAGTCTGAGACCCGAAATGCCGTCGTGCAATTAAAGAGTGAAGCATAGCCATCAACACTGATTAGGCTGACAACTAGGCATGCAATCTGCCGCATAATATCCAGGCTATAGTCAATGCTTTTATAACGGTTAATAAGTTTTCCGAGTTGCTTCGAAAAGTTAGATTTTTCTACAATTTTTCTAAATCTGTACACTAAGTCACCATAAAATTCTGGTTTCGATATATCTTGTTGCAGAAGTGTTTTCAGACTGACGCTATATTTTTCTACCAAGCACTGTGTCTGCAATAAAATTTCGAAAACGCCTTACGAAGTTTAAAATAATGATAGCCCTGCCTAAGAAGGGCTTTATTACGGTAGTTAAAGTCACTAAGATTTGAAGAAGCTCTGGCGAATCTAATATTGAGATATGTATACCCCATATGAGGTACGCCGGGGGACATCGCCATCCAGAAAAGGGAAATTGACTATATCAAAATCAAAATCGTCCCGTTTATCATAAATTGTGGTGGAAAATGTACCATTAGATATACATAGACTCAAATCCAAAAAAGGAGCCTCGGTATCCGGTAGAATTTGCTCTATTTAATTGGAGTTGTGTAGGGGCTATGTGGTCCACCATTTGATCAAAGTAAATATTGTCAATGTTTAATAAATCATCAAGGTATCTTGAAGTTGAATTGAAAGCCTCAATAATGTCAGCCTGATTTTCACGTGAGAGAGACTTCATGAAATCTCTCTCATAACAAAAAAGAAACAAATCTGCAACAAGAAGAGCACAATTTGTTCCAATCGGAATACCAATAGTTTGCCTTTAATGTTTAGTTCCAAATCTAATAAAAAATATTATCCAAAAGATAAACAAGGGCATCACAGACTTTTTGACATGACCATGAATTGTGATTATTGTATACATCAGAAGTGAAAAAAACACATTCTTCGTTACAAGCCAAATATTGGGTATTCTCCCGAATAAACGTTCAGTTAATTAAATCAATAAGTATTTAAAATCTAACCCACTTATTTTACCGAACCCTCAGCTACACTAATATATATTATTAGTTAGCGACAAGAAAAAAAAAAAAAAAAAAAAAAAAAAAAAAAAATCACACACCTAATACTCAGTTGAGTTGGTGATCCTTTTCTTAACCAAGACTTTAGATATCATTGTCCAATATATGGATTTTTTTTAATTTTCTACAACGAAAATCCATTCATTTACTAGAAGAATTTGGAGGTACGACCAAGGTAATTATGATCTGATCGTCTTCGAGGAAAAGCTGCTGCCATCGACTGGGACGCCTTGAGAAATAATGATATTCATTCATATGCCGCGAATCTACACTCTACAATCACAAGCTTGGCATCAGAAATAGTCCAAATAAAATAGTTAAAATTATACCAGGCAGACCTTCTTGGATAAACACAAAATTACAACATTATATACGTAAACGTAAAAGAACGTATCGAAAAGCTAAGCGAACACGGAATTACACTGGTCGCAATTTAAAACTTTAAGAAACAAAACTGTTGCACTTATTCGTGATGCAAAACAGGCTTTCCATGACAAAATTGCTTCAAAGTTAACAAGTAGAGAACTTTCATCTAAAGATTTGTGGACGGTTCTTAAAACATTCATATCTCACAGTCAATAACATATATACCACAACTTGAACGTAATGGCTCCATCAGTACTGACAAAAATGACAAGGATAATATAGTGAATAATTTCTTTCAAAGTCAGAGCTATTTAAATAACCAATATTCTGCCCTACCTCACATATCACCACCGAACAAAATAATATTGAAATTTCCCGTACTAAAGTCGAGACTATACTTAAATCTCTCCCTGTTAGTAAAGCATCTTGTCCTTACAACTTGAGAAATCGTATTCTTCGTAACTTGCTTAGGATATACCACCACTTGAACGTAATGGCTCCATCAGAACTGACAAAAATGACAAGGATAATATAGTAAATAATTTCTTTCAAAGTCAGAGCTATTTAAATAACCAATATTCAGCTCTACCCGACATATCACCACCGAACTAAATAATATTGAAATTTCCCGTACTAAAGTCGAGACTATACTCAAAACTCTCCCTACTGGTAAAGCATCTTGTCCTTACAACTTGAATAATCGTATACTTCGTAACTTGCTCAGGCAATTTCTTCTCCCTGTTGTAATTTGTTTGATCAGTCTATCAATTCGGGTCTTGTACCATCGTCTTATAAAGAAGCTAATGTCTGCCCAATACATAAGAAGGCGATAGATCTATACCTTCTTATTACCGATCTGTCTCACTATTTAATTCAGAAAGTAAACTTTTCGAAAGACTTGTATTTAATTATTTATAAAATCATTTGCGGGACAACAATTAGCTATCTTCTCTTCGATCTGGTTTTATACCAGGAGATTCTATAGTGAAGCAATTACCATATCTTTACGATACTGTCTGCTAGGCCCTTGACTCAGGTAAAGCAATTAGAGCTGTTTTCTTTTTTTTTTTTTTTTTGTTTTTTTTTTTGTTTTGTGACGCCAGCAAAGCATTTGACCGAATCTGGCATGATGGGTTGTTACTTAAACTTAAGGCAGCTAGCGTCACTGGGGATGTACTTGCATGGTTTAAGGGTTATCTTTTCAACAGGAAACAAAGAGTTGTTCATCCAGGTGTTACATCAGACTGTGCTTATATTCGCGCTGGTGTTCCCCAGTGGCAATTTTAGGCTCGCGGATATTCTTACTATTTATAAATGAGATAGTACTGAATATTGGATCAAATATAAGGCTCTTTGCAGATGAAACTATTCTTTACATTATCGTTGATAACCCTATTACTGCTACTAATTGTCTGAATATATATCAAGAAACATAATTTCAAAGTAAGCTGAAACTTGGCTTGTATCTTTCAATGCGACTAAAACTGAAAGTCTCCTCATTTCATGTAAATTAAACAAACGTAATCATCCACCAATCATAATGCAAAATATTCAAATAAATGAAGCAGAGTTTCACAAGCATCTCGGGGTCTATTTATCAAACGATAGTACATGGCACCATCATTTGGAATATATTTCAGAGAAGGCTTGCAATAGCGTTGATGTAATGAGAAAGCTTAAATTCAAATTAGATAGTAAATCTTTAGAAATGATCTATACAGTTTTATTCGACCTTTACTAGAATATGGGGATGAAATGTGGGACAATTGTTCTAAATACGCGAAAAACAAGAATTAGAAAAGATCCATCTTGAAGCAGTTCGCATAGCAACTGGGGCAACTAAGCTTATTTCTATTTTTGCCTTATACAAATAAGTTAGATGGGAGTCACCCGAACAGAGAAGACAAACCCACAAACTCACTCTATTCTTTAGAATGTTTTCCCATCTAACTACTTCGTACTTATCCTCTCTTATCCTTCCATCAATCAGAAACATGTCACGATATAATCTTCGCAATTCCGACCATTTACAGACTACTGATTAACAACAGTTATAATTATTCTTTTCTAACATCTATGGTAAGTGCTTGGAATAATCTACCCGCCGACGTGAAACAATCTCAAACAACAAACTCTTTTAAATACTATTTTAAGAAAGACAAAACAGCTGTTCCCAAATACTATTATACTAAAAATATAAAAGTCCAAGTTCTCCATAGTAGACTACGGACTAACTATAGCTCATTGAACCTGGATCTGTTTTTAAAAGGTATTTATTCTGACTCGCTTATGTGTAGATGTGGTAGTATTGTGAACTCACAACACTTCTTTTTCCACTGTCCTCACTATCAGCAGCATACGAACGTGCTTCTAAATGCGGTTACTCCTTGTAATAGTCCTACTCTTGACCGTCTTCTGCACGGGGAATCCTCTTTATCATATGATAAAAACATGATAATTTTTGAAAATATTCACCGGTTCATCTTAAACTGTAAAAGTTTTACATGAGATGTTTCAATTATGACTATGGTCATGCGATTGCCGTATTACATTTTAATATCGGTTGCCAAACGGTATTGAATTCCATATTGGATGCCAGGTGCTCCAGCTCTCCACCTTCCATCCCAAACCCCGCACACACATACAAACATTACCCCGCCATCTCGAACACCCCTTCCCCAACTTTCCCCCTATATTTTGTCCATTTTCCTTTTCTTATCCCTTTTCTTACTTCAGAAGTGCTCAAAATAATATGAATAACAGTCGTGTTTCTTTATCTCGAACTCACTTATTTCGAATTACCGCTTATCTCGAAGTGAAAATCTGGTTCCCGTTTTAACATGAAACTATGACAACAGGTAAGAAAATAATGTGGAAAAGAGTAGAGGAGCAAATTCTTCTCTTTTCCACAATATTTTCAGTATATCTCTATTTTCAGGGGTCAAATTACATATTCATTTGTGAAATGTGGTTGTTTGATTTATCTTTTTTTCCTCAATTCTACAAATTTGATATGTCGAGATACGGATACCTCGAAATATTTCAGAGAGTCCATTGGACTTCGAAAAAACGGGAGTCGACTATATATTAGGTACGAGGGCGAGTCAATAAAAAACAGTCTAACTTACTTCTGGGTGAGATTGATCTCTTCTTTTTCAATGTAATTACCCTCTAGAAAGATGCACTTGGACCAATGGTGTTCCAGTGCCATCAGCCCAGAGCTAAAGAAGCCAGGGTCCTTCTCACCCACTCCTCAACTACCGCCAAGAATTCTTCGTTGGACCGGAAATGACGTCCACGGATATCCTTTTTCAAGTTTGGGAACAGGAAATAGTCACTAGGAGCTAAGTCCGGAGAATAGGTGTGGTACAGTATTAGCTCGTACCCATTCTTCTCAACAGCATCCTTGCAATTTTGCATGTGTGGACTCTCGCATTGTCCTGTTGGAGCAAAATTCCTTTGGAGAGTTTACCTCGGCGTTTTTCACGGATCACAGTTCTCAGTTGGTCGAGCAAATTTGCATAATACGCTCCTGTTATTGTACTTTTTTTGCTAGAAAGTCCAACATAATAACGCCTTGTGCATCCCAGAATACAGTTGCCATCACCTTACCAACAGAGGGTTGCGTTTTGAACTTCTTTGGTCTCGGAAACCCTGGTCCTACACTCTGGCGACTTTGAACTTTATTCTCTGGCTCATAATAATAGACCCAGGTCTCATCTACAGTCACCAGACGTGAACGGAAATCATCTTCCTGTGACCTAAACCGCTTCAACAATGCGCTGTATACTGATGCTCTGGTTGCCATCTGCTCGTCGCTAAGGGATTTTGGGACCCAAACGGGCTGTTAGCTTGTGCATACCCAAGCGATCATGTAAAGTTGTTGAAACGCTAGCATGTGAAATGTGTAATGCATTCGCTATTTCTTCCACCTGAATTCGCCTATCAGAGTACACCAGATCCCGTACTTTATTACACATTTCTTCATCGGTGGCATCAGATGGGCGTCCAGACCTGGTTTCGTCTTCTGAAGACGTTCTACTGCGTTTGAATTCCCCAACCCAGAATTTAACTTGTGCATACAATGGTGCAGAAGACCCGTAAACATTGGTCAACTCGCAATGTATTTCCTGACCTGTTTTCCTTTTCAAATACAAGTACCGAGTTACAGCACGGTACTCAACTTTTGACGAAAAGCTTATACTTTTGCATCGCTAGCCATGTTTGACATTCAATATCTCATGAGTGAATGACACGATAAGGGTTCAATTTTGCCCTCAGGCCTAAAACGTGTATTGAAACAAGGCATTAAAATCTTGGGTGTCTCGGTCAATTGGAAATGGGATAGGCTGGTTACTTATTGACTTGCCCTCGTATCATGATATATATCCGAATTTCCTTATTTTTATCACCCAAACATGTATAACCAACACGTATTGTGTATTGTTTGGTCATTGTTAAATTTATAGCACTACATAATATTATTTGTTTCAATGTACTTTGCTTGAAATTTGCCATTATGTACATATATACATGTCAGTTGTTTCTGGGAGAAGAACTGTATAAGTATTTTTGCTTTCGTTCTAGTCCCAATTTGTATCATTTCATGTGTCATGTATTGATATTATTATCGTAATAAAAATGTTTAAACCAACCATAACTGGCCATCGTCCTACGTATAAACACAAACTTTTTATTTAGCCATACTATTCGATATTTTCTTTCAGTTACAGGGGCGGGTCCAGGATGGTGTCAGAGGGAGTCAATCTGATTAATTACCGTACTTACTCTAGGCAGGCCTAAACAACTAGTGTAGACCTAGATCAGACGCCGCGGAACCAGCAATTTTAACACACATTCGTATGTAGTAAAATACACTTGTTGAAGCTAAGTATAAGGTAAAGAGTAAGGGTTGTGAATATTTAGGATAAAAACTGTATCCTTATCAAATTTATCCAGATTTCCCCATAAATGTGACCCCTCCCACCTTGACCCCACCCCCCTCTGAATACGCCCCTGAGATAAAAAAAAATAGGTTGTAAGGGCAATAGGTTCATTTTAAAATATTGATTCATTGTAGTTCTGGGTACAGAGAACTTTGAAATGAAAATGGTCATGAGAGCCGCTATGGTGATGTTGCTGGGAATCGTCGATGCAGGTTTGTTCCAAAAATAGTAACTCTCGTAGGAAAACAAAACAAACAAATGACTTACTTTTGTCGAAATAATACAGTAGAATGTTACAAGTACACTGACCAACTGTTGAAAACTTTTGCGTTTCCGAAAAACTCATACAATAGTCTACGTATCTAATCTTTAGTTCGTGGAAAACAACAGGGTTCTTGCAAATGCAGTTTCATGTACGTGTTTCATATGCTCCTTTCTTTCCCATCAGTCTTGTACGAGCCCGCATAGTTATGACTTTTTCAAAACATATGAATACAACTCTCTTTATCACGATATCAGGAAAGTAATAAAAGCGAGGGATTTGGTATTTGACATACTGTTTGGGACCGATGTGTAGGTCACCTCATCAATTGGGTAAAATCCGTAAAATTTTGAATGAATAATTCCCTTTAAATTTTGATATTTTTCCTATATAATGCAGTCGTGTTAGGAGGATTTCGGTATCGGCATTTCAGATAGATATTGTCAGTTGACATAATTTTGGAGCCGATGCGTAATTAATCTAATAATAATTTAATTGACTTTTTCAATTTAATCTTGTGTGTTTTCGACTAAGTCATGTGCCTTTGTCGACTATTTCCACACCTCGGATACATGTATGTTCCATTTTCTAAGAAGCCTATATGCTAGAGATACAATGAAACATATCTGAGATGGGGAAGTAGTCCAAAATAGGCACATTTTCCATGAAAAAAATATTTGACGTATAGTCTTTCTTCTCTTTCATCCCATCACGAAAACACGCCTATATAATTTTGACCCCCTTAAACCCCACTTTTATATAGTAAAACTGGGGTTTACGGGGGTATACATTATTTTTCTTATTTCTGCTGAATTTTTTTGAGATGAAGTTTTTTATCTGAAAATTTTCAGTTTTTGGAAGTGAGATTTTTCTTTATATTTGAATAGGCGTGTTTTCGTAATGCTTTTCTTGTTACTTTGAAACTCGAATACCACGGCGACGACATGTAGAGCACTATATTTTGAGATAAAAGTCGTTGAGCGTTGACTGAGTTATGACCGTTTTAGGAGGCTTACGGTCCGTGCTCATATCCGTTTCTAGGTATCCTATAGTTTTGTCCTTGTTCTTAGTTGTCTATGGCTGGGCTCGCCATGATTCTGTCGTTGCTTTTCTTTTGTTTCAACTTCCAGTCGGCTCCCATTTTCATTTTATCACAATGTTGAGAAGTATTTTGTTTTTATGTGTTGACCCATTATTGATAAGTTAGGAAACCAAACATGTAGCTGGGACAGTATTAGGATTTAGGGCGCGGATAATACGTTCTTACAAACAGGTTTAAACCCCATCGATTTTACCGTTGCCTTCCCAAGCTAGTCTGTCTGTTGCAGTTCCTTTTCATTTCGTTCGTTCTGTTTTCGATAAGATGTTTTACAGTAAAACCTCAGTGACTCGAACACGGAGGGCTAGTTTACCGAGGATAATTCGAACTCATTTTTAGTCCCTAGCATATTCTTCCATAGCTCAAGAAAACAAATACATGTATTCAGGGATATTTTAGGAATTTTTCATAATTTACAATGAAAATGTATGTTGTCGTTGTCTGTAATCATAAAAATCGCCTCATCGATGCAACTATAATGAGTACACCCAACGTACCATTAGTTTATAGAAGATTGAAAAAAAAAAATAACATCCATATATTATCCCCATTTGTCTTAAATTTCCATAGTTCACAAGATGTTCAAGCCATTGAAGTTCGCTGCAGTTTGTTTCGTAATTTCATGTACAATCAAAATCTTCAACGGATCAAACATCTTTGGGACCATGGAAATTTGGTCGAGAGATGGGTAGTTCGAGGCAACAAGAGTTAATCATGGCGCCAGGTCAGGAAGCAAATGGCAATAATTTATGGCAATGTTTTCGATTTTCAATAAAATAATGATATGATCCGGGTACTCATTAGAATCACCTCGATGAGGCGATTCTAATGAGTACACACAGCATAAATTTTATAATAGAATAAGAAAATTTCCCTCAATATTTGTTTTCTTGAGCTATCGGAAAAAATCCGTAGGGACTCAAAAATTGGTTCGAATAAGTCATGGTAAACGAGCCATCGGTGTTCGAGTCATTGAAGTTCGACTGTAAGAGAGGTTTTACCTGGTGCCCTTCGGTGTTGTGTTCCGTAAGTGTAGCATTTCCTTGAATTATCCATCCTGATGTTGATCCATTTACGAGGGTGAGTCAATAAGTAACCAGCCTATCCCATTTCCGATGGACCGAGACGGTCATGATTTTCATGCTTTGTTTCAATATATGTTTTATACATGGGTACAAAATTGCACACGTATCGAGTCATTCTTTAATAAGATATTGAATGTCAAACATGGCTAGTGATGCAAAGGCATGCTTTTCATCTAAAGTTGAGTACCGTGCTGTAATTGGGTACTTGTATTTAAAACGTGAAACAGGCAAGGAAATACACGGCGAGTTAGCCGATGTTTATTGGTCTTCTGCACCATTTTATGCTCAGGTTAAATTCTGGTTAGGGGAATTCAAACGCGGTAGAACGTCTTTAGAAGATGAAGCCAGGTCTGGACGCCCACTGGATGCCACCGACCAAGAAATGTGTAAGAAAGTTCGGGATCTGGTATACTCTGATAGGCGAATTCAGGTGGAAGAAATACCGAAGGCATTAGGCATTTCACATGGTAGCGTTTCAACAATCTTACATGATCGTTTATGTATGCGCAAGCTAACAGCCCGTTGGGTCCCCAAATTCCTTAGCGATGAGCAAATGGCAACCAGAGCATCAGTATGCAGCGCCTTGTTGAAGCGTTTTAGGTCAAAAGATGATTTCCAAATGCGTCTGGTGACTGTAGATGAGACTTGGGTTCATTATTATGAGCCAGAGAATAAAGCTCAGAGTCGTCAGTGGGTAGGGCCCGGGTCCCCGAGGCCAAAGAAGTTCAAGACACAACCATCTGTTGGCAAGGTGATGGCCAAAGTATTTTGGAACGCAAAAGGCGTTATCATGTTGGACTTTATACCCAAGAGAAGTACAATAACTGGAGTGTACTATGCAAACTTGTTAGACCAGCTGAGAACCGCCATCCGTGAAAAACGCCGAGGTCAACTCTCTAAAGGTGTTTTGCTGCAACAGGACAACGCGAGAGTCCCAACTTGCAAAGTTGCAATGAATGCTGAAGAGCGGAACGGGTATGAATTAATACCACATCCTGACTATTCGCCTGACCGAGCTCCTAGCGACTTTTTCCTATTCCCAAACTTGAAAAAGAATATACATAGACTTCATTTCTGGTCTGATGAAGAAGTCGTGACGGCATTTGAGGAGTGGGTCAGTGCTAAGGACCCTGACTCTTTCAGTTCTGGGCTGATGGCACTTGAACACCGTTGGTCTAAGTGCATCACACTAGAGGGCAATTACATCGAAAAAGAAGAGGTGGATCTCAACCGGAAATAAGTTAGGCTGGTTACTTATTTACTCACCCTCGTACATACAGCGCCCCCCAAAAAGCGCATTTGCAAACCGTGTAGACCCTGACCAGACTTTGAAGAACACGGCGTCTCATCAGGGTCTACACTGCTTGCAACAAATACGGGGAATTCTACAAAACATGGTAACAATACAAGTCGACATGTCATCCCTTCTATTAGAAATGGACCTATCCAAAGTGTTGAAGTAGAAAAGTCTACTCAGCGTAAATAGTTTAATATGGATATTGTTATCAAAATTCAAATATAAATAAAGTTATTTTGAAATAGTTTTATTTATTTTTTTTTCTAGAAAATAGAATTTGACACTTCATGCGAATTGTCTCCAAAGGAGACATTGCATGAAGTGTCATATTCTATTTTCTAGGAATGATAAGAAAGAAATACGTATATATCAGTTTGGCGGCTGCTAAATTTACCCATTGCATGGTAAGTGATAATACATGCATTGTAACGTAGACCTTGAACTGACATCCTGCCTCAAACTGCTTTACACGGGAGTTTACTAACAGTACCATAGCAACAGATAAGGCGCTATTTTCATCCAAAAAATGCTGATATCTTTCTTATGTCTAAACGAAAACATATGTTGTGGGTACTCATTAGAAGCGCCTCGGTGAGGCGCTTCTAATGAGTACCACAACATATGTTTTCATTGAGAAGTAAGAAAAATATTATGTGGATACCCCCTCTTATCTGTAGCTATGCTGAGTACATATGAAGCGCAATGTCAGAAAACGTACCTTCCGACGTGTGGTCCTAGCAAAGATTCAGATCAGTCTGCGCATTCGCCAAGGATACATTATTTCTTCATGAGAAGAACGAAGACTCTGATCAGAATGTGCGGATGCGCAGCTTGATTTGAGTTTTCGTTGGGTACTCATGTGCGAAAATACGTTTTCTCACGTTAAGGCTTATTAGCAGCTGACACGTTTTATCTCATTGCAAAATAAATGGGCCCCGTCAAGCGGGAAGTGCCTTCGAAAATGTGGAAAATACACAGATTTAGATCACCCTGCGCATGTGCAAAGATTCGTCCGAGCCTTTGCTCTCCATTGATAAGTTTTGTAGCATGCAGCGATTCTGTTAGGGGACAGTGGCCCTGATCAGACTGCGTGGATGCGCAGGCTGATCTGGGCCTTCCATGCCCGCTTATGAACGAAGACATATTTTCGCATGGAGTGGCCCAAACGTCTTTTGTTATGGTACATGTACCTGTATGCAGCTCACGCAAGCAGACGCCTTTCAAGGTAACTAATAGTCTCTGTCTTTTGAGACGAAAGATTTTTTTTTTGTCTTCGCCTTACTGAATGTGTCAGATGATTTTGTTATTAGCGACAAGAAAATCAGTAAGAGAGTTAAATACGTACCAGCGCTAAGTTGTTCAAAACTAACGATGTTGTTAGTGAGCATATTCTTAAAGTTTTGATCGTTAAATATGACATATACGCTAATATTTTTCTTGAAAAAATATGAGTAGCTTTTGCATTTGCAAAAGATACTCACATTTTTTCAGCAAAAATACCTGTGAATTATATCTTGTATTTACTAGAACAGTTAACATTTTGACCAACAAACGAGCTCGTTAAGCTAACGATGCTTTGAACAACTGGGCCCTGATAAATTTCAATTAAGTATTGCTGTATTCGGTCCACCTCGGTATAAATCGCTGTGATTTAATACGTATACAAACCAAAATAAGTGAGTATACCCAGGGCATTATGAAAACAAGCCTATTCAAATATACTGAAAATTTTACCACCAAAAAAATGAAAATTTTCAGAAAAAAAATAGATTCTTTTGTTTCTTATTTCTGCTCAAAACATAGATTGTGGGTACTCGTTAGAACCGCCTCGGCGAGGCGGGTCTAACGAGTACCCACAATCTATGTTTTGAGCAGAAATAAGAAAAATAATGTATACCCCTGTAAACCCCAGTTGTACTATATAAAAGTGGGGTTTAAGGGGGTCAGAATTATATAGGTATGTTTTTGTGATGGAATGCCACAATCACGAAACACAGTCCACCTGAGGCACCAAGGGAAGAAGAGATGAGGAACAAACGATGACAAAGCAAATGTCACATATATAGCCGTCGAAGCACGAACGAAGTGTAACTGGAACATAGGAACTACTTTGGAATGGTCGGTAGAATTTGGACGGGGCTCAAACCAGTTTAAAGCTCATACATGTTTTAGTGTTTTTCTCAGTCTGACATACTAAACATCAGTTAATATACCAGACAAAATGTACTTCAAATCAGGGACGACGTAATCAGCATGGAAGTTGAACACCAGATGACTGTAAATTGCTGACTTCGACACTTTATGAACATATGTCAGTCTCATCTTAGTTGGTTGGTTTGTTGAAGGCCCAGACAACAATATAAAGGTCATGTTGAGCCGGTCTGTTTACCTAAACACACTATTCCTGGGCAGGTTTAGTCTCATAGCGATTAACCAGTACTTGTGCACATTCTTTCGCCAGAAACTGACAAGTGTTTTTCTTGAATCAGCGGAAGGGAAAGAATAAACCTAATATTATTCGCTGTGATTCTGTGGCCCCCTTAAACCCCACTTTTATATAGTAAAACTGGGGTTTACAGGGGTATACATTATTTTTCTTATTCCTGCTCAAATGCATAGATTGTGGGTTCTCGTTAGAACCGCCTCGTCGAGGCGGTTCTAACGTGTACCCACAATATATGTTTTGAGCAGAAATACGAAAAATATCAGAATTTTTTACCTGAAATTTTCATTTTTTGGTGGTAAAAATTTCAGTATATTTGAATAAGGATGTTTTCGTAATGTATCTATGCTACCTTATGGAAGTTGATTAAAGACGATTTGATACACTCGGTAGGTTTCACCTTTTTGGGTCGATTAGTTACAATCGAACCGCAGTATATAGTACGCCAAAATTTGCTTTAGGTAGTTGTTCACGTAATTATCATTGAGCAATAAAATCAATACGCACGTGAGATGAAATTCGGGTAAGGTTATTTATAGCCGCGCATTTCGTGTCACTGTGACGTCAGAGTACTGTCTTTAGAGGGTTATCATAAAACCTGAACTGGAACATTTTGGACCCTGGCAAACAGCGAAGACCCATATCAGAGGCCGCATATCAAAGTATGCACTGTTGCTAAAATAACAGGAAGTTAAAGGTTAAATGGTGACAGTTTTAAGTCCCCGTTCTGAACCATTTTCAGAGCCAACACTCAGAGACAACTGACCCAACAGTGCTATCAGGGCTTTGACTTACAACGGAGACAACTTTAATTCGTGACTTCCTGTTTGCTTTCTTGCACATACAGTCCTCTTCAGAAAAGGGGATATTTCTTGAAAGGAAAGAATTCTTTGCTTTTAAGTGAGACACTTTTCGGAAGGGAATAAAACGACTTTAAAAGAGTTACCTCCCCTTTAATTATTTGCAGTTATACTTCCGCTATCGATTGATATCAGAACGAACGACTGCGGCTCTACATTTGACGTTCAAACATGGAATGAATACATCATAACAAGTACAGGAGATTTTGCAGGATCTGTCTGCAATTATTTATTTACGGGCCAGGCTAAGGATAATTGCTTGGGATTGTGCTTTGACATGAAAAATGGATCGTTTTTCAGAGATATTAACGTTGAACTCACAGTGGAATCCGGAACATATATAAAGGTATAAACTCTCTTCCATTTATTTTTAACTTGAACACGTCTATGGTTGCAAGGGGGTCATTACGAAAACACGCCTATATAATTTTGACCCCCTTAAACCCCTCTTATATATAGTAAAACTGGGGTTTACAGGGGTATACATTATTTTTCTTATTTCTGCTCAAAAACATAGCCGAGGCGGTTCTAACGAGTACCCACAATCTATGTTTTGAGCAGAAATATGAAAAAATATCAGAGTTTTTCATCTGAAAATGTTCAGAATTTGGAGGTGAAATTTTCTATATACTTTGAATAGGCGTGTTTTCGTAATGGTATCGACCGAGAGTCCGAGCTGAAAAAGAAATAGTGTTGATACTGAGGAGAAGGCTTATTACACTGTTTGTTAATAATCTGTCTTTGCTTAGTGGGGCTGAAAGGGTTAATTTATCTATTATCTATTTCGAGTTGTTACGCGATCTATGCCAGCCGCTGGGTTACACAAAAACTTCTCTGGCGATTTCAGGAAATCGGGCCTAACATGAAAAGACTTAATAAAACGGACTCCGACTTTTGTTCGTTTGTGTGTTCATTGTTTCCAAAGGCAACCTTTTAGATTTTAATTTTACTTTACTACAGTCTTCTTCGTGTTAAGTGTCGTGTGGCTGCCGTAAAATGTTTCTCTGTACTTGGTTTAAACATTTGTTATTTATCATCAAGTATTGTTACAACTGTATACACAATATGTCACGCAAATTGACATTGGGATCAGAACGATCTCCCCGTACTTCATATTATATTTTTATTATTTCCTTTGGGATCGTTGAGTTCATTCTTGTTAATTTGAAAATCAAATACGCTTAAGCCGGTGCTGGGATTGGGGTGGGGTGGGGTGGGGGCGGGGGCGTTGAAGGGGGTGCGTATTCGGCCTCGCAAGCTACACCGCTGTATTAGAAGAGCATTAATTAAACCGAGTTTTCCATAATTTGCATTATGTTGTGTTTTCTGTGTTCCCAAAGGCAATCTTTTTAGATTTCTTATTTCACAGACATCTGGGTTCAGTTGTTCGAAACTAACGATGTCGTTAGTTAACGTATCGTCAAAACTTTGATCATTAAATATGTCATATACGCTAATATACGAGTATTTGCTGAAAAAAAAAATAAGTAGCTTTTGCATTTGCAAAAGCTACTCACATTTTTTTTCAGCAAAAATAAATGTAAATAGGTGTTGTATTTATTAGAACACTTAACATTTTTACCACTAACGAGCTTGTTAAGCTAACGATGCTTTGAACAACTGGGCCCTGAATTTTAGTTTATGCATAAAAAAATCTAGTGTGAATCAAATACTGTAGAACGTGAGCAAATGTTCCTCCTGTTATATCTGCACCCAACGAAGACTCAAATCAGCCAGCGCACACTCGCATTCTGATTAGAGTCTTCTTTGTCCTCATGAAGGAACTTTGCATCCTAGGTAAACCTAAATGCGCCCAGGGAAGATTCTGCTCATGCGCAGACTGATCTGAATCTCAGCTAGCCGCACATGTCCGAAGGTACGTTTACTGACGTGACGGCTAATATATGGCACATCATTTCTAAGGCTGGCTGATCGGAGCTGAAAAAATAATCGATTATCAGTGCTGCCATTGTTATTGATAATCGATTAGCAGTCACTGAAGATTTGGTAATAATTTTACCTATCTGACTGAGCATGACTCTTACCATATATATTTTACTGTATGCATCTGGTCAGACATGCGGGAGCAAACAGTGTAGACCCAGATGAGACGCCGCAAATGCGGCGTCTCATCTGGGTGTACACTGTTTGCCACTCATCCAGCTATTGAAGACACTAAAATGGGTAGTAAATTGTACTTGTTCAAATTTCGGATAAAGTATGGTTTGGAGTTGAGGTGTCTGAATACTAAGGGTAAATACGGTTAAGTTGGAGACAGAAATCAAATGATCGATTATTAGCAAATCTGTAATGATCATTATTTTTGTGGTATTTATCGATCAATTAATCGATTACCCGATTAATTGTGCCAGCCTTAAATTTTCAGAGTAAAATTAGTTCTCCGCCTTCTCTACGGAGGGACAAACAAACAAACTAAATATGAGTAACATGACCCTATCTCATTTATCAGGTGAAAACAATTGTTTTCGCATTTTCTCAAAAAACAAAAAACAAAAAATAAAACAAAAAAAAAAAAAAAAAAAAACATAATAAAACGGTGGTCGTTTTAGGATAAAATATGCTACTTTATTACTCTCAATGTACGAAAAAATAGATCTTAGCAAACAGTGTTGACCCAGATCAAACTGCTCTTATAGGAGTTGTCTCATTGTTGTCTTCACTGTTTGCTATTTAATCAGCACTTTTTACACGTATTACCAGGTAGTCAAAATTTTCTTCAGATTTATAGTAAGTGCGGTATATTTTGTATAGAGATGAATGTCCTCTGTCTGCCCTGCATTTGTCTGACATATTTTGATATGCACTGTGACTATGAAATACAATCATATGGAGCATCATACGATGTTCAGAATGAAAACAAAAAGGCCCCTTATATCATAGTGAAACAACGTCAGCCAGATTAAAATACACATCCGCGTGGTATAAGTACTTCTCTGTTCTTCCATATTGTCTACAGTATCGATGCGGACGGCGAAGGTCTGAACAGAATGCGCTGATTCCGCATGTGGCACAAGTGTCATTTTTTCACATTTTCCGTAAATTAATAAATTAACTTTGTTTGCAAGAGAACAGCAAAAGTAGACTAGGTTGATTAGGACATGTGTTTCGTAGTAAAGAAATCACATACGAGACACTGTCACCACTAAAACCTCTGTATTACCCAAGTGGTCACGTGAATTACCTCTGTGAGTTGGGTAATTAAATATCTATATCATACCTATCTGTGCGACAGTCAAAATTATCAGCCCCGAGGTGCCGTGCACCTAATGAACTATCGCAGTTCACCAGGTGGTCCACAGCACCTCGGTCGATAGTTCACCAGGTGGTCCACAGCACCTCGGGCGATAGTTCACCAGGTGGTCCACAGCACCTTGGCCGACAGTTCATCAAGTGGTCCACAGCACCTCGGGCGAAAGTTCACCAGGTGGTCCACAGCATCTCGGGCGATAATTCACCAGGTGGTCCACAGCACCTCGGGCGATAGTTCACCAGGTGGTCCATAGCACCTCGGGCGATAGTTCACCAGGTGGTCCACAGCACCTCGGGCGATAGTTCACCAGGTGGTCCACAGCACCTCGGTTTATAGTTCATTAGATTGTCCACAGCACCTCGGACGATAGTTCATCAGTTGGTTCACAGCACCTCGGGGCTTATATTTTTTACTGTCGTCCAGAAAAGTATGAACTAGTTGCATACTCGTAATGTCTATTTCGTCTTATACTTTGACAAGAAACGCAATACTGCTAAATGGCTATAGAAATGAAGACTACCACTTTATTATTGTAAAACTGATTTATTGTTAAAAAAACAACATGCAATTAAACAGGTAACTGTATATTTGAATTGTTTATTCTTCGAAATAAAGTATAAGCGCGAGAAATTGTGGACTAACATGTAGATATGTTTATTTTTTCTTATTTCGTTCTTATTGCGACCAAAATAAAAAAAAAAAAAAAAACAACAAAAAACAAAAACAGCACACCTGTTTTTTTTAATGGTAAAACAGACAAGAAACCTTGTTGTTGTAAACCAGATCTTGTGTGTAAAATGTACATGTAAATCAACAATTAAGTGTATGTTTGAAGTGTTTGCTCAATTACAGTCGACTCAATAGGCTCGCACTATGAAGTTCTTCCGATAGCTCCAGAAAGCAAATATTTTGGAATTTTGTTTCTTATTTTATCAAGAAATTACATATTGTGTGTACTCCTAAGTACACTAATGGGTACACTCACCATTCCATTAGTATGTAGAAGATCGAAAATTAAAAAAGTACTTAATTATCGCCAATAGCTGTCTGACCTGACGCGATGATTAACCCTCAGTGGCTCAAACTGTTCATATCTCAAACAAATGTTCATGGTCTCAAAGATGTTCGAGCTATTGGTTTGATTGTAAGTTGTTTTGCAACAGAAAACATAATGTCAGTTCAGAAAATAATGTCTCTTTTTAAGTGGCCTGTATCTGATGCCATTCTGCATTGTTCGGAATAACAGATGTATAATAACTCTTTAAACAGGTATTTTCACACGACAATGTGACAATTGGCCCATGGTGCAGCGAGTCCCTAAACATATCTCTGACATTGAACGTGAGTGATGACTACGTATTTGACAGCAAGCATCTAGGCTATCGATTTACAATGGCGATTTACAATTACTGTGGCAAGGAGAGATCAATAACATTTGAAGAAGCCATTAAACATTTGGAAGGTACACATTGCCATAGGTACCCTAAGTATTTGGACACCGTAACTGCTTACCGTAATTGTCGTGAGATTTAAAACTTAGCTTGATGCTGGGTAAATTTCAGTAGACGACATTTTGTAATATTTTC
This sequence comes from Anodontia alba, assembly GCA_964016985.1. Classification (NCBI taxonomy): domain Eukaryota; kingdom Metazoa; phylum Mollusca; class Bivalvia; order Lucinida; family Lucinidae; genus Anodontia; species Anodontia alba. The sequence continues at coordinate 39,867,753 of OZ024832.1, read as the reverse complement.
TTATTGTTTCCAGAAAATAGGATTTTACGTTCCATGCAAATTGTCTCTTTAGGAGACAATTTGCATCAAATGTCAAATCCTATGTTCTGAGAAAAATATGACAAACCTCACCAGTTTGTCGTCTGCTGGATCTGCCCATAATGGTATGTGTTAAGGTGACTTGATGTACTTGGTAGATTTCTGGCACTTTTTTTCTTAGCAGGGGAAACTACATTGTGACTTCGTATTTGCTGTCCTGTACATCAAGCCCGAACTGATATTGGCCTACTCTAAAAGGAAAGAATTTACTTCCATGTGCTTCCGTTCTGAAAAGGAGTCTGTTCTAAAAGGGAAGATTTTGTTCCTATGGGGAGCAATATTTTTTTCTTTTTTGAATAGACCATTTCAGAAACAAAACAATTTTGACAGAGTTGCTCGCCGTGACATTTGGGGTGACTTGATAAAGCGTTATGTAAGCCTTGGTATTGTGAAGCATGGAAAATGAGAATGCTTTAATTTAAGAAGGACATTAAAACGAATTTATGCAGTAAACTAACTGCTAAAAGTAATGTACAAAGTAACAATTCGTAATTAGATTCTAGAAGGAGTTACCCTTGAGTGCCTGGTTTACAAGCTGTAAAATTGGGAAAATCCCATTGATATCGTCACGAACACAGGCCTATATAATTTTGACCCCATTAAACCCCACTTTTATATAGTACAACTGGGGTTTACAGGGGTATACATTATTTTTCTTATTTCTGCTCAAAAACATAGATTGTTGGTACTCGTTAGAACCGCCTCGCCGAGGCGTTCTAACGGGTACCCACAAATTTTGTTTTGAGCAGAAATATGAAAAATATCAGTTTTTTTATCTGAAAAGTTTCAGTTTTTGGAGTTGAAATTTTCTATAGATTTGAATAGGTGTGTTTTTGTAGTGTATAGATTTTCCGTTTTCATTATATGTTATGGGGGAACATGAGGGTGTGCATTACATAGACTTATTATTGTCACACACAGTGAGGTATGCAACATATGTCACGACTGACCGACTGTGAGTCATTCCTTATACAATCGACTCTCGGTATCGCAAAGTCCAAGGGACTCTCTGAAATACTTCGAGATATCTGCCCCTCGACATGTCAGATTTGCAGAATTGACGAAACAATAAACCGAACAACCACATTTCACAAATGAACATGCACTTGGACTCTTGAAGTTAAAGCTATTCTGGAAAATATTGTGAAGAAAAGGAGAAAATGCTCCTTCGGTTTGTGCTTGTTTAGATTTGTCGGTTTCCTCTTCCTCTTGGGGTCTCGGAAGGGCTGCGGTTTGTGATTGTGGCACACCCTGGACTTTTCTTTTACCTTTTTTCCCTTCTTTTCCACAATATTTTGTCACCTGTTGTCAGATTTCCATGTTAAAACAGGGACCAGATTTTCACTTCGATATAAGAGGTTATTTGAGATGAGCGAAGTCACGATAACGAGAGTCGACTATAGTTTGGCCTACAACAGTTGCTATCGCGCTTAGTGGGGGCATCCATGCACTGTGGACAAAGCTCTCTGGGTAAGATTTTCAGAAGACGATATATTGAAATATTTTTCTTGTTTATCTCAGAAAACAAGTTTTGACATTTCATGCAAATTGTTCCAGTGGAGACAATTTGCATGAAATGTCAAATCCTGTTTTTTGGGAAAATAAGAAAAAATGCCATCAATTTGCCGTCTGCTGGTGGTAAAGGTTAATTATTACTCAGAGCCTTCCATAGTGCAACTAATAAGCACGTGACAATGTACTTTTGACGTACTGTTAGAAAAGAAAATAGACAAACGTTTCTGCTTTGTGCCCTTTGTCTCCCGTGAGGTTGTATGCGAGTCCTTTTTTAAGAAGCTGCTAACTTATTTACCTAAACATTCCATAAAACATAAGTATGTTCATTGATATACAATACGTTCGAAAATATGCTTGCATTTAGAAAAAAAAGTCCATCGTTTGACTGAAATACCTGAATACAATCGCCTGATATACAATACGTTCGACAATATTCTTGCATTTAGAAAAAAAAAATGTCCATCGTTTGACTGAAATGACTTAATACAATCACCTGTATTTTGTAGGATATCATCACGGAGAGAAATTCCATGAGAATGTCCTCAGAAATACTATTCACGGCATCATAGTTGGAGCTAGCTTAGCGTTTATGTTCCTTGTTATATTTGGTATCACAGCTCTGTACTACTGGCGGAAACGTGTATCGGTCGTCCACAGACCAGCAGGTTTGTTTTGTATACCATATTTAACCATTAGTATTAGAACACCTCTTCCTATTTATTCCTAGTGGACTCTTCTACCTCTCTCTTTGGACAGATTCATTTTCAATTTAAGGGGTGTCTAGTTTGCTTTTAACATTATCATTTATAAGTGAATTTTTTGTTGTTAATGCAAACAGTGCAGACCCTGATCAGACGCCGCGCCTGCGGCGTCTGATCTGGGTCTCCACTGTTTGGCATTATCCGTTTTATTCGGATACCTTTACCAATTTATGCCTAGTTGATTCTTCTACTACTCCGTTTGGGCAGATTCATTTTCAATTTAAGGGGTTTTTAGTTTGCCCTTATCATAATCATTTTTTAGAGAATGTCCGGTTCTTAATGCAAATAGTGCAGACCCTTAATAGACGCCGCGTACTGCTACGTCTGATCTGGGTCTACAGTGTTTGCCAATTTCCCTTTTATTCAGACACCTTAACCCATTAATACCTAGTTGACTATTCTACCTCTCCGTTGGGGCAGGTTCATTTTCAGTTTAAGGGCTGTCTAGCTTTTTTAGAACCATCATTTGTTTGAGGAATTCCCGTTCTTACTGCAAACAGTACAGACTCGCGTACTGCGGCGTCTGATCTGGGTATACACTGTATGCCCTCCACTGTTTGCCATTATTTCCCTTTCATTCAGACACCTTAACACATTAATGTTTAGTTGACTTTTCTATTTCTCTGTTCGGGCAGAGTCATTTTCAGTCTAAAGGGATGAGTAGTTTGATTTTTAGAATCATTATTTTCAGAAATGCAAACCGTGCTGACCCTGAACAAGGTCTGCACCGTTTGCCTATGACCATTTTATGGGACGCTAGGCATAAATGGGGTTAAATTGCTACCAAAATGCTGCTAAGAGTTGAGAAAACTTCAATTTTATTATCCGTTGGTGTGTCTAAAACTGCTGGTAGAGAGGCAAACAGTGTTGATCCTGATTGTTTGGCGTCTGATATGATGTACACTGTTTTCTCAGGTCTGGCCGACCAAATATTTAGGATAAACTTGGATATTGGAAACACCACTATACAACAAACGACTCTCTAAAAGTGTCATATTTTCGGATTTCCAAACATGCTGAGTTAGGATAAAGCAAATATAATATCACGGCACAACTTCCTCAAGACATTAGCTAGTCTAGGTTCTGTCCAAAGGTGGCTGTTGCTGAAACCTTTCACTCTAGTTTAATTAATGCAGGAAAGAATGATTTAATACAGTATGTGATTGCTCGAGTAGGTACATCTGAAAGATAAATCTAAAAGGTTGCCTTTGGAACCGAAGAACGCACAAAAGGAACGAAAATCAGAGACTTAGTTTTATCAAGTCTCGCTATATACCTTCATATAGTTTGCGGGGTTGTATACCCCCATCCCCAGTACTGGCTTAAGCGGTTTGTGATGTTCTACGCTAAAAAACATCCGAATGGAAATAAAATATAATCTGCAGTATAAAGAAGTATGGAGATACGCTTTACGGCCGCCACACGGCACTTAACACCAGCTGCAGTGAAGTAAAATAAAAATCTAAAAGGTTACCTTTGTAAACAAAGAACATACAAAAAGAATGAAAAACATGTAGACATAACTTTACGTATTCTATATAGATGGATTGTTTTTCTCTATTCCACACAAAAATGCAGTGCATCGCCTAAAATTGAAAAATCTTAAACGACAATCTATAAATATCTATATTGTTTATATCAGCTGCCTCTTTTACAATTATATATCATAGCAAAAACATGCCTATATGATTTTACCCCCCTTAAACCCCACTTTTATATAGTAAAACTGGGGTTTACAGGGGTATACATTATTGTCTTATTTCTGCTGAAAAACATAGATTGCGGGTACTCGTTGAGGCGGTTCTAACGAGTACCACAATCTATGTTTTTAGCAGAATTATGAAAAATATTAGAACTTTTTATCTAAAAATTCTCATTTTTTGTTGGTAAAATTTTCAGTATATTTGAATAGGCATGTTTTCGTAATGTGTTCTGTTAATATGGAATCATTATGGACAAGGAACACAACGAAAAAAAAAACAAAAAAAAAAAAAACAAAAAAAAAAAAAAAACAACAACAAACAAACAAAAAAAAACAAACAAGAACAAATTAAACAGCAGATTTGGTTTTACTGAGTCTGTTCATGAACATTAATTGGTCATTCGAAGTTGCAATGTTCTCTAGCCCCAATTTGCATTTGGTAATTTCGCAGAAATATTGTTTGTGTCGCTAGGTGATTGTTATATAATTTCAGGCAGAAACGCTGTCTGTACTAATATATCATCTCATGAACTACCATTGTGAGACAAAGTGCATGGTCACATCACTGCGCTGGGGCGACTTTAAGCCCTATCCTTTGATAAATATATGTGAAGTTATTAAAAAAATACGAAGCATAGCCTTATCGATTTGCTAAAAGAAGGCGAGATAAGAAACCACCTCGCGCGAAACCTCACCCTTATTTCTGATGCAGCTCTAAATTACAAATATATGGTCGTCTACCTCAACATTGTTTCGCAAGGAAGCACTTATAATCACAAGCACTGTGATGAAACAAACTAAATGACTGAATGACGATCTTCAGCCAAACACAAGAAAAGCACAAACAGGACCACGATGGGTCCGACCAATGGCATTGTTATTCAAGCACCACCGTCTAAAACCGATAGAGGAGGAGCTTCATTTAGTCTCAGGACTGTCGTGCAATTAAAGAGGGAAACAAAGTTAGCAGCCAAATCCGGGCAAAACACCATATATGCAATTTGCCGCAGTTTTGTTTTATCTCGTGACTTTTGTTTTTTTAGTGAATGACGATTTTCTTTTACATTGTTCCGAAAATTCAGTTTTGCCAACAGTTTTCTGAATTTATAGACTGTCGCCATAAAATGCACGTTCCAACAAACCCTCTAGATTTGAAGTTTAGTAGATATTATGTCATTATATATTGATCAATATTCATCCAAAGAATGGCACCAGAGGTATAAGTTGCGTTTAATGGAAGTTCTTTTGGACATTTTAACCACGTGTTCAAAATAATCATTATCAACATTAAGTAAGTCATTTAAATATCGAGACGTTGAATTAAATGCTTCAATAAAAATGACCTGATTTTCATGAGATAGGAAAAACATAGTTGACCTGAATTATTCATGGCCGACTGAAATAGCGTTTGAAATGTTGATTCGTATAGACAAATGCAAAATCTGCTTACTTACATCGCTGGAAAGTGCCAAACACGTCAACAACTTTATGATGGCGTCAAAGGTTTCCAACAGTAATGCATTGTACTCTGTCATTTGTGATCGACGTCCAAATCCCGTCAGATAGTTATGTTTACCTCGCACTTATAACCCGAATGGCTTTTTAGATACCGGAGATATATATCCAGTTTTCAGGGGTGTCCACGGGCTTTATAGTTCTTGTTTGACTAAATACAGAATACAAGATCTGAATGGAGCCACAATAAATGAATACACACATGACTATACGCACTGTAGCTTTATTCAGCGCATCCATAAAAACGACAGACTGGTCAACTAGATAAATACGTGTACAAGAGCAAAAAGGGAACCACATGGTCTCAGAGCTCCTGGGTGGCAGGGGCGGGATCTATTAATTCCGGTAGTTTACAAGCTGCCCACATCACCTTTTCCCCAAATGTAGTATGAAACAAAATGTATACAGCGACCGACCCGCAAGGCGTTCTCCTATCTCAACAGTGCAACATCAACGTAGACCACTTTTTGAGTTGTAACAAAGGACAGTTTTGATTTCCCATATATGCGCATCACTATAACTAACGTACTCTTCCTACTAAAAAGTGTTTCACCTGTGCTGTAGATATGGTATAAAGAAGCAAATGTTTTGTTTCACACTGCTTTGAAAGTGTATATTTTACCCTTAATTTCTCTTTAAATAACTGCCCTGCTGCGATTACGAAACTCCACATTTCTTATATGTCCTAACGTAGGCTCATGTGGTGTTAACTAATTTTAATGTGTTATTTGTAATGTAAAGTAAAATGCTTCACAGAGGTACAGTAAATCTGCCGTGGACGTTATTCGCTGGCAATGACGTCAGCTGACTACACGTGAGACAAATACTCGCATGAATAGTTGGAGCATGATTTACATGTATATGCCTCCACTATACAAAACTGCATTGCATTGAATTATTTTCTCTTAAACAGTGTCCCTAAAGAAGAAAATGAAGCAAGTCAGAAAAGAAAGTTTGAGAAGAATGTCGTCTTACCAAGAAAATCCTCAGGTTCGGATGAAGTATTGAACTCTCAAATAAGTAAGTTTATAGATAAGGCCTTCTTACAAGTTTTAAAAGATGTTGGACCTGCCAAAGCCTATATAACTATTATTTTGTATATTTGCATTCTTTAACGTGTGTGTGTGTGTGTGTGTGTGTGTGTGTGTGTGTCCAAGGGCAACCTTTCCAGATTTTATCTAACAAAAATTATATTTAATCATTGTATTTACTGATAAGTATACACTACTGAGGGCGCATGCCTTACAGGTTATTTTCTCCATGGTAGCTTGTCTGACCCAGGTCAAAGAGTTTAATTTTCTTTTAGGTTTGTGTCTAATATATGACTGCAATATTAAATGCTTTATGTCAGAAACAAATCCTCTATACGTACATGACAATAAATTTACATTGTTATGATTCTTGTTTTCTTTTTCTTTTACAGGAGACGTAATGGAAACCAAATGAGAGCTTACACTTAACTATTTTTAATAATACAGCTCTTACAAAAGCAATGACCGTTCTGTAGAACAAGACGGTATCAGAAGCCATTTTATATATGTCATCGGTATTTGTGATGAAGACAATCCATAAAGGTCATGAATATAACTATAACATATAATAATTAAAGGAACTGGGTGCAATACCTGCAAGTTTTACAAGGTTTACAACTTTTTGGACTTCCTGTTTGCTTTTCTCTGCAGCCAGCCCCTTCAGAAAACCTGGTCTTTTAAAAAAAAGGAATGCGGTTGGGAGCTGATTCTTTCCTTTTAGTAGACCCTTATTCAAAAAGAATGACTTTAGTTGAACATATATATTATATATATATATATTGAGTGTTTGCAGGTGTCTAACCAGTTCTTTCTTGTTTCCTCACCTCAACTCTATTTAACCCTTTTACCCTTGAGTTTCTGTTAATGGACTCTTCCATTCTTGAATTTGGACTTGTCCACTAATGCAAATAGAGATTTCAGTCTTAAATCAAACAAAATGACAAAAGTGAAGTGTAGATCCTGATTAAAAGACTCGTTATGAGTCGTCTCATCAGGATCTCCACTGTTTTCAAAGGTATCTGTATTGGTCGGTAGAGGTGAAAGGGTTAAGTATTTAATTTATGGGTCCAATAATTCTAAAGGACCAGAAACTTCAATGATATCAGCAATATATCAAAGTTGGGGGTGCTCTTTTACGATCTCTAAACAAACTTTTCCAACAACTGCTGCGTCACAGCATACGTTGAAATGAAGGTACTTTCAAAATATAGTGAAACCTGCGTTAAACAAGCATCTATGGGAAAGCCAAGATGTGGTTGCGTAGGACGTGCTTGCTTAATACATATACATTTTGTTTTCTTTATCTTTATTGGGATCTGAAATAGTGGTTTTTAAAGCAGGTGATTACTTAATACATGTGGCCTTTAACATTACGAAAACACGTCTATTCAAATATATAGAAAATTTCACCTCCAAAAACTGAAAATTTCCAGATAAAAATTCCGATATTTTTTTCTAATTTCAGCACAAAACATAGATTGTGGGTACTCGTTAGAACGCCTCGTCGAGGCGGTTCTAACGAGTACCCATAATCTATGCTTTTGAACAGAAATAAGAAAAATAATGTATACCCCTGTAAACCCCAGTTTTACTATATAAAAGTGGGGTTCAGGGGGGTCAATATTATATAGGTATGTTTTCGTGATGATACAGGACTGATGGCAAGTAACAAAAGACAGAACACAATAGACTAAACCCCGGTAGAACCACCATCCCACTTCAACCGTTACCACTCACTAGGCTAATTCAGCATACGACAAAGTGACAATATTGTTTTGTGTTGTTGTTTTTTTCTTCTTTTTTTCCCAGAAATAGGTTATGACATTACATGCAAATTGTCTCCTTAGGATATAATTTGCATAAAAATGAAAAGCACTGTTTTCTGGGATAAATAAATAAAAATTCAAATTGTCGTCTGTTGAAAATTCATCCTCTAGAGCTAAGCATTATTTTAATTTCAAGTCATTCTCTTAAACAGACTCTATCATTTCACAGTACTACTACAAACAAGTATTGCATTATTTTGTAAAGAAGCATCCTCATTAAAAAAAATTTGGTAGTATTTTGAAAAAGATGGTAATAAACATTACAATGTTGCATTTACTTTTTAACAGACAACATCTTCGTAGAGTTGTGGTAAACGCATGTTTCAATAAAGGAACTGGTACCCCACGGGTGCGTTCAGAAGTGCAAGTTACTCGCGACTGAATTGCTATGTTGGCGCTCGTCATTAGGTACAAGGATCAATGACAAAACATTCGCCATCACTTTTCACTTCTATACGCCGCCCAGAGAGTACGAACTGTACCACTGACACCTAATATCTAAGCGTAAAGTTAGCAAAATGCCCCTATTCAATAGCGTGTGTAACTTGCACGTTTAAATGTATTAGAATAAGATCTGAATACATAATAAGTGTATAACTGAGAGCGCATAATTGTGTCAAATCTTAAGTGACATGTCTGTTTTTTCTCAGGTGCATTAACGAAACATGAGATAATATGAACCAGCGCATGACAAAACTATCAAAATGGCAAATGCCCCTAGCGAAGACTCAGAGCAGCCTGGGCATCCGCGAAGTCTGATCAGTCCATTACGAGAACACGCCTATTCAAATATTTTGAACATTTCACCACCAAAAAATGAAAATTTTCAGATAAAAAATTCTGATATTTTTTATATTTCTGCTGAAAACATAGCTTGTGGGTACTCGTTAGAACCGCCTCGACGAGGCGGTTCTAACGAGTACCCACAATCTATGTTTTTGAGCACAAATAAGAAAAATAATATGTACCCCTGTAAACCCCAGTTTTACTATATAAAAGTGGGGTTAAAGGGGGTCAAAATTATATAGGCATGTTTTCGTGATGCTTCACTTTGTAGCGCATTTGGAGAAAACCTTAAGGTCCCATTTTTCGTATGTCGGCTCACCTTGGATAAATACTTGGATAAATACTGTGGTATTGTTAATATTTGTCTTACCTGCCACTGACCTATGCAGTTAACACTAACATCAAACCTGTACCGTGCATTAGTTTTGATAAACACAAATGAGTAAAACGCTGATGTTTTCTGTACAGAAAATAATGAAAATGATTTGGAGAATAGGTTTAACACCAAGGTCCTCCCCAGTAAGCATTCTTTATAAATCTACAGCGGGCCGTCATCGGCCCGTCAGGGTAGCTGACGGGCCGATAACGGCCCGCTGTAGATTTATAAAGAATGCTAACTGGGTCTCTGCCTTCAGACAAACACACAATGAAAACAAAAAAAAAAAAAAAAAAAAAAAAAAAAAAGGATAGTCACATACTCACACATAATGACAAAAGATATCATATGAGCCGCGGAAATGTGTCTTCGGGCATATGTGGACAGCGATGGCCCAGATCTGGCTGTGCATCCGCGCAGTCTGGGACCAGGGCTTTCGCTGTCCGCAAACAGAATCATTGGATACTACATTGTATAGAATGTCTTAATGAGAGAGCAAATGCCTGGATAAGACGTTTTGCATGCAAAGGATGATGTGAATCCACATATTTTGCGCATGCTCGAAGGCATATGTTTGCTTGACGCGGCCCATATTTATTTTTCCAAGGAATATATAATTGGTTCTCAGAATTGTAACCCTTTCAGCACAAATTCGAACTGGAAAGAAGTTGTCCGTCGCCTTTGGCCTAAACTGTTTTGAAAACAAAATAGAGAAGCTGAAGCAAAACTGTTTCTGGTGCTTCGGGAAGACTGTGCTTTGCGATTTTGGCATTTTCCGGATATCTTAAATTATATACTCAGCAAAAATAAAAAAGAAAAGTGTATCGAGGTAACATTTTCATGCTCGACTGAACACGGATTGAAATTCCTCCCTGTATAATGCATGTTTTGAAACATGAACTATCTTGCTATATGGCAGGTCAGACCAATTTGGAATGCTGAGTCAATAATAAATGGTTCCCTAGTAAGCATTCAACATAAATATATAGCTGACGGCCGATAATGGCCCGCTGTAGATTTATGGAGAATGATAGCTGGGTCGCTACTTCAAACGCAAAAAAAGGTAGTTTTCTGTTTGTTTTTTTACAGATGAAAATTTTAAAAATCGCAGATTTAAAAGCCAGCTGAAAATGCTTTTATGCAATAAAACCACAAGTTGAGTAAACAATATCTCAAATCGTACACCGATAAACCGATATCTGTAAATCTGCAATGCAGCGATAGCTTCTGTCATGTCATCACGAAAACATGCCTATATAATTTTGACCCCCACAAACCCCTCTTTTATACAGTAAAACTGGGGTTTGCAGGGGTATATATTATTTTTTCTTATTTCTGCTCAAAAACATAGATTGTCGGTACTCGTGAGAACCGCCTCTGCGAGGCGGTTCTAAAGAGTACCCACAATCTATATTTTGAGCAGAAATATGAAAAATATCAGAGTTTTTTATCTGAAAATTTGCGGTTTTTGGAGGTGAAAGTTTCTATATATTTGAATAGGCGTGATTTCGTAATGTGTATTAAGGCTGCAAAAAATATATTCAGTTCTGACGTTTTCTGTTCAAATTCCGGTTATAATAGCGTTTTCATAAGAAATTTAATTTGCTATAGCTGCCGGAAGAATGCATTTTCTTCATAAATTGTATTCTTACAATATCGACTTTTAAAGTCGATATTGTAAGAATACAATTTATGAAGTTTTCTTGTAAAGAAAACAGTTTGAAACAAATACAATTTAATGGATGGGTAAAGAAATAATCGAACTTCAATAATCTTTATATGTGTAATTCTAAGGGAGATAATTTTAAAGTGAAGCGTTTTCAAACCTAATGAGCGAGAATCAGTTTGTTCAATTTAAGCCATTACCATGATTTTATTTGTGCCTAGACTGTAAAACAATCACTGCAAAACAAAATGTGTGCCTGTGCAGACCCACCTTATTAACAATAAATAAATAAATAAATAAAAAATAAAAATAAAATAAAATCATTGTTGCGAAGATAACTCTTGCCAACTCTTGCCAACTATTGTCAGGTTGCAATTTTAATGACCTAGTTTTAGCATATTGTAGTCTGATGTCTCGCAAACTATAATCATGGAAAATTTTAAGAAGTGCTGCAGTGCATTCTCTAGAATTTTTATTGGAAAACTGGATACTTTCTTTCTTTGCTAAGTACATTGTATATTATTATGAAGCATTTAAAAAGGGACAGTATTTTAATATATACACTCAGCGAACGATTATGGTTTGGGGATATTGAAAGGAAACATATTTCCGTCATTTCGCATTTACCTATGCATATACAGCTTGCAGGTACATGCAGTTAAAGTATAAATATATTTTGTAAGAAGTAACTTTTAATTAATACTTTCAATTCTACATCAATCATATCAAGCAGAAAAGGCCAGAGGTGTATACTAATCTATATAACGAAAACTTGCCTATACAATGTCGATCCCCTGAAACCTCACTTTTACATAGTAAAACTGGGGTTTACAGGGTTATACATTATTTTTCTTATTTCTGCCCAAAACATAGATTGTGGATACTCGTTAGAATCGCCTCGACAAGGCGGTTCTAACTAGTACCCACAATCTATATTTTGAGTAGAAATATAAAAAAAGATCAGAATTTTCATCTGAAAACTTTCAGTTTTTGGTGGTGAAATGTTCATTATGTATGAATAGGCGTATTTTCGTAATGAATCATGGTGTTGTTTTTTTGTTGATTTCTTTTATTTGGAGAACGCATGGATGCCATATTACCTTGGTATTCTGTCTAACGTGAATGTGAGACGTATCTTGATCTAGAACTTTGATCTTAGATCCGTTTTTGTGTGATAGGCCTTGCACCCTTTTGAAACGACGACTGTTAGACTAATTGGGCCGTGTCAAGCGAATAATGCCTTCAAACTTGCACAAAATGCACAGGTTCAGGTCATCCTAGGAGCGCTTGTGAATTGTATCATCCGGGCCTTTACTCTCCATTCATACATCTGTAGTATCCAATGATTCTGCTAGCGGATAGTAAAGGCTCTCATCAGACTGCGCGGATGTTACTGAACATTTCTCCTTATTTTGATACAAAAGAGTTGTTACCATTTTAATTGTCAATTCCAGATCCTGCCTTCTTTTTTATACTATACAGTGACGTTGAATACCCTCCTGAACATATATTTATTTTACTTTTGTAAATCCAATTTCGTTTTTACTTCGGCGTGTTGGGACTCCACTGTCTTCTTCAAAAAGTAAAAACAAACTTTTATCATACCATAGACTGTACAGTGAAGAAATACCAGATACAAGATCCATATCATCTTTTATATAATTGCAGCGATTACTTTAAATTTCTGAAGAAACTCTTTGCATCCCAACTGATATTAGCCCTTATATTAACTTGATTGCATGTGATGCCTATAAAGTTCCTTATATAAAATAAACATTACGAAAAAAAAAGTAAGAGAAAAGTCCAGGGAGTGCCACAATCACAAACCGCAGCCCTTCCCAGACCCCAAGAGGAAGATGAAACCGACAAACCCAAACAAGCACAAACCGAACAAACGTACGAAAAGTACTAAGATTAGCTCTCTCTTCCCCAAGCGAGGCAATCGCAATACCAAAAGGACCGAAAAACACAAGAACAAAATAACACACGAAAAGACACACAACAAACTGCCCCGTAGAACAAACCACAAAGCAACAAGGAGTAAGACCAACACCGAGACCACCGCCCTAGAACGGTCTGCAGAGCAAACCACCGGGGCGGAGGGGGGGGGGGGGGCGGGGGGGGGGGCGGGGGAAGAGAGAGAGTGGGGTTTAAAGCACTTTTACAGCTAGCTAACTTCACCCTGGGTCCCGATGCTACTTTTTATACATAAATACACCTATTCAAATATATTGAAAATATTACCACCAAAAAAAAAAAAAAAAAAAAAAAAAAAAAAAAAAAAAAAAAAAAAAAATGAAAATTTTCAGATAAAAATTCTGATATTTTTAATATTTCTGCTCAAAACATAGATTGTGGGTACTCGTTAGAACCGACTCGGCGAGGCGGTTCTAACGAGTACCCACAATCTATGTTCTGAGCAGAAATATGAAAAATAATGTATACCCCTGTAAACCCCAGTTTTACTACAGAAAAGTGGGGTTTAAGGGGGCCAAAATTATATAGGCATGTTTTCGTGATGTCTAGCAAATCAAACTTTTCAAGAAACAAATGAAGGAGGAACAGATTTTCGAATATGTACAACTTTGTTTGGAATATGTTTATTTGCAAGATACAAAATTCTGTCAGTAACATTTTGAGCATAAATATCAACATCATTGTCTTTTACCAGGCTCCAGTCAGTTTCAGTTAACTAAACTCATATTTAAAAAGCCCGTGTTACCTTCCGTCCTGTTATTTACGATACGTTATATACAGTATTCTTTAGAAATTGAAGCTTTGAGATAAAATGGTTTCAGCTAACACATTTTATATGACTGTCCTGAGTCTAGGCGGTTCTGAGAAATATGGCAAGAACCTTCAAGGCTTTCCAAGAGTCGTCGAGCTGCCAGCGAATCTTGGTCTTCGGCGTCTCGTTCGCACTATACTACTTATCAAGTCTCTACCAAATGTACCCCCACATTCTCTCATGATACGAGATTTTTTTTTTTATAAATTTGCAGTTTAACACCAGCTTTTCAAGTTGTTTGTTAATTCTACTAATGCTTTTACTGCATACTGGACTATTTTACTACTAGTCTTTGGACCTCTTTATTACCAATAACTGGGAATATCAAAATAGATATTAAGATAAACATTAAGATAGATAAATTCCGTATAATATGGGATAAATATTTTCAAAGATACAGTCAACCCTCTTTATACCGACACTCGATACAACGACAAAAATTCGTTATAATGACAATTTGAATGTCACGAAGCTTTCGCTCAAGAGGTGACAGTTAATGAGAAATTATGCAAGAATATTGCTTTAGAAGTTCAAGCAACATATGTTTTGGATATTTGTTAGAATCGCCTCACTGAGGCGATTTTAAAAAAAGATCCAAAACATATGTTCTATGAGGAAATAAGAATAAAGCAAAGTCTATCTAGCATATCATTCTGTCCATTAAGGATTCTTTACACAGCAAATTTATTTTAATGGCAACATCTTTGGGAACAGATGTTGTCGTTGTAACGAGATTTCACTGTATCAAGATAATTATTTGTCTTCATAAAAAAATAATGATACACATAAGTTCTTGGTAATCTCAACGTATGTGTGTGTGAAGGTGATGAAATGCGAGAAAAATGTCTTTTCAGGGGCAAAATGTGTTTTCCCGCTGGGAGCAAGTTCTTTTCTTTCATAGTAGACCAGTTTTCAGAAGGTACAGGCAACCCTCGTTATGCCGACACTCGATGCAGCGACAAAATTCGTTATAATGACAATTTGACTGTCACGAAACCTTCGCTTAAAAGGTAACAGTTAGTCACAAATTATGCAAGAATATTATGTTTAATTCTTCAAAAAATGTGTTTTGGATATTTGTTAGAATCGCATCAGTGAGGCAACTATAACAAATATCCTAAACATATGTTCTAAGAAGAAATAAAAATAGAACATGCAATGCCTTCTGCTCATTTAGAATTATTTACAACAGCAAATTCATTTTAATGGCAACATCTTTGGGAACAAATGTTGTCGCTGCAACGAGGGTTCACTGTATCAAGGTTATAGTCTTCATAAAATAATAATAATAAACATATGTTGTTGGAACTCTCAGCATATTTGTGTATGAAGAAATGCGAAAAAAATGTCTTTTTTGGGGGCAAAATGTCTTTTCCCGCAGGGAGCTAGTTCTTTTCTTTTAGCGTAGACTGGTTGTCAAAAGGAACAGTCAACCCTCTTTATAGTGACACTCGATACAACGACAAATTCGTTATAATGACAATTTGACGGTGACGAAACCTTCGCTTAAAAGGTAACAGTTAGTTACAGAGTATGGAAAAATAGTGTGTTTAATGCTTTAAAGAAACATATGTTTTGGATATTTGTTAAAATTGCATCAGTGAGGCGATTCTAACAAATATCCAAAACATATGTTCTAAGAAGATATAAAAATACAACATGGCATTTTTGCATATCGGTCTGCTCATTAAGAATTCTTTACAACAGCAAATTTATTTTAATGGCAATATCTTTGGGAACAAATGTTGTCATTGTAACGAGGGTGCACTGTACTTGGAGTGCAGGACAGCCAATAAGAAGTCACAAACGCTGTCTCCCTTGTCCAAAATGGTGGAAGATATACTAGGTGGATCACGCCCGCTGAAGTGAGTTCCTGATTTCAGCCACGCTATCTGTTCCCCGAATGGCATCTGACAGCTTTTCAGCGAGCATGATTACTGGAGCGTTGGTATTGCCAGCAGTGATGTTTGGAAATACAGATGCATCTATAACACGGAGACGCTGTATACCTTTAACACGACCCTGTGGATCTACTACTGCCGTAGGATCGTCTTTAGCACCCATTTTGCAAGTGCCGCAGTGATGGTAGACTGTCACGGCCAGATGCCGTATTATACACTCCCAGAAAGAATCAGAACGAAACTTATATTTAGAACAGAACGATATTTTCGCGTGTTCTAACTTTGCTCCTAGTCCTTGCATCGTTGGGGTTTCTATAAACTTTTCCCAAATTCGTAGCCCCGCAATAAATTCCTTGATGTCTCTTTGATCTGTTAAGTACTGTGGGTCTATAACAGGATAGTCAAATGGGTCGATTGATTTAAGTGTGATAGAACCTCTGCTTTTCGGATGAGTAACACTGACACTTGTTGTGAATCCGTTTTCATTGGGATGTTTAGCCAGTAGTTCCCTCACAACTTCATCTTTAAAGTTGTAATAGTTTTTGTGGGGTAATGCGCTTACGAGCATAAACTGGATGTCAGCATTGCTATTTCCTCGTCGTGTTTCATCAGCGTAGAAAAATCCAGAACCATCTATACTGGATTTAGCCAGTGGCCCAGTTCCAAACATACTGTATTTGAATTTAGTCCACCAATTTGTCACAAGATTCTCGGTTATACTATAAGGGAAATCTATCTTGCTAAACATCATGACCATCTGATGATCCTGCAGATTCTTTCCAACTGGAAGGTTTGCTTTGACACTGATACCTAGAGATTCCAGATGTTCTTTTGGACCTACTCCACTTAGCATCAAGATTTGGGGAGAATTTATAGCTCCTGCAGAAAGGAATATTTCTTTTCTTGCTTTAATGTAATACTTTCTTGCATTCCGTATCAAAAACACCCCTATTGCCTTATTATTTTTTATTTCGATCTTTGTTACAAAACTTCTAACAGCAATATGCAGATTGTTTCTACTTGCAGTTTGTTCTAAGTACTCCAAACCTGTACTACTGCGAATGCCGTTTCTGGTGTTTAGCTGAATATTATTAAACCCTTCTTGATCCTCACCATTGTAATCAGTAATATTGTATCCGGCTTCCTTTCCTGCCTGCATATAAAGGCCAGCTAATGGTGTCTGCCTGCTACTACTAACAGCCAGAGGACCACCCGAGGAGTGGTAACGGGACGACTTTAACTCAGCAATCTGAATATCTTCAGATTTTAGGAAGTATGGAAGTACGTCATTGTAACTCCATCCTAAACATCCGGCTCCTTCCCATTCGTCGTACTCAAACCTGGATCCTCTTGTGTACTGCATGCCATTTAACATGCCGGTTCCGCCTAGCACTTTTCCTCGAGGCCAGTAACTACTCTCACCTTTCATTCCAAGGCAAGAAACTTTCTGTGGCTCAGTATAATATTCCCAGTCATGTTTTGTGTGTTGCATATCAAAAAAGACTACTGGGACATGCAACATGGGATTTTCGTCATAATGGCCTCCGGCTTCAAGGAGAAGCACTTTCTTGTCTTTATCCTCTGAAAGTCTTGAGGCAACAACGGAACCAGCAGAGCCTGCCCCGACGACAATGTAGTCATATTCCTCATCAAGGTGATCAGTCAGTATGGACGGTTTATCGGAGGGCCTTAACACGGAATAGTAAGCAAAGAACAATGCTAAGGCAAGACCGAGAGACGCCTGATACGTCAGCCCCATTGCTGCTAGCCCTTTCTGTGTCTGAAATGTTAAAGAAAAAAAAAAAAAAAAAAAAAAAAAATACAAAATCGTAAGTGACTACAAATTAACTTTACTATGGATATTATACCCATCATTAAGTTGGTCAGTTAGTAGGGTGGTTCTTTGGAATACCTAAAATAGTATGGATGATATCCAGAAAAAAGAGTAACAATCACAGGACACAGCCTATTAATGGCACAAAGAGAAAGAACAAACAAAACAAAAGCCACAGCACAAAGAAAATCAAAGATACAAGCATCCTCTTTCCAAACAAGGTAATCACAATACTAGACAGGATCAACCACGAATAGGAGAAAACACGAAAAAGGCCCCGCAGCGAATAGCAACAAGGCTACCCCCCCTCCCCCCCCCACCCACACATACACAAAAAAAAAAAAAAAAAAAAAAAAAAAAAAAACACATCGGAACCACCGCCATAGAACGATCAGTAGTAAAGCTACCGAGGTATTTAAACCGATTTTACTGGCGCGGAATCATTGCTCTAGGTTCAATTGAAGTATAAATAATTGTAATAATGCTAATAAAACGTTCGAAATAAAGATCACACACAAAAACTAAAAAGCAATGAAGGCAGCTATTATTGCATAAAAAAGCAGTGTCGCACGTTATTAACAGCCGTGCATTAACCGGCAAAAATCCGTGTATTAACAAGGCAATTCACGTGCTGTTAAATGCACGGCTACGCAACTTTTAATATGATCGTACCGGGGCTACAGATTTGCTGCCGTTACGAGGTATGTACTGCCCGGCCCTAGAACGAGCATAGTCCGTGCAAATTGCGTTCGCGAGACATCGGTGAAAAGGCGAAACAAAGTAATGCAAGAAATAACGTAAAATGTTGCAAAAGTTTCCAGATTTTATGTAATAATAGCGACCGAACTTGTCTTTTTAATGCATTAACATTTGCCAGGTCCCTGGCCTCCGGCCTCGGTTTTCAACACCTCCCTCGGGACCTGGCGAATGTTAATGCATTGAAAAAACATGCTTGATCCCTTTATTGTACCATGGCGGTGTGTACAGGCTGACATCAATGGAAGAATGCAAACTGGACTTAGCATCAGTCATAGTCTAATACAAAGATTTTGTGGAAAAACTGTTCGGCTTTTTGAGAAAAAGATATGTGGTATAGACATATTAACAGAGAAAAAAACATCAAATTTAGAATTTAAATATTCTAAAGTTCTGAAAATTTTCTTGATGACAGTCAGAAAATCGCCAGACTATTTTTTAATGGTAATTTCATGATGTCACGTAAGTAAACAATGACGTTATTCAATTTCTTGGCAATAATTGTACCCACCATTCTGACAAGGGAGATAACTTTTGCGACTTTAATATAGTTTATACATTCTGGTCCTTTGTGCTAACTGAGCAGATGCAGAAATAACAAATACTAAGCATTCAGATGGGCCGCGTTCATATTGTATCTAAAAAAGTGATAAATCTGTCGAAATTGTTCCCCATATCTTAGGGAGCAAACGAAGTAAGAGAAAAGCCCTTCCAAGACATTAAGAGGAAGAGGAAACCGACAACCAAACAAGCACAAATCAATCAAACATACGAAAAGCACTAAGATAAGCTCTCTCTTTCCCAAGCGAGGTAATCGCAATGCTAAAAGGACTGAAAAGCACAAGGACAAAATGGCACAGGGTAAGACATACAAAACATCTCCTCGCAGAATAAACCACAAAGCATCAAAGAGTAAGACCAAGATGGACCACCGTCTTAGAACGGTCAGTAGAGTAAACCACCGGGGATTTAAAGCACTTTTAAAGCTAACCAACTTCTTTATAGGTCCCGATGCTACTCTTAATACAGAAATACATAAAAATGCGGTTCGCATAAAGGCTCCCAACTCAGTCCATGCATCAAAGCGAAAACATAAAAATCAAATTAATCTCTATAGTAAACAAAGACGAGTACTCATGGCTAATTCTACTGTATGCCAGAGTAAATGAAAACCAATCGTTGAACCTAGGCGGGCCAAGCCAAAAACATATCGTCAAGCCCCAACCCACAGGTTAAAGTTTTACGAAAGGGGCCGGCATTGAGTCTGAGACCCGAACCGCCGTCGTGCAATTAAAGAGTGAAGCTTAGCCATCAACAATGATTGGGGTTGAGCAAGTTAGTTCCTTTCAGAGAAGATGGTTCTGTGAAAAAACCCAAACACTGAGTAGCACACAGTGATCACCGCGATAAATATAGAAAGAACTTTGTTGAAATTTAAATGTGAAAAAAGCACCCAAAGAGTGAGGCGCTAGGGTGGACGTAAGTACACGGACGAATAAACGGACGGACAAAAACGTGCACGCACGCCTAAAACGCCAATGTTTACGGTAGTGCGACAATATTGCCTAGTGACTCAAAATAGGTCAACTTCATTGCTGTTCACTATGTGCCTGAAACAAAATTAAATTAGGGGTATTCTACTAACTACATTGCTATTTCTTCGCTAAATATTGTTCGTAAGTATTTAACAAAACACAGAAAAATGTTCCATTGAACTCCAATGTTGGTTTTGCGCTATGGACATGAACTGTTAAAGCAAAATTAAATACGTAATACTCTCATTGACCCCACTGCTCTTTGTTCTCTATCGGCGTGCTATGTTTCAACAAAACTGAATAAGGAATATACCATTTAACTCCATTGGTTTAAACAATAGTTTATTAAATATAATGTGTACAACACAAACATACAAAAATGACATAAAGGATCAGATAACACGCTAATTAAAACTTGTGTGAAATCTTCTCCTCGCAAAAATATTGAACAAAAAAAACTAGCGTAGTGGATACAAGTTGCTATCGTTTAAATTAGAAAGTTGCATACAGTAGTTTTATCAAAGATACATATGAAAGAGAAAGAAAGAAAAAAAATATGGTATCCCAAAGTAAATGGTTTCCCAAAGATACTATTCCGACACGATGCCACTGTCCCGACTTATAAGTAATGTTAATTGACGACACAATGACAGATATAGACCGCGCCGGTCTATTATTATAACTTTGGATTTTTACAAATCGTAGATTATTTGATTTGGCTCGCTAATAACTTTTTATATTTGCCGGGATCGTCGATTTGTGATGGTCTTGCCATATATAAAAGAAAAACATATAACAAACTGTGTCATAAACAGAATAATGTCTATTGCAATTTCAAATCAACCAAGAAATTTCATGAAGCTTAATTAAAGCAAACATTAAAGATCACATTGTTTCTTTTATACATGTTACATTGAAAATTTATTAAACTTAATATACCCTTGTACCTCTATTGCTGTTTGTGTGCTATGGAACTGAAATATTTAACAAAAGTTTAAAACAAATACAGTAAACAGCATTTGCGTTTGTTCGCTATCGGCCTGAAAAATAGAAACAAAATGGAATAAGGGTTATTTCAGTTTACTTCATTGTTGTTCGCTATCGGCCTAAAATGCTTAAAGAAAATTGAATAAGAATATTTCAATTAAGTCCACTTCTGTTGGTTTGTTCTGTCTGTCTCGGTTTGTGTGCTAGCTAACTTCATCCTGGGTTCCGATGCTACTCTTAATACATAAATACTTAAAATTCGGTTCGCATAAAGGCTCCCAACTCAGTTAATGCATCAAAGCGAAAATATAAAAATCACATTAATCACTATAATAAACAAAGACGAGTACTCATGGCTAATTCTACTGTATGCCAGAGTAAATGAAAACCAGTAGTTGAACCACGTCGGGCCAAGCCAAAGACATATCGTCAAGCCCCAACCCACTGGTTAAAGTTTTACGAAGAAGCCGTCATTGAGTCTGAGGCCCGAACAGCCGCCGTGCAGTTAAAGAGTGAAGCATAGCCATCAACAATGACTGGGTTGACAACAAGGCATAATACCCAGAAAAAAATCCTTTGGAACGCTTTTGGTGCAATCTATCGCAGCGTGTATGAACACGGGGCGATATACATTTATCTACATTATGACAACACAGCATCAATCAGTCTTAGCTACATCGTTTTAACAAAGAATGCCATCGAATGAGAAGCTTTATTTGTAAAGTTGCAGAGAAAAGTATGTGAAGTTAAGAGCCCTCGTGAATGTGAAGTACAGGAAATTAGATAATACAAATCAGAAAATTTCCCGTGATGATATATACTGTAATCACGCCACAGACTATCGTTGTTTTATCTTGTATAGTTTATACATTGTTTTTGCGAATATTCTACAGTCCGCTGTTTTTTTTTTTTTTTTTTTTTTTTTTTTTTTTTTCAAAACAAAAGGAATAAAAAGGTAAGTTATATGACATGAATTGAGCTTCTGCCTCTTAGAAGCAACCGACACAGATTTTATACGAGATCTTGGCAGGTTATTTATACCCAAGATATTTTTTCAACTTTCACATTCAAAGCAACCACTCACAATATACAATTCTGCTAACATCTACTGCAGAATTGCCTGAATTATACAGTTTGACCAACATTGACATCAAAGCATGCATAAAATATTTCACAAACAGGCAGAAGTTTGGATTTAATAAGGAATTATATTCGTACGGAGCCAACCCGGTGTTCCGTAAATATTAGCAACCCATTACCTAAATCTTACGTCGCTGTTCAATATACAACGTTATGACAGTACGTTAATTTAACAAAAATCATCAGTCATTCAGATTGAAATAGTTTCATATTTAATTTAATAAATTTAATGTTCTCTGCTGTAAAATGTTATACAACTTCAAATTGTTTCTAAATGAAATAAATGAAAACGAGCTAGGCTGTTACAGGCGCTATTAAGTTTCATAAAACCTTACCGTAAGTATTTAAAGAAATATAACAACTTGTAATACGATGTTCAAAGGTAAAATATGTAATTATTCGTTCTTAACGATTAAATAGCTTATCATTCAGTGCAAAGACATTTTAAGTGAAATAGATACATTTTCAGGGAAGGCAACTGTATGAAAATTGTCCTGCCTTCTTCTGAGAAAACAAATCTCCCTTGTAAAGAAAGAATTTGCTTTCACGGGAAGTAATTTCTTTCTTTTAAGAGTAGTTCCCTTTTCAAAAGGGTCCGGTATGCTTGGAAGCAGACAGGAAGAAATAAAAAATGTCTCCCTTGTCAAAAAATCTATCAAGTGAATCTCGGCTGCTTTAAGATGAGCAAATTACTCACGTGTGTGGTGCCCTGGATTCCTGCTTCTGTTGGCGCACACCATTACGTACAGGGTTCAAGTGCAAAATATTCACTGTCACTTTGCATTTCTGAACGCAGCGCTAGCCTTCTTAAGCATACGCGAAACGCAAGAACTACCAGAAAAGAAGCCTTTTCACGCACGCAAATAAGATCAATGTCAGCCTGCTTATCCCAACAATCTGACAAGGTCTCAGTATTTGTCAAGGCAGAGTTTAGTTTGATTTGCGCATGCGTAGTTCGCATAAAATTATGGTCGAACATAGCGAAAACTTCTCCCCGAGCCAACACAGCTCGCCCATTTCAGATTATGCTGGACACTTATATGTGACGCTGATATTCCGCACAGTCTACATTACCCAGCTATTATGCAAGCAAACATTGAAGGACAAAATGACAATGAAAATACGTGCGTATGCAAACTGATTTTGCCATGTCTACCGGTAGGCTGCTTTTTTCAACTTAAATCTGTTAATAGTTTACTTATATAGCCACGAAAAATAGGTCGTGGTACTCATAAGAAGTGCCTCGCCGAGGCGCTTCTAATGAGTAACCACTATATGTATTTTGTTTCCATGCAGAAATAAGGAAATTATTTCCTAATACCCCTTATTATATGGAGCTGTGTCTTGTTTTCCTTTTGTGCATATATCAAACTGCTCTTTTACTAGGCATAGCTCATTGTGTGAAATTTTAATAGTATGGAGGAGTTAGGTGCTTTGGAGTATGAGGCGAAAAAGTTTTATGATAGAAAACGTGATCTGTATAAAGCAGCTCTCCTTACTAGATGTTATACTCAACATGCTCTTCGTCCTTACATTGATTCAGAATTTAACCACATTAGATACTTCATCACAATTCCATTCATTAATAAAGGTATCGAATCATAGATTTACCTAGAATATTTCGAGATAATAATGATATATCAGCTATACATATTTTGAAAACACGGAAAACACCGAATCTTCAATTATCTGTTATAAATATACAAAACCCATCCGTAATACTATATTTAATTTCAATAAATTAGTTTCTGATCTTCATATTGGAACTAGTTCCCCTGATTTTTGAGATTCTAAATTTTGTTATCAACCAGCGGGTCATATTGGCACTGGTAAATTGAAGATTATATCTGATTCTCGAATCCGTTCAGTTACTTCAAAAGGACCTAAATATAGATTTCCAGCCCAAATTGATTTCAATAAATGTCGGGAAACAATTGCCAGTGCTTTAAATGATTATTGTACGCGTTAGTGTAAACGAGAGCATGTTGAGTCTAATGTTTTAAATAATTGGAAATTAAAGATTTTTAAGATCAGTGATGAACGTGTGTTATTTTACTCTACATTACGAAAACACGCCTATTTAAATACATTGAAAATAAATTTCACCACCAAAAACTGGAAGTTTTCAGGTAAAAATTCTGATATTTTTCACATTTCTGCTCAAAACATAGATTGTGGGTACTCGTTAGAACCGCCTCGATGAGGCGGTTCTAACGAGTACCACAACCTATGTTTTTGAGCGGAAATAAGAAAAATAATGTATACCCCTATAAACCCCAGTTTTACTATATAAAAGTGGGGTTTAAGGGGGTCAAAATTATATAGGTATGTTTTCGTGATGATAACCTTGATATTCTTCCTCCTAAATTAAATTATCTTTTCGATATTTGAATCAAGGTATCCAATAATTTCATAGGAAGTATGTTTTGGCACCAGCTGATAAAGCTGCTAATAATGTTTTTGTTATGTGACGACTTCATTATATCAGTACTCTAATACAAGAACTTGGTAGTACCAAAACATATAAACGGATTTCTACTGACGAGAGATCTATTGTTTATACTCATTCTATCGATATTGCTGCTAAATTTACAGTGAGTATTAAAGAAAACAAGACAGACTTCCTATTGGTTACCGAAACTTCATAAATGACCTTATAAAGCACGTTTCATTGCTAATTCTAGTTCTTGTATGACTATTGTTTTGTCTAAACTGCTAACTTCATGCTTTACTGCTGTTAAAAAACCCATCGGATTATATACTATGATACTGTTTACGAATGGGGCGGATTAACTATTTTTGGCCAATTAAAAATTCCAATGAAGTTCTCAATAAATTTAAATTTAAACGATTTCAGGCTTCTAAATTGTCTACATATGATTTTTCTAAACTGTATATTACATCACCTCATCATCTTATAAAAGATAAACTTATTGATTTAATTAACCGAATGTTTATTCGGTAGAATACCCAATATTTGGCATGCAACGAAGAATGTGCTTTTTGCACTTCTGATGTATACAATAATCACAATTTATGGTCGTGTCAAAAAGTCTGTGATGCCCTTGTTTATCTTTTGGATAATATGTTTATTAGAGTTGGAACTAAACTTTATAGGCAAACTACTGGTATTCCGATTGGAACTAATTGTGCTCCTCTTGTTGCAGATTTCTTTCTTTTTTGTTATTAGAGAGATTTCATGAAGTCTCTCTCACGTGAAAATCAGGCTGACATTATTGAAGCTTTCAATTCGACTTCAAGATACCTTCAAGTTGATGATTTATTAAATTTTGACCAAATGGTTGACCGCATATACCCTACAGAACTCCAATTAAATAGAGCCAATTCTTCCGATACCGAGGCTCCTTGTTTTGGGATTTGATTCTCTGTATATCTTATGGTACAGTTTCCACCAAAATGTATGATAAACGGGACGATTTTGATATAGCCAATTTTCCTTTTCTGGATGGCGATGTCCCCCGGCGTACCTCATATCTAATATACATATCTCAACTTATTAGATTCACCAGAGCTTCTTCAAATCTTAATGACTAACTGCCGTAATAAAGTCCTTACTGCCAAACTTCTTAGGCAGGGCTATCGATATTTTAAACTTCGTAAGGCGTTTCCGAAATTTTATCGCAGACACAGTGCCTTGGTAGAAAACTATAGCGTCAGTCTGAAAAAAAAGGAAAAAAAAGTCCAGGGAGTGCCACAATCACAAACCGCAACCCTTCCCAGACACCAAGAGGAAGAGGTAACCGACAAATCCAAACAAGTACACATCGAACAAAGTACGAAAAGCACTAAGATTAGCTCTCTCTTCCCCAAGCGAGGTACTCGCAATGCTAAAAGGACTGAAAAACACAAGAACAAATGACACAAGGTAAGACTTGAAACAAATCGCTTCGTAGAATAAGCCACAAAGCAACAACGAGTAAGACTAACACCGGGACCATCGCCCTAGAACGGTCAGTAGAGTAAACCACCGGGAATTTAAAGCACTTTTACAGCTAGCTAACTTCACCCTAACTACTTTTCATACAGAAATACATAAAAATTCGGTTCGAATAAAGGCTCCCAACTCAGTCAATGCATCAATGCGAAAACATAAAAATCAAATTAATCACTATAACAAACAAAGACGGGTACTCATGGGTAATTCTACTGTATGCCAGAGTAAATGAAAACCAATAGTTGAACCACGGCGGACCAAGCCAAAGACGTATCGTCAAACCCCAACCCACTGGTTAAAGTTATACGAAGAGCCCGTGATTGAGTCTGAGGCCCGAACCGCCGTCGTGCAATTCAATAGTGAAGCATAGCCATCAACAGTGATTGGGTTGACAACTAGGCATGCAGTCTGCCGCATAATATCCAGGCTATAGCCATTTCTTTAATATGGTTAATAAGCTTTCTGAATTGCTCCGAAAAGTTTGATTTTCCTATAATTTTTCTAAATCTGTACCAAGTCACCGTAAAAGTCTAGTTCCGATATACCTTGTTACAGAACTGTTTTCAGACTGACTCTATATTTTTCTACCAAAGCACTGTGTCTGCGATCTTAAAGTTAAGCGTGGATTATTCAGTCCAGTCTTTGGCTCATGGAGTTTCAGTTTACACGTTAGTGGACTTGTTATATTAAGGATTACGTGTCAGTTCAATAATGCTTAGCGTCTTAAATATGGGACCTAGGCAACAAATGTAGACCCAGATCAGACGGCCTAGAACTCGGTGTTTCAACTAGGTCCAAACGGTTTGCTCAAATTATAAGATATTCTGTAAAATAAATATTAAGAATAATCTAAACCAGAGTCCACCAAAATAAAACTGAGTATGTTAAATGCCAGAGCTTTCTTGAGGAAGCCACTGGACCTTTACGGTTTGATGCTAACTACCCATTACCGTGTGAATTAAAGCTGAATGTTTCTTCTCGGTATTACAATGACTTTAGTTGAACAAATACATATAATACATTGAGTGTATGCAGGCGTCTAACCAGTTCTTTCTTGTTTTTTCCCCTCAATTCTATTTAATCCTTTACCCCCCCCCTCCCCCCCCACTGAGTTTCTGAAGTGGACTTTTCCATTTTTGAATTTGGACTTATCCACTAATACAAACAGAGGTTTCAGTCTTAAATCAAACAAAATGACAAAACGTGTAGATCCTGATCCTGATTTCGTTATCTGCACTGTTTTCAAAGGTACATGTATAGGTCGGTAGGGATGAAAGGCTAAATATTTAATGTATGGCTTCAATAATTCTAAAGGAAATTCTAAAGGACCAGAAACTTCAATCCCAGATAGCATGACAACGTTGGGCCAACGTAGTAGTTTGGTTAGTCACTCCGTTGGGCCAACGTTGTAAAATAACATTGGCCCAATGTTAACTTGCTCGTTGGGCCTCCGTAGGGCCAACGTGTTGGCGCGAGTTTGTGCCAACGTAGGACATGTTGGACGGGTAACGCTGAAACAACGTTATGCCAACGTACATTGTATACGTTAGTCCAACGTATATTGACATATCGGTCGTCAGCTTGGACGCAAAATAATGTTTATCCGTATCAAACATGAGAATTTTGTCCGCATCAAAACACCATAAATCATATTTTCAACTTTGATCGATAAAGCTGTAAAATTTTAAGTCGACAGAAAGTTTTTTTTACTAAACAAACTCTTTATAAAAGGGTAGTTTGAGCTTTAAACAAAAACTGTGTTGGTTAAATATATGTGCTATATGCAATAAAAATGTATAGGCTGTATATAAGAAAAAATGACATGTCATCTTTTTATAAAATCTATACATTTTTAACCGTGTTATATCCAAATCTGTGTTAGATTGCACCAAGGTGCAAAGAGGTTACTGTTTCCATATATCTTTGTCGATCGAAGTTGAATAATGCTTTATGCGAAAAAAATCCTACATCCAAGTTGTCAAGCGATATGTCGATCAACGTCAGTTTCGAAGAGATATCTTAGAAGAATAAGGTCTAGTAGCTATATGTCTTCTGTCGTTGAGCCATTCTGAAAATAAAAAAAAAAGAAATTAAAAGTAATATTCTCCTCCGGTATTATTTGTTTATTATTTGTCGGTTTAGTATAGTTATATTTATGAATAAATGAGGTAAATGTTATTTTTTTTTTGTTTGTTGTTTTTTTTTTTATCATTTATTCATTTTACAAAAAAATGTAATTTTCATTCGCTTTTATTAAACATCATTGTTCAACTTACAAATTTACACATAAAGCTTAGCAACATAAACAAGATGTTGTGCAGGGTAGCCCATATGCACCACTGGGGAGATGCATGTTTGACCAAAGTGTCAGTCTAACAGCCAGCTATAAAGGTACTAAAAAGCAGAGATTGGTGTTTATCTTCCTGGTATTAATTATACATGGCTAACACAAACATAACTCTCCAGGGTATTGTGTTTCAAAATAATTTATGTTATAACCAGCAGGTGGTGAATAGTCAAGACAGTATCATAATTAGATAATTATTGATGAAGCAGTTCTAATAATACTTTGTATGCGGAGAATAACTAATTAAAGTGGAAAACCTCAACTTTCATTATTTTTACATTGCAAGAAACAAAAAATATGTTTTATCACTATCTAAGCTGTAATTATTATATTCAAAATGTAGGATTCCCCAAAAAGACAAGATGGCTTTATTTTTCTTTGTTCTGAAAAACAAAGTAAAAGCTACAAATATTGTAACATTTTCATCTATTTATCCATTCGAAAATTTAATCGTGGTGTATTTCCATCATGAAATGAATCCGCGGCTTATGCATGTATCTTTTAAGAAGTGTGCATCGCATATCAACGTTTGGCCAACGTAGGTCCAACATTACAACATAAACTAAAAGCACAGGGAAAATATACATACGTTGGGCCAAGGGTGGCCAAATGTTAATGCATAAGACTTATTTTTCTCTGGGATTTATCAAACTTGGCCCAACGTTGGCGCAATGTTGTACTTATGATGCCAACGGTTAGCCAACTGCCCGACCATATTTCAAGCATGTTTTAACGTTGAGCAAACTTTGTCATGCTATCTGGGATGACATCAGCAATATATCAAAGTTCGGGGTGCCCTTTTATGACCCACAAACAAACTTTTACAACAACTGCTGCGTCACAGCATACGTTGAAATATAGGTACTTTCGAAATAGTGTGAAACCTGTGTTAAGCAAACAACGATGGGAAAGTCAAGATATGGTTGCGTAAGACGTGCTTGCTTAATGCATGTACATTTTGTTTTCTTTATCTTTATTGGGATCTGAAATAGTGGCTTTTAAGGCAGGTGATTGCTTAATACAAGGGCCTTTAACACAGGATTGACGCCGCGGAATTATAGACAGAAAACAATAGACTAAACTCACGTAGATCCGCCATCCCACTTCAACCTTTACCACTCACTAGGCTAATTCAGCATACGACAAAGAGACAATACTTTTTTTATTTTTCCCAGAAATAGGTTATGACATTTCATGCAAATTGTATCCTACCCTGTTTTCTGGGATAAATAAAATAAAAAATTCAAACTGTCGTCTCCTGATAATTTATCTTCTAGAACTAAGCATTAATTTAATTTCGAGCCTTTCCCCTAAACAGATTCTGTCATTCATAGTATTCTACAACCAAGTATTGCATTATAAAGCATTCTCATTCTAATTGTAATATTTTGAAAAGGACCGTAATAAACATTACGATGTTGCATTTATTTCTTAACAGGCAACATCTTCGTAGAGTTGTGGTAAACGCGTGTTTCAATAAAGGAATTGGTACCCCAGGGCTGCGTTCAGAAGTGCAAGTTACTCGCGACTGAATTGCTCTATTGGCGCTTGTCATTAGGTACAAGAATCAATGGCAAAACAGTCGCTATCAGTTTTGACTTCTAAACGCCACCAAAAGATTACGAACTGTGCCATTTTGATACCTAATATCTAAGAGTAACATAAGCAAAATGCCCCTATTCAATAATGTGTGTTACTTGCACGTTTCAGTGTATTAGAATAGGATCTGAATACATACTACGTGTATAACTGAGAGCGTGTAATTGTGTCAAATCTAAAGTTACATGTCTGTTTTTTTTTTCCTCAGGTGCATTAATGAAACATGAGATAATATGAACCAGCGCATGACAAAACTAACAAAATGGCAAATGCTCCTAGCGAAGACTCAGATCAGCCTGGGCATCCGCCAAGTCTGATCAGTCTTCACTTTGCGGTCATTGGGTAGCTAAGGACTCAAGCGTTCTTCGTGCGGACAGTGAAGACTCTGATCAGACTGGGCGGATGCCCAAGTTGATCTGAGTTTTCGCTGGGCGCACATGCCATTGTGTTGGTTTTTTCATGCGCTGGCTCATATAACAATAAGAGATAGTCAGCATAATATAGTTCGAGATAGCATTACGGAAACGTGCCTATTCAAATATATTGTAAATTTTTTACCATCAAAAAATGAAAATTTTCAGATAAATTTTTTTGATATTTTTCCATATTTCTACTCAAAACATAGATTGTGGGTACTCGTTAGAACCGCCTCGCTGAGGCTGTTATAACGAGTACCCACAATCTATTTTTGAGCAGAAATAAGAAAAATAATGTATACCCCTGTAAACCCCAGTTTTACTATATAAAAGTGGGGTTTAAGGGAGTCAAAATTATATAGGTATGTTTTCGTGATGTCAACATAATACAGTTCTATGTAATTAACAGTATCATTTTC
Source organism: Anodontia alba (assembly GCA_964016985.1). NCBI lineage: Eukaryota > Metazoa > Mollusca > Bivalvia > Lucinida > Lucinidae > Anodontia > Anodontia alba. The sequence goes on along the minus strand of OZ024832.1, from coordinate 39,836,820 downwards.
AGTGTTTACCTATCCTGTTGAATTTGGTTATGTTCCGCCTTTCCAAGCAATGTAAATCAAGATCAGTCGGATCTGGATCTGCACTGTTTGTCATTCAGGGTGTGAACTTATATCAACAACCTAGATACGCAATCTGATTGACAGTTATAAGTGGGCGCGTTGTTTTTAATTTATTCAGCATGACAAGGGTTTCACCATACGGACAGGCAGGCCTGAGCAAAAAGTCAAGACCCAGCAAACACACAACGTCCTAACAACGTCGTTACAATGTCGCAGCGACGTTGTAACGACGTTGTATCAACGTTCTGTGTATGCTGGGTAGAACGCGGAGTCTACTTAGGGTATATACTGCTTAGATATTTACCATTCATTTAACTGTTTTTCAGACATTAATAGTCAGTAGAGTCGGTCCTCAGATTAAATGTCGGCTTCCTCCTGAATCTGCTTCAGATGGTTGGCGTCTGATTATAAATGTCTGGTCGTGTCCCTCATGGTCATTTTTGTGGGTTTTTCAGATCAACACATTAAGAAAACACGTCCATTCAAATATATTGAAAATTTCACCGCCAAAAACTGAAAGTTTTCAGATAAAAATTCCGATATTTTTCATATTTCTGCTGAAAACATGGATTGTGGGTACTCGTTAGAACCGCCTCGCCGAGGCGGTTCTTACAAGTACCGACAATCTATGTTTTGAGCAGAAACAAAAACATAATGTATACCGCTGTAAACACTAGTTTTACTTATATATAAAAATGGGGTTTAAAGGGTCAAAATTATACAGGTATATTTTCGTAATGATTAAGACATTTGCTTTCTTTCATCACATGTTTGTAATTATATGTGTTTAACATAGGTAGAGGACCCATATGCGGAGTGAACATATGTTTCTAATTTGGAGCTGCATCATAATTAAGGGTAAGGTTTCTCCAGAGTAAAATTAACTACCCCTCCCCCTCCCTACCCAAAACAGCAGTTTTTTTTCCTACAGACCGTTCAATGACGGTTCCTCTGTTGCAGTTCGTCAGTTCGTCTGCGTGCGTATTTGGTTTCATATGTGTAGTTTGTTTTGTCAACGTTGATTACGCATCCCTTCGTCTGTAGGTACCTCGGGAAGGCAGTGCCTCCAGATTGTGACAGTACATGGGTATTATCAATCATATTTTAGTTCAGAGTTAAGAACAAGTATGCTAAGGGATATGAAATCTGCACATGAGGAAATAATACTTATCATATAGGCGACTAGCAAAGGCCCAGGCGAGCCTGCGCATACGCGCAGCCTCGCCAGAGCCTTTGATGTTCGCAGATATGCAGTAGAGACCATAAGAAAGCTTCAGGCGGAATATGTATGTCTAGCCCAAATAAGGGACTGCTCATGCGCATTTGGAGAAAAACAAAACGGAAAACCTTAAGGTCCATTTTTTCGTGTGCCAGCTCACCTTGGAGAAATACTGTGGTATTGTTAATATTTGTCGTACCTGCCATTGACGTATGCAATTAAGACAAACATCAAACCTGTACCATGCGTAAGTTTTGATAAACACAAATGAGTAAAACGCTGATTTTTTCTGTACTGAAAATAATGAAAATGATTTGTAGAGTAGGTGAAACACCAAGGTCCTCTCTGCCTTCAGACAAACACACAATGAAAACAAAAAAATGGATAGACGCATACTCACACATATTAAGAAAAGATATCATATGAGCCGCGGAAACGTGTCTTCGGGCATATGTGGACAGCGATGGCCCAGATCTGGCTGTGCATCCGCGCAGTCTCACCAGGGCTTTCGCTGTCCGAAAACAGAATCATTGGATACTTTAGAATGTCTTAATGAGAGAGCAAATGCCCGGATGAGACGTTTTGCATGAAAAGGATGAAGTAAATCTGCATATTTTGCGCATTTTCGAAGGCCTATGTTTGCTTGACGCGGCCCTTATTTATTTTTCTTAGGAATATATAATTGCTTCTCAGAATTGCAATCCTTTCAGCACAAATTCGAATTGGAAAGCTGACGCAAAAACTGTTTCTGGAACTGGTGCTTCGGGAAGAATGTGCTTCATGATTTTGGCATTTTCCTGATATACTCAGCAAAAATAAAAAGAAAAAAGTACCGAGGTAACATTTTCATGCTCGACTGAACACGGATTTAAATTCCTCCCTGTTTAATGCACGTTTGGAAACATGAACTATCTTGCTATGTGGCAGGTAAGACCAATTTGGAATGCTGAGTCAATAATCAATGGTTCCCCAGTAAGCATTCTACATAAATATAAAGCGGGCCGTTATCTGCGAGGCGGTTCTAACGAGTACCCACAATCTATATTTTGAGCAGAAATATGAAAAATATCAGACTGAGTTTTTTATCTGACAATTTGCGGTTTTTGGGGGTGAAAGTTGCTATATATTTGAATAGGCGTGTTTTAGTAATATGTATTAAGGCTGCAAAGAATATATTCAAATCTGACGTTTTCTGTTCAAATTCAGGTTATAATAGCGTTTTCATATACATGCAGTTTAAGTATAAAAATATTTTGTAAGAAGTAACTTTTAATTAATACTTTCAATTCTACATCAATCGTATCAAGCAGAAAAGGCCAGAAGTGTATACTAATCTATATAACGAAAACTTGCCTATATAATGTCGATCCCCTGAAACCCCACATTTACATAGTAAAACTGGGGTTTACAAAGGGTTATACATTATTTTTCTTATTTCTGCCCAAAACATAGATTGTGGGTACTCGTTAGAATCGCCTCTACAAGGCGGTTCTAACTAGTACCCACAATCTATATTTTGAGTAGAAATATAAAAATGAACAGAATTTTCATCTGAAAACTTTCAGTTTTTGGTGGTGAAATTTTCAATATGTATGAATAGGCGTATTTTCGTAATGGATCATGGTGTTTATTTTTTTTTTATTTTTTTATTTTTTTTTCATTTGGAGAACGCATGGATGCCATATTACCTTGATATTCTGTCTAGCATGAATGTGAGACTTATCTTGATCTAGGACTTCGTTTTATTTGTCACCAATATGGCTTTAGGTCCGTTTTTGTGTGACAGGCCTAGCATTCTTTTAAAACGACGACTGTTGAAATAATTGGGCCATGTCAAGCGAAAAAATGCCTTCAAACTTGCACAAAATGCACAGGTTCAGGTCATCCTAGGAACGCTTGTGAATTGTATCATCCGGGCATTTGCTCTCCATTCATACATCTGTAGTATCCAATGATTTTGCTAGCGGATAGTGAAGTCCCTCATCAGACTGCGCGGATGTTACCATTACGAAAACATGCCTATTCAAGTATACTGAAAATTTTACCACCAAAAAATGAAAATTTTCAGATAAAAAATCCTGATATTTTTCATATTTCTGCTCAAAACATAGATTGTGGGCACTCGTTAGAACCGCCTCGGCAAGGCGGTTCTAACGAGTACCCACAATCTATGTTTTGAGCAGAAATATGAAAAATAATGTATACCCCTTTAAACCCCAGTTTTACTATATAAAAGTGGGGTTTAAGGGGGTCAAAATTATATAGGCATGTGTTGCCTATTAAGGTCCTTATGTAAAAGCAAATCAAGCTATTTAACAAACAAATGAAGGTGGATCAGAGTTTCGAATACGAGGGTCGTGCAAAAAGTTCTGTCACTAATAGGCTTACTGAGTTTTATCCCAGGTATATTTTAAAATGCTTCACTGCACTTGAATGGTACGTTGAATAGCTAACGATACCCGTTTATTTCGTGCAAATTGCTTTCCAACTGACCAAGTTTTTTTCAAATTGAAATAGATGCAGTCATATACATTGACCAATTTACTTGTTACATTGGAACATGGACCAGAAGACTGAAATTCGTAGCTATATTAAATGCCGCATTAGGATTAATATAGATTCAAAACAGATATTTAATGAATTGTGTGGTATATATGGACCTCAGATGATTTCAATGCGCACAGTTTTAAGGTGGGTTAAAGCTTTTAAAGCTGAGAAATTTTCTGTTGAAGATGATACCCGTCCTGGAAGGCCTAAAACCTTTTTTTACCAAGGCTAAATCGCTGCTGTAAAGATTGTGGTCGAATAGGATGCGGATGCGTGATTGTCTGTCAAAGATATAGCTAGTTGTACTGGCATATCAGAAGGCAGTGTGCAAACAATTCACTGAGGAGCAAAAGACACAACGCCTTAAATATGCCCGGGAAATTTTGAAAACATACAAAGGCTGTAATAGTCGGGTTATTTCTAACTTGCTAACAGGTGATGAAACCTGGGTGTTTGATCCACAAAGAAGAGCTGATAATAAGCAGTGGAAGCGAAAAGATCAAAAACGCCCATGTATTGCCAAGAGAACCGTAAGTTCGAAAAAGATGTTGTACGCAATTTTCTTTAATTCAAGTGGGCCAGTTGTTCAAGTGCCTTGTCCATCTGGTCATACAGTCACTGGCCGATTCACCAAGAATTCTGTACTGAAGAAAGTAAAAGAGTTTTACGTTTTACAATAAGAAACGACCAAGCAAAGGATGATCAGGAGTCCGCCTTTTACATGACAACGCCTCCTCTCATAAGTTTGAGGTTGTTAAGTCCTTTTTTTTGGTTTCTGAAAAGGTGAAAGTTTTAAACCATCTACCTTATTCACCTCACCTGAGTCCCTGTGACTTCTTTTTATTTCCAAGGCTTAAGAAAATGCTTTCTGGAAATAAGTATACGATTAGAAGTTCTCTTGGCAGCGTTATTTATCAGTGTCTCCAACAGATACCAAAAGAAGACTATTTATCTGCTTTTCGCGACTGGGTAAAAAGGTTACAAAAATGTGTTTTAGTAAAGAGGGAATACTTTGAAGGTTTGTATCAAAAATATGTTTGATAAAACGTAGCAATGAAGTAATCCGAACCCGGTGACAAAACTTTTTGCAGGACCCTCATATGTACAACTTTGTTTGGAATATGTTTATTTGCAAGATACAAAATTCTGTCAGTAACATTTTGAGCATAAAATCAACATCATTGTCTTTTACCAGGCTCCATTCAGTTTCAGTTTACTAAACTATTATTTAAAAAGCCCCTGTTACCTTCCGTTTTGTTATTTACGATACATTATATACAGTATTCTTTAGAAATTGAAGCTTTGAGATAAAAAAGTTTCAGCTACCAAATTTATATGACTGGCCTGAGTCTAGGCGGTTCTAAGAAATATGGCAAGAACCTTCAAGGCTTTCCAAGAGTCGTCGAGCTGCCAGCGAATCGTGGTCTTCGGCGTCTCGTTCGCACTATACTACTTATCAAGTCTCTACCAAATGTACCCCCACATTCTCTCATGATACGAGATTTTGTTTATAAATTTGCAGTTTTACACCAGCTTTTCAAGTTGTTTGTTAGTTCTACTAATGCTTTTACTGCATACTGGACTCTTTTACCACAAGTCTTTGGACCTCTTTATTACCAATAACTGGGAATATCAAAATAGATATTAAGATAGATATTAAGATAGATAAATTCCGTATAATATGGGATAAATATTTTCAAAGATACAGTCAACCCTCTTTAAACCGACACTCGATAAAATGACGAATTCGATATAATGACAATTTGAATGTCACGAAGCCTTCGCTCAAGAGGTGACAGTTAATGAGAAATTATGCAAGAATATTGCTTTAGAAGTTCAAGCAACATATGTTTTGGATATTTGTTAGAATCGCCTCACTGAGGCGATTCTAACAAACATCCAAAAGATATGTTTTGTGAGGAAACAAGAATAAAGCAATGTCTATCTAGCATATCATTCTCTCAATTAAGGATTTTTTTACAATAGCAAATTTTTTTCAATAGCAACATCTTTGGGAACAAATGTCGTTGTAACGAGGGTTCACTGTATCAAGATTATTATTTGTCTTCATAAAAAATAATAATAAACATAAGTTGTTGGTACTCTCAACATATGTGTGTATGAAGAAATGCGAAAAAATGTCTTTATAGGGTCAAAATGTGTTTTCCCGCTGGGAGCAAGTTCTTTTCTTTTAGCGTAGACCAGTTTTCAAAAGGTACAGACAACCCTGTTTATACCGACACTCGATACAACGACAAAATTCGTTATAATGACAATTTGACTGCCACGAAACCTTTGCTTAAAAGGTAACAGTTAGTCACAAATTATGCACGAATATTGTGTATAATTCTTAAAAGAAACATGTTTTGAGACATTTGTTAGAATCGCCCCAAGGAGGCGATTCTAACAAATATCCCAAACATATGTTCTAAGAAGAAATAAAAAAATAAAACATGGCATTTTTGCAAATCGTTCTGCTCATTAAGAATTCTTTATAACAGCAAATTCATTTTAATCGCAATATCTTTGGGAACAAATGCTGTCGTTGTAATGAAGGTTCACTGTACTGGAAGTGCAGGACAGCTAACAAGAAGTCACAAAGGCTGTCACCCTTGTCGAAAACGGTGAAAGATATACTGAGTGCATCACGCCCGTTGAAGTGATTTCCTGATTTCAGCCACGCTATCTGTTCCCCGAATGGCATCTGACAGCTTTTCAGCGAGCATGATTACTGGAGCATTGGTATTGCCAGCAGTGACGTTTGGAAATACAGATGCATCTACAACACGGAGACGCTGTATACCTTTCACACGACCTTGCGGGTCTACTATTGCCGTAGGATCGTCTTTAGCACCCATTTTACAAGTGCCGCAGTAATGGTAGACTGTCACGGCCAGATGCCGTATTACACACTCCCAGAAAGAATCAGAACGAAACTTATGTTGAGAACAGAACGATATTTTCGCGTGTTCTATCTTTGCTCCCAATCCTTGCATCGTTGGGGTTTCTATAAACTTTTCCCAAATTCGTAACCCCGCAATAAATTCCTTGATGTCTCTTTGATCTGTTAAGTACTGTGGGTCTATAACAGGATAGTCAAATGGATCGGTAGATTTAAGTGTGATAGAACCTCTGCTTTTCGGATGAGTAACACTAACACTTGTTATGAATCCGTTTTCATTGGGGTGTTTAGGAAGTAGTTCCCTCGCAACTTCATCTTTAAAGTTGTAATAGTTTTTGTGCGGTAGTGCGCTCAAGAACATAAATTGGATGTCAGCATTGCTGTTTCCTCGTCGTGTTTCATCAGCGTAGAAAAAGCCAGAACCATCTATGCTGGACTTAGCCAGTGGCCCAGTTCCAAATACACTGTATTTGAATTTAGTCCACCAATTTGTCAAAAGATTCTCGGTTATACTATAAGGAAAATCTATCTTGCTAAACATCATGACCATTTGGTGGTCCTGTAGATTTGTTCCAACTGGAAGGTTTGCTTTGACACTGATACCTAGAGATTCCAGATGTTCTTTTGGACCTACTCCACTTAGCATCAAGATTTGGGGAGAATTTATAGCTCCTGCAGAAAGGATTATTTCTTTTCTTGCTTTAATGTAACACTTTCTTGCATTCCGTATCAAAAACACCCCTATTGCCTTATTATTTTTAATTTCGATCTTTGTTACAAAACTTCTGACGCCAATGTGCAGATTATTTCTACTTGCAGTTTGTCCCAAGTACTCCAAACTTGTGCTACTGCGAATGCCGTTTCTCGAGTTTAACTGAATGTAATTAAACCCTTCTTGATCCTCACCATTGTAATCAGTAATGTTATATCCGGCTTCCTTTCCTGCCTGCATAAAAAGGTCAGCTAACGGTGTCTCCCTGCCACTACTAACAGCCAGAGGACCACCTGAGGAGTGGTAACGGGACGACTTTAACTCAGCAATCTGAATATCTTCAGATTTTAGGAAGTATGGAAGTACGTCATTGTAACTCCACCCTGAACAACCGGCCCTTTCCCATTCGTCGTACTCAAACCTGGATCCTCTCGTGTACAGCATGCCATTTAACATGCCGGTTCCACCTAGCACTTTTCCTCGAGCCCAGTAACTGCTCTCACCTTTCATTCCAAGGCAAGAAACTTTCTGTGGTTCGGTATAGTATTCCCAGTCATGTTTTGTATGTTGCATATCAAAAAAGACAACTGGGACATGCAACATGGGATTTTCGTCGTAATGGCCTCCGGCTTCTAGGAGAAGCACTTTCTTGTCTTTATCCTCTGAAAGTCTTGAGGCAACAACGGAACCAGCAGAGCCTGCCCCGACGACAATGTAGTCATATTCCTCATCAAGGTGATCAGTCAATATGGACGGTTTATCGGAGGGCCTTAACACGGAATAGTAAGCAAAAAATAATGCTAAGGCAAGACCGAGAGACGCCTGATACGTCAGCCCCATTGCTACTAGCCCTTTCTGTGTCTGAAATGTGAACAAAAAAAAAAAAACAACAAAATCTTAAGTGACTACAAATTAACTTTACTATGGATATCATACCCATCATTAAGTTGGTCAGTTAGTTAGGATGGTTCTTTGGAATACCTAAAAAAAGTATGGATGATATCCAGGAAGAGTGACAATCACAGGACACAGCCAATCAATGGCACAAAGAGAAATAACAAACAAAACAAAAGACACAACAAAAAGAAAATCAAAGATACAAGCGGAGGGCCTTAACACGGAAAAGTAAGCAAAGAACAATGCAAAGGCAAGACCGAGAGCCGCCTGTTAGTTCGCTACGTGTCTGAAATGGTTAAAAAACTTAAGTGACTACAAATTAATTTTACTATGGATAATCTTGTTTCGTCGTTAATATGAAGATGGATATTCTTGTTATCATACTCATCATTCAGTTGGCCAGTTATTATGGATTGTTTTTTTTGTAATACCCAAAATAGTATAGATGATGTCCAAGAGGAGTAACAATCACAAAACATAGCCTACCAATAAAACACAAAGAGGAAGAACAAGCAAAATACAAGCCACAACCCCCAAAAAAATCAAAGATACAAGCTTCCTCTTTCCCAACAAGGTGATCACAAGACAGGATCAACCACAACAGGACAAAACACAAAAAAGGCCCCGAAGCGAATTGAACAAGGCCACACACACACAAACACACACATACACATAAAAAAAAACAAACAAACAAAAAAAAAAAAACAACTTGAGAACCACCGCCATAGAACGATCAGTAGTAAATCTACCGAGGTATTTAAATCGATTTAATGGCACCGAATCATTGCTGTAGGTTCATATTTAGTCAAAATAATTATGATAATACCAATAAAACGTTTGGCTTGCATAAAAATCAGACACACATACACACAAAAAAAGCAAATCAAACAGCTATTGTACCGGGGCGGGTGGGGGCCGCAAAACTTCTTCAGGACACGAAACCATGGCGCACGAAAACAAAACAGAAAGCAAGGTGGGTAACAATATGGAGGCTGACCTCAATACTCGAATACAGTCTGGAATTAACCTGCAGTCATAGACTAATATAACGTTTGTGTGAACAAACTGTTCAGCTTCCTGAGAAAAACGATATGCGGTATAGACATATAAACAGAGGGAAAAGAAATAAAATTTAGAATTTAAAAGATCTAAAGTTCTAAAAATTTTCTTGGTGACAGTAAAAAAATCGCCAAATTATTTTGAATGGCATTTTCAACGACGTGCTATTGCCGGTCGCTTTTGAATGATGTCACGTAAGTGAACAGTGATTCTATTCAAAATTTCTTGACAATAACTGTTTCCGCCACTTTGACAAGGTAACTTTTGCGACTATAGTGTAGGTTGTACATTCTAGTCCTTTATGCTAACTGAGCAGATGCAGGAATAACAAATAACCATTCATAAGGGCCGCATCGTGCCATATTGTATCTAAAAAAGAGGTAATTTCTGTCGAAATTGTTCCCACAAACCCAAGGGAGCATTACGAAAACACGCCTATTCAAATATACTTAAAATTTTACCACCAAAAAATGAAAATTTTCAGATAAAAAATTCTGATATTTTTTTTTTATATTTCTGCTCAAAACATAGAGGCGGTTCTAACGAGTACCCACAATCTATGTTTTGAACAGAAATAAGAAAAATAATATATACCCCCTGTAAACCCCAGTTTTACTATTTAAAAGTGGGGTTTAAGGGGGTCAAACTTATATTGGCATGTTTTCGTGATGGAAAGTTATTTCCTTTTAGAGAAGATGGTTCTGTGACATAAAAAAAACAACAACTAAACAATGAGTAGCACACTGTGATCACCATTATGAAAATTAGATAATACAAATAAGAAAAATTCCCATGATGAGGTACACTGCATAAACGCTACATACTATAATTATTTTATCTTGTATAGTTTATAAATTGTTTTTTCAAACGTTCTACAGCCCGCTATTTTGTTTATTATTATTATCATTATTATTATTATCATTATTACTATTATTATTGGTAAATACTAGTAGTTGCCTGAGCAGCGCCTCTAAAAGGTTCAGAACAAGGAATGAAATGGTAAGTTATATGACATGCATTCAGCTCCTGCCTCAAAATATATAATTTTGCTAGAATCTACTGCAGAATTGCCCGAATTATACATTTACATCAATATTGGCATCAAAACATGCATAAAATATTTCACAAACAGGCAGCATTTTGGATTTAATACGGAATTATATTCGTATGGAGCCAACTCGATGCTCCATTAATATTAGCGACCCACATTATGAAAACATGCCTATTCAAATATACTGACAATTTTACCACCAAAAAGTGAATATTTTCAGATAAAAACACTGATATTTTTCATATTTCTGCTCAAAACATAGATTGTGGGTAGTCGTTAGAAACGCCTTGACGAGACGGTTCTAACGAGTACCCACAAATCTATGTTTTGAGCAGAAATAAGAAAAATAATGTATACCCCTGTTAACCCCAGTTTTACTATATAAAAGTGGGGTTTAAGGGGGTCAAAATTATATAGGCATGTTTTCGTGATGCAAGACCTGAATTTTACGAAGATTATATTAGATGTTCAATATACCATAACGAAAACACGCCTATTCAAATATATAGAAAATTTCACCTCCAAAAACTGAAAATTTTCAGATAAAAAACTCTGACATTTTTTATATTTCTGCTCAAAACATCAATTGTGGGTACTCGTTAGAACCGCCTCAGCAAGGCGGTTCTAACGCGTACCCACAATCTATGTTTTTGAGCAGAAATAAGAAACATAATGCATACCCCTGTAAACCCCAGTTTTACTATATAAAAGTGGGGTTTGAGGGGGTCAATATTATACAGGCATGTTTTCGTGATACAATGTTATGATACTCATTAACTGAACGAAAGCATCAGTCATTTAGTTTGAATAGTTTCATATTAATAAATTTAATACTCTCTGCTGTAAAATGTTATACAACTTCAAATTGTTTCTTAATGAAATAAATTAAAACGAGCTAGGCTGTTACAAGCGCTAGAACGTTTCATAAAACCTTACCGTTAGTATTTAATGAAAAATCACAGCTTGTAATACAACGTTCAAAGGTAAAATGTATAATTGTCCGTTCTCAACGATTAAATTTCTTATCATTCAGTGCAAAGAAATTTTAAGTGAAATAGATACATTTCAGGGAAAGCAACTGTATCAAAATTGTCCTGCTATTTTCTGAGATAACTAATCTACCTTGAAACGAAAGAATTTGCTTCCACGGGAAGTAAATTCTTTCTTTTAAGATTAGTTCCTTTTTCAAAAGGGTCCGGTATGCTTGGAAGCAAACAGGAAGAAATAAAAATTGTCTCCCTTGTCAGAAAATCTATCAAGTGAATCTCGGCTGCGTTAAGACGAGCAAATTACTCACGTGTGTGGTGACCTGAATTCCTGCTTCTGTTGGCGCTCACCATTACATACAGGGTTCCAGTGCAAAATATTCACTGTAACTTTGCATTTCTGAACGCAACCCTAGCCTCCTACAAGAAAAGAAGCCTTTTCACGCACGCAAATAAGATCAATGTCAGTCTGCTTATCCCAACAATCTGACAAGGTCTCAGTATTTGTCAAGGCAGAGTTTAGTTTGATTTGCGCATGCGTAGTTCGCATAAAATTAGGATCGAACATAGCGAAAACTTATCCCCGAGCCAACACAGCTCGCCCATTTCAGATTATGCTGGGCACTTATATGTGACGCTGACATTCCGCACAGTCTATATTACCCAGTTATTTTGTAAGCAAACATTGAAGGACAAAAGGACAATGAAAATACGTGCGTATGCAAACTGATTTTGCCATATCTACCCGTAGGGTGTTTTTTTCAACTCAACGCTGTTAACCGTTTACTTATATAGCCACGAAAAATACCCGTGGTACCCATAAGAAGTGCCTCGCCGAGGCGCTTCTAATAAGTAACCACTGTATGTATTTTGTTTTCATGCAGAAATAAGGAAATTGTTTCCTAATACCCTCTATTATCTGAAGCTATGTCTTGTTTTCCTTATGTGCATATGTCAAACTGCTCTTTTACTAGGCATAGCTCATTGTGTGAAATTTTAGTGAGACGGAGTAGTTAGGTGTTTTAAATATCTCGAACGAGTTTTAGAGTTTTGCTTTGGATGTGCTATAATGGTCAGTCCGGTGCCTTTTCTGTACATCCGCACGTACTTTAACACACTTATACGACGTTCTCGAAATCAATGATACAATTGAAATCGTGTGTGTGTGTGTGTGTGTGTGTGTGTGTGTGTGTGTGTGTGTGTGTGTGTGGCGGTTGTCCTATGTGATAGGTTGCCATTGTAACAGAAGTGTTCCAGAGACTTATAATGTAAGTTAAGTGAACGCTCTTCTCAGCATTTCTTAACTAAACTTGATAAAGTATTGCTTTAGACATTCTTCTATTATGTTTGTGTTTAATTCCCACCACAATTCTGTTTGGCAAGCATTCGTTTAAAAAAATCTTCAAACATCCCCTCTGAAGGTACTGAATGGATTTCAATGCGGTGCTTTAGTATTTTTATTTGTATGTCTACAGTGATTTGGTTGTCATGATAACAACATTGTCTATTAGACCAGGAATAGGAAATGATTGAATGACTTCTCCATAAACAGCGAAAAACAAAACATTTTTAACAAAACTTAGCACAAACGTTCCTTGCGAAATCCTCTATCAAGTGTTGTGTCATGTGCATATACGCTATGTTGATTAAACTCTTAGCTACAAATATTAAATAATATTTTCTCCAAAAACACTGGATAGCGTTCATTTGATGGCTGTCTGTCATGTTTTTTAACTGCAATTGCTTGATTGTCGCGGCAAAAAAAAACTATTTCCGTAAAGCTGTACTATGGTGTCAAGCGAATATGACTGGTTAAAGCCCCAAGTCTCCCCACCACGCTACTTACACCCATCCACCATGTTTGCCTACTGTCCGTTCCAAGGCCGCTGTCCTGTTGCAGTTCCTTTTTATTTTGCGTATGTAGTTTCATGTATGGGGCGTTTGTTATGCCCTTATTTGTTCTTCATCTCTCTTTTTTTTGGTGATTTGGGAGGGTGTGCTTCGTGCTTGTGGTATCTCCCATTATAATTTCATGGAACCCTCTCCATAGCCAATGACGCAATTTAAACAAACATTTACTGAATGATTACTTTTAGGCAATACGAGTACTTAATCATGTTTATATAATTATGCACCTACACTATTTGGATTCGTTGTCATGTTAAACTGTTTACTGTTAATATTTGTAAAAAAAACAACAAAAAACAAAAAAAAAAACATGTTTTTGCAACAAGTACTTTAGGGAAATAGTCAAATGACATTTTCTCCACAGCTACTGATGCAATTTAACTGATGCTGTCACAATTGAATGAACTTTAACCTTTGGTGAACCTACACCAAATGTATGCGCATACACTATTTACATTGGTTGCCATAGCATCCATTATTTTGTGAATAAGAAATATTTAAATTACAACCTCCACAATGTCATTAAATTACCTTTATTAAAAAAAATGTACGTATAATTTTTTTTTTCTTCTACCATTTTTTTTGTTTGTTTTACATATTTATACACAACTAAAAAGGATAAGAACGGAAGAACGGAAGCATGCAAACTTATATAGTTCATCTCCTTAACAGAATGTGTGAACATTTGGCGAGCAGTTTTTGTATAATCTGCCTAATGTATATTTGTTCTCTTTCTATGACTACATAAGTTTGGTTTCCCATTTTCGTTCGAACAGCGCAGGCATTTTTCTTGGGTGGCCGCCTACCTTCTTTACATGTTGTATTTTAACTACAGTAGAACTTCAATGGCTCGAATCCCGATGGCTCGTTTACCATGGATGAGTCGAACACGTTCTTGAGTCCGCAGGGATTTCCTCCAAATACGATATACGGATAATTTAGGGAGATTTTCTTCTTTTATCTTGTAAATGTATGCTGTGTGTACTTAGAATCGCCTCTATGAGGCGATCCAAATGAGTACACACAACATACATTTAAAATATAGACCATCGAAAAGATATCCCACAATTATCTCCATTGTGCCTCCGAGTGTGGCACTATTAGTAACCTTCCAAGGCTCGAATTACCGCTGTCACGAACAAATTTTCATGGTCCCAAAGGGGTTCGAGCCATCGAAGTTCGACTGTACTCTATTAGCCATGTTTCTCATATACTTATACATAAACTTCTTTAAAGGAAATTGTAGGGAATGTTACTATTTCGAATTGTTTTGCCTGCCCTCTGAAAAGTAGTCTACTCTTACAGAAAAGTATTTCCTTTTAGAGAAAGTCCTTTTTCAGAAATATCTTTATCTTCAGACATGCAAACAAGAGATCAAAAGCTTTCTTCAATTAGAAAAGGCCGAAAACGTATTAAGTGTTTGCACTTCCATTGAATAACATATCTGCTAAAAACCAATGAAAGTATTTAAACCAGACTTGACAGTAATTTTCTTTGGTAGACCTCCATCAACTTTATGGTTTGCTTGCATCTCCTCTTAATTTGTTATGCCAAACTTAAAACGATGACACAGTGTGACATTGGTTCAAAAGTATATCACCGTGTACATGCGGCTCTGGGATATATTTATTCGCAGCTTTGCGATGATGCATGCTAAAAGCAATGCTTTCCAAAGTTTAAATATCAAAGATGTAAATGTGAAATGTACATTAACCCCTATAGGAGACTAATGTTAAGAAAATGCAGACAAATATGCTGAAAGTTGATTACGATACTTACACAACTAAGACATTTATAACCTGTGTTCAAAACACAATATGTACAGATGGAAAGTAAATGAACCAAACAGGAAAATTAAATCATAAAACGCAGGTCGCAACAGCACGATAAAACAACCCAAATATACCTACTCAACAGATTCTAAAGTTTCCGCTAAACATTTCACACAAGAGCTAAAGGTTTAACATATGGAAATAGTGACAGACGGATAAATAAAAGCACTGATAGCACCTGTGTGTCGTTGTCTCTGTGTGTAGGCTGGGAAAATGGTCCTGAGCGGAACGTAAGACTGTTTCATTTCATGTTTAATTTACGGAAACAGTTAAATGCGGCGTCTGATTGGGTCAGCGCTGTTTTCTAACGTCCCGTCACAGGTTTTAACAAGCTATATCGGAACTAGAATTTAACGGTGACTTAGCGCACAGATTTAGAAAAAATGTGGGAAAATCTAACTTTTCGGGGCATTTCAGAAAACTAATTAACCGTTATAAAAGAATTTGCTATAGCCTGGATATTATGTGGCAGAGTGTATGGCAAGTTATCAATTCAATCATTGTTGATGGCTATGCTTCACTCTTTAATTGCACATCGGCGATTTGGGACTAAGAGCACGTGGTTCAACTATTGGTTTCATTTACTCTGGCACACAGTAGAATTAACCATGAGCATTGTGGTCACCGTCTTTAATAGCTACCTACTTTGCTTTCTGTTTCACTAGTTGTGTTGTGATGCTAGCATTTTGGCCTCCTTCAACAGCTGCCCATTTTGTTTTGTTTTACTAGTTGTGATTCAGAGTGGAATCGGGACCCACGGTGAAGTTAGTCGGCTGTAAAAGTGTTTTTAATCCCCTAGTGGTTTATTCTACTGACCGTTCTAAGTCGGTGGTCCTGATGTTAGTCTTACTCTTTGTTACTTTGTGGTTTGTTTTACAAAGCGATTTGTTTAAAGTATTGCCTTGTGTTATTTGTGTTTTTCAGTCCTTTTTCAATTGCGATTACCTTGCTTGGGGAAGAATGAGCTATTCTTAGTGCTTTTCGTACGTTTGTTCCGATTTGGTTTGTTCCTTCTTTGGTTTTGTCTGTTTCTTCTTCCTCTTGGTGTCGTGGAAGGGCCGCGGCTTGTGATTGTGGCACTCTCTGGACTTTTCCCTTACCTATTGTACAAACATATCTTTATACTGCACTCTGACGTGATGTCACAGCGACAAGAATAGCGCGGCTAAAATAGCCGTTACCTTGATTTCGTCTTAAGCGCGGTTTGATTACATTAGTAAATGATAATCATGTGGACAACCACCATAAGGAAATTTTGGTGTTTTTTATATTATGACTTGATGGTAAACAGTCGACCCAATAAAAGAAAGACTAAAAGCCAAGAACCCTAGATTACATGATAAAACAACCCGATATCTATTTTATATAAACTCATGTCTAGTTTGGTGCTAAAATAAATGACAAATAACTGCGGTGGTCAAAAAAAAAAAAACAACCAAAAAAAAAAAAAAAAAAAAAAAAACAAAAAAAAAAAAAAAAAAAAAAAAAAAAAAAAAAAGAAACAGGCAGGTATCAAGCCCTTATTTTCCATAAAATAGCATCTTACTTTCTACTTGAGAATACAATTTGAAATGCCTAGTTTGATTCATCGCTTAAGTTATAGAAGATGTCCAGTATGAGCCACAATCACAAAGCATAGCCTACGAATGACATACATTTTCAGTTATACCATTCAGATGAAAACTATTGTCCAATCCTTCATGAAGCAATTAAAGCAGCCATCAAGGCACTGAAGAAGGGAAAGTCGGGGGGGGGGGGATGGGGGGTTGGGGGGGGGGGGGGTGGGGATACTGACATCATATCAGAAGATATCTGCTTCCTTCAACAATTTTAGAAGGTCGTTTTCTGAGAGGCCCTTCACTTAGAAGTAACTTTGCAAACTTGTGTTAGGATTCAATCCAAAACTTTTCGTCGTAACTATATATGCCTAAAATGTTTTTTGTTCTTTTGTTTTTCTATTTAGTAGTTTAAAGAACAATCCGAAATTTCTATTTTCCCATAGTTAAATGGTTGCATAAAGGAAACCTACATACAAACTACCTAACCTATCCATGTTTGCATAATTATGCAAACATGGCTAGGTTAGGTAGTTTGTATGTAGGTTTCCAACAACGTTTACTTGTTCAAAGTTTCTGAAATGTTCACAATATGTTATGGAACATCTTTAATCGGTGCAAAAAAAAAAAAAAAAAAAAAAAAAAAAAAAAAAAAAACGCAAACGCTATTTTCTAATAAAAAAAAATCCAAAACTTCTTTTTACTATAGAAATTGCATTGGTCAGACTTATTTTGCAGTAAATAAGGCCTAAAATAGAAAACAAAATTGTGTGTCAGGATACCCGACCATACTTAATTTTTAGCCACCGACCCTAAAGTTTTTAAGGATTTTGTGGGGATTTCTCCATTTCTATTAACCCCATATAAAAACTTTTAACAAAATACAAAATATTTTCCAACCTACCGTCCTAATTTAAAATTCCATGTAACCTGAAACACACTTATTCTTTATTTGGCCCAATTCAAATATAAATATTTAAAAACAAAGCAGAAAACAGGAAAGACAAATGTTTTCTGATAAGCTATTGTAAATCTCAAATCAAAGTTTCAATTTAAAACTTAAACACCAAGCTGAAATTGTTTTTCCAAGGGAAGTCGAAAGCACAGTATTTCAAGCTGAAGGAGAGTTTATGATCAAATAAATAACGTCAATCTGTAATAACATATGGCACTTGTAATGGGTAACTACAGCTTATCGTTCTTACGCAGCCTTTTCATTAGCAGGTGGCAGGAGCCTAAATTGCTTTCTACTCTTTAAGCACAGCTTCTGTTATTGAGTCTTTTTGGACTAGTCCTATGCAATCGGAAAGGGAATATCAAAGTATTTTGTCTCTGGGTCTACTCTGAAAGGGAAGAATCTGCAACTTTTTTTCCTTTGGCAGTAGACCCCTTTTTAGAGGATATTTATTTACAACAATACAAAGAGGAAGTCACAAATGTTGTCTTCCATGTTGATATGGCGGAAAATATGGCAGACGTATCCATTCTTTTCAACGCCTACCGCCTTTTACTTTTAAATTTCAGCCACATACTTCTAAATTTATTGAATAGGCTGGTTATGAAAACAAAGAAAATGTCAAAAATGTTTGGCTTAAAAAGTTGCCGTATCTCGAGCTGTGACCAGGGAGTATACATTTAAGATAGATATATTAATATACTGCAGCCTATTCATTAGCAGGAGGCAGGAGGCTAAAGTGCCTTTACTTATCCGTCTGTCACACTTTCTATATGTTAAAACTTTAGACCTTGTGTCAAATGTTTTAGTTGAAACTTCACTATCTGTTGAACAGATATAGTTTGATCGTTGTATCGTGTTGTTGCGACCTGAGTTATATGATCTCATATTCCTGTTTGGTTCTTTTTCTTTCCATTTGTACAATTTGTGTTTTGAACACTGGTTATAAGTGTCTTAGGTTTGTCAGTACCATAATAAAATTTCAGCAAATTCGTCTGCGTTTTCTAAGCATTAATCTCTTGTGCATTTTGTGTACATTTTACGTTTACATCTTCTTTATTTTAATTTGGGGAAACATTGCTTTAAGTTAGCAACATCGCAAAGCAACGAATAATTATATCTAACAGCTACATGTATACGGTGACAAACAATTTTGAACAAATGTCACACTATGCCATTGTTTTTAAGTTAGACATAACAAATTAAAAGGAGATGCAAGCAAATCATAAACTCGATAGAGGTCTACCTAAGAAAATTACAGGCAAGTCTGGTTTAAATTCTTTTATTGGTTTTCAGTAAGTATCTCATTTAATGGGGAAAGATATACTATTTTCTTTTTTTTAATTCTAATGGAAGATACTTCTGAAAAAAAGGCCTACTCTAAAAGGAAAGCATTTAACCCAACAGTGATCATTTTTTCCTGTAAGAGTATCACTTTTCAGAGGGCAGACAAACATCTCGAAAGAGTTCATTACGAAAACACGCCTATTCAAATTTATAGAAAATTTTATCTCCAAAAACTGAAAATTTCAGATAAAAAATTCAGATATTTTTTATATTTCTGCATAAAACATACATTTTGGGTACTCGTTAGAACCGCCTCGCCGAGGCGGTTCTAACGAGTACCCACAATCTATGTTTTGAGCAGAAATAAGAAAAATAATGTATACCCCTGTAAACCCCAGTTTTACTATATAAAAGTGGGGTTTCAGGGGGTCAAAATTATATAGGAATGTTTTCGTGATGTCTGCCAGTGATGTTTCAATTAGGGTCAAGTTATTTCGTGTTTGTGTTTCTTTCCCTTTGATGTCTCTGATGGGAGGTGTGGGATAATTGTATCGATGTCTGATCATTTCCTTCCTTTCTATTTTTCATTCCCTCCACATAAAATGTATCAATTTCCTTTAAAGAGTTCTATTTATAAGTCTATGAGAAACATGGGCTTATAGAGTATTTCAAATAAAATATGTAAAGTAGGTAGATTGCCACTCAAGGAACATGCTCCACTGTTTAAATGAAAATGGGAAATATTTTTGCCATGGCAACCAAACTTATGTAGTCAAATAAATGAATAAATAACATTACACAGATTATATAAAAAAATACTCGCCGAATGTTCACAACTTTTGTTGAGGAGATGAAGTACATAATCATGCATACTTTTGTTCTGACCCTGGCTTTAAATGTGTACAATATATGCAATGAAATAACACTTCAAAATAAATAGGTTTAAACCAAAAACAGACATTTGTTCGAAGGTAAACCAAAAGTCATACGTACATTGTTTGAATAAACGCAATTTAATGGCTTTATGAGAGATGTTCTTATTTACAAAATAATGAATGCGATAGCAACCAGTTTAAATAGTGTATGTGCTTATAGCTGGTGTAGGTTCCCCTAGTGTTTAAGTTCAATTATTTGTGACAGCATTAGTTAAAGGCTCCATATTCCTCAAAAATAAATATTTTTTTAATCAAAGAAAGGTTTAATAAATTGATATATAGTGCTAATACTATCATAAAATGTGGCATCTGTCAGCCTGTAAAATTTCATTTAGTCTCTCGTTTTTGAATTGAATCAATAATGAAGGCATTTTTTTTATCGTATCTCTAAATTAATTTTGACAGAGATATGATAAAAATATCATTTCGTTTCAAGAACGAGAGACTAACTGAAATTTTACAGCCTGTCATGTGCCACATTAATTATTGTATTAATACCATATATCAATTTATTAAATCTTTCTTGGAAAATAAAATGTATATTCTTGAGGAATATGGAGCCTTTAAATCGCATCGCTAGTTGTGGAGAAAATGTCATTTGACCAGTTCCCCAAAATACGTGTATGCTACACATTTGACAATACAAATACGAGCTATACAAAACATTTGACAATACAAATACGAGCTATACAAATAAAATGCAATCTCAGTAGAGGCCCAGCTAAGTATCATTTCATTCAGTCGTTTCTGAGAATATGTCAATTTAAAAACATGTTATTCTATTTTGATATAAACGATTAACACGACACCGAATCAAAACAGTGGGTGTACAAAATGTTATAAAAAATAGAAAGGAAGGCAATGATCAGGAATCGGTACAATTATCCCTCACCACCCATCAGAGACATCAAAGGGAAAGAAACACAAACACGAAATAACTGGACCCTAATGTAAACATCACTAGCAGAAAGCCAAACGGACAGTTACTTTCCCTCAAAGTGGCCAAATGGCTATCCAAAATAAAAAGATGTAAGCGACACACACATTCAAAGACGAACTATAACAAAAATAAACCATGACAGAAGAACCGCCTTGAAACGGTCAGTGAAAAGTATTTCACTTGGGGGCTTAAATCGATTTTACGTGGCCACAATCCTCGCCCTTACTTCTGCCGCGGTTTAGACACATAACATTTTTAGTCCGCATGAAGGCTTCCTAACTCATCAGTGTAAGATGCTCGTATTGCTTAGAACAAATCATTCTGTGAAGGTTTCAAATTGCGTCATTGACTATGGAGAAGTTTCAATCAAAGTCGTTTAGTGTTTTAGAGGAGATGGCATTTAATATTCTTAACTAAGACTTATCATGACAATTAATCAACACAGCGGATCGGCGTAAAAACCAAAACTTGGTAGAGGATTTTGCAAGAAATAATTTTACTAGTAAGTTTCGTTCAAAATGTTTTGTTTTTCACTGTTTATGGAGAAATCATTCATCCATTTTGTTTTCTAGGTCTAAAATACAATGTTTTTGCCATGACAACTAAATAACTGGAGGCAAACAAATAAAAATACTAAAACAGAACGATTTGAAATCAATTCAATGCCATCAGAATAGATGTTTGAAGAAATTATATTTTAAAAACCGAATGCTTGCCAAACAGAATTGTTGATGGGAATTAGACATAAACATGATAGAGGAATGTCTAAATAAATATTGTGTCAAGTTTAGTTTTTAAATTGCTGAGATGTTGAGCGTTCACTTTTCTTACCCAGCGGGCACATGACATTTATACAACGTCGTCTCAACGTCGATGCAACGTCGTGACGTTACATCGACGTTGAGGCGACGTTGTATTATCGTCATGTGCCCGCTGGGTACATTCTAAGTCTGTAGAACATTTCGGCCGCGATGGCAATTTATCACAAAGGACAACCGCCACATATCACGCACGCGAGCACGCAAAAATATTTGATTTGAATCGTTTAGTGATTTGGAGGAGAAGCCGTTTAAGCATGTTAAAGTACAACCGGGCGTATATAGAAAGCGGACCGGACTGATCTTTATAGACCATTCTAAGGAAAATACAGATGATATATTAAAACACCTAATTTCTCCGCCTTATTGTAATTTCATATAATGAGCAAAAGAGCAGTTTGACATATGCAAACAAGGTAAGGTAGACAAAGCCCCA
This sequence comes from Anodontia alba, assembly GCA_964016985.1. NCBI lineage: Eukaryota > Metazoa > Mollusca > Bivalvia > Lucinida > Lucinidae > Anodontia > Anodontia alba. The sequence continues at coordinate 39,814,720 of OZ024832.1, read as the reverse complement.
GATAAGTAAGGGTATCGGGATTTTTTTTCTTATTTCTGCACGAAACCAAAACACGTGTTGTGAATACTCTAACGAGTACCACAATTTATGATGTTGTTGATACATACGAAAACTATTAACAACTTTTGGTTAAAAACACCTTATCTGCAGCTATGGCAAGATCAGTTTCCATATACACGCACTTTCATTGTCCTTTTGCCCTTCAATGCTTGCTTACAAAATAGCAGTGTAATGTAGACTGTATGTCAGCGTCACATATAAGTGCTCAGCATTTTCTAAAATGGACAAGCTGCTTTGGAATTGAGACATTTTTGTGCTTCGTCGCAAACAATCTATGTTCTATCATACTTTTATGCTAACTACGCATGCGCCAATCAAACTGAAACCCTGACTTGACAACTGAGACGTCAGAATGTTGGGATACGCAAGCTTACATGGGTCTTATTTGCGTGCGTGAAAATGCTTCTTTTCTTATAAATCGTTCGTTTCGCGTATGCTTAAGAAGACTAGGGCTGCATTCAGAAGTGCAACGTGCGCGTGATTATGAATATTTTGCAGAGGATCCCTGCATGAAATGACGAACGCCAACAGAAGCAGGGATCCAGGGCAAAACGCTCTTGAGTAATTTGCGCATTTTAACACAGCCTAGATTCACTTGGTAAATTTTCAGACAAGGGAGACAATTTTTATGACTTCCTGTTTACGTCCCTGCACACCAGATCTCTTTGAAAAGGGGTCCACTCTTAAAGGAAAGTATAGCTTTTTATGCAAGCGAATTCTTCTGTTTTTACGCTAGATTGTTTTCTCAGAAGAAGACAGAACATTTTCGATTAAGTTGCTTTCCCTGAAATTGTATTTGTGCCATTTAAAATGTCTTTGCACTGACTGATAAGAAATTTGATCGTCAACGACGGATACTTTTGCATTAAACTCTTGTACATCGTCTAACAAGCTGAACACTTTTATGAGACTTTATAGCGCTTGTAATAGCCTAGCTCGTTTTAATTTATTTCATTTAGAAACAATTGGAAGTTGTAAAATATTTTACAGGGACAGAGTTGCCTCCGTGAAAGTTTATTCATTCCGTTTAATTGAATGAAGTAATAGTGTACCATTTTAATGACACTGCTAGCATCTGCAGTATTTCACAAATGAACACGATGGCAGTTTACTAAATACTGCTAGTTTTGACTGAAACGAATATAAAATACTCCCATTATGTTTACTTACCAATGTAAACCTAATACTTTTATTCAACAGTTCTACATAAGCCATTTCTAAACCCAAAAAGGATATTTATTTGCTGATTTCTTAGGTATTAATGAAAACAAAATGTTTATCTTGATACCCAGAAAGGATAATTGTCATTCTTCACAAAACTTGTTGTGAGTATACAGTAGAAGCGCCTTGCACAACATACGTTTCTATGAAATCCAGCATTTGGCCCTTTTGTCCCCAAACCGTATGTTGTCTGTACTCATTAAAAGCGCCTCGCAAAATATACGTTTTAGGACGACAAATATTTATCTTGATATCCCGTAAAATGGTATTTGTCTCATTTGTCATTACCACCATTCCTCTTGACAAACTAAAATCCAACGAGGTATTATTAACCTGTATTTCTTTCACAAGAATGGAAATAATCGTTTCCAGGATGGTTGTCCTATGCAGACACATACTTTGATCAGGACCGCTCTGATGCACCTCGAAGGTTGTAAAGATGCTGGAATATCTGATCGACAACATTTTCTTGGAGTTTGGTGGAAGGATATTTAAAAAAAAATCGGCATTTTTTATCGGAACTAATTATGCTACTTTGTTTGTAGAATTCTTTTTATACTCGTATAAGTAGGGCGGTAGGAGGAGTTATAATTTAAAGCAAATTGTTGACGCCGTACTAGCACGAAGGACATTGACTTATCAAAATAGCTCACCATGCACTCAGGTGAGCTAAAACTACACGAGGGTAAGGATGGCCCTGTATCGCTCACGTGAGTATTAGACAAGTGACCCCTGGGATGGGGTGTTTTTATCCCACAGCTGTTACTTGAACAAATTAATTCTATACTTCCAATGACGTTTCAGGTCAACTGGCGTTTAGATTCAGGGAATATGTTCGAAATTGATTTTCAATATGGCAGCCATTTTGTATTTCTGAACGTAACGATTTCAGCTATTTTCTATTAAGTTTCAAGTTAACTTGCCTTACGTTTCAGAAGAAGAAGTTCAAAATAGATTGTCATAATGGCGGTCCAGATGGCCGTCTTGAATTTTGGACTGTAACTAGTTTAGCTTTTTTGATTTACAGGTCACCCTGATAGTTTGCACCAAGTTTCCAGTTAATTGGCCTTTTGATTCAGGAGAAGAAGTTCTTAATATATTTTCAAGACTGCGGCCATGGCAGCCATCTTTCATTTCTGATCTAAACAGTTTATCTTTTTTCTTATCTATAAATCACTCTGATACATCCTTCCAAGTTTCGAGTCAGCTGGCATTTCCTTTCAAGTAAAGTTCAAACGCATTTTCAAAATAGTAGCTATTGCGACCATCTTGGGTTTCCGATCGGAAAGAGTTTAAATATTTTTATCTACAAAAGGCCCCTATCCTTCCTATCCAGTCAATTTGACTTTTTTGTTCAGGAGAAGAATCAAAATAGATTTTCAAGATGGCGAATATAGCGGCCACCTCGGATTTCTGATCAAAACGATTTTAGCTAATTTTGGTCATTTTTAATTTACAAGTCGCCTCCCAAGTAGCCACCAAGTTTCGAGTCAATTTGTCTTTCTTTTCAGGAGAAGAAATTCAAAATAGTATTCAAAGATAATGGCCATGGTGGTCATCTTTGATTTCCAATCGGAACGATTTAGTTATTTTTATCTATAAAGTAAATCATTGAACTCAGAAAATGATACATCCAGATCCACATCAAGCCACCAACACCAAAGGGAAAGACAGATAAATGCAATTAAACAACCACAAAATGAACAGATAGCCAGCAGAGTTGGCAACCCTTCCCCAAAAAGGTGGCCACTCTGTTACCTAAGCTTAACTGAAAATATCTAAAACGTGCATAATTGTTAAAAGAAAAACATAAGTAAGTGAAAACACTATATAACATTTAACAAAAAACTAGCTTAACGGGATCCCAACCCTCGACCTCAGCTTCCATGTGGGTAAGTCGTCCCGATGTTTCTTACCAAGTTTCAAGTCAATTGGTCTTTCGGTTTAGGAGAAAAACGTTTTAAATAGATTTTCAACATGGCGACCAGCTTTTCGATCGGACTGATTTTAGCTATTTTTGATCTACAAGTCGCCCCTATGAAGTTCAAGTCAATTGCCATTTTCGTTCAGGAGACGAAGGACAAAAATAGATTTTCAATATTTCCGATCGGAACTATTGTAGCTCTTTAGGTAGAGAGCCACCTAGGCAACATTCCTGTGAAGTTTAATAAAACTTGGCTTAGAAGTTTAAGAGCAGTTGTCATTAAATGCAAATTGTTGACTTCGTGCTCATGTGAGCTTAAAAGTGGAAAGTTCTGTGATATTATTGATGGGACTAACTATAGACCGAAATATAACTTTCGTCGCCTTAATATAATGTTCTAACCAGTTTTTTTCTACTTTTGAGAAAAATGGAATTAAAGGTTTTGACCCTTGTAGCTTTGTTGTTAAATAACACATTGCTCTGCAATTTTCACGATTTATTGAGCTTAGTATTTTAAAACTGTATGCAAAGTTTGAAAAAAGGACATAATTTAATACTGTGAATATTGAAGATTAAATTTGTTTGCTAATTTCATTGAAAATTATAACATATTAAGTTTGTTTGCGTAACATAGCGTTCCTTGCAGATACATCACTATGAAGTAAAATGTTTTCAGAAACTTGATCATGTGACCGCAAAGCACAACACCGGTTGGTCACTCCGATACAACAGCCTGATACTAATTTCAAAGTCAACAGGTTTGACAGAAACAGTATGATACTCTAAATAATTCCTTGGAGATACAACGCTATGAAGTAAAAATTCAGCTATATGTTTTCGGATACAACACTATGCTGCTAAAATGCTTTCAGAAACTTGATCATGTGACCGGAAAGCAAAACACTCTCTGGTTGGTCACTCATATACATCAGTCTGATGCTAATGTAAAGTCTAAATTTGAGATAGAACTGTATGGAACTTCTTTTAATATTAGTGTTACAGTAATATAACCTATATGACCTTGAATAGCTTTGCAGCCCGGTCACACTGATATAAATAACTCAGTTTTCGAAATTTTGACGTTAAAACACTATGATACTCAAGCGACGCGTTGTCCGGTGACCTGGGATTTCTGGTATCCAGCTGTATTACGTCAAACGGAATATTGAACCCAGAAGCAACTGGTCAAATCTATACCTATGCTCCCTATCAAAGAGAGACAATAACACAAGTTGCTGACGTTTAACACTTAGCATGCTGGGCAGATAACATTTTGGAATTTATCATCGTTTGCCATCAAATAGTTTTTTAAATTGTCAAGTTCTATTTTCCAGTAGAAAAAAATGAAACAATACCATTTTTGCAGAATTTGTACAGAATGTGCCATAGCTCTCTCTTGATAAATGTGGATAACCTCATAGGATGTTTTCGTATTTCTGTAGGATAATTTATGTTGTGGGTACATATTAGAAGCGTTCCTCCGAGACGCTTATAATGAGTAACCACTACATATCATTACGAAAACACGCCTATTCAAATATATAGAAAATTTCACCTCCAAAAATTGAAAATTTTCAGATAAAAAACTCTGATTTTTTTTATATTTCTGCTCAAAACAGAGATTGTGGGTACTCGTTAGAACCGCCTCGGCGAGGCGGTTATAACGAGAACCCAAAATCTATGTTTTTGAGCAGAAATAAGAAAAAATAATGTTTACCCCTGTAAACCCCATGTACTATATAAAAGTGGGGTTTAAGGGGGTCAAAATTATATAGGCATGTTTTCGTGATGTTTTCCTATAGAAATAAGAAAAATGCTAGGCTTTTCTGGCCTTATTAGGAGTTATGGAGTGCTACGGTGTCACAGGTATTGTTCAAATCTTTATTTTCTATATTCAACTGGAAGAAAGGCCCTCGTCATGCTTATACCGATCTGTGTGTTTATTCATGTGAACTATCTCCCATTTCTTCATCCAAGGCCCTGGTAATGTCGTGTCGAAATCCGGGTCTTCTTGATCCGGCTGAAAAACAAAATGTTATATCAGCCGACTGGCAACATATCTTTCGACATTATGCATCCTTAGAGTAGGCAACAAGCATGTATTCGTTACATGTATTTTGAATTATATCAGTTGCTTACGTGCAAAACTTATATAACGTATCATGCTTTGTGTATCGATGGTGGACGGAATTAAAGTAAATAAGCCGGTTATGCTTAATATTTTCTCCCTGCCTCATAGTGTCATTGTTGGGTCGTATCCACACAAATATGGCAGCTTTCTGCCATATATTTGCTTCTTTTATTTTTGTATTTGACTGTTTCCTTAATGAATGTTAGGTACTGCTTTAGAAATAAGGCAGACGCTGAGTGCTCATAAAGCTAGACAAATGTTTCCTAATGAGCTAGGCAAAACATTTGCTGTTAAACGATGTTATGTGGTATTGAATGATGTTATGTGGCATTGAACGTTGTAATGTGGTACTGAACATTGTTGTGCGGTATTCAAGTTGCATTTCCTTTTCTTCACTTGAGCCGCAACGTCAGAAAATGTACATAAGAGAATTCGCGCAGTCTGATCATAATCTTCACTGGGCGCAATATGGATAGTCAAGGATGCAACGTTTCTTCATGCGGCCAACGAAGACCCAGCTAGCATTCTACGTAAATCTACATCGGGCCGTCATCGGCCCGTCAGCTACCCTGACGGGCCGATGACGGCCCGATATAGATTTACGTAGAATGCTGACTGGGGACTGATCAAACTATGCGGATGCACAGGTTGATTAGAATCTTCGTTGGGTGCACATGTCAGAAGGTACGTTTTTGCGGCTCATTCCCAGTCAGCATTCTACGTAAATCTATATCGGGCCGTCATCGGCCCGTCAGGGTAGCTGACGGGCCGATGACGGCCCGATGTAGATTTACGTAGAATGCTAGCTGGGTTTGTGTCGTCTGTTGTCGAGACAGTGTTGTTTTGTGACTTCATTTCCGGCCACTTAAATAGTACAGAAGATGTCTAGGAAGAGAAGCAATAATAGCGCATTGCCTACCAACGACTTAAAGAGGAAGAGCAAATAAACCAAGACAGACTGTACACAAGTCACAATTCAAAGAAAACATACTGCAGTGCTGTGTTATGTGATTTTGTTTTCCCCGATATCTCCATACAGTCTAACCTCAAATAGCTCGAAAACCGATGGCTCGTTTACCATGGCTAATTTGGAGTCGTTTTAAGTCCTTAGGAAATTCTTCCGACTGCTCAAGAAACTAAATGCTTGGGGAAATTTTCTTATTTCATAATGAATTTGTATGTTGTGTCTAATTGGAATCGCTTCATTGAGGCGATTCTAATGAATACACTCAATATAAGATTATTGTGCATAAGATCGAAAAGATTTCCGTAAATTATCGGCATATGCTTCCTGACCTGGTGCTACGATTATTCTCTGATGACTTGAACAATCCAAACAAAGTTTCATGGTCCCAAGGATGTTCGAGCCATTGAGGTTTGACTGTACTCAGTTTTAACCCTTAAAGGGCCAGTCACAAAACTGCAGCAGACAACAGTTTCATTTTATTACTTTTCAAAGAAAATAAATCTTGAAATTATTTAGATTCGTTGTTTGACAGGCGATTCAGATGAAATGCCAACTAATTTTCTTTGAAATATAACAAGCTTAGAACGTCATCGGCTCAAACATTTACTTGGCACTTTACGAGTAACCGGACTGTATGATCCATTTTCTTGTTGAAACACCCGTTCTGTATTTTTTTAAAAAAAGAATGCGCACATGCAAACATCATAATAAATTTATTGGTTGAAACTAGCTAGCCTGGCCGAGAAAACCTGACAATTCATTGCTTTTAGTTTTGTGATTGTTTTCATTGCTCACAAGAGCGATTCCTTTTAGAATTTATCTATATTTACTACCGCTGATGTTAGTGCCGTGAGGCTGCAGTGTTGTTCATGTTTTCAGGTCCTTTTGCGACCATTGAGCAAATTCCAGATGTTTCTGAAAACTTAAAAGAGGATTATAGATCATTACGGAAACACGCCTATTCAAATATACTGAAAATTTTACCACCAAAAAATGAAAATTTTCAGATGAAAAATCCTGATATTTTTCATATTTCTGCTCTAAACATAGATTGTGGGTACTCGTTAGAACCGCCTCACCGAGGCGGTTCTAACGAGTACCCACAATCTATGTTTTTGAGCAGAAATAAGAAAAATAATGTATACCCCTGTAAACCCCAGTTTTACTATATAAAAGTGGAGTTTAAGGGGGTCAAAATTATATAGGCATGTTTTCGTGATGGGAAGTCTAATTTGCTGAAACTAGCTAAATTAGCCCAGAAATCTTGACACTTATGTTATAGTTATGTATAGTTTTGTGAGTGTCTTCATTGCTGTCAAGGGCCTTTCGGTTTAGAACTTCTTTACCATATTCTCCCCTTCAACAGTCTGCTTCTGCTGCTCATGCCTATCAACAGCATTGAATTCTTCCCAGTCGATCTGATAGTTAGGGTCGTCCTTCTTTCTCAGAACTACAGGCTTTTTCAGACCCCACAGTCCATCCGGGTCCTGCGTTCTCTGCCATCGCAGATCCAGACTCCAACGAACATCATTTGACATATTTGGTAAACTGAAAGACAAATTAAAAAATTTACAACGTGGAAGTAAGAAACCTTACATTTTTGACATTTATTGAAGGAGAGTGGGTACGCTTTAAAGAAGGTAATTCTATCAAAATTATTTTGTCTCACTTCCGAAAAGGGTCTACTTTAAAAACAAAGAATTTACTTCCCTCGGGAGTAAATTCCTTCCTTTTGAAGTACATTCCATTCCGGTAGGGCGGGGGGGATGCAGGAAAGCAAACAGAAAATCAAGCAGTTATCCCCTTCTTTTTAAATGGCAGCAGAATCTTCAGGTGCTTCTATTCGCCTTAAAGACAATGCCACAATCACAAGCACAGGCATGTCGAGGCACCAAAAGAAGAAGTGATTCGACATAAAAAATAACAAAGCAAACGCCAAAAATGAAACACACAAACAAAGAACTGCAACAGAAGCACAGCCTGTTGAACTGTTAGTGTAAAAAAACTACTTAGTGACTTGAACCAGTTTTATCTCGCATTTAATTCTGATGCAGCTCCAAAGTACAGTCGACTCTCGTTATCTCGAAATCCAAGGGACTCTACGAAACACTTCGAGATATCCGTACTTCGACATATCAGATTTGCGGAACTGAGGAAAACAATTAATCCAACAACCACCTTTCACAGAATGAATCTTTAATTTGACTCCCAAGTTAGAGATATATTGAAAATATTGTGGAAAAGAGGAGAAATTGCTCCTCTTTTTCACAATATTTTGTTGCCTGTTGGTAGATCTCTGTGTTAAAACAGGGACCAGATTTTCACTTCGAGATAAGCGGTTATTCGAGATAAGCGAGTTCGAGATAACGAGAGTCGACTGTACAAACATATGTTGGATCTGCATATGTGACCTCTATCTTATCAATGAGACATCATAGTGAAATACGCATAACCTAAGTACAGTCGACTCCCGTTATCTCCAATTCCAAGGGACTCTCTGAAATACTTCGAGATATCCGTACTACGACATATCAGATTTACAGAATTGAGATAAAACTAATTCGATTAACCATATTGTACAAATAAATAGGTGTAATTGGACTCTTGAAGTTAGAGATATATTGAAAATATTGTGAAAAAAAAGAGGAGAAATTGCTCCTTAGGAGCAATTTCTCCTCTTTTCCACAATATATTTTTACCTGTTGTTGGATTTTCATGTTTAGGCAGCGACAAGAGTTTAACTTCGAGATAAGCGATTATTCGAGATAAGCGAGGTCGAGATAGCGAGAGTCAAGTGTACTATGATTTAAAAAGGCCAAGGAATCAAAGGCGAGCTGCAGCTGTAACCAGAATTTCACGAACTCAGTTAAAGACTCCATATTCCTCAAAAACAGACATTTCATTATCCAAGAAAGGTTTAATAAATTGATATACGGTATTGATACAGTCATAAAATGTGGCACCTGAAAGCCTGTAAAATTTCAGTTAGTCTCTCGTTTTTGAAATGGATAAAAAATGAAATGATTTTTATCGTATCTCTGAATTAATGTTGCCAACGTTAATTTAGAGATACGATAAAAAAAAAACATATCACAGTGAAATATTAATTCTTATAAACACCATGATGAAACAAAGCAAATGGCTTAATGGCAAATCTCAAGCTGCAACCAGAATTACATGTGGTTAATATCCCAGAGGCACCGCTATTATACACTAAAGTGGACAATATGCCAGGGTCACGTACGAGGGTCCTGCAAAAAGTTCTGTCACTAATAGGCTTTCTTGGTTTTATCCCAGGTTTATCCCACGTTTATTTTAAAATGCTTCACTGCACTTAAATGGTGTGTTGAATAGCTAACGATACCCTTTTATTTCGTTCAAATTGCTTTCCAACTGACTGCGTTATTTCAAATTGAAATAGATGCAGTCATAGACACTGACCAATTTACTTGTTACAATAAGAAACGACCAAGCAAAGGATGGTCAGGAGTCCATCTTTTACATGACAACGCCTCCTCTCATAAGTGTGAGGTTGTTAAGTCTTTTTTCGCTTCTGAAAAGGTAAAGTTTTAAACCATCCACCTTATTCTCCTGACCTGAGTCCCTGTGACTTCTTTTATTTCCGACTTAAGAAAGTGCTTTCTGGAAATAAGTATACGTCTAGAAGTTCTCTTGGCAGCGCTAGTTATCAGTGTCTCCAACAGATACCAAAAGAAGACTATTTATCTGCTTTCCGCGACTGGGTAAAAAGGTTACAAAAATGTGTTTCAGTAAAGGGGGAATACTTTGAAGGTTTGTAATAAAAATATGTTTGATAAAACGTAGCACTGAAGTAATCCGAACCCAGTGACAAAACCTTTTGCAGGACCTTCGTAACCCTGTTAAACTTTAACTCAAATACTGTCATTCTCTGCTACGTATCATAATGATAGCTAGCTAGACTTATAGGTAGTTCCTCATCACAAACTTGGATAAACAGACAACAGTGCAAGAGATTGATGACCATACAATAAAACACATCTCACGCCCTGATACAAACATTGCATCATAAGTCTGTGCTTCGAGATTGTGAGTTTCTCGGATATTTCCACTTTTTTAGGTATGTAGTTATATATATAATGTCGGTTGGTTGGTCAGTTTTGTTTTTCATCGGAATGTTATCTACTGTTTGTACTGTAGCTTAGCAGACGCCATTTATAAATATTATTCTCACTTCTACCCATCACGAAAACATACCTATATAATTCTGACCCCCTGAAACCCCACTTTTATACAGTAAAAACTTGGGTTTACAGGGGTATACATTATTTTTCTTATTTCTGCTCAAAAACATAGATTGTGGGTACTCGTTAGAACCGCCTCGACGAGGCGGTTCTAATGAGTACCCACATTCTATGTTTAGAGCAGAAATATAAAAAAATATCAGAATTTTTATCTGAAAAACTTTCAGTTTTTTTGGTGGTGAAATTTTCAATATATTTGGGTAGGCGTGTTTTCGTAATGCCCAAAAAGTGGGCTTTGAAAGTACCTGCAAATTGTCCCCTAGACAAATAATTGATGATATCTTTCTTAGTTCTCAGAGAAACTAGGCTTTGACACGTTATGTAAATTGTCTACCTTTGACATGTATCTGTAATACAAATTGTCGTCTAAGGAGACAGGCTCAAAATACCAAAGCCTACTTTCTGGGGAAAATACGAAAATTATCATTTCATCGTCTACTGAATTTGCCCAGAGGGTGGTAAAAGTTACGATTACCTACAAATTTCAGCGAACGACATTTTGAAAATAATATTTTTTTCTCATTTTTCCAGATAATAGGCTTACACCACGAAAACACGCCTATATAATTTTGACCCCCCTTAAACCCCACTTTTATGTAGTACATGTAAAACTGGGGTTTACAGGGGTATACATTATTTTTTTTATTTCTTCTCAAAAACATAGATTGTGGGCACTCGTTAGAACTGCCTTGGCGAGGCGGTTCTAACGAGTACCCACAATCTCTGTTTTGAGCAGAAATATGAAAAATATCAGAATTTTTATCTGAAAATTTTCAGTTTTTGGTGGCGAAATTTTCAACGTATTTGAATAGGTGTGTTTTCCTAATGGAAAGGAGTCATTTTGCATAAAGTGCCAAAATCTATTTCCTGGGAAAAATAAGAAATGATGGTGATGGTTTGGTGTTTTACATCCCTTTCAACATTATTTAAGTTATGTTTATGTAAATTCACATACTTAATGGCAACGGAAGGATGATACTGAAAAGGCTCTCTGCACTGGAGCGCCGTACTGTGATGAGCTGAATTCCGCATCTAGCGGGGCTCGAACCCGGGATCTAGTGATCCGAAGTAGAGAGCACAAATCTGTCCCCCCGCCCACCCCACTAAGAAAGAAAATTATCATAAATTTTTCGTCTGCTGAATTTGCCCGGAGAGTGTTTTAAGTTAAGAAAACCTACCTCCTATGTGGTGTAAGATTATGAAATAGAACAAGACCACCATAAGGTACAGGAACAGTTTTGATGTCTTTTTCAATATCAATTCCTAAATATATGGAAAAAATAACGGTAATATTCCTATGTAAAATGTATTCTTTTTATTCATATCCTTTCGACGTTCACAACGTATTAAAACGGTTGAAAAAAGGGATGATAAATAGCACGCATCTTCTACACCTAAATAGCCTTAACGTGATAATGCGAGGGGTAATAAATAGCACTATAGTTCTGTCGTTGAACGGCCAGGAATTTTGAAAAAAGATGCCAACTTTAGAAAACATTTTCAGTCAAATGACGAAAAAATATATAATTTTTAAGTAAAATTTTTATTTATTATAGCCGAGACTATAATGAAGCATGACCACACTTGTCATATCATAACCACGTAATTAATAATTAAAAGCTAATAATAGCGAAGGGTCACATTTAAAAAAATATTATAAAGTGTTACGTCATAAAAAAGTATTTATTAACAGATGGGTAAACGACTAAGGAGAAATTAGCCTTGGATTTAATAGTAAGAAAAGTAAACTTTATATTTTCATGAAAAAGGATATATTGAATCATCATTATTATACAATTACGTAACATTACGTCTTGATTAGAATTCCGTCTTGATACGCTCTGGCCTTTGCGTTCACATTAATTTTCGTTTTGAGTAAGTTATTGTGTTGACTGACCTCAAACTTTCAGAGTACTAATACGTATAAAAAAGATTTCTGAACCTTTTGAAAACGGTATGGTCGTTCGCATCCATATCATTGAAATTTACACATAAAAAAAAAACAAAAAACAAACAAAAACAAAAAAAAAACAAAAAAAAAAAAAAAACAGCCACAACATTCTTTTGTGTTATAGTTTGCCCATTTACAAGATCCCAAAGTAAAATTCCAAAAAAATCCTAATGCGTTTATATGCGGAATAACTTCATGTTTTTTAATTAAACATATAGGAAAAAAACGCGAAATCATTACGCAAATTACACTATGGCTAAAGAAACGACATTTCTACCTACCGTTTTAATACACTATGGTCATTAGACTCTAGAATACACGTGCTATTTGTCACCCCGTTTTTTCAACCGGATTTTTACGTAATGGGTGTTTTGTTCCGGAACATGCCGGACGTCGAAAGGATATCTCTATATAGGCCAATGTTTGACCAAAGATGTTCGTCTTGTTTCTCATTTCTCTAACAAAAAGACACATGAGCCAGCGCACGACAAAACCTACAATAAGCCTGTGTAACCAGCAAAGACAGATTAGCCTGTACGTCCACAAACTATGGCAAAGGTATTCGCTTATCTGTCTGTAAATAATCTGTAGGCTGTAGAAGGCATTTGCGATCAGCGAAGACTCTGATCAGACTGCGCGGATGCGCAGGCCGATCTGAGGTTTCGCTGATCGCACACGTCTTATTGGCATTGTCGTGTGCTGGCTCATATGATGGGTGTACTCAAAACGCCGCTCTTGTTTTTTTGCAGAGAAGTAAGAACAATGTTTATATTGATAACCATTCTTATCTACAGCTGTCCCTCTGCATTACGAAAACAAGCCTATTCAAATATATAGAAACTGTCACCTCCAAAAACCGAAAATTTTCAGATAAAAACTCGAATATTTTTCATATTTCTACTCAAAATATAGGTTGTGGGTACTCGTTAGAACCGCCTCGCAGAGGCGGTTCTAACGAGTACCCACAATCTATGTTTTTGAACAGAAATAAGAAAAATAATATATACCCCTGTAAACCCCAGTTTTACTGTATGAAAGTGGGGTTTGTGGGGGTAAAAATTATATAGGCATGTTTTCGTGATGGGGAGCAAATTCTTTTTGTTGTTGCCCCTGAAGGTGTATCATTTTACCTTAAATAATGCTTGTTGTCGTCTAATTCAATATTTAACATATTTATGTTCAGAGGACTCTCCAATCTAAACTTTAGACAGATCCATTTCGAACAAGAAAAGGGGTGTTTGGGTAGTTTTTATTATGACCATGTTTTTTTAGAAATTCGTCTACTTAATGCAACCTGTGTAGACTCTAATCAAACGCCGCGTTCTGTGGCGTCTGATCTGGGTCTTCATTATTTGCCATTGTCCCTTTTATGGGACTCCAGGTTGAGATTGGTTAATTGTATCGTGTGTGTGTGTGTGTGTGTGTGTGTGTGTGTGTGTGTGTGTGTGTGTGTGTGTGTGTGTGTTGTGGTTTCTAATCCAAAATCGTCACATTTAAAACTATATGATTTCAACATAAAAGAAACTCTGCTGCAATTGCTTTTTAAATATACCGACCCGAAAGAGATTACCAATGCTGTCGGCCTCGGTGGCTCAGTTGGATGTGCCGTCCGACTGGAGACCAGGAGGTCGCGGGTTCAACCCCCGCCGAGGTCGGCAACATTCTTTCGTGGAGATTGATCATGAAATATTTTCTGCGGTCATTCTTTCCCTTCCGCTGATTCAAGAAGGGCAGTTGTCAGTTTCTGGCGAAAGAATGTGCGCAATACTGGTTAACCGCTTAGAGGACTGAGCCTGCCCAGTAAACGCGTGGTTAGGTAAACTGACCGCGCTCGACATGACCCCAATGGGTTGACTCGGCCGTAAAACCTCAACACAAACAAATAAATAGCAAAAGAAATGAAGATTAATATTTTAATATATTAGTTTTCACCAAAAGCTTGGTCTACGCATAGACCAAATTTTTCATGAAAGCTAATACTTGGCTATCATAATGTTAAGCTTTTGGTGAAAGATATTACTAAGGTACTTTTCAGAGGCTGTGGAACACACTACACATTGTGCTAGAGAAAGACGTGGCGTGTGTCAGGTTCAAAATACATAAACAAATACATTCAATTCTGTGTTAAGCAAGCATCAAAGGCGAAGCCAAAATATGGCTGCTAAGACAAACGCTAGCCTAATACCGGTATCGAACATCTATCTTCATTTTATGGGATCTGAAAAACTAGCCTCTAAAAAAACAAGTGATTGCTTAATACAGCTGACATTTAAGACCTGTTTGACTGTTGTAAGGTTTTGAGAAACATCAATATGACTAACCAGTGTAACTCACAAACATACGTTTTGCCAATCTCAACCCATACACCACACAACACAAGCCAAAGTTCTATCAAACCGGGTAAATTGCATCATTGGCTTTGACAATGTAGTTTAAAAGTATGGATGGACGCACGTACGACGGATAAAAAATACTCACCATATATAGGTTGCTATTGCAGACAGTCTCTCTAATGTAATCTTGAAGACGGCAAAAGCGCCGACAGTATTCATATAAAAAAACATGTACGCGTCTCTATCATTCTTGCCCTCCCGCCGCTTCCACTCCCTTAAGGTCATAAAGTATGGTTTAATTTGATATTCAAGCTAGCATTCTACTTTAATATATATCAGACCGTTATAGGCCCGATAGGGGGCGGAGAAGGGGGCAGGAGGCAACGGCAGTCCAATATTATATCGATTTAATTAGAAAACTAGCTGGCATCACGAAAACACGCCTATATGATTTTGACCCCCTTAAACCCCACTTTTATATAGTAAAACTGGGGTTTACATGGGTATACATTATTTTTCTTATTTCTGTTCAAAAACATAGATTTTGGGTACTCGTTAGAACCGCCTCACCGGTGAGGCGGTTCTAACGAGTACCCGCAATCTATGTTTTGAGCAGAAATACGAAAATATCAGAGTTTTTTATCTGAAAATATTCAGTTTTTATAAGTGAAATTATCTATATATTTGAATAGGCATGTTTTCGTAATGGAATCGTACGTTTGCTTACCAAGTGTATTTTGCATCTCCTCATCTTCGATTGTAACGTACCATGTCCCTCCCCAACAACACTGATGAGTGGCCACACGGCCGGTTCGATGACCTTTCATTGCAAACTGTGTAATATAATCGCAGGTATTCAGTATATAAAATTAAAAACCATGACTTGAGTCAGTACTCTCGAAAATCGAAAGAATAACACTCTTTAGCAAATTACAAAAACACAAGTCAGCCTGTATATCAGCCAAATCGTATCACAATCTTCTCTGTCCGTCGATATACAGTCAACCCTTGTTATGTCAAATTCGAAGGAACCAGATGAGATTTAAGGAATATATGGCTTACTAAACCAGTATTACCCTTTATTTAGTTCGAATTAAGCAGTACTTTGAGTTATCAGTATTTGAGATACAAGAGTGTAATAATATGAAGCTGCACAATCTGATCGTGCCTTACCTTTGACTTGATATATTCTACATTATCAAATGCTTCTGCAAATGGACAACGAAATCTCTCATCAAACTGGCCGGATAGGCACTCAGCAGGCACATCTTGAGTTTATTTTTGATCACATATGCAACTCTCTATTCAAAAGCTGATTGACTCTGTTGAATATCTGCCCAGGGTGTGCTGTCCAGACCTCTTTCTTTGTTGTCATCGAAATGTCCAGATGAGACTTTGCGCATGCGCATGCGCATGATGATGTGAATTCGCTCATTGTGCGCATGCTCGAAGGCACTTTTTCGCTTAACGTGACCGATATAATAATCACAGATCACATGTACCCAGCTCGCATTCTTTATAAAGCTATATATAGGGCCGATATCGGCAGATCCGCTAGCCTGACGGGCCGATACCGGCCTGCTATAGATTTATGTAGAATGCTTACTGGGTACTCATACATTCGCTAATGGAACGTTCAGGCTTCAGTATTATTAGCTTCAGTAAGTGTGATAGTAGAAAGTGTGTGTGGAATGGGTGGTTGCCTTGCGGGTGTTATGGAGTTTTTTTTTGTTTTTTTTTTTTTTTTATTTATTTATTTTTTTGTTTTTTATCTATTTTTTTATTTATTTATTTTATTTATTTTTTTTTCGAAATCGAATGCATAAGGCGAAATACATATCATCATTAACCCATAAGTGCCCAGTCACCTGAGACTCACTCTTTGAATAGGATCATGTTCACCTCACGGCGAACCTACTTTATTTTATTTTCAGAGGCGGATCCAGAGGGGTATAGTCGACCCCTCTTTGACCAATTTCTAATTTTCATGAGAACTTTGGATGATAACTTTCGACACTGTATTTACCCAGATTATCCGTACCCTAAACTTTAACTGTTATACTACTAATACAATTAACACGTCCCTATGCCCAGCTAGCATTCTATATAAATCTACAGCGGGCCGTTATCGGCCCGTCAGCTACCCTGACGGGCCGATAACGGCCTGCTATAGACTTATGTAGAATGCTTACTGGGCAAATACTATTTTGTTAATGTGTCTCAAATTGCTAGATGAGTAGTAATAGTGTAGTCCCTGATCAGACGCCGTAATTTGCGGCGTCTGACCTGGGTCTACATTGCTTGCTTAGACCTGTCTGTCCAAACACTTAAGGTATGTATGGTAGTTTGATAAAATTAAACCCCTCAGGACGTTTGAATACACTATTAAAGAATCATGGATCCGTAACTACATGTTTCATTTGTTTTTACATAAATTATCAATTTAATACAAACAGCGCAAAGCCTGGTCTTATCCGGGTCTGTACTGTGTGTAACTGTCCCTTGTTTAGTACGCTTAACATAAATGAGTTAAGAAATGACAAAACTGATGGCAGCTTAAGAAACGTACCTGCAAACATCCATTCAGTTCATTGGCGTCTAGCAGAGGTACCCAAGCAGTTGGTATAAGCATTTTGTATGAATTGTTGTCAAGATAGCCACAATCTGCAAAACAAGATCACATCACCTTCTTTCAGGTATGTGCTTTTCTCCAAGGTATATCTCAAGTAAAAATGCTAAAAATCCACGTCAAAAACACCCCTCAAAATTTGCTAAGCACCAATCCCATGCAAATTCCATCCATGTATCAATATGTTTTGAACGCATATGGCATGTAAACTAATGCCCATATTTAAAACCGTTTTTACATAAAACTTAGATTGTGTGGGAAAACAAATTTAGTAAACACACGTTTTTGGTGAAAATTCAATATAACTTTGTACACTACCCATACGTTTTTTTTTTTCGGACGTCTAATCAATTTCGTAGTTAAATGCTTCACTAGAGTAATAATCAAAGGACTGATAGTCCTAAGAGTCTGCTAGCTTGTAAAGTACTAATGGAGTGCTGTGTATCTTCTATGCAATTTTACACAATACATGCAAAGAAGATAGACGACATTCCAATGCTACCAATACTACACCATAAGATGGAGCTCTATGGAATATATCAAGCATCTGGGCATTGCACTTCCTGAATAGAAGACTTTCTTTAAAAACTCTTAAATTCTGCTGGTAAGTGCATGTCCTTGACAAATCTGACCTCAAGGCCAAGTCTTGGAGAAATTTCAAACTACACTGAAAGATGATTCTGCATGCAAAATTTCTAGCTAGGACGGACAAATACGGATGGACTCACTAATATACACTTAAATGCAAGTGTGTTGACTATGTCTTGCTCAGCGCAAGCGGGCTTGACTAAAAGGAAGATATTTGTTCAAGTTATTTTTCTTCAAACTATTAGCACATTGTTGACAGATCCATTCCTTATCCTCCACACTTTTATGTCCTAATGTACAGAGTCTTTTCATCTCAGGCTTTAGACCCTGAATATCAAATTTAACATCAGAATGTCTGAAAAATGTTTGACAACAACTTGTACATATGTACTGGGGACCACAAGACACCAACTTGTGAAACTGTGTGACTATAGCACTTTCTTTGTTTTTAAATTTCTTACTGCTCAAACCATCTTTTGATGTGTCACTTAACGTTTCTTATTCAGGGAGGTTTGCAATTCTTCACATATAAGGGGTGAATCAAGTAATGCGGAACCGTGTTCATTTAAGCTGTCAGCAAGCTGGGAGGAAGCATAAGGCTGTGATGGACACAACTCAAATGAAATACATTCTTGTAAAGGAGGATAGGTAGTTATGTCACAAATTTGAAACCCAGCTCATTGGTATCATTTTATGGTCTCCCTGCAAACATGAGATATACAGAGCGGATGCAAATCAAACTGACTCACCGCTGTTGTAGTAAAGGAATTATCAGAACTAAACAATCTACGCAAATGTAAGGAAAATGCCAGTTATATTTGTTTTCTTTAACAAAATGTTTTTGCCATTAACATTTGGCATTCCATCTGAAGCTCTTGCATGTGACTCAAAAAGGTAGAAACAGTCACCTTGTTCCAATAATGCAATAGAAAAGCCGTTGCAAATGAAGATTACATATGGGTTGAATGAGAAAGTCATAGCGAGTCCTGTCTGTAAATCAAGGAAAGGACACTCCACTGAGGATAAGATATTTAAATTTCCTGAAAATGTTTTGTTTTGTTTTTTTCACTTTCCAGGGATAATGCTGGTTGTCAAGTGAAAAATAAGATGGCAAATCACATGGCTCTAAATAGTCATATGTCTTGGCATTCTTTTTTGCATACTTGTATAATTTATCTCCTGCAAACAGAATTTCATTCATGTTGTTGACATTCAACTTGTTGGTACAGATCCTTTTCTGTACAGCTTTCACAAATAATACTAAACAACATGGTAGGCATTGACGCCCTCTTGAATCAGGACTAAATATCCCATCTCTTTGATGGATACTTCCTTGCAATAATACAGATGCATTTTCTTGTAGCGACACCGCCTCGTGGCTGCGAAGAAGCAGCCGCGAAGAAGCAGCCACGACGGTGGCGTCAAATGATAACACGTATGGAATAGAACAGAATTGTGTGTACGGACCCTTGCCGTGGCCTGAAAAGTCGCAATGATTAAAGCGAATAACACCGAGTGTTTCGACTGAGACATGTGATGTCAGTCAGCCAATGAAAGTGCTCAGCGATACGTGTCTGGTTTCCGACCTTCTGGGTGTTGCGACAAACTGTGTGTGTTGTCGTATGACAACCAGCTTGTTTACTAGAATCTACCGGCTGTAGACTGCTTCACAGTTCGACAAATTTACTATCGTAAAAATTGACGACTGTAGTGAACCGTTAGTCACGTGTTTTATTCCGCTGCTGGCATTGGCCGATAACAACACGTCATGCTGTAAACAAATGTGTATCGAAATCTCCATGTTTATTTATAGAATAGCAGAAAGAATACCATCGCTCAGCGTTTGTTTGTTTGTTTTTTAAACAAACATCATATGTTGTATGTGTAATAATTATGCACAGGCACAGTGTTTAATACACAAGGATATTTACAGGTTGATGATTTGAACAATTACACAGATTAGATTGTCATAATTTATCATCAATTAAGTCACTCACCCTTAAATCGCCAATCACAACTGCAGCAGACGACAGTTTGATTCTTTTTTCAAAGAAAAGTCTTGATATTTTCATGTGAATCGTCTGCTGCAGAGGATTTGCATGAACTATCAAGACTTGTTTCTTTTTAAAATTAAATAAAAAAAACTTTTCGGCTACAAAAAATTGAATGTAATCGGGGAAGCCCGTCTGTTTATAGACCTGAAGCAAACGCTTGGATTAGCAAGCGCTCGAGTGATCTGGATTACAAGGGTGTATTTGCCTTGAAAAAAATTGGTTTTCTACAGTCCTCGTTCTACGAGGTCATGTGGAGCAGTCTATACCGGCTGTCGAACAGTTTATTTTTCACGAGGCTACAGACATGAAAGCTTCTTTTACCTGCATTTTTGAAATTCATGGTGTGTCGCTCGCGAAAAACGACAACAGATACTTGTTCAGTTCTTCAGCAAAATTCCTGATGCCGTAAAGTGCATTTCATATAGGCAACCGGTAGCACTGGAGCTTGACGTTTGCTAATTTCTACTTATAGGGCCTGTCCCTACGATTATGAAATAATCGAAGGTTCGAAGGACAGGCCCTATAAGTAGAAATTATCCAATGTCAAGCTCCTGTGACCGGTAGTGTAGCGTAACTTGGTACCTATTACCGGCGTGCATTGATTATCGGGTATTCAGAAATCACGGCCCGCAGACCACGGCCCCCGCCCATCGGGGCCAGCGAAGTAGTTGGGCTGCCTATAGTCTCCAGGGCAGAGTTGCCTTAGGCAGGGCCTGTTCATCATGTGATCGGGTTGGGTAAAAGTCCCACAAATCTGGAGGCAATATCTTTAAATGGATACATTGTTGCATTTTTTCTTTTCTTTTTATTCGCTAGAATCATCATACAGCAAATACAATGTATAAATAGACTCTAAGGCTGGCTAATCTGGTCGATTATCACTCCTGTCATTGTGATCGATTATTTATCACAAAAGATTTGGTCAATTTACTTGTCTGTCTGAGCAGGACTCTTCCCATGTTATACTTTACTGTATGTATTTGGTCAAATAGGCCTGAGCAAACAGTGTAGACCCAGATGGGATGCCGCAAAATGTGGTGTCTCATTGATTATAAGACATCTGTAATGATAATCATTTTTGTGGAATTTATAGATCAGTTAATCAATTATCTGATTAATTTTGTCGGCCTAAATAGTCTGTGTGAATAAAAGTAATATACTTCATGTATTTTCGCGTTAAATTCAATATTGTTAAACTGATTTCTCAGTGAAAATAAACGGCAGCGTCACCTACCTGCTGGATGTTTTAGATACAAAGTCACGCTTTAGTGGGCAAGGTTTGTTTTCAGAAATACACTGTTGTTTTGTGATTTCCGCTTAGAAAAGAAATATATTGACCGTCGTGATAACAGTCCTTAATGACATTTACACTTATATCTATTAAATCAATTTTTACAGCTAAGACTAACTTATTTTTTCTATGAAAATATCAAATCTAAGGTACCGGTATCCGTACTTTATTTTGAAAATGGCCAAAATTTGCAAAAATCACATTACAATTAGATGATGATTTTCTGCCAAAAATTTAATTAACACGAAGTCACATGGCTTTTGGTTAAAAATGGCGGCAACATGGTTGGCTTGTTTACACAAATGCTTTCACAAATCAAATCCAAAGAACTGCATTATTTGTACATAAAATAAATGCTCAGATAATAATTTAGATGACTTCAGGATTATTTTCAGCATTTGTCTCTGTAAGTAGTTATGATGAAACGTTTTACCATTAGTAACGCGAAAATACATGAAACCGGGCTAAATAATAACAGCAAAAAATTCTAAGATGTGAATTATATGGGACTAGACATAAAAAATATAGTAATTATTATACTGTACACATATGTATAGTAAAAACTTAGCAAACCTAGATCACAAATCTTGATTTTGATCATGGTTCTGTTGGACATCCCAGTAGGGCTAGCTGTTGAAAGAACTTATAAGCATTAAAAGCTCTACACAGCTTATGTTGTCTATTTTTTAAATTCTTATATGCAACCTTTTATTTAAGGCTCTTTATCTTTATTTATAATGACTGAAATATTTTTGACCCACACTCCTCAATTATCTGGACAATTTTTATTAGCTGCAAAAATACCAAGAACATTTTGAATCCTCAAAGTCATAGTGACATGCCCATGCTCCAACCCTGCACACAGATAAGCATATAGGTGTAGGCAAGTGAATTTTGTTGTCTGAACACTAAAGCTGGCACAATTGATCAGATACAGTCATTTGGCTAGTTC
Source organism: Anodontia alba (assembly GCA_964016985.1). Lineage (NCBI taxonomy): Eukaryota > Metazoa > Mollusca > Bivalvia > Lucinida > Lucinidae > Anodontia > Anodontia alba. Next base: position 39,792,336 of record OZ024832.1, on the reverse strand, counting down.
CAGGTAAAGTTATGCTTCATAACAATTTCCAAATAAGTGGCTGATCAAAATTTGGATTTTATTGGCTGATACAGAGTACTAGCCTTCCTTGAAATACCACACCAAAGACTTTGTCCTTCGCCTTAGGTTATCTGCCCTTGTGATGAATGTGAAGTTCTCCACTGATTTGGCTAGTTCCAAATAGTTTCACTAGTTCCGAATAATAAATGAGGGATCTGTAAAAATCCATCACATAATGCAACAGCCTCTATATATTACTTTATCAACTTGTATGTGTTACGGAGAAAATTAATTCAATATAAAGACATTTGTCACAAAGCGACATGTTCACAAAGACCTTAAAACAGATCCTTTAAGCAAAAATCGTATAATTCATGGCATAACAATTTTTCGGCATGTACACCCTCCTTACTGCAAAATGTTGCTCCTATTTTCTGGATTTAATAATCTTTCCGATATAAATATATTTCAATGAGGTTTAAGAAGTTGAAAGGAGTATTTGCATAAGGTCCTATTTCCCCCCTTCTGAAGCCCAAAAATAAAATATGCTTGCAGTAAAATTATGCGTTAATTAATCCAATTGTAGCTTGTGTTTAGCACTGTGTGATGCCGCTACAAAGTCTCCCTGCACTTTGTCAAAGTGCAGATAATATATAAGCGACGACATGAAAAACCTGTCTTCGAGGTTTTCGACCAAATAAGACTCAGACCTGCTTACTCAGCCGTAGACTGGCTAACTCGGCCATTGCGCCGGATTAGCTAGTCTTGAAAGTTTTGATAGGTTGTTTACTGTCTAGACAGCGAACAACAACGGTGCTGATCAGACTGCGCATAGCAAAAACCACGTGTCTTTGTTGTTCGCATATGGCATAAGCTTTTTATCCCATGAAGAGGCTCATATATCGCTTCAATAGTCTGTCACATGTCTTAGATTCTTGTACATACACTACATCAATATCTACACTCCTTTAAACACAGCATGTGAACACCTTACCCGAAATTTGATTTCTGTGTCGGTTACTCACCTCGACTCCTTACCATACTTTATTTAAAATTGAACAAGAGGCCCACGGGCCACTCACCTGAGTAGCATTGTGAGTGCAGATATGCAGATGTTATGTAACATTTTTCCAATCCTGTCATCGCAACTAATGAAAAGATCATCCTTTAAGCAGTTCTTAATTTTGAAGAAGAATATTATATATGGCAAGACAGTCAATGGAGCGTGATCATTTGAACAAACTCTCAATCACATTTCAACAGTAGGATCAATGTGAAATTTGGTTGCTATTGCCTAAGTGGTTTCTGAAGAATCATGATTTTATACATGTAAACAGCACAGTGGCAGGGAAATATAATAAACATAAACAAGATGGTAGCCATCTTGGATTTCCAATCAGAATGATTTTAGCTACTGTTGATCTACAAGTCACTTCGATACTTCCAATGAACTTTAAGTCAACTGCCCTTTCAGTTCAGGGGAAAAAGTTCAAAACAGATTTTCAAGATGGCCACCATAGCCGCAATTTGAGATTTCTTATCGCAACCATTTGAGCTAGTTTTGATCTACAAGTCACCCTGATGCTTCCTACCAAGTTTCGAGTCAATAAATGGTCTTTCAGTTCAGAAGAAGTAAAGAAAAATAGATTTTCAAGATGGCCGCCATCTTGGATTTCCAATCGGAATGATTTTAGCTATTTTTATATCAACATGTCATCCTGATGCTTCCTACCAATTTTCAAATTAACTGGCCCTTTGGTTCAGGAAAATAAGTGAAAGGAAAAGAGTTTCAAGATGGCCGCCATGACAGCCATCTTGGATTTCCCATCCAAACAATTTAAGCTATTTTAGATCTACAAGTCACCTGAATGCTTCCTACCAAGTTTCGAGTCAAATGGCCTTTCAGTTCAGGAGAAGAAGCGAAAAATAGATTTTAAAGATGGCTGTCATAGCGGCCATCTTGGATTTCTGATAGGGATCATTTTATCTATTTTTGATCTACAGGTCACCCTGATGCTTCCTACCTAGTTTAAAGCCAATAAGCCTTTTGATTCAGGAGAAGAAGTGAAAAATCTACATTTTCAAAATGGCCACCATGACAGCCATCTTGGATTTCCAATCAGAACGATTTTAGCCATTTTTAATCTATAAGTCACCCCGGTGCTTCCTACCAAGTTTCAAGTCAACTGGCTTTTGGGTTTAGGAGAAGAAGCGAAAAAAAGATTTTCAAGATGGCCACCAGGGTGGCCCTCTTGGACTTCCATGCATGGTTTTAGCTATTTTTGATCTACAAGTCACCCTGATGCTTCCTACCAAGTTTGGAGTCAGTTGGCCTTTCGGCTCAGGAGAAGAAGCGAAGAATAGATTTTCAAAATGGCCGCCATGGTGGCCATCTTGGATTTCCGTTTGGAATGATTTTAGCGTCTTTTGATCTATAAGTCACCCCTATGCTTCCTAGCAAGTTTGTAGTCAATTGGCCTTTCGGTTCAGGAGAAGAAGCGAAAAATAGATTTTCAAGATGGCTGCCATGACAGCCATCTTGGATTTCCGATCAGCATGATTTTAGCTATTTTTGATCTACAAGTCACCCCGATGCTTCTTAGCAAGTTTGGAGTCAATTGGCCTTTCCGTTCAGGAGAAGAAGCGAAAAATAGATTTTCAAGATGGTGGCCATCTTGGATTTCCGATCAGCACGATTTTAGCTAGTTTTGATCTACAAGTCACCCCGATGCTTCCTAGCAAGTTTGGAGTCAATTGGCCTTTCGGTTCAGGAGAAGAAGCTAAAAATAGCTGCCATGGCGGCCATCTTGGATTTTCGATTGGCAAGATTTTAACTATTTTTGATCTACAAGTCACCCCAGTGCTTCCTAGAAAGTTTGGAATCAATTGGCCTTTCGGTTCAGGAGAAGAAGCGAAAAATAGATTTTCAAGATGGCGGCCATCTTGGATTTACCATCGGCACGATTTTAGCTATTTTTGATGTACAAGTCACCCCGATGCTTCCTACCAAGTATCGAGTCAATTTGCCCAGGGGTGTAGGAGGAGTAGGCTTTTAAATCAATTGTTGACGCCGCACGACGGACGACGGACATTGACTGACCACAATAGTTCACCATGAGCACTTCGTGCTCAGGTGAGCTAACAAGTACAATTTACTACCGAATGTTTAGTCTAAAAATAGCTCAGTGGGTGGCAAACAGTTTAGCCCCTGATGTGACACCGCATTTTGTAGCATCTCATGGGGGTTTACAATGTTTGCTCGGGACTGTCTGGCCAAATACATCCAGTAAAGTATGACCAATTTCAATATAATTTTGCAGTAGTGTTACTTTGATGATCTCTACCAAGATTGTTCAAGCCATTTGGATTCGTCAAAAAACATGGCCACCAGGGGGCGGGGCTTATTTTCCCTTTATATCTATATAGAAAACTTTAAAAATCTTCTTGTCAGAAACCACTGGACCGATTTCAATATAATTTTGCAGGAATGTTTGTTTGGTGATCCTGTACCAAGATTGTTCAAGCCATCTGGATTCGTCAAAAAACATGGCTGCCAGGGGGGGAGCTTATTTTTCCTACATGTATATATCTATATGGAAAACTTTTAAAAGCTTCTTGTCAGAAACACTGGACCGATTTCAATATAATTTTACAGAAACGTTCCTTTAGTAATCCTCTACCAAGATTGTTCAAGCCATTTGGATTCCTCAAAAAACATGGCCACCAGAGGGCGGGGCTTATCTTCCCTATATATCTATATAGAAAAGTTTAAAAATCTTCTTGTCAGAAACCACTGGACCGATTTCAATATAACACGGCAGGAATGTTTCTTTTGTAACCTTCTACCAAGATTGTTCAAGTCGTCATGATACGTCAAAAACCATGGCCGCCAGGGGGGTGGGGCTTTTTTTTTTAACTCACCTGACCTCTGCTCAGGATGAGCTATAGTGATCACTTTTCGTCCGTCCATTAACATTTTCAAATGACTTCTCCTCTGAAGCCGCTGAGCCAATTTTGCTCAGATTTCATGTGGAGCCTCCTTAGGTGGGGGGAACGAAAGATTGCTAAAATGGTCGTGGTCCGTTGACCCAAGATGGCCTCCATGCACATATATGGTAAAAACCTTTAAAAATCTTCTCCATAACCAAGGATGCCTTGGGGCTGAATCTTTGCAAGAATCATCAGGGACAAGAGGTCTACCAAAGTTGTTATAAGATTTGTCGTACGTTGGCATTTGACCTTTTTACGGCAAGGTCAAGTTTGCTTCCCTATGCTTTTGTATGGGAAAAACCTTTACAAATCTTCTTCTCCAAAGCCGAGCATGCCTTGTGGCTGAATCTTTGCATATATCATTGGGAATGGGAGGGCTACCAAAGTTGCTAAAATAATGGTTGTACATTGACATTTGATCTTTTTGCGGTAAGGTCAATTTTGCTTCCTTATGCATTTATATGGGAAAAATGTTTAGAATTTCAAATAACATCTCCTCTGGAGCCTCTGGGCCAAATTTGCTCAAATTTCATATTGATTCTCCTTAGGTTGGGGGGACAAAAGATTGTTAAAATGGTCGCAGTTCATTAACCAACATGGCCGCCATGCCCATATATGGTAAAAACATTTAAAAATCTTCTTCTCCAGAACCGAGGATGCTTTGGGGCTGAATCTTTGCATAATTCATCGGGGACGGAGGGTCTACCAAAGTTGCTAAAATTTGACCTTTTTACGGCAAGGTCAAGTTTGCTTCCCTATGCATTTGTATGGGGAAAAAACATTTAAAAATGTTATTCTCCAAAATCGAGGATGGCTTGTGGCTGAATCTTTGCATATATCATCGGGAACGGGCGGTCTACCAAGGTTGCTAAAATAATTGTCATACATTGACATTTAACCTTTTTACGGCGAGGTCAAGTTTGCTTCTGTATGCATTTGTATGGGCCCTATACATTTGTATGGAAAAAATGTTGATAATTTCAAATGACTTTTCCTCTGAAGCCTCCGGGCCAGTGTTGCTCAAATTTCATGCAGAGCCTCCTTGGGCAGGAGAATGAAAGATTGCTAAAATGGGCATGGTCCATTGATCAAAATGGCTGCCATGCCCATATAATGGTAAAAAAAACTTTACAAATCTTCTTCTCCATAACCAAATAAGCCCTGGGCCCTTATCTTTGCACAAATTATGGGGGACAGGAGATCTACCAAAATTGCTAAAATGATGGTTCTATGTTGACGTTTGACCTTTTTACCTCCAAGGTCAAATTTGCTTCCCCATGCATTTGTATGGGCCATATACATTTATATTGAAAGTATTCAAGTGAATTGTAGATCAACAGTAGTTAAAATTGTTCTGATTGGAAATCTTAGATGGCCATCATCTTGTTTATATTTATTATATTTCTCTGCCACTATGCTGTTTACATGTATAAAATCATGATTCTTCAGAAACCACTTAGCCAATTTCCACCAAATTTCACATTGATCCTACTGTTGAAATGTGATTGATGGTTTATTCAAATGATCATGCTCCACTGATTGTCAGGCCCATATATTCTTCTTCAAAACTAAGAACTGCTCAAATGATGGTATTTTCATTAGTTGTGATGATAGGATTGGAAAAATGTTGCATAACATCTGCATGTCTGCAGTGACTCAGGTGAGCGAGCCGTGGCCCGTGGGCCTCTTGTTTCTCTATATATCTATATAGAAAACTTTAAAAATCTTCATGTCAGAAAGCACTGGACCGATTTCTATATAATTAGGCAAAAATGTTTCCTTGGTGATCCTCTACCAAGATTGTCCAAGCCGTCATGATTTGTCAAAAAACATAGCAGCTAGGGGGCGGGGCTTATTTTCCCTATATATCTCTATAGAAAACTTTAAAAATCTTCTTGTCAGAAACCACTGGACCGATTTCATTAATACTTGGCAGAAATCTTTCCTTTTGACCCTTAACCAAGATTGTTCAAGTTATCATGATTTGTCAAAAAAACATTGCCGCCGGGTGGTGGATGGGGAGGGAGGCTTAATTTCCCTATATATCTATATAGAAAAGTTTAAAAATCTTCTTGTCAGAAACCAATGGACCAATTTCAATATAGCTTGGCAGGAATGTTGCTTTGGTGACCTGCTACCAAGATTGTTCAAGCCGTCATGATTCGTCAAAAAACATGGCTGCCAGGGGGTGGGGCTTATTTTCCCTATATATCTCTATAGAAAACTTTAAAAATCTTCTTGTCAGAAACCACTGGACCGATTTCATAATAACTTGGTAGAAATCTTTCCTTGTTGACCCTCTACCAAGATTGTTCAAGTTATCATGATTCGTCAAAAAACAATGGCCGCCACTGGTAGAGGCTTATTTTCCAAATATATCTATATAGAAAAGTTTAAAAATCTTCTTCTCAGAAACCAATGGACCGATTTCAATATAACTTGGCAGGAATGTTTCTTTGGTGACCCTCTACCAAGATTGTTCAAACCGTTATGATTCATCAAAAAACATGGCTAGGGGGCGGAGCATATTTTCCCTAAATAGAAAACTTTAAAAATCTTCTCGTAAGAAACCGTTGGATTGAGTTCAATGTAACTTGACAGGAATGTGCTTTGGTGACCTTCTACTAAGATTGTGCCCTCATGATACGTCAAAAAACATGGCCTTCATGTGGCGGGGCTTATTTTCCGTATATATCTGTATAGAAAACTTTAAAATTCATCTTGTCAGAAACCACCTGACTGATTTTGATATTACTTGCCAGGAATGTTGCTTTGGTGACCACCTATCAAGATTGTTCAAGCAATCATGATTCGTCAAAAAACATGGTTGCTAGGGGTGGGGCTTATTTTCCCTATATATCTAAATAGAAAACTTTAAAAATCTTCTTGTCAGAAACCACTGAACCGATTTCAATATAACTTGGCAGGATTTTTCCTTTGGTGACCCTCTACCAAGTTTGTTCAAGCTGTCATCATTTGTCAAAAAACATGGCCGTTAGGGGATGGGGCTTAATTTCCCTATATATCTATATAAGACATTTTAAAAATCTTTTTGTCAGAAACCACTGGACCAATTTCAATATAACAGCAGAATTGTTCCTTTGGTGATCGTCTTTCACTATTCAGTTCAAGCCATCATGATGGATGAAAAAAACATGGCCACTGGGGTGCAGGGCTATAAAATTTATACAAAAATTTTAGAGCAGTAAACTTGGCTGAAACTTCAACAGTAAGTATGCAAAGCTGTTTGCTCAGGTGAGCGATATAGGACAATCATGGTCTTCTTGCTTTCTTTTTTCCCCATTGGACCTAGCATGCCAGTTATGCCTGTTTTTGAATCTATTCTGTTCTAAATATCCACCCCCCACCACAACCCCCCCCTTCCCCACAAACACACCCTTGGATGGGGACGCCAGTGCTGATATCTGCACCAAAAGCAATATACCCCCTCCCGCTTGAGCTAGGATTCTGATATTTATGTCTCCTCCCTTTAGGGTAGGGAGATGTGTATTGTTTTTTCCCTCGGGCGTCTGTCTGTCTGTCACAAAATCTTGTCCACTCTGTAACTTGAAAATGGTTCAAGCTGTCTCCACATAACTTCATATAAATATCAATCAACATTATCTTACATGCAGAGCACAAGAACCATACGTCTTGCATTTATACTTTTTGAGTTATTTCACTTGGAACTTTATGCGTCACAAAATCGTGTCCGCTCTGTAACTTGAAACCTGTTCAAGATATCTTCAAGAAAGGTCATGTAAATATCCATTACGAAAACACGCCTATTCCAATATATAGAAAATTTAACCTCCAAAAACTGAAAATTTTCAGATAAAAAACTCTGATATTTTTTATGTTGCTGCTCAAAATATAGATTGTTGGTACTCGTTAGAACCGCCTTGGCGAGGCGGTTCTAACGAGTACCCACAATCTATGCTTTTGAGCAAAAATAAGAAAAATAATGTATACCCCTATAAACCCCAGTTTTACTATATAAAAGTGGGGTTTAAGGGGGTCAAAATTATATAGGCATGTTTTCGTGATGAATCAGCATTAGACAACATGCAGAGCGCAAGAACCATAACTCTTGCATTTATACTTTTTGAATTATTATACACCTGTTTGAAAAACGGGACATATTATTTTACGGGGTATGACGTCCGTCAGAAAACTTTTTCGTTTCCGGCTAACGCCTCCTACAGTTTACATCCGATTAAGCTGAAACTTGGTATATAGCTAGACCATGATGTGAAGCAGCACATATTGTTTTTGGGCTACAGACCACCAATTATTAGCAGAGCTATGCCCCTTCGAAAATTTCAGAAAACATTTCGTTTCTTGTTAACTCCTACACTTTACATCTGATCAAGCTGAAACTTCATTTATAGTTAGACCATGATGTGGAACAGTGCATATTGTTTCGAGGTTACAGTCCACTTAATATCAGCAGAGTTATAGCCCTTTGAAAATTCCTTTACACTTTTCGTTTCTGGATAACTGCTCCTATAATTTACATCTGATCAAGCTGAAACTTCATTTATAGTTAGACCAAGATGTGGGGGCAGTGCATATTGTTTCTAGGTCACAGTCCACCAAATATTAGCAGAGTTATGCCCCTTTTAAAATTTCATTAAACTTTTCGTTTCCGGCTAACTCCTCCTACAATTTACATCCGATCAAGCTGAAACTTCATTTAAAGGTAGACCATGATGTGGAGCAGCGCATATTGTTTCAAGGTTACAGTCCACTAAATATTAGCAGAGTTAAGCCCCACTGAAAATTTCTTTAAACTTCTAGTTTCTGGTTAACTCCTCCTACAATTTATATCCGATCAAGCTGAAACTTCATTAATGCTATAGTTAGACCAAGATGTAGAGAAGGGCGTATTGTTTTGAGGTTACAGTCCACCAAATATTAGCTGAGTTACGCCTAGTGGTGGGACGATTCATCGATGCATTGGTGCATCCAGATACGCTTCATGTATCGATACACATGATGGAGTATCGATATGATGAACGCTTCTATTCAGATTCGCTTATTTGTGTTCGTTACATTCTTTAAGCCGGTCTACAAAGTGACATTTTCAGAGCGCGATTTTGATTGGATGACGCTTGACTGATAGCCAATTGCATTTCGCTTTACTCTCATTATGATGGCAGACGAAACTGTGGTTGGAATTTATTCACCGCCCAGCGGTAAAAATACTAGTTCTGTATGGGAATGTTTCGGCCATCCTATTCTTACTTTTGAAGTTAGCCATTTTTAGTGTTTCAGTATTATGGACAATGCATGTTTAAGGGAAACCATATAGTTGGGGTCATAGTGTTGTTCAAACACATGTTCTAGTTCATTATAATTTCAACACAAAAACATGTTGGAACTTATTAGAAGGTCATTCATTGGTAGGGCTCTTTTAATGAATATCCACAACATATATTCCTGAAGAAAAATAAGAAACATGCCAGTAATTTTTATTCAAAAAGTGTGTTATCTAACTGATAATACCGGTAAATAATGTTACTTTACGTATGTTAAAGTTAAATAAAAGTGTAGTTAAAAGAGATTCAGAACCACCACAGAGTAATGTACATCCAGTATAGCAACTGTAGTTACTCTGAATTGTTCAGAAGGCGGTGTCGCGAAAAAAGGCATTGACTTAATTACATAATTAGATTTATATGATTTGATGGACCTGGATTTTGCTCTATATCCATATTTTCACACTTTCTTACAACCAGTGGCTTCATCCAATATTACATTTACATTCAGAGACAAGGCTTTGTGAGAAAATTTACTATTCCTTGAAAAACAACCAATATGAACACTTTGTACTACATGCTTTCACTATCAATTTAATTTCTCAAAATCAGTCAGATGGAAATGCATTCTACTTCTTTTAATGTATAAATAAGAATGGGTCATTATTGAGGCATCTGTGTAAAACAGATATACATAAATAATCTAACCATGTACTGAAAAACTAAATACAATTATTTCTCTTCTGTTTTCTTTCTTTCTTCACAAAAAAAAAATCCATTTTATTATCTGCATATATAAGCCAATGCAGTGATTGGAGTAATGAACCTCTTTATTTTCCAATGAAGTTTACCACCTGATTATTCCAAATGAGTGTATCTCCAGCAGCAATTTCCAATTTCTAGAATTATTAAAGTTCAAGTCTAGATATGCTCCAGTTCATACAAATTCAACACCTGATGTAGCTCCACGATTATTCTAGTGCAATTTTATAAATTTATCTTTATCAACTTATTATGAAGACAAGAGCAGATTAAATAAATTTGAAATGGCTATGTTCAATCCAGATTAGCTTTAATAACTGATTGTCATTTGATAGTGCTTCACCTAAGCATCAACAGATTAGCCCGACCAGCTATGCCTACCCTTTCCTGTTTTCAAGAGATTTTCCGATGTCCACAAAAGAAGGGTCATAACGTATAAGGGCCAGCAGTCGTCAGACAACTCCGTGTCACTGAGGTGTGAATAACGTAATTTCATGTAGAAGGAATGAATTAAATGCCTGATGTCTTGGTATATTCAATATCGAATAAGTAGCTTCTGATACTTTCTTTTCGTTCAGCTTCCGTTGCTAAGCACAACATCAAAGATGGCGAGCGGTCCTACTAATCACCCCATGGCACCCCACGGTACCCCATGGCAGCCCACGGCATAAAATATGTTATAGATGGCCAAGTATACTTTTGCAATACTCGTCTTCATCTTAATAAACAGAGATTTATATTGATGATGATGACTTGTGTTTGTTCAAAATATTATGTCTAAAACTCTCGTAATTTTTTGTGCCCCATGACATCAAAATATATGTATATTTACCATAAAATATGTGTTTTAGATGGCCAGTAAAAGTTTTGTAATACTTGTCTCTATCTAAATCACAGGGACTTGTAGCAATTTCTCTTTTTTTTTTTTTTTTAGAATTTGGATATATTGTCTAAGTATTCTGTGACAATATATCCAAATTCTAAAAAAAAAGATAAATTGGTACAATGTCACAGAATACTTAGACAATATATCCAAATTCTAAAAAAATAAAAGATAAATTGCTACAAGTCCCTGTGATCTAAATAAACATAGTATTTATACTGATGACTTGTGTTTGAACTTGAATATAAAATGTAATTTTAAGTTAAAACTTATTTTTGATAGACTATCAACTTACACCTTTGGTCTCTTTGCTTATTTTAGCGTCAGTTTGAATCTTAGTTTAGGCGCCCTGAGATAATCGCTTGAAGTAAGGTTAATGTCTTAAACTATCACAAAAACAAACTTGGATACATAAAACTAATACCCTGGTGTAATTTCAGCATTTAATTAATAAATACAATGAAATAATGTAGTGCCGTGGGGTACCATGGGGTGCCGTGGGGTGATTGACAAAAGTAGCGCGTGTATTACTACACCGAATTTTGAAGTCTATGTTTCAAATTGCACTATCTAAATCGATTTCAGTTACAGTTATGTTAGCGAAATAGAAAAGCCATAAAAAATTCCCCTGCTTCACATTCAGTTCGCCGTAATAGTGCCGCATTGCGTCTGATTAAGAAGTAGTGCGCGTATGAATATACGCGCGTATGAATATACGCATAAATAGCTGTGGTGAAAATCCGCTTGTGACGTAGTAAAAAACCCCATGCGATTGCATAGAGCCTGCTAGCTGTCGCTAGCAGACTCAATAATAAAAGTAATATCGGTACCCCACCATATGCCACTGCAAATTTTATGCGTTACCGTTTTCTGGTTCAAGCTGCCAGGAAATGGTAAGAGACAGTTTAATCACACACCATGGTGGTTATGGAGCAGTTACAGCGAACCCTCGTTACAACGACAACATTTGTTTCCAAAGATGTTGCCATTAAAATGAATTTGCTGTTGCCTAAAGAAACCTTAGTGGACAGAATGATATATAAGAAAGACCTTGTTTTATTCTTGTTTCCTCATAGAGCATATGTTTTGGATATTTGTTAGAATTGCCTCAGTGACGTCATGGCTTATATTACTCTTGATAAGAGAGGTGTTCACATTTTTTCTGATTTTTTTCCGAAATCATATGTTATGAGTACCATAACAAGTGATGTCACAGAAAAATGAAAAAAAAAAAAAAAAAAAAAAAAAAAAAAAAAAAAAAAAATCAAACTGGCCATATGTATAGTGAAGGCGTATACATATGTAGTTTGCATAGGCATGTAAAATGACCCTCTCATTACGAAAACACACCTATTCAAATATATAGAAAATTTCACCTCCAAAAACTGAAAATTTTCAGATAAAAAAACCCTGATATTTATCATATTTCTGTTCAAACATAGATTGTGGGTACCAACAATCTATGTTTTTGAGCAGAAATAAGAAAATAATTTACCCCTGTAAACCCCAGTTTTACTATATAAAAGTTGGGTTTAAGGGGGGTCAAACTTATATAGGTATGTTTTGTGATGTTACTGAACGGATGCGCAGGCTAATCGTGGCCTTTGCTGTCCACTTAGATTCTAAAGGCACATTTTTACACGGCTCTTACAATTCTATTATCCGTGGCTCGATTACAAACCTTGATGCCATGGTACCGTGGTGGCCTCGTTCTGGGGAGTTTTAGTGCGCAAATTCCAAACAGGACTTCCGGATATATCTGCGCCAATCAACTGTTCAATCAGATTCAACAAACGCTCATTGGCCAAAAGCCCTCTGTAACCCTGTAACAGGAACTATAGAATCATGAGCAAGGAAATGCTTTAACAAAGCCATATGCTTTCATAAGCTGGAAAACTGGAAAAAACCATTTTTTTTTGTTGTTGACACTTAAGTGTTCATGGTATCCGTTTATATATATCAGGTGTATGAATTAGGTCTGTGCATGATGACAGTTATCCAGGCGAACAACTGCCAAATTCTGCTTATAGAACTTATTTTTTTATGTTTCAGTAGGTTTGTGTCATGTGATGATTTCAGAGTTCCAAGACTGTCAATTTTTGAGCAAAAGCTAAGTTGGGTCAGTCACGTTATTGAATAAACGTTTCATATCCTGTCCATATATGGAAAAAAAAAACACAACAGGTTCAAAGTAACGTACATCTGGAGGGTCGTTACTGAACGTTGTTTTGCACGTATGGTTTAGTCAGCTACTAGTTAATAAACCTTAAGAATAAACAATTCGGGTACAAAATATCAGACTTCTCCAGAACAATGTTGTACCGACAATGATGGAATCATGCTTAATAAAATAAATAGAAAATGTTATTGTTTATCTTTATTTATATCTTATGTTCTTCGAGCAGAATACATGCTGATATACATATTTTGAACGACCCGCATATATATAATTTACTACTGTCGCTACTGTCCGGAGAGAGTGGGAATTATGGAAACATATTTTCATGCAAACAGAGATTTGCTGAAATTTGCATCTGATTGCTGCTTTACTCAGACACATCAGGAGGTTGACACTATGGAAGAAGAAAAAGACTATGCGTATTGCATATAAAGAGATGGATACGGACAGGACTGCGGTGGATATCCCCATTTTAACCCATTGTAGTCTGGAGACCCTTAAAAGGGCATTGGTAACAGTGCAGACCAAGATCAGACGCCGCAGATTGCGGTGTATGATCAGGGTCTCCACTGTTTGCAAATAATTTAACCATTTTTCCCTAGGAATATGTGAATCTCAGCCGGACATACCTAAATTGAAATTGGACTCTTCCAATATATAGTGTTGGGAGTCTATTCAGTCTACAATGGGTTAAAAGGCATTTGATGCGCAACGCACGAAAAGCGCCTTGTGCAATTTGCGGACAACGTATGCTGCTCTGGCCTTTGTTGTCAGCTTACAAAATCAATGGACGCTGTAGATTAGATTGCACGGATGCGCATGCTGGACCAACTTTTTTTACCGCTTTGTGCATAATTTGGTAACACATGGTATGACGTAATGACAGTTTTATACATTTGACAGGAACTCATTACGAAAACACACCTATTCAAATATACAGAAAATTTCACCGCCAAAAACTGAAAATTTTCAGATAAAAAGCTCTGATATTTTCCATATTTCTGCTCTAAACATAGATTGTGGGTACTCGTTAGAACCGCCTCGGCGAGGCGGTTCTAACAAGTACCCACAATCTATGGTTTTGAGCAGAAATAAGAAAATAATGTATACCCCTGTAAACCCCAGTTTTACTATATAAAAGTGGGGTTTAAGGGGGTCAAAGTTATATAGGCAAGTTTTCGTGATGTGTACTTGCATCGGTTAGATCAACCTGCATGCCGTACAATGTGTGCAGCATACAAGGTGGCATCTATGCTAACAGCTTAGGCCCAGACCAGCCTGCGTATTCACGTAGTCTGTTCAGGACATTCGCTGTTCATATACGCTTGTTATAGAATCAAATGTTTCTATAATCGGACAACAAAGGCACTGATCAGACTGCACATTTGCTACGCCTTTTACTAGAAAGGTCTTCATGCTATATGCTAACAACTAAGGCACAGATCAGCCTGAGTATTCGCGTTATCTGCTCAGGATCATCGCTGTTCATCAGTATGTTCTAAAACATCAACTGTTTCTGTGAGCGGATAATGAAGGCCCTTTAACCCTTAAAGCGCCAAGAAAACCTACATCTGAAAATGTCGTCTGTTTATGTCGTCTGCTGAATAGTCTTGCAAACTTTTCAAACCTATATTTTGCATACAGGCAAACAGTGTGGAACCTGATCAGACTGCTCCTACAGGAGCAGTCTGATCTGGGTCCACACTGTTTGCAAAAAATGACTTTTAACATTACAAGCAGATGACAAAGCAGACGACAATTGTTGTGATTGGCAGTTTAAGGGTTAAGGCTGCTTTTGCCCAACATACATAAGCCTTTTGTGTCATATCCTTATACATAAAGCCTACATTAGCCTGAGCGTATATCAGTCTGTTCAGGATTTTCGCTGTGCATCAACTCAGTGATTCCGAGACCGAAAAACAAAGGCCCTGATCAGGTTGCGTTTGCGCAGCAAAAAAGAGCCTTTTATGCCATATGCTTATATCTAAGGTTCGGATCAGCCTGCGTATTCGCTTACCATTACGAAAACACGCCTATTCAAATATACAGAAAATTTCACCTCCAAAAACTGAAAAATTTCAGATAAAAAACACTGATATCTTTTTTATATTTCGGCTCAAAACATAGATTGTGGGTACTCGTTAGAACCGCCTCGTCGAGGCGGTTCTAACGAGTACCCACAATCTATGTTTCCGAGCAAAAATAAGAAAAATAATGTATACCCCTGTAAACCCCAGTTTTACTATATAACAGTGAGGTTTAAGGGGGTCAAAATTATATAGGTCTGTACAGGTTCATCACTGTGCATTAAAGTATTCTATAGAATCCAAAGATTCTGTAAGCGGACAACGAAAGACCAGATCAGACGACATGTGCGCTGCATACAGCATACAAGAACCATTTAACTAAGGCCAAGACCGCCCTGTGTATTCGCCTACTCTGTTTAGGTTCTTCACTGTTCATAAATGTATTCTACAGGATCAAATATTCTGTCGGTTGACCTAGAAGGACAAGATCAGACTGCGCGAAGGCACAATCCTTCATGGTCCCCATAACATGCGAAAAGATTTCTTTTGCACGTTGTGGCTTATATGAACAGCGAATATCCAATGAAATATTTGGCATTTTGCTTGGTTGAACCCTTTCAGACCAAGTCAAATGTTTTGCAAATAGTGTAGATCCTGATGAGATGGCTCATTATGAGCCATCTCATCAGGATCCACACTGTTTGCAAATCTGATTTGACGTTTGGACAGATCTTTTTTTGGAACAATGGTTCTGACCAGATTCAAAGATGGAAAAGTTCATTCCAGAAGCTCATCAGAGATGAGAAGGTTAATGATACAGACATACACAGAAGATTTATTTTACGACGTATGCGAGGATGGATATGGATGAATGTTTGTTAGGGGGTGGGTGGGGGGCGGGGGGTGTTGGTGGGGAATGGGGGGAGGTTGGGGTATGCGGGGTGGGGGAGGGGGGATAAGGTCTGATAAAAGTCTGGCAGCTTCTTTAAATTTATTATTTATCTCTTTTGACGGAAAGAGCAATAAATCTGTTGTGTTTTATTGTGCTGTTTTTCGAAATATTTTTATATCTTTTTTTTTTTTCTCTAAATCTATATTTAAGATTTTTCTTTTAATTTTAAGCTCTCATTGTTTTCCATTCACATATTTAACCATTATTCCTCTAGTAAATAAACTCCGTCCAAATTCTCGTATGTGCATATAACAAGACTGTCGGCTATCTTTATCGATGGTAATTTGTTTTCTAGAAGACTGTGCTTGTTTAATCTCGAGTCAAACAAGCACAGACATTTTGAAAATAAATGATGATCAGGGTGGTGATCAATTCTGATAGTCAAGAGGCTTGTTACATACATATGACTAAACAAAATAAAGATATTGTACGACACTTACCGTAGGCATATTTCCGACCTTGTGCAGTATCACATTAGCTCCAGGAAAGTCGGACTCAATCTTTGTTAGACGCTCAAACAGTCCATAGTCCTCATACAAATCTGCAGTTTACGACGGTACACATTAAGCATTACCGTTGAGCCTTGACATTCGAAAAGATATCCAAGGGCATATACGAATAGTGAATGAGCAGATAAGTCTGACTATTTGCACAGTCTGATAAACACATCCTCCGAGACTAACGGGGTAATCCAGGGAATTTTGAAAATGTTTTCTTACTTTTCTAGGACGACAACTTGCATGAGAAGTAAAAGCCTATTTTATGAGAGAAATAAGACAAATTTTATCAATTTATTGTTTGCTGAATTATCCTATGAAGTAAGATAGGTTAAGTTTGTTGTCAACTGGTGTGGCCCTCCCGGCGGGGTCCAGTTTTAGTATCCAGCATGCCAAGCGTTAAGGTCCTGATGTGTGGGTGCACATATCATTAGTGTTCGAAGACACCCTTACCATTATGAAAACACTCCTATACAAATATATAGCAAATTTCACCTCCAAAAACTGAAAATTTTCAGATAAAAACTCTGATATTTTTCATATTTCTGCTCAAAACATAGATTGTGGTTACTCGTTAGAACCGCCTCGGCGAGGCGGTTCTAACGAGTACCCACAATCTATGCTTTTGAGCAGAAATAAGAAAAATAATGTATACCCCTGTAAATCCCAGTTTTACTATATAAAAGTGGGATTCAAGGGGGTCAAAATAATCTAGGCTTGTTTTCGTGATGGCAAGGTCCAGTCATTCAGGTAATACATTAATGTGAAATGTATAGTTCTAACTCATCGCTCTAAAAACAGTTCTGTTTTATCATAGACATATCGATATAGGCTCATTTGGATGCGCCGTCCGACTGGAGACCAGGAGGTCGCAGGACCAACCCCGCCGAGGTCGGCAACATTCTTTCGTAAAGATTGATCATGAAATATTTTGTACGGTCATTCTCTCCCTTCCGCTGATTAAAGAAGGGCAGTTATCAGTTTCTGGCGAAAGAATGTGCACAATACTGGTTAACCGCTTAGAGGACTAAGCCTGCCCAGTAAACGTATGGTTAGGTAAACTGACCGCGCTCGACATGACCCCACTGGGTTGACTGGGCCGTAAAACCTCAACACAAACAAACATATAGATATACTTTATTTTTCTCAACGAAAACATATGTTGCGGGTACTCATTAGAAGCGCCTCACGGCGGGTCTTCTAACCAGTACCAACACTACATGTATATGTTTTCATGGGCGGATACCTCTAGACTGAACCATTCTTTCCTAAATCGAACGTTCAAGGTGCCACGGATGTGGGTGGGATGGTGAGCGTGTACGATGGTATGATAGATGCATAGAGAGAGTGAGGGAGACAGAGACAGAGAGGCAGAGAAATAGAGAGTGAGCCGGACGGACGGACAGTCAGACTGTCAGGTAGGAAATCAGTCAGGTAGGTAGGTAGGTAAACAACAGACAGGCAGGTAAGGCAGGCAGATAGACAGACAATCAGATAGATAGATAGATAGATAGATAGATAGATAGATAGATAGATAGACGGACGGACGGACGGACGGTCGAACGGATGGACGGTAGGCAGCAAGCAGACATACTTACAGAGAAACAGATACATAGATAGATAGATAGATAGATAGATAGATAGATAGATAGATAGATAGATAGATAGATAGACGGACGCACGGAGGGAGGGAGGGAGGGATGGATAGATAGATAGATAGATAGATAGATAGATAGATAGATAGATAGATAGATAGATAGATAGATAGATAGATCGGTAGGTAAGTAGTTAGGTAGGAAGGCGGACGGACAGACAGACATACCTGACAGACAAACAGACAGATAGATAGATAGATAGATAGATAGATAGATAGATAGATAGATAGATAGATAGATAGATAGATAGATAGATAGATAGATAGATAGACAGACAGATAGATAGATAGATAGATAGATAGATAGATAGATAGATAGATAGATAGAAGGACCAACAGAATGATTACGCGGCTAGGGGTAATTTTCGATTTTCGATACCTGAAATTTTGCCGGCTTCAAACAATTTCTTCGCTAAATCACCCACCAATGTTTCAGTTGTCTTCCTACATGGCTCCAATTCTTCTTTGGTGAAAAACTCTTCAATAACAATATATCCCTGTAAAGGAAATCTTTCCGGCATATGCAATAAAATAGTATTACAAAGATAAAAAAAATACTGTAGCGTTTGCTGGGTCATCCACGTAGTCAAACAACGCAGTAATCCATCCAGGTACTTACCGCGATCTCCGTTGCTAAACTTCGTGAACAAGCCAACCGCCAACCACTCTACCCGTGTCGCTAAAAGAGCCGGCTCCACAGCAAGGCAGTGGAATGGTATATATCAATAACAGATACATTTCTCCCCCTCATCTCTTGACTTTGCCCCGAAGTCACACACGCCTAACTAGGCAAATCCGAGGGCGGAGCCTCTGCAACACACTAAGAACACTGTCTTCCATCCCACCGTTGCCACCAATGTAGCGTTTGACGGGTCGTCCACGAAGTCAAACAACGCAGTCACCCATCCAGGTACTAACAGCGATCTCCGTTGCTTAACTTCGTGAACAACACACGTCGCTAAAAGAGCCAGCTCTCACAGCAAGGCTGTAGAAGTGGTATATATCAATAACCGTTACAATATCAGTGTACATGTGTGAAAGCAATGCGAGAAGGAGTAACGTACTTCACTGTGGAGAGTGTGGGACACTTTCAAGTGGGGTGGGGGTGGGGGTTACCCTATTTTTTTGTCATCTGAAAAGATTCTACTCTAAAAGGAAAGAAAAAGCTCTCTTCGGGAGCCAATTCTTTCCATTCAGAGAAGACCACTTCAGAGGGGCTTCATGTAAAGGCAAGCATACAGGAACTTCCAAAAGTTGTCTCACTTGAAAATCTACTTGTCTAATCCCTTTAATTCCTGGGCCACCACATGACGAACCCAACAAAATGGCATGTGCGCACAGCGAAGACTGGCGTCCACCTAGTCTGATCAGAGTTCGCTGAGCTAAGGACCCAAGCTTTTTATATGCCATTACGAAAACATGCCTATTGAAATATACTGAAAATTTTATCACCAAAAAATAAGAAATTTTCAGTTTAAAAAAATCTGATATTTTATATTTTCTGCTCAAAACATAGATTGTGGGTACTCGTTGGAACCGCCTCGACGAGGGAGCAGAAATAAGAAAAATAATGTATACCCCTGTAAACCCCAGCTTTACTATATAAAAGTGGGGTTTAAGGGGGTCAAAATTATATAGGCATGTTTTCGTGATGCGGACAGCGAAGACGCTGATCAGACTAGACGGATGACCAGGCTGATCTGTCTTCACTGGGCGCACATGCCATTTTGTTGTTTTTGTCACGTAGTGGCTTATCTATACTTTTTCATAGATTCTAACAAGTTTGTTTAACTGACTTTATTGATGTGTCTAAAATCCGCTCCATGAATGGCGAATAGTGTAGAAACTGATCAGACGCACATTAGGAACACAAGCCTATTCAAATATACTAAAAAATTCACCATCAAAAACTGAAAGTTTTCAGATAAAAATTCTGATATTTTTATATATTTCTGCTCAAAACATAGATTGTGGGTACTCGTTAGAACCGCCTCGACGAGGCGGTTCTAACGAGTACCCACAATCTATGTTTTTGAGCAGAAATAAGAAAAATAATGTATACCACTGTAAACCCCAGTTTTACTATTTAAAAGTGGGGTTTAAGGGGGTCAAAATTATATAGGCATGTTTTCGTGATGAGTATTCTGCTAAACTCTGTCTGTCCAAATACTTAGGACATAATTTTATACACAATGAATCAGAGTTGGTGAAAATTACTATGCAAAAAATGAGTTTGGTAATCGAAAACAAGGAAACTTCTATAAAATGTTTCCCATAACCCTAATACAGTCAACCCTCTTTATACCGACACTTGATGCAACGAAAACAATCGTTCAAGAGATGACAGTTAAGGAGAAATTATGCAAGAATATTGCATTAAAACTTCAATATATATATATATATATATATATATATATATATATATATATATATATATATATATATATATATATATATATATATATATATATGTGGTCAGATCAGAATCTTTTGGGTAGGCAAAGATGTAACTTATCTGGAAGCAACAGGTGGGGAAGAGGGCATGTAAGAATTTATTCTAACTCTGCACTGTCATTCATTTGCACATTTTCTCTCTCTGTTTCATTCCTTACAACTTCTATCCCTTCTGTCCTTTTTTACCTCTAGGAGACAACAAGGGTTGACGTGTCGTTAAACGAGACCTCAGAAAAGGGCAAACAGAAATATCAGTTCTGATATACTATGCCCTGTACAGGTCAGAGAAACCGATAAATGGCTTGTACGGCCAAGAAAAAACAAAACAAAACAAAACAAAAAAAGAAAAAACAATTTGGACATAACCCGCCTGTCCGCGCTCCCCCCCCACCCCCCTACACACACACACCCATACGCACACACAACCTTATAGTTTTAGACTTACAGTGCTATGGGCAAATGCAGCAGACGACAAACATGTGATACTTCCCTTAACATTTGCATGAGATGTCAAATCTTGTTTTCTGGGAAAAATAAGAAAATTATTTCGAAATTTCGTTTTCACACAGCATAATAAGCGTTTAAGGGACTAATGAATGTGATAATGTACATAACTGGGCTACTCACGTCTTCAAAATACTTTCTTATCAGTTCATCAGGTAACTGTCCTGGCTTCTTCTTCCTGGGCTGTGGTAGCATTGCCCGAGTGTCGAAAATTTCAGGGTATGCCTTGTTGGATATCCCACTCTCAACGTGAGTCCCTTGCATTTTAGTAGTCAATAAAATATCTTTTTCACCTTTTGTGTGTTAATTTGGCTGTTTCTTTATCATGTATATCAGACCGGAAAGGTCATAAACACAGGTATGGCGGAAGTTGATATCACAAGACAGGTCATCTGGTCAACACTTCCACCATACCAAATCGGGCACGAGGGTTGTTAAATAAGTTCCTGGTGTATTATTCGCCATAGGTTGTTGGTTTGGATTGTAACATATTAAAATGACCCTAGTACATTGTGAACGAGGCTGTCGCCTATCTGATAGTATTAATAGATCAACCATATGCGCCGGGGCACAGCATTTCCTATAAAAATGCATGTGCGTCCAGCGAAGACGTAGATCATCAGGCGCAGGCTGATCAGAGTATTCGCTGTGCACATGAAGACGCTTTGGAGCCTCGGTTACCCACAAATTCCCAATTGACGACTTTAATCAGACTACGCGGTGGACATGCTGATCTGCGTTTTCGCAGGGCGCTCATGCATTCTTGTAAGATATGCTGTTCCCCGGCTCATATCGAAAGACATCTGCGAACAGTAAGACCTCTAACATGCGTGTACATCCTAACGATTTTCCCAGGGATATCGCAGTCCTCACGGTCAATATTGTGATAATTTTTAACGCTCGGCATGCTGGGTAAAAATTTAAACAGACGACATTTTGAAATACATTTCCTTTTTTGTAACAGCAAAACAGTCTTTGACATGCCATGCAAAATGTCTCATAAGGAGACAATTCGCATGTAATGAAATATCAAACCCCATTTTCTTTTTAGGAAAAAAATACATCGTCAAATTGTCGTCTGCTGAATAAGCCAAGGGAGTGGTAAAGGTTACGAAAACGGTCCTTATCGTTATCGCATAAGCGATGGCTAACATGCAGATCAATTTTACCATCTTATAGCCCATTGGATAGGTTTATTTATATACAGTTGACGCTCATTATCTCAAACTTAAAGAAACCAGAATTTTCAGTTTCAGATAAAAAAAAAAACAAAACAAAAAAAACAACAAAAAAAAAAAAAAAAAAACACAACAAAACCTTAGATGTAATGCACGCAATACAAACGAATATCGGCTTTTGTTTAGTTTGCCTGTAGTAGTTGAAGTTATCAGTATTTGAGATACGACAGTCTAGTGTATATGTAAAACAATGGCACAACGAAGGTTGTCATCGAAGAAATATACTCACCGCGTCCAACTGTATCGCTGGATAACCGGTCGTAACGCCGGATTTTCGATTTAATAACAGTATAATATTATAAACATAACAAAACCAAACAAAATTCCATATGAAAACAGAAAATGTAAAGTATGCGACATTTTGGAGAACGAGTTCCACTTTTTTTTTTTGGAATGTCCCCTTTATACAGATTTACGTAAATCATACATAAATCGCTACTTTTGGAGTAGACCTAACATGCCCAAATATTGAATTGTTAACTGCAGAAAACACAAACTTGTTGAAAAAACTTAGTACATATATTGAAAAAGCATTTCAGTTGAGAAAAGATGTTATGCTACATGTAGCCTAATCCTCACTTGTACATTACGAAAACACGCCTATTCAAATATATAGAAAATTTCCCCTTTAGGGGCTAAGAATTTTCAGATAAAAACAAACCCAAAAAACACTGACATTTTTCATATTCCTGCTCGGGACATGGGTTGTGGGTGCTCGCTGGAGTCGCCTCGGCGAGGCGGTTCTAACGGATGCCTACGATCTGTGGTTTCGGACGTAAAATGGGAAGATTAATGTATACCCCTGTAATCCCCAGTTTTACTATATACAAGTTGGGTTTAAGGGGGTCAAAATTATATAGGAGTGTTTTTCGTGGTGAAGTTTAAATATTGTGCTCAATCGTTGTACTGTTGTTTTAGAAATCGGTAATTTTGCATGGGAATAGCTAACTATCACACGAATAGTTTCAGAACATGAATGTGCACCTCTCCCAAGATGTAAGTAATTTTGTAAATGTATTATGTCAGTCCATAAAGCTGAAGTTACTGTATGCTGTTTGTACTGTTGACATGTCATATTCTGTTTGTGTTTGTTATCCTGTATCAATATGTACAAATGTATATGTATATAGGCTCATGGGCCATAATGGCCTTTTGCATTAATAAAGTATCTAGAAAGTATTTTTATTGCCTTTTATACAAATAACAGTACAAACAATTGGGTTGAACTACAAGTTCTTTCGACATAAGTTACAGTCCTTCCCCTAGAAACATATTATATTACAACCAACACGGCAGAAAAATTAGAACATTTCATTTCATTTTAAGTATGCTCAAAAATAAATAAATAAATAAATAAATAAATAAATAAATAAATAAATAAATAATCTATTTAACCTCTGCCTCCTCCTCTGCCCCCATCCAACCGAGTGTTCCAACTGCGAACAGTCATACGGCGGTTGGTCTGACCTGAAACAGGTGAAAGAAAACAGTATGAAGTAAGCATTACTTATCATTAAAGCGTCTTTAATATATGTTTGAACAGATGGCTTCAAACAGAACTGAAATGTCGTCTACAGACAAGTTTCTTTTGCCATTTAGAGCATCAGAAATACTGAGGGGAAGAAACTGTCGTATTTTGTGGAACATATTAACTCTTTCATGCTCATAACTATTACATCTAAAGATAAAATGTTCTGCATATTCAATCTCTTGTTGACAATCACATAATGCTTTGTCACAAAGATAAAACAAGTCAGCATGTAAATCACTGCATCTGTTAAACGTAGTCTACAGTGTAGTATGGCAAGTTTACGGTTTCCTTTATGATAATAATTTGGAATTTTAAGAGAAGACTTTTAATTACTATTAATTCTGTTGCAAAAAGATCCGTATGTTTGACAATTACGATACTGATCGTCAAGGCTATTCCATGATCTAATAGACAATGGAATACAAGAGTTTTGAAAAAGTGTAGTTCTCTGAGGAAGTACAGTGATATCACTTCTATTTCGTAAATCGCATCGAGATGTCTCACTGACTAATTGAGATAATCCACAATATAAGACGGAACCATACCATGCGTTGCTTTGTAAATAAATTTTAGTTTCTGGTTATATCTAATCCCAATTACATTTCTTGTATAACCTTTTCCAAAGTGATAGACCTTGTAAGACCCGTCACGATACGAGCGGCTTCATTTTGCAACTTTTCAAGAGATTTTGCTTTTTCCCACACAATCGAAGAATACTCTAGAATCGGTCTTACATAGGAAATATAAATTTGATTTAGAGAGTGATAACTAAATTTGTACTTTAACTTTCTCATAACACCTATTACTTTTAGATGCCGATGATAATACTTTTTCAATGTGATCATTCCATCTACCTTTTTCATTGAGAGTTATCCCTAAATGTATATGGTTACTAACAAATTGAATTGGAACACCATCAAATATTAAATGTCTAATAACTCCGGATCACGTTTTATTTATTTATTCGCCGCCATTTGAAGAACCAAATTTGACGGTGAGTAGAAATAATCATTTATCTAAAATATTAGGATAGGTATTTTTTTTTTTTTTTTTTTTTTTTTTTTTTTTTTTTTTTGTGGGGTGGGGCGTTCTTCTTTTTCTTGTTAGTGTTTTGATATCCCGTCCAATCATAGTGGCGGGATATTATGGTTTCATGTTAGACAACCGTTTGTTCATGCGTCCGTCCGTCTGAAGTACGTTCGTCCGTCCGTGCGTCTGTGCATCCTCACGTTCGAACAAGATTATCTCCAAGGCCAGTCGGCCTATCTTGATCAAATTTCCCGGGTAACATCATTTGGACAAGGGAATGGCTGTATTAGGTTTTGGAGCCGATTTGATCAAGACTTTGGTTTCCACTGCAACCAAAAGGTCCCAAAGACATAAAATCGGGAAAATATTGTCCGGGCGATAGCGGTTTTCTTTTGTGATCGGATCCTTATCAACTTGCAGATATTGAGGATAGCCATAAAATCTAGTACTAATATGAACTTGGGGCAGATGAGATTATGTACACGAGAGTCATTTGCCCTTTAGTCTCCCATAGATATACAATGTGGAAAATGTTGTCCGGACAGGTCAGGCATAAATCTCGGACTAGTTTGATTTTGGCCCAGTTTCGACTATTCGTATGAGGTTTCAAAAATATTGTCCGGACGATAGTGATTTTATTCTTGATTGAATCTTCATTAGACTTGCAGGTAATGAGGACAGTAATAAAATCTTGGTTGAGTTTGACTTTGGGGCAGATCGGACTATTCACAAGAGAGTCATTTGCCTTTAGTTTTTCATTAACATATAATGGGGAAATAATGTCGGGACAACAGCAACTTCATTTTTGACCAAATCTTTATCAAACATGCAGGGAATAAGGACAGCAATAAAATCTTAGAGCAGTTTGATTTTTGGGCAGATTGGACTATTGGCATGGTAATTACCTGCCCTTGAGGGTCTCATAGAAAAATGTTGTCCACACGATAGCGAGTTCATTTTCGCAGAAACTCTCAGGCAAATGAAAGTTACTTTTCATATGAAGTCTATGTGGGATTGGAGAATGGAATTATACTCAAATGTTCCAGGTCACATGACCGAGATGGCCGCCATGAGTTTTGGCATATAGTTTATTTACTACTAGGAGCAGCTTCATGAAACTTCATGCACAATAAAGGGGATCCAAGATTAGCTTTATAGCGTTTAGAGAGTCAAGTAATTTATGTAAATACCAGTTATCATTATTAGCTCACCTGAGAACGAAGTACTCAAGGTGAGCTTTTGTAATTGGTAAATGTCCTCCGTCTGTCGTGCGTCATTCCTCGTGCGTCGTCAACAATTTGTTTTAAAAGCCTTACTACAACCCTGGGCACTAATCGTTCTGATTAGAAATCAAAGATGGCTGCCATGAAAATCTATTTTGCGATTCTTCTCCTGAACCGAAACGCCAAATGACTCGAAACTTGGTTGGAAGTATTTGGGCATCTTGCAGAACAAAAATTGGTAAAATTGTTTCGATCGGAGATCCAAGATGGTCACCATGGTGTGCGATTTGGGGGCGGGAGGGGTGGGGGTGGGAGGGGAAAGGGGGCGGTATGGGCAGCTTGCAGGTTAAAAAATAACTAAAACCGTTCCGATCAGAAATCCATTTTGCGCTTCTCCCCCTGAACCGAAAAGCCACTTGACTAAAAACTTAGTAGGATGTATCGGGGCAACTTGTAGATCAAAAATAGCTTAATTATTTCCGATCGGAATTCTTAGATTGCCGTCATGGCGGCCATTTTGTAAATCTATTTTGCTCTTCTTCTCCTGAAGACCAATTGACTCTAAAATTGTTAGGACCTCTCGGGTGAACTTGTTTATTAAAAATAGATAAAATCATTCCAACTGGAAATCTAAAATGGTCGTCATGGCCACCATCTTTTAAAATCTATTTTGCCCTTGGTCTTCTGAACCGAAAGACCAACTGACTCGAAACTAGGTAGGAAGTATCAAGTTGATTTGTAGATCAAGAAAAACGTGAATCATTTCGATCGGATATTTAAGATGGCCTAATGGCAGCCATCTTAAAAATATATTTTGCATTTCTCGTCCTAAACCAAAAGGCCGATTGATTCTAACTTTGATAAAAGGTATCGGGGCATTTAAAGATAAGATTAGCTAAATTAAATCTGATCTGAAATCCAAGGTGGCCTCAATGGCTAACATTTTAAAATCTATTTTGCACTTCTTCTTCCGAAGCAAATTACAAATTGACTTGAACCTTGGTTAGAAGTATCGGGGCGACATGTAGATCAAACGTATCTAAAATGCGGCTACCATGGCCGCCATCTTGAAACTTTGTTTTGCTCTTCTCCTGAACCGAAGAGACACTTAACTCGAAACTTGATAGAAAGTATTAGGGCAACTTGTAGATCAAAAATAGCTATAATCTTTCCTATCGGAAATACAATATTGCCGCCATGTTGAAAATAAAATATTTTGCGCTTCTTTTTTATGGACAGAAAGGTCAGAACCGAAACTTGGTGGGAAGTGTAGGGCTGACCTGCAGACAAAAATAGCTGAAATCATTCCGATTGGAAATTCTAGATGGTAGTAAGTGCAAGTGATTAGTTTATTATATTTAAAAGTCACATTTCGCACTGGACCTATTTATTATATTTCATGCCTATTATAAGCATTTTGCACAACTATTAATAAACAGTCCCCTAAGCCTTTCATTCATAAACGTTTGTTTTCAACTATTTTTATTTTAGTCTGAATTAATGTCCTCTTCAAGACAATCTGGCATAGGCAGACAGTCTTTTGTTGTTTTGCTTGTTGGCAGTGCCTCATAGAAAGGTCTATAGATTGCTGGAACCACCAGGTTATTGCATAACGATATTAAGTCAGCTTACTTTTCCACCGACACTGGCCGTTTTTCAAAGTACTTTCTTGACAATGAGATCTTACTTTGACGATCCCCTCTCTTAAGTTTTTTTGACACATCAATTTTACTAAAGACTTCTTCATCATAACTATATTTGAACTGTATTTCATTTTCAGCCTGCTTTTCGAATCTCAACACTTTTATTTTTGTCCAGTTTACTTTACTGCCATCAGTAGCAACTTTGAAATTACCGTAGTGTTCTTTTGTAAGTTTATGCAAATCATAAAACTGGTTGAAACGTAATGGTACCACATTGTATGGGTTCTTTTTCCTTGCCATATGCATTACTGTGTTCCACTGACTTGGAATATATATGGAGGTTCGTCGTTTAGAATGCTCATTTGCGGCGTGCATGGAGTCACACTCCATTTGAGTGTGGCCACTTTCTAAAAACGTTTGCTCAATTACTTCAATGTTGCCTCGTCCAGCATATTTTACAGCATACAACAAACTAGCAGCAATATATTGATTCCTGTTCTGTCCAGCACAACAGTCAGAGTATAATATTACATGCTTTACACAATTTGGTAGGCATTCCAAATGGGTGAGCAAACATGAACCAATTTCCGCAGAGCCTCTAGCTCCTTGGGATTCATCCCAAAGGTAACAAGTGCCATCTTTTGTACCAAGGTCATAAACTGAAAGATTATAACACGCTAGCTTTCGCTTGTAAAATATTTGGCTAACAGTTGAACAAGGCGTATACAAAACTGCTTCTAGGTCAAATTTTGCAGCAAATATGGACTTATCAGCCTTTCCTTTTTGTTTGTCCATTTCTTTTTCTTGACGAGCTCTGTCCTTATTTTTTAGATGTTCCTGTTGTTTTTCTTTGTCTGTGTCTGTAATAATGTTCACTCTTTCTTTTTCTTGGTATGCATTACATTGTTCACAACTGTCCTTTTCTTGGCTTATGAAATGAGTAGTTATAATGGCTACAAAATACACGTCGGTATGTAATTTGAGAAGCAGGTTGTACAGCATCTGCTTGACATTTACTTTGTACAATTCATACATTTTGTTGATTGACAAGTCTTGTGATAAGAACAGTCGCTGAGAGTCTTTTCTTTTATAATGGCTTTGCATCACAGGAAAAGATTCAATATGCCTCTTTATGTAATTAGTTTTTTCTTCTGTAGTTTTATTTGCTGGCGTATGTTTGCCTCGCTTATCTGTTCCTTCAAATGACCCATGAACTTTCCTAGCAAGTGTACATCTGATCATTTTGTCACTTATGTCTAATGTTCTTAAAAAGAACTGCTTACAAACTCTCTGTAATGTATTTCCAACTGGTAGAAAGTATGAACGACTATTGTGCTTGTAGGTTTTAGCATACCTTTTACTTGTTGGTTTTACACTTACATGACGGCAAATAAAATCGCGTTTCCTGTCATATGTCATGCTTTCATGATAAAATGAATCAAAAAATTTTGCTCTGATACTTTCAGTTACATTTTCATCACATTTGTATCTACAATTTATGCAATTACTGGGCTTGACAGATTTTGCTTTCACAATTTTCTTAGTGCTTGGGGAAGTGTACTCTCTACCCATATTTCGTATTTTTTTGCGAATGTTTTTCTTCCACATCTTTGGATTTGACAAGCGTTTTCTGGTTTGTTTAATCTTTGGAGGTGACTTATATGTGGCAGATTTCCTTGGTGTTGCAGCATCATGCTTTACAGTGTCTGTTACAATTTTAACAGGTGTATCAGAACATACGTTTCTTTCACTTTTCTCTGGGGATGAATGCACGACTAATTTCAAAGCTGCATCGTAATGCTCGAACCCAGGAACAGCCAAATTTGCCAGAGAGATCTTTTCTAATGTGTCTAAGGGTTTTACTGAATTCATGTCTGACTCGATGTTTACCATGGGTTGTTCCAATTTACTACTGTATATGGTAATTGGCACCTGGTAGATATTTGCAACTGCCAGTGGAGCTATGTCCGATATCTCGTTATTCCATATACCGTCGTTTAATAGTTCATTTACTTTCAGTTTGAAATACTGAGACTTCTCCTCCTCTGTCTTGTTTTGTTCATGTTTTAAGTAACGTATGTAGTGATTTTCGTTTTCAAGTAAATGTTTGCATGTGTTCTGACGTAGTTCTTTGGAAGAAATTGTATCCATTAGTTGTATTGACACTGCGTTGAAAAAGCAATCACCATCTGCTGGTGTATGATGCTTTCTTAAGTGATTGCTTTGCAGCAAATTTGAAAGTCTGCTGTCATGGGACTTCTTTAAAATTTGATACAGTTTTTGTTGCCTTTTAGATTGCTGCGTTGCCTCATATATCTGTTGAGAATATGTTCTGGGGCTCCTCGAAACAGGCCCTTTTAATGTTGTTTCTGCTAACTGTCGTTTCAGGGGCCTGTTTCTCTTTCTAAACCACTTCTTTCTATGTTTTGATATGTCAATGACAGGTATGTCAATGTCTGACAAATTCGAATCAGAAGACGGAAAATCCTCCTTCTTAATAAAAAAGTCTTTATCGGCTACGTCATTATCAAATTGTTCATCATCCATTGCTTCTTCATGGTATTTTCTCTTATTGGCAATGTTTGATAAAGTTTTCAAGGGAATGCTATCTTCGGAATCGCTGCTTATTTTGTCATGCGGTACCCTTTTCATCTCACGTAACTTGTTCAAAGGTATGTTTTCTTCCGAGTCAGACTCGTCAACAAAATTATGTGTAGTACACGTAATCTGGTCATGTGTTATTTCTTTGTCTCTCTCAAAACTGTCACTAGTATTGGCAACTAAAGTGATATACCTTTCATCATCAGACCACTCATGTTGTTCTGCCATTGGAACCTAAAAAATAAAACTACTTATGAACTTATGACAAATACTTTAACTTTCATTTCAAATTCATCACGAAAACACGCCTATATAATTTGGACCCCCTTTAACCCCATATTTACATAGTAAAACTCGGGTTCACAGGGGTAGACAAAATTATCCTTATTTCTGCTCAGAAACATAGATTGTGGGTACTCGTTAGAGTTGCCTCATTCGGCGGTTCGAATGAGTAACCACAATTTATGTTTAAAACATAGATTGTGGGTACTCGTTAGAACCGCCTCGCCGAGGGGGTTTCTAACGGGTTCCCAAAATCTATGTTTGGAGCGGAATTATTAATTATGAAAACTATCAAAATGTTTATCAGTAAATTCTCATGTTTAATTTGGTGGTATTTTTTCCAATATATTTGTTTAGGCGCGTTTTCGTAATGCTGTAAGATGCACACAGCCTCAGCAGTGCCTTTCGTTTTTTTTTTCTAAGTTCCAATAACTTTGTAAGTGGGCAAACTGCACAGATGTTTTAGTGACTTCACTCCTTTCTAGTGGCATGAAAACATGTTTTCTTTTTTTTTTTATTTCAGTTACATGTGTCCAATAGCAAAAACATTTCATTCCAGGAACAATCTATACATGTGATAAAATTGTGTCAGAATATTTTAGATTCGCTCTTGTAATTACAGCCATAAGGGCTCATAAAAGAATAACAAGTTAATAGTGTGCTTTAAAAATTGGCATGAAATATAAACAGGAGCCATTTTGAAGTTTCAAGTTGATAAAGGCAAGAAAACACCATAAGATCACATATTCATATTTTTTATTTTATTGATTATAAGAATTCTTTTGTAGTCAATATCTGAAAACATTACAGCCATAAGGGCTTCTGAGGCATTTCATTCTCTAAACCTATGTACATATTTATAATTTCAGTATTAATGTTCATCAGTGAAAATGGGTAGTAAATTTTGTATATTTGTAAGAAAAAATGTCAGGTTTACTTACCTGTGTGATGCTTCAGAGTCCTACAATCTTTTCACAGAGTAATTTAACTTATAATGTTAATGTGTACTGTTTTGGAACCAAATTTCAAGTGGTGTGTCGACTGCTGCTCCAGTAACATAAACAGAGATGCTATCTTGATATAAATCTCCAAGTATAAACAGTTTCTAAGCATAGACAGCACTTGATATATACAACAGGTGTTCAATATTTATGTTTTCCTGGAGTTTGTTATTGAGCCCTTTTTGCTGTATAATATTGCTGTTGATTCCTTTTGGCATGCACAATTATGATCATTGGCTGATGAGCCCTTTGGGTTTGGAAGTTTTTTTACCAAAAACAGAGAGGTACAATTTCAGGCATGTCATACCTGAAAGATATATAGGTAACAAATCAATCTGGCCAAAAAACTCATTTTTGACGATTTTTGTTGATGAGCCCTTCTGGTTGTTAATAGGCGATGTGCAGTTGCGCGTATCAGCAAAAAGCAAGTTAGGAGTTAGGTGAGGTTACGAGAAAGTGTTACTTAAAAGATAAAGAGCTGATAAAGAAACATTTTCATGGATTATGGCACTGGATGGTGATGGTTGCATATGAATTAGCTCAACGAATCCAGGTCAGTGCACATGACAGCATAATAGGTAAAGATATAACCTTGTCCGGTGACCTGTGACTTTAGGTTTCAATTTTCTATTTGATGTAATACAACTAGGAACTAGAAGTCTCGGCTCACCTAACAAGGTTACATTTATTCCTGTACAATAGCCAAGGGAAAAAAAGTTGTACCAACAGTAATTGGCGATTTTGGGGATTTGAATGTAATTCGTGGGATTCATCCTTTAAGTTGTATTTAAATAGTGGATATATTAGGGCAGGGATATCTCGAGATACACAGGTTTGTAAAAATGTATGCACATCTCTTCAATGGACGACTACATAGGAAAACATGTAATCTTGTCCGGTACTCGAGGCTTCTGTTTCCCAGCTATATTGCGTCAAATAAAAACAAGAAAACATTGATGCAAAGCATCAATACGCCGGGAAACTAATCTGTCATGCATTACTTAGCTCCCTATAGATCGTAGTATAGTGAAAAAATGTTATAATTTATGAAAGGTTGTAATTATATAAATTATCGCAATATTCAACGATAAAAAACATTATAGACGTTATCAGAGCTATGTAAAAAAAAACAAAAAAAACTTATGATCGTCTGTTTTCTAGCCCGCATACATAATTACATGTCGCCATCCATAACCTAGGCTGAACATACTATATCCGAAATCATCTATGTAGCAGTGTTTCGTTCTTTTCTCCACTCATAACGTTTTCTTTCGGCCCAAATCTTTCCATGCTTGAACATCAAATTAAACTGTATTATTAAACCAGCTTATAATCTGTTCGATTTGAGAATGCATATTTCCAATCGTTAACAAAGAAAAATATATTTTGTTTCTTCTTCGTAGTACGACGAAAAAAAAAAAATAAAATGAAAAAAATTCAAACGTGTACGAATATTGACAGCAACAAGCTCATTTCAGGTCGAATGGTCAAATTGGGGCTCCTACGGGAAAACTGCCCATTCCGCTTTTAAATGAGCAAAACCCACATTGCTACATTCATTCTACACAGTACTTCCCCCCCTTTTTTTTTTTATTTCACTTTGTTATCAATAGTACAGTTCTCTGCTGCAAAAGTGTGACTTTGAATAATAATAATAATAAAAATGTGGGGCTGAATAGTTATATATAACCCCACTAAGAACCCCATAGAACTGGAAAAAAACCAATGTTCTCCAAATGCATACGCATTTTACAAAAATAACCTCAAACAGATACGCCAGGCTCCAGCCCGGCGTAAATAAATTCAGACGTCACCTGTAACCGGACAAGGTTATATTTATGATTATTGTAAACGAATGTGTTGCAACCAAAGGCGCCATATAACAGAGCATATAATTAAAACTTCAATGAATCGAACACCTTTGGGTCGTTTATCGTATTTGGTTGATTCGAACTCGTTTATGAGTCCCTAGGGATTTTCTTTTTTTTTCCAATAGCTCAAGAAAACAAATAATATGAAATGAAATAAATAGTTGTTACCTATGAAACGAGCTTAGCATTTATATTATATGCTCTATTTTTTTTTATTTATTTATTTATTTATTTTTTTTTCATCAGGTATGCAAAGTCACGGACAAGACAAAGACAAAACCTGTTTAAACGTAGGTCCAAGGCAAATTGCATAACATCGAACATTTTTTTCCCGTGAAATTTTATACATTAGTGAGTCACCGGGTATAGGTATACGATACTCTTGTACTGCCTTGAATGACAAGTCGGCCTTTATAGCGACGTGGTAGAGTGTCCACCTGTCACGCGGACGGCCCGAGTTCAATTCCCGGTCGAGGCATTACTTTTTGTTTACCTGTTACAAGTGTATAAATAAATATTTCTTCTTATATTGAAAAGAAATTATACATGTGCCCCGAAAATTTATTTTTAAAGGCTTATTTCGTCAAAAAAACAAAAAAAGAAAAAGAAAGAAAGAAAAAAAACAACAACTTTATTTCTCCTTTTAGTTATACCGCAAACGATCAGCTGATCGCCAGTCAACTGAAATAACCGCATATCCTAGATTTATCATTTTGTCAGGGATAAATTCTTTTCCATGCATAATTCCTGTTATGTGCTGTAGGAATGTAATCCATGTTTTATGGCAAAATTTCAGTATTTACACTTAAATACGCAAAATGTTGTTTAATGCGAGAGAAGCTGACTGGCTTTCCATGTTTGCAGCGGAGCGTATCTGATCATCATATTTTTCGGAAACCAGGCTGGCAACGGACATAAATTCGCGTTGGTTTTCGGGTTCAACATTAAGCCGATACCCTCCGCTGTAGATTTCGGAGACCAGTCAGCTGCCGCATGCGAATTCTTCTGCATAGAATGTGAGAGACTCACGATACCTATAGTACGAGCTTAAGCTTCTCCATCTGCTGAGCAGGTGGCGACCTGCTTCGCAGGTCGCTTTAGCTCGTTATTAAAGGATACTTCAGGTTTTTTTTTTCTTCTTATTTTATCATGAAAATTGTTTTATGTGCTCATTTAAATTGCCCTATTGAGGCGATTGTAATGGGTACACTCTACTTAACATTTTTTAGAAGATAGAAAAGTCATCTATAAAATATCTACATTTGTCTCCTTACTTGGCGCTATGATTAACTTCCATGGGACGATTTATGTAGGTCTAGGACAAATTTCGATGGTCCCAAAGATGTTCGAATCATTCAAGTTTGACTGCATATAGTAATGGATGTATTAATTTCTGTCGTATGTGCGAATACAATCGGAAGTACTGTTTGTGTATCTAACAACAACAAGACAGAGTGCGTCACGAAAACACGCCTATATAATTTTGACCCCCTTAAACCCCACTTTTATATAGTAAAATTGGGGTTTACAGGGGTATATATTATTTTTCTTATTTCTGCTCAAAAACTTAGATTGTGGGTACTCATTAGAACCGCCTTGGCAAAGCGGTTCTAACGAGTACACACAATCTATGTTTTGAGCAGAAATAAGAAAATTATCAGTATTTTTCATCTGAAAATTTTCATTTTTTGGTGGTAAAAATTTCAGTATATTTGAATAGGCTTGTTTTCGTAAAGGTTAGGCTTTGATAAGACTTTAAGGCTTTGATTATAGGTTTCGTGAGCAATTTTATCATTCGTAAAACAATACCGTGAGCATAAAGACACCCAGGAAACGCCGCAATCACAGTTTCCTGGTATCCATTACTAATTACAATAGGTTATTACTGGAGTTCCACTTAACAACTACCATGGCTTTTATATATTTTACAGTCATAACAACTGTTTGTTTATTCTTTTCTTTCGTCAATAGATATCACACAATACATGGCAACCTTTGATTACATCAAAGTTTGGACAGGTACAGGTAATCGTGAGGTATGGCGAAAAGCATAAACAAAACGCGGATGCAACAAAATAAAGCCGGAAAAAAAGATGGCTGTAGATGGCAAACGGATATGATGATATAAAACAAAAGAACATAAGTATTATGACAACTTTCGTAGAATATAAGATCAATATTTTGTGTAGATGTGATTTGGGTTTGACTGCGCGCGCATGTGTGTGTGTGTGTGTGTGTGCGCGCGCGCGCGTTTTATTTTCACACACACACACACACACTGCTTTTTCAAAAATAATACGTTGAAGATTTTACCTTGGCATACAAATAAGGACACTTATTCACCATGGGTGTCTCCGCCAAACATTGATTTACTTCTCGTGTAATGCCTATGAGACAAAGATCAAATTACTTCCGCCCTGTCAATGTGTCGACCTTTGTTTCGTCTGTCCTGGATATTTAGAGAATGGATGTAAGTACCGTAAGAAGTGACTTCCACATTCTTTAATATTCTTCGTAAACAATGTAACCCTTATTCATGTTCTTTAAACATTTCAGATACATAGCGAACTAGCAGCAATGGGGCTGGCGTCTTTTGGTCTTGTAATAGCGCTGATCCTTGCTTACTATTCCGTATTTAGGCCTTCTAATGAATCATCAATATTGACTGATCATCTTGATGAGGAATATGACTACATTGTCGTCGGTGCCGGCTCTTCAGGTTCCGTTGTTGCTTCAAGACTTTCAGAAGACGAAGACAAGAAAGTACTCCTTCTTGAAGCTGGAGGCCATTATGACGAAAATCCATTGTTTCATATTCCCGCTGCCTTTTTCAGTTTGCAACATACTGAACACGACTGGGCGTATTACACAGAGTCTCAAAAAGTTTGGCCATTTGGCCTCATGGAAAAGTTCTAGGCGGAAGTAGCATCACAAATGGCATGATTTATACAAGAGGATCACGGTTTGACTATGACGAATGGGAGAGGAATGGGTGTTCTGGCTGGGGTTATAATGACGTACTGCCATACTTCCTAAAATCTGAAGATATTCAAATTCCTGAGTTTATGTCGTCCATTTACCACTCTTCGGGTGGTCCTTTGGCTGTTAGTAGCAGCAGGACACAATTAACTGATCATTTTATGCAAGCTGGAAAAGAAGCGGGTTATAACATCACTGATTACAATGGGGAGGACCAGGAAGGTTTTAATCTCGTTCAGCAGACCATCAGACACGGTATTCGCAGTAGCACAAGTTTGGAGTACTTGGGACACACTGCAAATAGAAATAATCTGCATATTGCTGTCAGGAGGTTCGTGACAAAGATTGAAATTATAAATAAAAAGGCAACAGGTGTGTTTGTTATACGGAACGAGAGAAAGCATTACATTAAAGCTAGAAAAGAAATAATACTTTCTGCAGGAGCCATCAATTCTCCACAAATTTTGATGCTAAGTGGAGTTGGTCCAAATAACCACTTATCATCTTTGGGTATTCGTGTAAATGCTAATCTTCCAGTTGGTCAGAACCTGCAGGACCACCAGCTAGCTTTCCTATTTAATAAGATAAACTTTCCCTACAGTATTACCGAGAGTATGTATGAGTCATGGTGGACAAAGTTTAGATACACTGTATTGGGGACAGGACTATTGGCTGAAAGCTCTTCGGGAGGATTTGGATTTTTCTACAGCGATAAAGCACAGCGAGAAAAAAAGTATACTGATGTTCAGTTCGCATTTTTAAGCGTCTTCGCGGATTCAAACTACTTCAACTTTAAAGATGAGGTTGTTAAAGAACAGCTGGCAAAAGGCCCAAATGAACATGGATTCACAAGTGCTGTTATTCTTACACACCCGGAAAGTAAAGGCACTATCACACTTAAAAGTGATGATCCGTTCGACTACCCTGTGTTAGACCCACAATACTTGACAGATCAAAGGGACGTAAAGAAATTTATTGCGGCTCTAAGAATTTGGGAAAAATTTATAGAAACACCAACAATGCAAGGATTAGAAGCAAAGGTAGAACACGCTAAACTATCAATCTGTTCTCAACATGTGTTTCGTTCGGATGCTTTCTGGGAGTGTGTAACACGTAATCTCGCGATGACTGCTTCCCATCAGTGTTGCACTTGTAAGATGGGAGCCAGAGAGGATGCAACATCTGTAGTAGATCCACAGGGTCGCGTTAAAGGTATAGACAGTCTACGTGTTGTCGACGCATCGATTTTTCCTAATGTTACTAAAGGTAACACTAATGCTCCAACTATCATGGTAGCTGAAAAGATATCTGATATCATTAGGGGAATCGATAGTGTAAAGGAAATCAGGAATAAACTTAAGGTTATAATATGAGACGCGACATGAGTAAAGGTACCTTTGGGATACATGCAAAGAGACTGATCAAGAACGTTGATATACTTTGCTATGTTCTACAGTATCCAATGATTCTATAATGAAACAAGTCTAATGTGGGCCTTCGCTTTCCGCACATACCCGAAGGCATGTTTTCTCAGGGTGCGGCCAAAGTTATAGTATGTCATCGTTGACAACAGTAATATTGTTTCTTGCAGCAACTTACACATCTAAGAAAAAAGTATCGATGCATTTAATACATCAATACATGTGGTTTTGGACTGTTACGTACCTTATAGCATAAACTGTTTCCTTAAAACATGCGCGAATACAAAATATTAAGATACACGTAGCTTTGCCTCTGGAGTAAGATAATTCGATACGAAATATCGGTTTTCTGCCTTGTTTTACACGGAAGAAAACGTTTAGTGGCCCTGCATCTGTTTTTCAGAACAATACTTTTCTGAAAAGATGTCTACCCTACAAGGGATCTTCTCTAATGGGCTCTCTTTTAGAAAAGTTTTTTTTTTTTTTTTTTTTTTTTCCAGAAGGGGACAAATGAATTCTGTCATAGTTGCCTTCCATGAGTTTTCCATTTCTCTTCCCGAGTGTACGATATAAACCTAAGATGTTCAACACGTTTTAGATTGAATAACCCCCAACACACACACACACACACACACATACACACACACACACACACACACACAGACTGTGTATTAGAAGAATCAATCCCAATTTTAGGTATATTAGGTAATGCGATTTAGATATTCCTAGAGAAAAATAGCTAAACTATTTGCAAACAATGGAGACTTTTATCAAATTCCGCATTCTGCAGCCTCTGATCTGGGTCTGCAAGTTTGCCAGTTAGCCATTATGTAGGCCTTAAGACTAAAATGGGTTAAAGACAATGTCTTGTCTTTCAACAAATCATGGCTCTACTGTTGTTTTAATACAAATAAACGTAGTTTAACAATTACTTTCAAAATGTATGCAAAAATTAGAGCTTACTTAAGAGGGTAATTTAATAATATTTCTGGAATATCTTATTTTTTTTTCTTTATAAATCATATGCTGTAGGTACTCATTAGAAGCGCCTTGGCCAGGCGCATCTAACGAATACACACAATACGTCTAATGGGGGAACTAGAGAAAATTATCTCAGAATAGTCATCAGATACTCCTTCTTGAAGGGAAAACAATATTGGTGAAGAATGTATCTGTAATACATCACGAAAAAACAACTAACCTACTATAATATCGACCCCCTGAAACCCCAATTTTATATAGTTAGCTGGGGTTTACAAGGGTATACACTATTTTTTCTTACTTCTGCTCAAAAACATAGATTGGGGGACTCAGGTACCCACAATTTATGTTTTGAGCAGAAATATGAAGAAATATCAGATTTTTTTTTATCTGAAAACGTTCCGGTTTTGGTGGTGAAATTCCAAATATATTTAAATAAGTGTGTTATCGTAATGAACGCTATTATTCAAGGTGCATTTTGATACAAATTTGATCAAAATTAATTAAACAGTAAGTAAGGTATCAAGGTATAAACTTATTAAAATTGCTTTTTTGGTACCGCCATTTTGAATATTAAACGAGGCTTTATGACGACATGAAGCTTTAAGTATGAAAGTTTAAATAAATACTAGTTGCAACATAATGTGACCTCTATATTTGTGTATGTAGTTTTTCATTATATATAGATTTTGCTTGAAACTGCATTATTTGCTATCAGAAAGAATAGTTTAATTAGAATCTGGAAATGCTTAGAACCTCATTGAACATTCAAAATAGTGGCGCCTTCGATAATGGTTTTGAAATATTTAAACGTATTTGATTTCTTTCGTCTTTATCTGAATTAAATAATATTTACCTCAAATGCATGATCTTTCTTGATATTGCATCTCAGATACATTCTTAAACCAAGCTTGCGTTTATCTTTAATTCAAAGGTAAATACAAAACGCCATGCCTCTTTCCTATATTGTATAAATTTTATCATCATCTTTATAACAGCTGTATAGGCGATATATTCACACACGTATTGCCCAAATGCATCATATTATGCTTTGTACTATTCAAGTCACTACTTATCATTATAAATGAGTTGGGTCACGGCATTTCTTACACTATTCCAGGCCCTGAGGTTATAAAACTTTTTTCCTGCTCATCTCAACTGAGCATGGAATTTCACTTGGTCATTAAAATAATAATAATAATAAAAATACCAACAATTAAAACTTTTATCATGTTCAACTCAGCTGAGCATGCTCAGCTGAAATGAGCATGAAAGAAGTTTTAAAAATTTGTCAGTAATTTAAGATTTATCAGCAAAATATATTTCATGCTCAGCTGAGTTGCGCATGAAAAAAGTTTATAACCTCGGGGCCAAGCGTGCCCAGCGAATACTCAAATCAGCATGCACAGCGACGTGAAGAAACATTGTCAGAACAGAAACTCCGAGATAAAAATCCTAATCAGATATCAAAAATGCAATTGCTGCCTTGTGTTTTTGCTCTTCTTATATGATTGCTAAGGAAAACCCTAATCAGAATGCAAAAAATGCAACGACTGTTTTGGGTTTTTGCACTTCTCATATGATTACAAGCTAATGCATCTTTTGCTGAAGTTGGAACACTCTGTATAAAAGTCCGGCCTGAAATTACAACTGTTCCATTGATACTAATTCATTCAAGCTGAATTTTACTTTATAACTCAATCACTTTGGGTTAATATTGAATCGTAAATTTTATCTAGTTTTTTTAATTACAGATTTAAGAAGCAGTCAGGCTGCTTTTCCTAAGACAAATACAACTGTTTCAATGATACTTTTCCGATATCAGCAGGCACGCGCGCAACCGTAATATTGGCTTTATGGTGACCATTTACGCCTAGTTTTAGTTACTACATAGTCAAAATATATGATAATATTTCTGCTTGTGACATTTTAATGATCACTCGATGAGAATCTCTTCTGGAAAGAAATTTTGACGAATGAAACTGCTTTATTTTTTCTGAAAAAAAAAAACAAACATCGGCAATCATTCTGCCCTGTAAACGTAAACAACAAATTTCTGCCATCCAATAGGAACGAGAGGTTTCGAATGGTGTTTAATGTGTGACGTAGAGCTTAAAGGTCTATAGTTATATGATATGGAACACACACTCGCACATTTTGTCCATAATAGATGATTTATCATATCATTTCGTTTCATTTGTCCCAGATTCCCTGCTTTTCTAATATTTATAATGTCTAAAGACAAAATACAACTATTCTGAATTATGGATGGACTGGGAGTGCGGTAAAAGTGAGAGTGGAAAAACACACAAACCAGTCAGGGTCTTTTATAATGCCGAGATCACTAAATATGAACCGAGGCACAACATGTTCTACACGATTGTGTCTCGCGAAGACTTAGACCAGCTTGTTATTCCATATAAGACCCTATCAAGGTGAACAATTGACTCCTCCGTCAGGCAGTTATAACCACACCCAAAGTGAATTTCCTTAGACAAACTTTGTATTGATATACCTGTGCTTACCTGTAAAAAGCACTTGTTGATTTGTTTGTCTAACTAAAAACATTGTCAATTACTTTATTAGCTATTTTGAATGGTCAGTTGCGGTTGTCAGTTAAATGGTCAAGTGACTTGACGGAGGAGTCAATTCCATTTTGTCTTTAAGTTTAAGACACCGTCAATGTGACAATGTCATTTTGTCTATACAGTGAAGACGCTGTATTAATGTATAGACAGTACAAGTCTGTCTATACAGTTAAGACGCCATCAGGTTGTCAATGTCATTCCGCCTGTACATTTAAGACGCCATCAAGGTGACAATGCCATTTTATCAATATATTTAAGACGCCATCAGGGTGATACTAAAAGTCAAAAAGGTTTGCCTTTGGAAACAAAGAACACATTTAATTAAGAAAATTGGAGACTCGGTTTGATTGAGTCTCTTCATATGCAAGACTGTAGTTTGCGAGGCTGCATACGCCCCCCTAGCGCCGGCTTGAGCGGTATTCGACTTTCACAATAATCAGGATGGGCTAAATGATAATGACAATGTCATTTTGTCTCTACTTTGAAGACACCATCCAGGTGACAATGCCGTTTTGTTTAT
Organism: Anodontia alba; assembly: GCA_964016985.1. Taxonomy (NCBI): domain Eukaryota; kingdom Metazoa; phylum Mollusca; class Bivalvia; order Lucinida; family Lucinidae; genus Anodontia; species Anodontia alba. Next base: position 39,750,265 of record OZ024832.1, on the reverse strand, counting down.
ACATTTTAGACGCTACCAGGGTGACTATGTCGTTCTGTCTATACATTTAAGCCGCCCTGAAGGTGACAATGCTATTTTACCAATAAATTTAAAATGCCACCTGGGTGGCAACTTCATTCTGTCAAAAAAAATTAAGACGCAATCAGGATGGCAATGTCGTTTGATCAATATATTTGGGACGCCATCAGGTTGACAATGCCATTATATCAGTTCATTTAAGATGCCATCAGGGTAAAAATGCCATTCTGTCGATACATTTAAGACGCACTCAAGGTGACAATATATTCAAGACGCCATCAGGGTGACAATGTCATTCTGTCAACAAATCTTAGACACTGACAGGGTGACAATGTCATTCTGTCTACATATTTAAGAAGGCGTAAAGGTGAAAATGCCATTCTGTATATACATTTAAGATGTCAGTAGGGTGAAAATGTCATTCTGTCTGTAGATTCAAGATATCATTAAGGTAACAATTGCGTTCTTTCTCTACATTTAGGACGCCATTAGGGTGACAATGCCATTTTGTCAATACCTTTCAGGCACCATCAGGGTGGCAATGTCATTAGCTCGCCAGTGCGAAAGTACAGCAAGAGCTATTGCACTATCCTCGGCGTCGGGGTTGGCCTCGGCGTGCGCGTTGGCGTCGGCGTTAACAAAGATGTCCAGGTTTTAACTCAAGGTTATCAAAACTTTATATTTCATAATCCTCAGACGGATTTACTTTATACTTGGTATGATTATAAATGTTGGTACAATATTTTATTCAGCACTATCCACACCCCTGCTGATGCCCTAAAGGTCAAGGGCACAGACAGAAATTTGCCTTAACAAAAAGTTAAAGTTTCACGTCAAAGATTTGTAGAACTTATATTTTTCTAAATCCTCAGATGGATCTACTTTATATTGAATATGATTATAGATGTTGGTCCAAAATTTTATTTCGCATTGTTTACACTCCTGCTTATGACACGGAGGTCAAGGTCACGGACTTAGAAAATTTATGTTTAAGTTTTTGCATCAAAGTTTTTAATCCCTCGTAATCTCTAATTCCTTGCATGGATTTACTTTTTATTTGGCATGATTATAGAAACTGGTAGAACATTTATTCGGCGCTATCCCCACCAATACTTATCAACAAAAGGTCATGGTCACTGACTTAGACACCAGCACAGTGGTGCAGTGGTAGAGCGTCCGCTTTTGGCCGGGAGGTTGCGGGTTCGATCCCCGGCCGGGTCATACCAAAGACTTTAAAAATGGTACTAGCTGCTCCTTTGCTTGGCGCTCAGCATTAAGAAAGTAGAGCCAGGGATCGGAACTGGTCAGCTCAGTGTCAGTATAATGTGTCTGGTGGTGATATTTCAGTGAGGCAGCACTCTAAAAGTAGGCATTGAGCTCCCTGCCACATCCAGACACCGTCGCGATATGACTGAAAGATTGTTGAAAGCGACGTTAAGCCAAAATCAAACAAACAAACACTGACTTAGACCCATACTTATCAACAAAAGGTCATGGTCATGGACTTAGAAATTTATTTTAAAGTTTTCCGTCAAAGTTTGCATTTTCTCTTAATTTCTAAATCTTTGCATGGATTTACTTTATATTTTGCATCAGTGTAAAAATGTCATGCTATCAATACATTTAAGACGCCATCAGGGAGACAATATCATTCTATCAATACAATTAAGACGCCATCATGGTGCCAATGACGTTCTATCAATAATTTTAAGACGTATTCAGGGTGACAAAGTCGATCTGACAATACACTGAAGACCCCATCAGGTTGACAATGCCGTTATGTCAATATATGTATGACGCAGAGTGACAATGCCATTTCGTCAATATATTGAAGACGCCATTAGGGTGGCAATGTCAATACATTTGGAACGTTATCCGATTGACAATGTCATTCGCTAAATATATTCAAGACGTCATCAGTTTGACAATGCAATTCTGTCAATAAATTTGGGAACCAAGGTGCTGACAATGCTACTTTGTTTATATATTTAAGATACTATCAGGGTCACAATGTCATACTGTAAATACATTATGACACCATTGTAGGGCGACGATATCCAATACGCCATCAGGTTGACAGTGCCATTCTGCCAATACATTTAAGACGTCATCAGGTTTACAATGATATTCTGTCCATGCATTTGATGCCATCAGATCGACAATGTCATTCTGTCAGTACATTTAAGACGTCATAAGGTTGACAGTGCCATTTTGTCGATACATTTGACGCCATCAGTGTTACTATGTCATTCTGTCGATACATTCATGACAACTGTATATAATTAGTGGTAAAATCCTTGTTTATAACCGTACTATATTCAGCTGAAAGACGGGTATCAGAACAAACTAAACAATATCCTGATTAATACATTGTACCCTAAAATATTGCCGAAAAGTACAGGCCATAACTCCATAACTCTTTTAGTTTATAGTCTACACTATTTGTATAGGCATGTTGTTCTGACATTTTGAGGTAAATACGATAACCAAAATGAACCATGGAAAATATTCACCTTTTCTGTACCAAAGCTAAGAGATTTCGATACACTTGTTTGAATTTCTGTCATTTACGTGTACACCACGTATTTCTGTTTAAAACTTGCGTAATGGTCATACTGACATAGCTGCGCTTTTTGTGAGGAAGATAAGATACGGTAAAATTCAAACTTCGAATTTCTCACTTAACCTAATATCATATAATATTTCAAAACTAAAAGCAACACGCTTTTTACTCTTTCAGTTTTACACAATTCATTACGAAACCACGCCTATTCAAATATATTGAAAATTTCACCACCAAAAAAGGAAAATTTTCAGATAAAAAATTCTGCTATTTTTCATATTCCTGCTCAAAACATAGATTGTGGGTACTCGTTAGAACCGCCTCGCCGAGGCGGTTCTAACGAGTACCCACAATCTATGGTTTTGATACAATATAAGAGAAATAATGTATACCCCTAAATAAAAGTGGGGTTTAAGGGGGTCAAAATTGTATAGGTATGTTTTCGTGATGTTGACCTTTGAGCTAAAGATGTGAATTAAGCAGTTCACCTTTTTGTTATTATTTCATAATTATTGAGTGCGAAGTGGAGAAATGCTAGAATTCATAAACAAGTTTTACGGGAATAGATGCACATTCAGCGGAATGATCCCTGTTAAACCTGTTTTCGTCCCCTTCTGTAATTAACCCTGATCTCAAAGGGGAAAAATGGAGCAAATGGCGAAAAGTTCACAAAATATATATCAAGTACTTAAAATGTGGTCTTCAAACAGGAAATATATGAAGTGTTATTTAGCCGCACCATAAGAAAACAAATACAGTCGACCCTCGTTATCTCGAAGTCTAAGGGACTCTCTGTAATACTTCGAGATATCCGTGCTTCGACTTATCAGACTTATAGGAAAAAATAAATAGAACAACCACATTTCACAAATGAATATGTAATTTGACTCCTGAAGTTAGAGATCTATTAAAAGTATTGTGGAAAAGAGGAGAAATTGCTCCTAAGGAGCAATTTCTCCTCTTTCCCACAATATTTTGTTATCTGTTGTTGGATTTTCATGTTAAATCAGGGACCAGATTTTCACTTCGAGATAAGTGGTTATTCGAGATAAGCGAAGTCGAAATAACGAGAGTCGACTGTATCTTAGTTTAATATTATGTGTGTTTCCAAACTGTTTACGGATTATCCATGCTTCATACAATGTACATATATTTACACACAGGGAAATCGAAAAAAAGTAATTTATGTACGGGTAATATAATTATTGGGTTCGTTGAATCTGTGTCATTTAATGTCTTTGAAATAGTTCATGTTTTACACAGTTACATGTTTGTAATAAGCCTAGTTTTATTGTCATTTTTGTATTTTATATAACTCTCACAGGTACAGGACAGAAAAATCAAAAAAAAAAAAAAAAAAAAAAAATCAGCCACCCGTGGTAAAATGTAATCAAATCAATCATCTGTGGTAAGGAGGCAAATGATGATAATATAGGGACGTCGTTTCGATTATGTAAAAATATGGTGTGTTAAGTGTACTTATTAGCTCCTAATGAGTATACACAACATGCATTTTATGATAAATTAAGAAATTCTCCCAAAATATTTGTTTTCTTGACCTGCCCTGTGTCGGAACAATTTCCTAGAGACTCAAAAACGAGTCAGCTTGGGTAATCGTGCCATCTGTGTTAGAGCCATTGACGTTTATTGTATTTTGTTTCTACGCTGATGTATACATTCAAAAAATGAATTTTATAGAGTTAAAATAAAATATATCTATTCCTCTCCGTTATGAATATACTATATAAATTGTGACGGAAAAAAAAAACTGTATAAGCAAGCACTGAAATAACTATTTCAGTACTTAGCAAACAAAACATCACATATTATGCCATGTTTTTTGGGTACATACCCAGCGGGCACATGACTTTTATACAACGTCGAATCAACGTCGATGCAACGTCATGACGTTGCAACGACGTTGATTCGACGTTGTATTAACCCCATTGTGGTCGCTGGGAATGATATTCAAAGAAAAGTAATCTGGATGTACACGCAGTTCTATGTGATTCTATGCAATTATGCTTACTATAATGGGACATTTTACTTAAATGTGTGACGTGTGCTTGAGATTACTGGATAATCCTGGTAGATCATCCGGCATTTTGACCTGGTTGAATTTTTTTTTGTACATCCACCCCCATCTGAAAAAGGCCTAATCTAAAACAACAAAACAATAAAAATAAATTAAAAAATAAATAAATAAATAAAAAAAAATGAATAAATACATAATTATACTCTCAATGGGAGTTTTTCCCCTTTCAAAGTAGATTCATTTGCAGAAGAGACTAAATCTATTTCGATAGAGTTATATTGACACAGAATGACACTGTCAACCTGATGTGGCACTCCAAATATATTAAAGAATAACATTGTGTCTGAACCAGCGCATCACAAAACCTACAATAAGATTTGTGCGGCCAGCGAAGACTCAGATCAGCCTGCGCATCCACGCAGTCAGATCAGATTCTTCGCTGATCACAAGTGCCTACTACGGCCTCCGGACTATCCAAAGAGGGATAAATGAGTACCCTTGCCTTACCGGATGTACATGTTTGTACAGGCTGATACCCAGCTAGCATCTACATAAATCTATAGCGGGCCATTATCGGCCCGTCAGGGCAGCTGACGGGCCGATAACGGCCCACTATAAATTTATGTAGAATGCTTACTGGGTATGAGTCAATGATTGTCACACGGGTCTTATTGTAGGTTCTGTTGCGCATTGGCTCATCTCTAATTGAAAGAGTATCAATTCCTCTTGTTTCAAAGCATCAGCTATCCAGACTCTTTAACGTTTTAAGTGATATATATTGAAATTCATAATCACGGCTGCTGATCTCCGCACGCACGACACCGTGTTGAAAATCGTAAGGAGACCTACCGGAGGTGGTTGCGGAGAGCCAGTTTAGGTAGCGTTGAAGGTGGGTGTCAATGAAATGAAGGCTGACATTTTGGCACGATCGCTGATGTCCAAATTAGGGCGATGTAATTAACTCTTCCATTTAGTCTCCATATAATTGGTCCGGAATGGTAGTCCTTTAAGCGAATACGGAACAAAACTCAAATTTCTCCTGATGCAAGGGTGGTCAGATTTGCTATTTTGGTAACAGACAGGCATGTAAACCTTCACTTCTTGAAGACATTACAAACCTCTGGTGAAATACAACACCGTTTCAGTGAAGGTTTAACATGTGAGTGTCTAGTTCAAAAGAAAATATAGTGCATTCTTTAGCCATTGCACACAATCTAGGCATTTTATTGACGGCCGGTACATAATGAGAGCGGTGGCGAGTAAAGAGATATGTAGTAATTGAGATGAGCGTGGGTTTTCAACAAGAAAGATAGGAAAAGGGTCATAATGAAACTAAATTGAAAATTAGGATTCAGGAATACATTTGCCAAAACTGGATAGAAATCATACGTACAACGCGACCACTAGAATAAAATACGATATTGAAAACTATATATTTTCTCAATCACCTGATTCCATTTTCTATTCTACTTATAACAGGCAAAGGATTTGTTTCAATGTTTCACAACCAAATCGCTGCAATCATATTAATGAGAAAAGAAAGAAAGAAAAAAAAAAAAAAAACAGCTTAGGAGAGGGCAAACCCTATCCCCTCCCCCACTCCACTCCCCCACTCCCCCACCACCACCCCACCCCCCCCCCGCCCCCCCCCCAAAAAAAAATGACAAAAAATAAATAAATAAATAAATAAATAAATAAATAATAAATAAATAAATAAATAAATAGAATAATAATAAAAAATAAATAAATAATAAAATAAAATAAAAAAACAACAACAAATAAATAAATAAAATAAAATTATTTCAGTGCTTTACTGGAAAGTGTCGTTTAAATATGCATTTTGTTTCTTTCTTAACAACAAAACAAAAAAAAACAACAAAAAAAAAACAGAAAAAAAAAAGAAAAAGAAAAAAGAATGCTTGCTATGGCAACCAGAAAATAATGTGTATGGGAATTCGAAAGAAGAAGAAGAAGAATAAAAAAAAAAACAAAGAAATATCCAAAGTTTAGTTTTAATTGCTTTCTTAATGTCTGAGAAGATGCACTTTACTTTTTTTCCGTATACGTCTATTGAATATTTCGGTTGCGATGGCAACCTATCATAAATGCCAAACGACACACACACACACACACACACACACACACACACACACACACACACACACACACACACACACACACTGTCTCTCTCTCTCTCTCTCTCTCTCTCTATCTGTCTGTCTCTCTCTGTCTCTCTCTCTCCCAATTTAAACCGTTCCAATGATTTTGAAGGCGACGTCGTTTAAGTGTCTTAAAATACATACGTACGGATAGAAAAAAATGGCAGCACAATCTAACGGGATAGACTTACTGACGACGGGCAATAACTGGTCTGTATACATCACCATTAACATGATAAACAAAACTCAAGTGTTAAATTAAAAAAAAAAAAAAAAAAAAAAAAGCAAAAAAAAAACAAAAAAAAACACCTACTCTGACATATTTAAGTTCATACAATGACTGTGCCTAGCGGAAAAGCAGTTTGACATATGTAAACACGGAAGGTAAAACATAGCTCCAGATAAAAGGGGTATTGTGAAAAGTCTTTTCGTGTTTCTCCTAGGAAACACACGTTGTTGGTATTCATTAGAAGCGCCTCGGCGAGGCGCTTCTGAAGAATACCACGTTTTTCTTTTTTTGTGAAGATATAACAAACTTATTAACAATTTGGGTTGATAAAGCACAGTATCTGCAGCTATGGTAACATCAGTTTGCGTACCCAAGCAATTTGATTGCTTACAAAGTAACAAGATAATGTGGACTGAGCGTAATGTCAGATTAAGTATGTCGCTGTCATCAAACCGGAACGAGAATGTAGATATTAGTAAAACGTACCTTACTTTGTTCGAGCAACGTCGCGACAAAACTGATATTCGATCATAATTTTATGCGAACTACACATGCGCAAATGCGCCAATCAAACTGTTAAACTATGCCTTGAGAACGACTCAGACATTCCCAGATAGTTGGGATACACAGACTGACCCGGGCATGTGTTCGCATATGCGAACATGCTTCGTTTCATGTTGTTCGTTTGTTTCGCGTATGTTTAAGGTGACTAGATTCACTTGGCAGATTTGCTGACAGGGGAGAGAGTCTTTTATGACAGCCCGTTTGCTTCCATACATACCCGACCCTTCTGAAAAAGAGTCTACTCTAAAAAGAAAGAATGAGTTTCCCACGGAAGCAAATGTTTTCCTTTTAGAACAGACCAATTTTCAGAAGTAGGCCAACAATTTCGACACAGTTGCTTTCCCAACAAATGTTTTCATTTCACTTAAAATGTCCTTGTTTCGATAAACAAGTTCTAGGGCCCATTGTTCATAATATCGTAAGCTTAACGAGCTCGTTAATGTATTACCCATTGTAGCTAAGGTATTTTCAAATGAATTGACATTTTGCTGCAAAATGAGTATACTCACATTTTTTTTTCAGCAAAAGCAAACAAGAAGAAAAAATCAGTGACTTTGTGTCATATTTCAAGATAGATATTTTAACCTCACATTAGCTAACTTCTTCATTAAGTTTTAAACAGCTGGGTCCTCATCGTCAAGGACGTATACCTATGCATAATTATCAGTCCGTAACGAACAGAAATGATCAGAGTATAACTTTGTATTAGAATATACTTGAATGTTGTATTGCAAACTGTGATATTTCCAAAACACTTACGGTAAGCTATTATGAAAATTTACATAATCTATAGTGCTTGTAAACAACCAAGCTAGCATTCTTTATAAATCTATAGCGGGCCGTTATCGACCCGTCAACTACCCTGACGGGCCGATAACGGCCCGCTATAGATTTGTGTGGAATGCTTACTGGGAACTAACTCGTTTTTAATTTACTTCATTCAGAAATAACTTGGCGTTGTATAATATTTCACTGTAGAAAGTATTTAATTGATTAATATGAAACAACTTTAAACTAAATGATTGCTGTGGCCCAACCCAACCCCGACCCTTAGCCCCGCTTTTACGCAGAAAAAGCGAGGGGACATAGTATTCGGCTTTCCGTAATTCTGTGATTCCGTAATGCATAGTCTTTCCTCTGATAACAGATACCATGTGTGTGAAGAGACTAAGCTGGAAATACGCTTAAGTGGGGAAATAAATAACGACTGTCTTGGAAAATGTATATCAAGCGCTCAAGTTGGAAAAACGACTACGTGAGAAAAACAATTTCAGCAGAAGGCATCATTGTTTTATATACAAATCATCCTTATGAATATGTATGGTCGTTGATTTTAACATAAAATGCAATTTCTTGCGGCTGATGTAGAGGTTAAGAATTTCTTGCATGTCTAACTGGCGCTTTGTAAACGAGGTCTTGAAGTTGGTGTAATTAGTTACATGCCAACTGTTTATAATTATAATGTCCTCTGTGTGTGCGTGTGTAAATTTCACGTTACATATTTATTATAAGTCGCAACAACTCCATGCTTTATCAGTTCCTTAATAGTTGCATATATCACGAGTAAGAAGGTTAAGAGAAGTCAACAAATGTTTATATAGCGATGCTTATCCACAGCCTATGGAACGCCATGACTGTCTTATATGCCTCAAACAACTTACGTTTGCAGTGCAGGCATCCCGGAAAATCGACTAAATCGTAAATCCTGTCTGTTAACCCAGAAATCATTCGTCGGGTTAACATGGATAAATTTATGATATAATCTCTTCTAAAAGCCCCTGACCCCGGGGATTGAAAATAATAAAGAAGAATAAATAAACTTAGTTATTTGGATAAACATATACCCTGTTCCTTGAGAGCGCTATAGTCCTTTACCGACTCAGTACCAGTGCCTCATATACTCTACATTCCACTACATACCAAGTACCAGACATCCGTTTACTCCAAAGTCCATGACAGACACAGCGGCAAAACATCGATCGACGTGAACTAAGTGGTTCTCGCGCATATATAAGGCGACCCTCATCTCACAAATCCAGTCAGAATATCATGACTTTAAGCCTTGGCTGCAAGAGAATCATATGTAGGGGTAGGCAAATGATAATTTGGCCCAGATTTGATGAAGTGAAGCCTAAGATAAGACGAGGAATTACTTAAATTTCTGTTTATCTTCGTTATTTATGTTTCGTACGTACTTTTAGTTGTTTTCCGGCTTGCTGTCAAAAGTTGGTTGACGGGTACCCACAAAATACTAAAAACCGGTATTACAGACAAACGGTACTAAATGTGTCTCCGGCCATATATATGGCAGCGGGCCCTTTTAATTTAAGAATTAAAAAAAGAAGAAGAAAATTTCATCTCAAAATAGAGACGAAACTACAATTTTACATGGTTTATATGGAGGCAAACTTTTTCCAAGATTTTTTTTGGCGCTATACTAACAAAACCCAAAAGAGTTCATTAGTATTCCATACTGTCTTATGGACTACTGTATTCCACCCTATTCTGCTGTTTTTTTTTGTTTTTTTTTGTTTTTTTTTGTTTTTTTTTTTTTGTTTTTTATTGAACAAGGCTTTGCTTGTAACAGTGTGGAATAACTTGGATAGTAACAGTGTGGAATACTAACGAAGATAGAAACTGAATTGATTTTGATAGTAGAGGGCAAAAAAATCTTGGAAAAATAAATTCCTCCATATGAATCATGTAAAAAATTTTAGTTTCGTCTCTATATAGGGACGAATTTTTTTCCACCATGTATTCCAAGTGCTTTTTTTCTTGTACCAGGCTAATAAAAATTCATGGGTCTTCCAAGTGTCTTTCTGTTTTATATGGAGAAAAAGAAAATTTCGTCCCTATATAGAGACGAAACTACAATTTTTTTACATGATTTATATGGAGGATTTTTTTCCAAGATTTTTTGCGCTATACTAACAAAAATCAAAGGAGTATCTATCTTCGTTAGTATTCCACACTGTCCTATGAACTACTGTATTCCAGCATATTCTACTGTTTTCTTTTCTTTTTTTTTTCTTTTATTTATTGAACAAGGCCTTGCTTGTAATAGTGAGGAATAACTTGGATAGTAACAGTGTGGAATACTAACGAAGATAGAAACTCCATTGATTTCAGTATAGGGCAAAAAAAATCTTGGAAAAAAATTTTCCTCCGTATAAATCATGTAAATGTTTTTAGTTTCGTCCCTATATAGGGATGTTTCTTTTTCCCACCATCTATTCCAAGTTTGTATTTTTTTTTTTTTTTTTTTTTTTTTTTTTTTTTTTTTTTTTTTGACCAGGCCAGTAAAAATTCATGGGTTTTCCAAGTGTCTTTCTGTTTTGTACAGAAAAATCACATGGTTTATATGGAGAAAAAAGAAAACTTCGTCCCTACATAGAGACGAAACTACAATTTTTTTACATGGTTTACATGGAGGAAAACGTTTCTCCAAGATTTTTTGCGCTATACTAACAAAATCAATACTCTATATTGTCCCTATATAGAGACAAAACTTCAATTTTTACATGGTTTATATGGAGGAATAATTTTTTTCCAAGAAAATCAAAGGAATTTCTATCTTCGTTAGTATTCCACACTGTCCTATGGACTACTGTATTCCACCCTATTCTATTGTTTTTATTGAACAAGATTTTGCTTGTAATAGTGTGGAATAACTTGAATATTAACAGTGTGGAATACTAACGAAGATAGAAACTCCATTGATTTTTGATAATATATGGCAAAAAATTTTTGGAAAAAAAATATTCCATCATATAAACCATGTTAAAATTTGAGTTTCGTCCCTATATATATGTTAAAATATTGCCATCTATAAACAAATAAAAACATGGAGTTCTCATCTTCGTTAGTATTCCACACTGTTACTATCCTAGTTATTCCATGAAATTCGAAAAATTTATCCAGTGCGGAATACAGTAGTCCATAGGACAGTGTGGAATACTAACGAAGATAGAAATTCCATTCATATTTGATAATAAAAAACGCAAAATCAACTCGAAAATCAATCATTTATTAATTGTCTAAAACAGTATAAAATACACAATTCTGAAAAAAATAAAAAAATAGCCTTTTTTCAACATTTTTGCACATACATCGATCGACGTGAATTAGGAGGTTCCGTCGCCTATATAGGGAAGAAATTTCCAAAAAAGACACTTGGAACAGAAGAAATTTTTTTTTCAAAAAAAAAAAAAAAAAAAAAAAAAAACAGCCTTTTTTAAGAATTTCAAAAAAACCCTATAGACGGTTTTTTTATTTTTTAGAAAAACACTAGTAAACCAAGCAAATTTTTTTCCAAGTTTACAAATCTCAAATATTGCCATCTATAAACAAATAAAAACATGGAGTTCTCATCATCGTTAGTATTCCACACTGTTACTATTTTAGTTATTCCATGAAATTCGGAAAATTTAAACAGTGCGGAATACAGTAGTCCATAGGATAGTGTGGAATACTAACGAAGATAGAAATTCCATTTATATTTGATAATAAAAAACGCAAAAATCAACTCTAAAATCCATCATTTATTAATTGTCTTAAACAGTATAAAATACACAATTCTGAAAAAAATTAAAAAATAGCCATTTTTCAACATTTTTGCACATACATCGATCGGCGTGAACTAGGAGGTTCCGTGGACTATATAGGGAAGAAATTTCCAAAAAAGACACTTGGAACAGAAGGAAATTTTTTTTCAAAAAAAAAAAAAAAAAAAAAAAAAAAAAAAAACACACTAAAAACAGCCTTTTTTAAGAATTTCAAAAAAACCCTGTAGAGGTTTTTTTTTATATTTTTTTAGAAAAACACTAGTAAACCAAGCAAACTTTTTTCGAAGTTTTTACAAATCTCAAATATTGCCATCTATAAACAAATAAAAACATGGAGTTCTTATCTTCGTTAGTATTCCACACTGTTACTATCCTAGTTATTCCATGAAATTCGAAAAATTTAAACAGTGCGGAATACAGTAGTCCATAGGATAGTGTGGAATACTAACGAAGATAGAAATTCCATTCATATTTGATAATAAAAAACGCAAAATCAACTCGAAAATCCATCATTTATTAATTATCTAAAACAGTATAAAATACACAATTCTGAAAAAAATTAAAAAATAGCCATTTTTCAACATTTATGCACATACATCGATCGACGTGAATTAGGAGGTTCCGTCGCCTATATAGGGAAGAAATTTCCAATAAGACACTTGGAACAGAAGGAATTTTTTTTTCCAAAAAAGAAAAAAACACTAAAAAACAGCCTTTTTTTTAAACAATTTCAAAAAAACCCTATAGAGTTTTTTTTTTTTTTTTTTTTTTTTAGAAAACACTAGTAAAGTAAAAAAAAAAAAAAAAAAAAAAAAAAAAAAAAAAAAAAAAACACTAAAGAACAGCCTTTTTTTAACAATTTCAAAAAACCCTATAGAGGGGGTTTTATTTTTCAGAAAAACACTAGTAAACTAAGCAAAAAAATTTTTCCAACTGTCTAAAAAATAGCCTTTTTCCCTCTAGCCAAGTGTCTTAAAAATAACCAGTTTCTCTAGCCAAGTGTCTTAAAAATAACCAGTTCCTCTAGCCAAGTGTCTTAAATTTCAACATTATTGATCAATTCCATGTCTGATTCAGTAACCTGAAAAGCGTCCACTTTCACTGGTGTAGTATGCCATTGATCAGCTGGAGCCATTAATTTCCAGGTAGTTGTAATAGCAATTTTACAACAAAAACAGTCCATATTTGCAATAGGTGGTGATTTTGGCCCATGAGGAATTCCAGGAATCTTCGTTTTGTACATATCCACTGGCCAGGCTTTCTCTGGAGCTATATAAACCTGAAAATTCCTAGTTCTTTTAGGAACAGCGTCCAAAGCATTGATCTTGTCATCATCATAGATAGAAAGCAAATCTGTAAATCCAAGACCCTTCCATTTCCGTATTCCTAGTATTCCACACTGTCCCTATATATATGTTAAAATTTGAGTTTCGTCCCATATATATATGGGTGTTACAAGTGCCTTTCTGTTTTGTATAAAAAAAAAAAATCGCATGGTTTATATGGGGAAAAAAGAAAATTTCGTCCCTATATAGAGACGAACTACAATTTTTTACATGCTTTATATGGAGGAAAACGTTTTTTCCAAGATTTTTTGCGATATACTAACAAAAATCAATGGAGTTTCTGTCTTCGTAAGTATTCCACACTGTCCTATGGACAACTGTATTCCAACCTATTCTACTGTTTTATTGAACGAGGCTTTGCTTGTAATAGTGTGGAATAACTTGGATAGTAGTAGTGTGGAATACTAACGAGAATAGAAACTCCATTGATTTTTAATAGTATAGGGCAAAAAACCTTGGAAAAAAACTTACCTTCATATAAACCATGTTAGAAGTTTAGTTTTGTCCCTATATAGGACCGAAATTTTATTTTCCATAAAGATTCATGGATTTTCAAAGTGTTTTTTTTTGCAAAAAAAAAAAAAAAAAAAAAAAAAAAAAAAAAAAAAATCACATAGTTTCTTTATATAGGGACGAGACTACAATTTTTACATGGTTTATATTGAGGAAAGTTGGTTAAAAATGTGATGTTTGGCGCCTTTTTTATTTTTTTCTGGGGCTTTTGTATTCCACACTGTTTCAAATATAGGGAGAAAGCTGCATCAAAAAACAAAAAAAAAACTTAATATGGAAAACATAGCATGGGGCTAAAAAAAACATTTCTAGAGATATACGGAAACACTGCAACAAATTTTTATCGGGGTGCTCCATTCTGTTCTATTCTGTCTTATTCTAATAGTAGGGTACTGGGTTTTACCCATATCTCCTAGGATACCTCATTTTAGCTAGGGCTAGGAACCAGCATAGAAAATGCCGATGAACCACTTAGTTCACGTCGATCGATGTTTTGCCGACACAGCACCAGTCCTCCGAATACTTTACTTTTCACTGCAGTCACGATACAAGTCCTTCGGATATACTACAAATCTCTAAACACCCAGCACCAGACCTACGTATGCTCTGCAGCCCAGTTAGACCCAGTACCGCCCTGTGTATACTGTGCAGACCACTATACACTCAGTTTCAGAATTCTGTCCGCCAAAGACCCAGTACCATTCCGTCATACACTCTACTGTTCTTCACAGACCTAGTACGAGTTTGTCCTCTGTATACTCTGCAGTTCAACAACGACCCAGAACCAGTCCTCAGTATACAGCCCAGCACAGACCCGTCCTCCGTATATCCTAAAATCCAGTACAAACACAGTACCAGTCCTCCGTATATTTGATAGTCCATTACAGGCCCAATACCAGTCCTCCGTATACTCTACAATCCACTGACAGCAAGTAACATTCGTCCGTGTCCACCACAGAGCCAATACGTCCACCGTATACTATACAGTCTTCCACAGATCAAGTACTAGTCCTCCATTACTCTACAGTCCACCACAAACCCAGTACCAGTCCTCCGTGTACAATCCACTACAGACTCAGTACCACTCCTCTGTATTCTCTACAATACACTACAGACCCAATTTCAGTCTATATATACTTTACGGTCCACTGTAGACTGTATAAGAAGGGCTGGTACTGGGACATTAGTGGACTCAAGCGCACCAGAAGGACTTGAACTGGACTTGAAGTAAACTGTAGCGTATCAGTAGGACTGCTGCTACTGTATCGTATCAGTAGGGTTGAAACTGGTACAGAAGTGGACTATATATTACCAGTATCTTTTTCGTAAGACACTATCAGTGTCAGTAGGACTGGTAATGAGACAGTAGTGTACTGTGTCGTATCAATAGGACTGGTACAGTGGCAGTACTATACTGTATCGTATACGCACGACTGATACTAAGGCAGTTGTGTACTGTGTCGTATCAACAGGACTGGTACTAGGGCAGTCGTAGACTGTGGCGCATCAGTAGGATTGGAAATGGGGCAGTAATGGAATGTATCATATGAGTAGAATTGGTATTTGGGCAGTTGTTGACTGCATCATATCAATAGAACTCGTACTTTGACAGTAGTGGACTGTGTCAGTAAGACTGATACCTCGACTGTAGTGAAATGTGCCGTTTCAGTAGGACTGGTATTGGGGCAATGATTGACTGCCATATCAATTGGACTTGTATTGAGACAATAGAAGAATGTGTCCTATCAGTAGGACTAATAATGGGGCTGTAGCGGACTGTGTCGTATCAGTAAGGGATAGTAGCAGACTGTATCGTATTTATAGGATAGGTACTTTGGCAGAAGTGAACTGTACCGTATCAGTAGGACAAGTACTGCGGCAGAATCGGTTTGTTGCATTTCAGTAGAACTGGTACTGGTGCAGTTGTGTAATGAAGCGAATCAATAGTTCTGGGATGGGGAAATAGTAGACTATCGTACCTGGTACTGAGACAGTGATGAACTGCAGGGTATCGTTAGGATAGGTACTGGGGCATGAATGGACTGTGTCGTATAGATAGTTCTGGTACTAAACCAGTGGTGGACTGCTAGTAGGAGTGGTGCTAGGGCAGTATTATAGTGTAGCGTATCAGTAGTACTGGGGCTAGGGAAGTAGTGGACTGTGTCGTGTCAATAGAACTGGTACTGGGGTAATAGTAGACTATAGGATATCAATAGGACTGGTACTGGGACAGGGGTGGACTGTAGGGTATCAGTAGTGCTAGTACTGGGAAGGTTTTATACTTAGCGTATCAAAAATACTTGGACTGGGGCAGTAGTGGTTTGTGTCGTATCATAAGGACTGGTACTGGGGCACTAGGGGACTAAAGGATATCAGAAGGATGGGTACTGGACAAGAGTAGGCTGTAGGGTATCTGTAGTGCTCTTACCGGGACATTAGTGTACTGTTTGTATCTAAAGGACTGGTACTGAGACTGAAGTAGATTGTAAGGTATGAGTAGGTTTGGTACTTGGTCAGTAGTTGACTGTTGGGTATCAGTAGGTCTGGTACTTGGGTGGGGTGGACAGTAGAGTATCAGTAGGACTGGTACTTGGGCAGTAGTTGACTGTATCGTATGAATAGGACTGGTGCTGGGGCAGTAGTGGACTGTATGGTATCAGTAGTGGACTGCGACGTATCAATAGTATTGGTGCTGGTTCCGTTGCGTACTATTGATGTGAGAGTGGTATTTGGGTAGTATTGTACTGTGTCGTATCAATAGTATTGGCACTTGGGCAGTAGTGGACTGTAGAGTATCAGATGGACTGGTACCGTGACAGTAGTGGACTGACGTATCAGTAGTGCTGCCATTAGGACAGCAGTTTACTATAGCGTTTGAGTAGGACTGGTACTGGGGCAGTAGTGTACTGTGTCGTATCAACAGAACTAGTACTGGGACAATAGGGACTGTATTGTATGTTGTGCTGGAACAGTAGTGGACTGAAACATATCACTGAGACTGATACTGTGGCATGAGTGTACTATAGCGTATAAGTAGGGTTGGTACTGGGCCAATCGTGGACTGTGTCGTATCAACAGGACTGGTACTTGGGCAGTAGTGGACTGTAGGTTATCAATAGGACTGGTACTGGGGCAGTAGTGGACTGTAGGGTATCAGTGGGACTTGTACTCGGGCAACAGTGGACTTCATCTCAGTAATTGGTCTGGTACTGGGGCAGTAGTGAGCTATGTCGTATCAGTAGGGCTGGTGTTGGGACAGTAAAGGACCGTGTCGTATCAGAAGGACTTTCTTGGGCAGCGATGGACTGTATCATATCAGTATGACTGGTACCGAGGCAGAAGTGGACGGGTACAAGGGCAGAAGTGGAATGTGTGGTATCAGTAGGAATGTGCCGAGGCAGTGGCAGACTGAATCATGTCAGTATGATTGGTACTTGGACAGTAGTGGACTGTTTGGTATCAGTAGGACTGGTAATGGACATTAATGTACTGTGTCGTATCAATAGGACTGGTACAAGGCCAGCATTATACTATATCGTATACGCATGAATGATACTGGGGCAGTTGTGTACTGTCGTATCGACAGGACTGGTACTAGGGCAGTCTTAGACTGTAACAGTAGGATTAGAAGTGGGGCAGCAATGGAATGTATCATATCAGTAGAATTGGCACTTGGGCAGTTGTTGACTGCATCATATAAATAGGACTCGTACTTTGACAGTAGTGGACTACATCGTATCAATAAGACTGATACCTCGACTGTAGTGGAATGTGTCATTTCAGTAGGACTGTTACTGGGACAGTGGTTGACTCCCATATCAATCGGACAGATATTGAGACAATAGAGGAATGTATCGTATCAGTAGGACTAGTACTGTGACAGTAGCGGACTGTATCGTTTCAGTAAAACTGGTTATCGAGGCAGTAGTGGACTGCATTATATCAGCAGAACTGATACTGGGATAATAGTGGACTGTAGAGTATCTGTAGGACAAGTACTAGGACAGAAGTAGACTGTATCATATTAGAAGGCTGATACTGGGACAGTAGGGAACGGTGTCATATAGTAGGACTAGTACTGGGACAGTAGTGGACAGTGTCGTATTAGAAGTACTGGTACTAGACCGTACTGGACCGAAGCAGACCGTGTCATTTTAGTAGGACTAGTACTGAGACAACTATGAGAGTATTTATACAGTACAGACAAGTATAAGTACATACAAGTAAACGTTTAGTCGTGCAGATTATCGTACTGCTTTCAAAAGAAAACAGAGATTTTCCGGCATTACTGCTGCGTTAAAGGAGTATTTAAAGGAAAAAAACTGTGATTTTTAATCCTTGTCCTGAGACTAGACGAACTGTTGAATGTGAGTTTGAAATTTATTTGATATTACAGTAGAAAAAATATAATATTATGTGCTGTGTTCAAGAATATGTAGGCCAGTCAGTCTGCCCGTCATTTAATTGTTATATTATATAGTATAACATTTGTTGACTTTTGAGTCATTGAACAAGATGTGATGTCGACCAAAGAATACCAATATTGATCTGGCGGTATTCTCTAGTCGACATGGCATCATGTCCAGTGACATAATAGTGAATAATTATATAATGTTAACCTCATCAGAATCCATCCATGTTTATGTTTAATTTTTATATCTTAGCTGTCTGACAGCAGTCACTATTGTGATGTTGACCGGCCCTGGACCATAGCCAGGCTATGTGTTATACGATATTTATTAACTGTCTGGCAGCAGTGCCAAAACGTGATGCTGACCGGTCTTTGACCTTAGCAAAACTATTCTTAACATGCAGCAGCTAATTTTAGCTAACATGAGGATTTATCAAAACCTGTCACAGCCAGTTTCAGCTAATCAGAGAAGTCATACAACAAAACAAATTGTCACAAATCGTATGTAGTACTGTTATCCCGGTTCAACATTTGCCCAGGCAACAGCAGCGGTTAACCAAGAACGCAAACTGCAATGTCTGTGCCTAGTGTTTTGGGTTTTCTCTCTTTTATCAGTTTCTTTATTTTTTTTTTAATTATTATCATTTTTTGAAATCTTCGTCCGGTTACATTGCGTCACATTTACTTTCTTCATGACATTTCCCGCAATGCTTCCGCTGCTGCGCTTTCGTCCGACGAAACCGCAGCAGGCAGAAACGTTTTGAAAATATCATACTTCTGTAAACAGCATGACGTTATATTTTCCCTTTTCTTGGTAACCCTACATGATTTTCAAGAATTGTACAGACATTTATAAGATAAAAATAATAACTTCACACTCCTGTGTTGGTGTTGTTCCTGAATTGGGTCAAACGACAACACATGTTCCTGTATTTTTAGAAACTTATGCCCACTTGAAAATCGAATAGATAGATAGATAGATAGATACAGGGACGATAGCGTTTTTCTTGTCCGTTTACGCGTTTGGGGTGCGTTTTGAAATCGTTGTATAACGTTTGCGTTTCGACAACGTTTCTAGCGTTTCATATCGTTTCGGCCAATCAAATTACAGAGCAAAAAGTTTCATGCAAACGCTAAATTTGCACATGCGCACTGAAGAGCTACGAACGTTTATCGAAACGCTTTTCACCGTTTCGGCCAATCATCTGGCCTGATCGGAAACGCTGTTTTCCGTTTCGGCCAATCATTTGACCGTTTGGCACCGTTTGTATGTATAGACCAATCGAATAATAAATACCTGTTGGACCGTATTAAATCATGTCTTTACAACTAAAGTAATATGAGTTTACGTATAAAAATTGTATTATTTTATTGTATTTTCTTTCTTTTTTTTTTTTTTTTTTTTTCTTTTTTTTTGTTTTTATAAAACAATTATAATTGAGATAATTTCGTATTTTCAAAAGAATTAACGTGATTGATTATTATATTTTGTGAAGCCTAATATTTCACACTACAATCATGATAATCATTTTCTTTTGACAATTAAATGTTTGAGCGCGTAGTGCTCGGTATAAAATTTTAAGCAGATGACATTTTGAAGTTGTTGTTTTTTTGTTTGTTTTTCTTCTCTGATTTATTGACTCATATTAAAACCACGTTTTTTTACAAATAGATAATATTTATCTACGTTTTTTTGCTGTTTTTTTTTTTTTTGGTCATTTTCTTTACTTTTTTTTTTTTTTTTACTTTTTTGCTAAAACATATTTTATTGTTTAATTGAGATAATTTTCTATTTTCAAAAGAATTATTATATTTTGTGAAGCCCAATATTATTTTCACACCACAATCAACTTGTTTTGACAGATAAATGTTTTAAGGCTTATAAGTACACTGTATAAAATTTTCAGCAGATGACATTTTGAAGTATTTTTCTTCTGTTACCTTGAAAAAGGTGTCGGCATTTCATACATATTATCTCCACAGGATATGACTTCCTATGCAAATTGTCTTCAGTCGAGATCAGTAATTTGCGTGAAATGTCAAAACTTGTTTTATGGGAGAAAATAAGAAAACAGTTCATGAATTTATCATCTGCTGAGTTAGCCCAGAGAGTGATAAAGGTTCAACTGGAGAACGAATCGTTGACATACTGCATTTTGTTGGCGATATGTGTAGATTCAGAAGATCAGAATGCGCGGAAATGCCGGTTTATCTTGGTCAAAGGTGGTCTCAAATACCATAAGGTCGTTTCTCATTTCTTTTCGAAGGGGCTCAAATATATTCAACCAGATCACCTTCGCAGCGTGATCAAGATCAAAGATTTTCGTTCTGCACCAAACTGAACTACGTCAAACCTGTGAATTGCTATTATTGTTTTGAGTAATATTCTTTTTTTAAAAAAATGAAATATGCACTGACGTTTAGACAAATAGCGCTGGAACAGATGACCTGCATTATTGAAATATATTGCTAGAATTCAGTATCATCAATATCTCGGACCTAATAGTGTATATTGGGTCCATGTGAATATTATTCCTTTCATTAGATCTTTACCAAGTGAAAATCTCCCTCTGAGCATATGTATTACTCAGATCAGAGTGCGTGACGCAGTCTAGTGCATAATGGTGTCCACTCAGTTCACTGATTAGGTATTTATAGTATAAAATACTGTGATACATGAATTGTACAGTATCCAACTTATACACAGACTGATCAGATTTATAAAATGTAAAAAGGTTCATTTTTACTTGTTTGGACCATTATTTTTCAAATACGATGCACTGTGCACATCGGAACAATTATGTGGTCAGTCGGCGAATAACTTGCTGGAGGACTTTCGTGAAAGTGTATATTTCCACTATGAAATCATTTTTGGTATGATAATGCAAAGCTGTTAACCCTTTAGCACGCTATATTTAGCAATATTTAAATATTAGAAGACGACGTGCTGGATTAACAGATCCACCAAATGCAACAAATGTGTGGACGAGTAGCAATTACCCAGATCAGAATGCGCGGATGCACATTCTAATCTAGAATTTTGCATACTGCAGGCTATACTTAAATGTTAGAAGACGATGCACTGGAGTAACAGCAGATCATATCGAATAAAAAACAAACAAACAAACAATGTACAGACGACTGCAACGAATCAGATCAAAATGCATGGAGTTTGCATACTGCAAGGTATACTTAAATATTAGACTAATTTAGAATTTCGCATTTAAAGCACGCTGTATTTAACCCACTTAGTCCGGAAACCCTTAAAATGGTAATTGGCAAACAGTGGAGACCCAGATCAGACGCCGCAGAACGTGGCGTCTGATCAGGGTCTCCACTGTTGGCAATTAGTTCAACCATGTGTTTCTCTAAATAATTAAATAATATAGCCTGGCATACCTAAAATCGAAATTAGAATCTTCCAAGATATAGTGTAGGTGAGTTCATTCAGTCTACAATAAGTTAAATGTTAGAAGATGATGTGCCAAACTATTGGCAAATCGTATCGAATAAGACATTGTACAGATGAGCAGAAACGAACCATATCAGAATGCGCGGATGCCCTATATTTATCATATGGTGGCCAAACTTCCCAACATCCAGCATAAAATATCTCGGGATGTGGATGATCTACTTAAAATGTGTTAAATCAGTTTATACTAACACGCTTGTGCATTATCACATCGTCACACACACACACACACACACACACACACACACACACACACACACACACACACAAAACAAATGCGTTGTCTATGTCCCAAATCTTTTAATATGTTGTTAACTTCTTTCAATCTTTGTTTATTCCAGTGACTCACATGGCGTCAAGGTTATTTTTCATTTTTTACAGTGAAAATTTAAAATTGAACAAAATAATTTAAAATCACCATAGGAATATTTGAGCTTTGCTTTGATTTTTTTTCTGTGGACTGCAAAGCGTTTCAGCTATGGATTTCACCGGCCAATAGATTTAGGATAGTCTGAAATGAGATGAATGACAGGTATTATCAAATGATTGGCACGTCTTATCAGGTGAATGACATGTCATATCAGATACTATAATAGGACTTCACAGGATTATTAAAAAAAAGTAAAAATAGAACACTGAAAATATTAAGAAGTAAGTATACTATTTAACACATTTGGAATGTCAAAATGCAATGCAAAATAATCCTTTTCAGTCATTTTTTTTTCAACGCTTAGCACTCTGGGTAATATTTTCAGCAGACGACATTTTAAACTATCACAAATTTTCGTTTGAAAAATGCTAATAAATGAGATATTGAAGAAACCATTTAGGACACATATGTGTAAAAGACAACATATATGTAGATATAAAAAGTTTTAAAATGGGGTAAATAAAACAAATGCTACTGAAGGTAATGTTACAAACGAAATTATTCAGATATGTTGAAGTCCAAAAAATGGATACCTGCTTATCATACTTTATTGTTATTATTATTTTTATTATTATTTACATGAATGACAATGAAAGCTTAAAATCAATCATATTTATAGCTGAAACCTGTGCAATCCACACAGAGTGATAAATATATTCCCTAGCCACTGTGAACTTGACTTATGCATCAAAATCTCAATACGTGTTTGATTAGGGATAAGAAAGAAAGAAAGAAAGAAAGAAAGAAAGAAAAAGAATATCTTTGGATATTATATAAATTATGAATTAAAATTTTTCTGGAAATTAATAAATTGATTTTTTTTTTCACAAAAAAGGTACTTTGAAATTTCATCCCAAATTAAAGAAATTAACAAAGATACACTTATGAAATTTCTATCCAAATATAAATGAAGAATAATATGACTTCCATTATGTCTGGTGTTGTCTAAATTACAAATAAACAAGCAATAAATCAGTTAATACGTCATGAGTTTTTTTTCTCATCCAATCAGAAATAAGCCGAAAAAGACTTGGAGGTGTACCTGCATGTCATTAAATTTCCAATAAACAGTACATGGATTGAGCATTTCCTGTATCTCATCCTCCTTAAGCAATACATAGGCTAGCTAATATTATGTTACATTTGAAAGATCAAAAGATTAAATTTAGAACAAAAGGAAATAGTATAATAAATAAATAAAAAAAATGTAAATGAAATTGGTAAATATCATGATATTATACACATTAATTACTCCAGATTCATGTAGCATAGAGTATTTGATGATAATTAATATGAGTCTTCATTTCCCTACTAAAATAATTTTGTTATGGATATTTATTAGAATTGTCTCACTGAGGCAAAATATTACGAAAACGCAATCTTGAAAGGGGAACTCCCGTATACGGTAATATAGTGAAATGTTACATCTGCAAAACCGTGACTTGAATAGTTATTATAATTAAGTGAAACTGAAAAAAAAAAAAAAAAAAAAAAAAAAAAGATCTTAAATAACTTGAGTCCGCGGGGTTTTGATTGACTGAAGATGCAAACGATAAAACGTTTGCAACCAGACAGGGTTTCCATGACAGCGTTTTCCGAACGCTAATTTGATTGGCTAATATTCGAAACGCTTGAAACGTTTCAGAAACAATGATACGATTGGCTAAAACCGCAAACGATCGTTTAAGCGTGGTCCAAACGCTACGTTTCCAAATCGTTAATAAGCGTTTCGCATGCGTTTCCGTGGACAAGAAAAACGCTATCGCCACTGTAGATAGCCCACGTTCAACAGCACAAACATAAATAATGGATATTAGCTACTGGCAATTATCAAGCACATTTATATAAGTGGGAAATCTCGTTTCCGACACTTACGGTTTATAACATAACGCAGACAATGTCACATAACGTACGACAAACACATAACGTAATATTATACTCTCATGACGTAATGAAAATTTACATAATATAATAACAACTTCATATAATGTAATGGCAAACTCACTTACAGTAACGACAAACTCACATAACGTAAATTGTTGTCACATGATGTAAACGTGCCTTCCCGAAATAAACGTCATCAGCCAACCATAGTGTCATAACGAAATGAAATGTCTGCAGAAGGTATTAGGAAATGGACAAAACGAAATCAACAAATTTAAAAAAAAAGAAAGAAAAAAAAAAAAAAAAAAAAAAAAAAAAAAAAGACCTTAGACCCCTAGGGGGAATTGCGTTCACCATGGTTTTCTGAAACTACATTATATCGAAGAACAAAATGGCACATGTTAGCCTTCTGGCAACGGGGGTTTTTGCGTGTAACAGTCATGTTACCAATGTAACCCTCAAAACAATGGAAATAATTTGGTGTAAAAACTAAAGTGTCCATATTCTTGCTTACTAGCATGCTGTTTGCCACCAATGCATGTGGTTTTATAGAGATAGGTATCTCAATATGTAGCGCTGTCAATGACTTGTTAATAACTGTTACATTTTGTTTGTGTTGAGGGCTTACGGCCCAGTCAACCCAATAGGGCCATGTCTAGCGCGCTCAGTTAACCGAACCACACGTTAACTCGGTAGGCTCAGTCCTCTAAGCGGTTAACCAGTATTGTGCACTTTCTTTCGCCAGAAACTGACAACTGCCCTTCTTGAATCAGCGGAAGGGGGAGAATGACCGTAGAAAATATATCATGATCAATCTCCACGAAAGAATGTTGCCGACCACGGCGGGGGTCGAATCCGCGACCTCCTAGTCTCCAGTCGGACGCGCATCCAACTGAGCCACCGAGGCCGGCAACTGTTACATACGTTACTAAAAGGCATAAACATCATATATATGTTTCCTGATACAATGTTTTGGACGATTATGACAAGTCAGTGACTAGATATTTAATATAATGCCGTTTTACAATAGATAAACACTATTTGTCCTCATTTGTGCATCAAGAAATAAAAGCAAACTAGCCCGACTAAGCAAATGACATAAGGAACGATAGTTATGTTAACAGCCGAAACTTCTTTTTCTGACCAGTATATTCATTTCAAACTTTTTAACATCTTATTTGCTATGGTTGCATTTAGGACAATGCATTTTAACTATTTTGATTGCTTAAACACATTATATACTTTGAATAAATGTTTGTAACATTCTTAATGTTATGCATGTTACTTTTTGAGTGATAATTTAAATTCAGTGTAAAATGGTTTTTGATACGTTTAACATAAAGTTGAAGGGAAATCAGCTATATCATTCTTTTAATAATAAATGTAGTAATTATTTCTAAGATACCTTTAACGTTTGGTGAATTAAGTGAAAGAAAACTCTCACCAATCTTCGGCTGGTGTATCCGATTGATAAGTTTATCTTTAAAATAGTAAACTGTGCCCTATAACAAAATACAGAAATATCCCCTTTGTATAATACTTACATGATATGAGCTCTATATTGCTTATGTTATATGCATAAAGCTGATTCTTTAAAACCTAAATCTATCTAGATTTCCAGAAATATTGCACACCTAATACCGTTACACACATTATATGTCAGTTTAAGTGCTGTGATATTAGAAAACTGTTTCCTAGACTGTGTTTGCATGAGAAATAACTTCAGTAAAGATCCATCAATGAAAATGCTATATACTTTCCTAAAATCAACTCAAAAGCATGAATTAAGTGAAAACAAACATTCTTAGGGCACAAATTATTTTAGGAGAACTATTTCATTATTTGAGTTTACATAAAATGCAGTGGTTATCACGCGGATAATAATATCAAACGTATACCAACACTACGCTGCAATTTTAAATCATCTCTAAGGTGCAATCAAACACAAAGCATGCCCACTCTGGCATTTTTCTGTTGCTACAGTGTATAAAATCATATTTTGCTGGCTAGAAGATAAATCGCAGGCAAAGAATAAAAATAAATAATTAATATTGTTTATCATCTATATAGAGATAAGAAAAGCATTATAGATATAAGCTTATACAAAATTCTTGTTGTAGCTACATGTAATTAATGATCTAAGTAATAAGAATAACACACAACAACAATAACGATTTCCGTTCTCATTGTTACTTTATAAAGGCCCTCCAAAACATGTTCTTGATTGTCAGATTGGTGATAGTATAAAATAACTGATAGGATTAGTTATGTCTATGAGCCTTATATGGCTTATATCCCTACCCCTGATATACCATTTATTTCCTGATTATTTTGATGCCAAGATACCATAAGGTATTTTATTGTTACCTTTTATTTCAATTGCGACATCAGAAATGACAATGACCTAGTACCTGCTGTTGGTAAATGATTCTGTTAAGGTGAATAGTTTACTACCAGTGTAAAATGGCATTAACAGAATTATCGCTTATCTAAAATGTCTGGTAACGTGTGTAACACAACTGTAACGGCTATTCTTTATCAGACTACTTGCACATCTCTATTTAGACTTTTACAACTTTTATTGTGCTTCTAAAGACAGACCCTGCCAAAATAATACGAAACGATTTTTCATAAATATTATTTAAGTCCCATGTTCTTTAAGGCCGTTTTTCTTCTGCCCAGACACTGATCAGTCTTCAAAAAACATATTTGAGACATACACTGGTGCTTAGAGTAAAACTTCTTCTACTCACTATGCATATACTGACACTAAGAATAGCTTTTCTAGGTCCTTTTATAGAGTTAATTTCAGTCATGTAAATATGTAATGCTAACTATAGCTAATTGTATCCAACAATATTGATCTGAGTTTCTGTTCATGCGTTTTAGCTAGGCCCCGGTAGTTTATGCTTTAATAGGAAAACGTACAAATACATGCATGAAACAGATGAAATAAAGTTACAGACCTTTTTTTTTGTTTTGTTTTCAAACAAGCAACTCTCTTTTTTTTTTGTGGTGTGTGTGTGTGTGGGAGGGGGGGGGGGGTTGGTGGGGGGCGGGGGGAGGGAGGTAGAAGTGGAGGGGATTCATATTAATTACCTTAAGGCAAAGTGTTATATGATTAAATTTATGTTATATTAATGTATTTAAGCCGCAGTACGACAAAACTAAAAATTGACCTGTTTACCTGGAAAAGACTCAGACCAGCCTGGTTGTTGGCCTAGTCTGATAAGTCCTTGCAATTTGCATGAAGAAAGCTGAAGTCTTTGCTATTCACTGAGCACACAGGGAAGACATTGACAGTAATTGCTATATTCACAGTCCCTGTATGTCCTGCGGCAGCTTATGATTGTGATGAACTTTTTGTGTTAATTAGGACTCCATATAAATGCTATTCTGGTATTAAATACATGCACTTCTTGGCATGAGGCAATGCTTGTACTGATAATGTTAAATCAGAAATAATATTGTATGTTACATAGATTAAACATGTAACAGAAAGACTTTGTGGTCAACAGCATAATGCGCTATGTTTTTAAATAGATTTGTATGTCATAAAGAAAAATCATAAACAAAAATTAGTGTAGCAAGCTATAATTAGGATGCTCTTAATATATCAATAAAATGCTTGAATTGATACGCGTTTGTTTGCTAGACTGCAAATAAATAATTTATCTATGTAACACACCTGATAATGTAAAAGAATAGATAAAGTGAAAGTGTCATTTTTATCCTTTCATTCTGAAAAATCTTATTTAAAAACCGAGTATTAATTCGAGAGATAAAAGTATAGATAGAGACCTTAACAGAGGTTTTAAAATTATGGCATTGAGGTGTTACATATGTTACCACTGATAAATTATTTAGCAAAGTCTTGTGAGGGTCTGACAAATGATTCATCTGTAGATATTTTATTTAGACATAAAGAAATTATGAGCATTTGCAATAAATTGAAAAAAGTTCAGGACAGTATTCAGTATTATATGTAAAAGTGGCCCCAATGCATCCTACAAAATTTAGAATCAATCTAAGGGTTCGTGAGAAGATTTAGTTTGAAGATTTTCAAAATGGCCGCCAGGGGCGACCATCCTGGATATTAGAAATTCTGAATCGCTATGTCGCTTTGATGCCGCTGATCAAGTTAAGGCCGAATTCGACTTACGGTAAAAGGTGTCGTTTGAAGACTTCCAAGATGGCCACCGTGGTGGCCATCTAGAATATCAGAACGGAACGATTTAGCAATTCTAAATCCACATGAAGCCCAAATGCCTCCTACAAAGTGTTGTCTTAATCTGACTTAGGGTTCGGTTGTTCAGATGTGGTTTGAAGATTTTTAAGATGGCCGCCGTGGCGGCAATCTCGGATATCAGAACGGATCGATTTTAGCAATGTTGAATCTCTATGTCGCTTCGATGACTCCCATCAAGGTTCGACTAAATGCGATTTGCGGTTTTGGAGATGTCGTTTGAATAATTTCAAGATGGTCGCCATCCTGGATATTTCAACGGAACAATTTAGCACTTATGAATTCCTGTGTTGCTTCAAAGCTTCCCATCGTTTCAGCTCAATCCGTCTCACGGCTTGGGAGGAAATGTCGTTGAAAGGATTTCAAGATGGCCTACATGGTGGCCATCTTGGATATTGGAACGGAAAATATTTAGCAATTCTGAATCTCTATGTTGCTCCGATGCCTCCCATCAAGTTTCAGCTCGATCCGACTTACAGTTTGGGAGAAATACCGTTTGAGGAATTTCAATTTGGTTGCCGTGGTAGCCATCTTGGATATCTGAACTGATTTTTGTTTTTTGCAGTTCTGAATCTCAGTGTCACTCCGAAGCCTACCATCGAGTTTCTGCTCAGTTGGACTTACGGTTTGGTGGGAAATGTCGTTTAACGAATTTCAAGATGGTCGCCATGGCGGCCATCTAGGATATCGGAACGGAACGATTTTAGCAATTCTTAATCTGTATGTCACTCCAATGCCTCCCATCAAGTTTAGGCTCAATCCAACTTACGCTTTGGGAGGAGATGTCGTTTGAAGAATTTCAAAATTGCCGCTGTGGCGGTTATCTTGGATATCAGAACGGAACGATTTTAGCAATTCTGAATATCCATGTAGCCACAATGCCTCCCACCGAAGCAAATTTCAGCACAATTCAACATAATTCTGGAGGAGGTGTCAAAAATATGAAAACTTTACGACGGACGACAGGCGACAGCATTAGCTGATCTGAGGCAACCGTTCCAGGTGAGCTTATAAATAAACAAATCAATAACTCTTAGGCTTTCATGATAAGACAAATCAAAGAAAAGACCTGCATATGACATGTATGTGCACTCGCAGTTTGAAAACAAGTTCAGGAAAATCGAGGCTAATTGTAGAAAACTCTTTTTCCAATGTAAGCGCAAAAATCAGTTTTTCTAAAATGAGCGCTGTTCTATGTAGGACACAGTCGCCACATTTTCCTATTTAAGCGTATTACCTAGTTAGTCGCTTGATACATATGTGAGCAACTTCTCGTACTGTTGCTGGCTGATTTTTTTTTTTTTTTTTTGTTCACTTGTTTACATACATACGCAAAATTTACTTAAGGTACTATCCTAAGACGATAACTTGACCGTGACGTCATTGATTGTTTATACTGTTTGACCAAGTTCATTTTAATAGATAGGTTAACGCCACCGGAATAGCTACCTCAAATAAATAGTGTGAGCCGTGTCAACCGTAAATCCTCTGTAGTTCAGCTGCATTTCTACTTGACTACACATCTGGACATTGTTGGTTCGAATCCTAGTGTGTTTTATCATTTTTTGTTTTATTTTATACTTTTTTGTACATTTTTTGTATTTATTGTTTACTTTTTAAGAATAAGATATAAAAGAATAAAAAATACATTAGGACACTTATGTAAAAAAGTTTCAATGTAGCGATTTTTTTATTATTTCTTTTTGTTTATTTTGCAAATCTTTTAAATAAAAAAAGAAGTAGAAACCTAGTAAGGCTCGTTAAACTTTATCTGTGAATGATTACCACATGCTGATAACGGTGCAAATGCGTATGGAGACAAGAACGCTGGAAACATGTCATTTTATTTTTCAAAAATTGTCATATCACCATAATAATGTAACATACAAGGACCATCTGCGGAGTAAAAGCCTTTCTTTTTCTAAGAAAAAAAAATGATGTGCTGCTAGGATCTAGTGTACTGAAACAAAATCGCCTAATGGCTCGTCCAGAGCGCTTCACTTTACCAACTGCGTTATTGCACCAAACTTACCAAACACTTATTTATAGCGATAACATTTTCTACTACATTTTTCATAAAATTATCAGTAACGTTTTCCTGATAATTCATGCAAAACCTGTTTTACCAAGGTAGAGCGGTAGCTGCCGTGACGTCACTGTCAAATTATTCTCCAAGCACTATAGTTGTCCACGAGATTATCATTGACCAAGTGATTAAACCGCGCGTTAGACGAAATCCAGGTTACGGTATATATAGCCGTGTTATTCTTGTGGTTATGATGACATAGTGCAGTATAAGGAGGATTAGCTGTAAATCGAAAGGAAGGCAATGACCAAGAATCGATACAATTACCTAACATTTTCCGTTCTAAGACAACAAAGGGAAAAAAGATGGACACACTTACAGCAACGGCACCGCAATCAAAATACTACAAGCAGAAAGCCAAAAACTTGGCCAAACGGCTATCAATGATAAAAATAATAATAATAAAAAAATCCATAGTACATACATAGTAAGACATACAATGTAATAGTAAACCACAGCAGAAGCATCGCCTTGGAGCGATAAGTAAAAATATTACTGTTGAGTGGGGAGAGGGGAGCTTAAATCGGTTTTACGTGGCCACAACACTTGCCCTTAGCTTTAGCTTGGTATTCACAAGACAGTTGTTCAGTCCTCGTGAAGGGTTCCTATCTAACCAGTGCAACAGCTCCGAGTGCATAAAAATCAAACGAGTACAGAGATGAAACAACGATGAGGATTTCAAGCAAGAAATAACTGAAATGCTGAAACAAAAGAAAATCAATAGCTTGACTCCGGTGACTGACCTTTACAGTGACATTGACAAATTTGGACTGTGACATTGACAAATAGTGCTGACACAAACCAGACGCCGCACAACGCGGCGTCAACACTGCCTGTGGTCAGGGTCTGCACTGTTTGCTTAAATTACAGGAGGTTTAGGGTTAAATGAAACAATCTTTTGACCCCGTTCAGGACCATTTTTCAGCGTACACAAAGAGGCAATCGCCCCACCGGTGATGTCCATGATTTGATTTTTTAAACTTTAAAGTTGTTTTTGTCAGAGTCTGAAGATTTGCAAGTGCTTTGGGTATAATCCTTGAATTATATTTTCACACTTTGCTTCGCAACTTAACATTTTCCGGGCTCCAATACTAATAAGTGTATACAGTGTGTGCGTGCCTCCTCCCACTCGTTTGTGCTAATTTTGTAGAAAATCTCCTATGTCGGTCCGTATTTAATGCGTTTTTTTTTGTTTTGTTTTGTTTTGTTTTTTTGTTTATTTCTTTTTTGTTTTGTCCAAGAGCAGATATATCTTTTTTCTTCTTTCGCTTCAGTAATAATAGTTGTTTTTCACTTAATATAACTCATATAATAACAAACGTAATGTAGGCTATCACAGCTTTATCTGCGTTTGCAATCATCACGAAAAAATGTCTATATGATTTTGACCCCCTTTAACCCCACTTTTATATAGTAAAAATGGGGTTTACATGGGTATACATTATTCTTCTTATTTTGCTAAAACATACATTGTGGGTACTCGTTTGAACCGCCTAGCCGAGGCGGTTCTAACGAGTATCCACAATTTATGTTCTGAGCAGACATATGAAATATATCTGAATTTTTTATCCGAAAATTGTCCTTATTTGGTTGGAGAATTTTTTTTATATATTTGAATAGGCGTGTTTTCGTAGTGAAAATTATATAAGCTGTAACGACAGAAAAAAAATACCTTAGGACTTGTGTGCCAAGCGAAAACATTGCAAAAACACACATATTCAAATATATTGTAAATTTCATTTTAATGTGTCAAAATTATATAGGTATGTTTTAGTGATGATTCAGATCGGCTTGGGCTTACGCACTGTCTGATCATAATCAACTCGGCGCATGTTTACTAGCCAAGGATGCATACGTTTTTTTTTCTCATCCGTACTGTCTCAAGACTGATCTGAATGCGTGGATACACAGGCTGATTTGAGTATACGTCAGTCGCATTTCAGAAGCTACATTTTCTCATGTTGCGGCTCATATGCATTATATGCAACAATAAATTACTCCTCTAGACGTACATTTGTATGTGAATAAAGATTATAATATCATATAATGTAAGTAAACATGTATTTGTTTCTGATTGTCCTCATTACTATGCAGAGGTTTGTCTAAATGATAATATAAGCCATTATTGCCCTTGTGAACGATTAGTCCACTTGAGGCAGGTAATGGTACCCAAGAGCTTACCCGAGAGTAACATTAACTGTTCAGGGTGAACAAATCGTCATGTTATCCTCTTCTAAGGGCAACGATTGTTTTAATTTAGAGAATATTCTGAGATACTATAAATAACACAGCTGCATATCATAACAGTTCAAAAGTTCAGCTGGAGGCAAAATACTGTATAAATTACTGATAAGCAAAAAAGCTCTCACTATTTGATACGATACTAGTATTCTTAAAGCATCAATAATAAGCACTGTACAAGTTTTGGGGTTTTGTCTCCCGTATACTTGAAATACACACACTTGACAACTAAGTTTGAGAGATAGAAATGAACGTTCCAGTTCAAATCCTATACGTTCGTCTGGATATGCTAAAATACTTTCGAATGAAGGCTTGGGACTTATTTTTTATATAAATTAAATGTCCAAAAATAGCACGTCTTATCAGACCAGATCAAATTAA
The DNA here is from genome assembly GCA_964016985.1 of Anodontia alba. NCBI lineage: Eukaryota > Metazoa > Mollusca > Bivalvia > Lucinida > Lucinidae > Anodontia > Anodontia alba. The sequence goes on along the minus strand of OZ024832.1, from coordinate 39,717,122 downwards.
AATATTTAGATTTTGTAACCAAATAAAATATAATATATGCCAGCAGCTTGCACACACACACACACACACACACACACACACACACACACACACACACATATATATATATATATATATATATATATATATATATATCAGAGCATACCTTTTCTCACAATACCCAGCAGTTATATATATATATATATATATATATATATATATATATATATATATATATATATATATATATATATATATATATATATATATATATATATAAAACTGGTGGGTTTTGCGAGAAAAAGGTATGCTCTGATATTATGTGGCTGCAAAGAAAGCTCAGATCAGTATGTGCTTTTACACAGTGCCATCAGGATGCACAGGCTGATCTGTGTATTGTAGGGATCTTTTCGTCAAGCTGAGCATCAATTATTCTATCACCCTTATCCAGCAATAACTTTTGGCAAGCCAAATTCTGTGGTGAGTATGGTCGCAGATTCCAGTTTCTAGGAAACTGTTTACATTTGTACGAATTAATTGGAATATTCCTTATTCAGTTTTGCTAAGGTGAATAGATACACTTCAGGGGAGATAATTATGTCATTTTTGTCTGGCTCCCTTCTAAAAAGAGCCCTTCTCTACAATGAAATAAATTTGCTTCCAATGAGTATTTCCTTTTAGAATAGACCACTTTTCAGGAGGGGGCATGGTCTACCATAAAATTGCTTCTAAAAATGACCCATGACGGCCATGGACACACAAGAAAGTATTGAAAACACCTGGTGTCAAGTTTTGTGTGCCATACTAGCTATATTCGACCATTAGGCCTCATCAGTGACTTCATGAATTTTCAAAACAAAATTGCTTCCGATTCGTATCTTTGCGTTTGTTCTGTGACTGTGGCTCTTCTTGGACACCATCTATACTGTTCTTAAGGTATTCCGAAGAACCATTATTACCTGCAGACCAAATTTATGATGAATATAATTACATGAACATTCGTGATTAATAAGGTAACCAATATTTACTATTTTAAACATTTCAGACACAGAGCAAACTATCAGCAGCAATGGGGCTGGCGTATCAAGCGTTACTCGGTCTTGCCATAGCTTTGTTCCTTGCGTACTATTCAATGTTAAGGTCCTTCAATGAACCATCCATCCTGACTGATCAGCTTGATGTGGAATATGATTACATTGTCGTCGGTGCCGGTTCTGCTGGTTCCGTTGTTGCCTCAAGACTTTCAGAAGATAAAGACAGGAAAGTACTTCTCCTTGAAGCCGGCGGCCATTATGATGAAAACCACATGTTGCATGTCCCAGTTGTCTTTTTTGATTTGCTACACATGGAACAGGACTGGGAATATTATACTGAACCACAAAAAGTTTCTTGCCTTGGACTAAAAGGTGAGAGAAGTTACTGGCCTCGAGGAAAAGTGCTAGGTGGAACTAGCATGTTAAATGGCATGCAGTACACCAGAGGATCCAGGTTTGAGTACGATGAATGGGAAAGGGCCGGTTGTTCAGGATGGAGTTACAATGACGTACTTCCATACTTCCTAAAATCTGAAGATATTCAGATTGCTGAGTTGAAGTCGTCCCGTTACCACTCCTCGGGTGGTCCTCTGGCTGTTAGTAGTGGCAGGGAGACAAAGTTAGCTGACCTTTATATGCAGGCAGGGAAGGAAGCCGGCTATAACATTACTGATTACAATGGTGAGGCTCAAGAAGGGTTTAATTACATTCAACAGACCACAAGAAATGGCATTCGCAGTAGCACAAGTTTGGAGTACTTGGGAAACACGGCAAGTAGAAATAATCTGCATATTGGCGTTAGAAGTTTTGTAACAAAGATTGAAATTAAAAATAATAAGGCTGTTGGTGTATTTTTGATACGGAATTCAAGAAAGTATTTCATTAAAGCAAGAAAGGAAATAATCCTTTCTGCAGGAGCTATTAGTTCTCCCCAAATTTTGATGCTAAGTGGAATAGGTCCCAAAGAACACCTAGAATCATTAGGTATAAACGTCAAAGCTAACCTTCCAGTTGGAAAGAATCTACAAGATCACCAGATGGTTATGATGTTCAGCAAGATAGACTTTCCTTATGGCCTTACTGAAAACCTACTGACGAATTGGTGGACAAAGTTTAAATACAGTGTATTTGGAACGGGGCCACTGGCTAAGTCCAGTTTAGATGGTTCTGGATTTTTCTACGCTGACAAAACTCGAAGAGGAAAAAACAATGTTGATATCCAATTTATATTCATAAGCACATTGCCGCACAAAAACTATTTCAATTTTAAAGATGAAGTTGTGAGGGAACAAATGGCTAAACACCCCAATGATTACGGCTTCATAACTGTTGTTAGTATTACTCATCCGAAAAGCAGAGGTTCCATCACTCTTAAATCTAACGATCCGTTTGACTATCCTGCTATAGACCCACAGTACTTGACAGATAAGAGAGATATCAAGGAATATATTGCGGCGTTACGAATTTGGGAAAAGTTTATAGAAACACCAACGATGCAAGGGTTGGGAGCAAAAATAGAACACGCTAAAATATCGTTCTGTTCTCAGCATAAGTTCCGTTCGGATGCTTTCTGGGAATGTGTAACACGGCATCTGGCACTGACAGTCTACCATCACTGCGGCACTTGTAAAATGGGTGCTGAAGAAGATCCTACGGCGGTGGTAGACCCCCAGGGTCGCGTGAAAGGTATACAGGGTCTCCGTGTTGTTGATGCATCTATATTTCCGAACGTCACTGCTGGTAATACAAACGTTCCAGTAATCATGGTCGCTGAAAAGCTGTCAGATGCCATTCGAGGAATTGATAGCGTGGCTGAAATCAGGAAATCACTTCAGCGGACAGGATCTACCTAGTATATTATCCGCCATTTTGATGAGGGAGACAACTTTTCTGAACACCCTTTCTGAAAAGTGGTTTTCCCTACACAGAAAACAGAAACGGATAAATATGGGCTTCTTGGTAGTGTAAATGTAAACGAACACATTTAAAATATATAGCGACAACATTTTGTTTCAGACATGATTTTTTTTTTTTTTTTTTTTTTTTTTTGCATGTTTAATCAGATAACTATGACGTCACAAACTCACAGAAATGGCGGCTTCTATGACAACATTTTTAGATATTCAAATAACAATACCTTTCCTATTTCTCAACTTTTCATCAAACTACTCCGCGTAATAGGCTTTTTGTTTCTATAGATGTTTATTATTTGAATTGAGTGTTCCTTTAAGTACTGTCAAAAGGTCAGATATGTTCCTTCTTCCGAATCGAACTTCGGCGATAACGTTTTAAAGCTACTTTTTTTTTTTTATTTTAGTACTTTTTTTTATAGTTTTGCATGGAGAGGAGGCGGTGGGAACCACAAGATGCCTGTCTTTTTTTTTTTTTTTTTTTTTTTTTTTTTTTTTAAGATTAAGGGGAAAAAAAGCTATATGAAATTCTTATCTAAAGGCATAATTCTTTATGCGATCAAAGCCGCCAAATTTGAACGAATGTTTTACAAAACAGCAATATATTTAAAAAAAATGTACATTATGTATGCCATGATTGGCCGGTGATAGTACTTTTTTCCTGAAAAGTACACATGACTTACACGCACGGAGTAAGCAAATCTGAATCTGGTTTTACTTTAAAAAAATCTCCGGTCTACAGTAGCACCATTGAATGTATTAGCAGTGGAAAGTCTTGAGAAATTAGTAATTGCATTTTATCTAAATTCTGTCCTGGATACTTCAATAAATAAATAAATAAATGAACATTAAACCTTATCCTGCTACATTATCTTCTAATTTTAATCTACAGAAGAGGTCCTCATTGTGCACAGCTATCATTCAGATACGCACAACTGGGCCCATATTTACAATCAATACTCCGAGTTAAGGTATACCTTGTGTTAAGATCCGAAGTTTTGACATTTAAAATGTGGTGTTGAATTCAGAAGAAATAAATTTTCTTCAGTAGAGGACCTCGAAATATATTTATTGACATAATCGTTCGCAATCAGATATAACAGGAACAGGCATAAATATATATTGCACATCGCAGCCCTTAACGGCAAACAGTGCAAATAAATAAGACAGCTTGTAACGAGTCGTCTCATCAAGATCTGCTCTGTTTGCCAGTCCGATTTTTTTTCAGTTTTGATTCAAACCACAATTTGCAACAATGGTTGTGTCCAAATTCATTGATGGTAGTGTCCATTTAAGAAACGCAGGGGTGAAATGTTAAGCTTGACCTTTACTTGTGCAATGATTGTAAACCTGGACCCTGTGTACCAGTAGACAAACTTAGATGTGACTATTAGCACATCAGTCATGATCACGTTAGCATCGCTTTATAGCGGCGAAAGGATGGGAAACTTTAGACTCTAGAAGAAGACAGCAAACAATGTCTATGTTTCACAAACTATATTCTAATGAACATGTAGGTACTCGTTATCTTTCCTCACTTCTATTACCTTCTTTTATTTGCGGAGATTGATCTTGAAATATTTTCTACGGTCATTCTCTCCCTTCCGCTGATTCAAGAAGAGCAGTTGTCAGTTTCTGGCGAAAGAATGTGCATAGTACTGGTTAACCTCTTAGAGGACTAAGCCTGCCCAATAAAAGTGTTTTTTTGGTAAACTGACCGCGCTCGACATGACCCCATTGCCGTACATCCTAAACACAAACAAACAAACTACCTTCTATTAGGGTGATGTCTTCATATAATTTAACAAATGCAAATAATTTAGAAAGTATTGAAACACGAAGTCAAAATTATAATTCTTTTCTTCCTTCTGTGGTTAGCGAATGGAATAGTTCGTCTGAAGAAAAAAAACACGCTAAATGAATCAATGTCTTCATGCCACGCATTGACCAAAACATACCAAAATGTTGTTATATTGGAGACAGACGTCTGCAGATGTTGCGCACATGTCTTCCAGCAAATTGTAGCGTATTTATTTATTTATTTATTTATTCATTTATTTATTTATTTGTTTTATTTAATCTTTTCTTATTGATTTTTGTATGCGTGTTATCTTTGAAATATTTCTGCCCTCCCCCCACCCCCCCCCCCCCCCCGCCTTAAACCCACTTTTATATAGTAGTAAAATTGAGGTATACAGAGGTTTACATTATTTTTCTTATTTCTGCTCAAAAACATAAATTGGCTACTCGTTAGGCGGTTCTAACGAGTACCCACAATCTATGTTTTGAGCAGATAAATGAAAAAATATCAGAATTTTTATCTGAAAATTTTCATTTTTTGGTGGTAAAACTTTCATTATATTAAAAAAAGGCTTCTTTTCTAAATGCTGTTTGGTGTTTTGTTCTTGTGTTTGTTCTGCCTTAATTAGCTTTGTGATCATCTCACTTGACGAAGCGGGATCTGGTGATTTAGCTATTCACATCACTAAACTTGCCTATATAATGTTGACTCCTTAAACCCATATTTATATAGTAAAACTGGGGTTTACAGGGGTATACATTATTTTTCTTATTTCTGCTCAAAACCATAGATAGTGGGCATACGTTAGAACCGCATCGCCAAGGCGGTTCAAACGGGTACCCACAATCTATGTTTTGAGCAGAAACCTTGTTTTCTTGTTGTTTTTTTTATCTGCAAATTTTCATTTTTTTTTTTTTTTTTTTTTTTTTGGCGCTGAAATTTTCTAAATATTTGAATAGGCGTGTTTTTGTGATGGTTTGAAACATGGGCTGGTTATACATGTAGGTGTTCCTATTCGTTCATTTTTCCATTCGGTATCTGGGGAAGTCTGCAATCTGTAACTGGCAGTTCCATAAATTCATTTATTTTGTTTACAGTTGTCGCAAGAAAATTAATTTTGAAAAAAAAAAAGTAAAATGAAACTTGCGGGTTCTGTTATACAGTTAAACGTCAGTGACTAAGAAAACTGATGGCTCGTTTATCGTGGCTGATTTGAATTGCTTTTAAATCCCTATGAAATGCTCATCACCTCAAGAAAAATATTTAGGAATATTTGTGGAAAGTTGTTTATTTTATTTTGAAAATATGTGTTGTGTGTAGTCATTAGAACCGCCTCATCGAGCCGACTCAAGTGGATACACGCAACGTACCACTGATCCAAAGAAGGTTGAAAGACATTCCTAAATTACCACCATTTACCATCTGTCCTGGGACTATGATCAATCCTCAATGGCTCGAAATACCCATGTCGAGAACAAGTTCTATGGTCCAAAATATGTTCGAGCCATTGAAGTTCAAATGCGTATACAAATAGTAATAGATATCTTTCCGTAATGACGAGTACATAAATCTTATTAAATCGAGTGACACAAGTGAGAAACGAGTACGCATTATGCATTAGTCTGCTCATCTAAGCAGAATTTATCAATGCGCCATAGCTTTTTGTCGTCAAGGAATTACAGTTGTGTGAAAAAATGATTGTAACTTTGCGATGTTTTTCACTTCAATACATTTTAACGATTTAGTAAAATCTTTGGAAAACAGACAGCAAGTTTGTTATAAAACGGCGGGTACGTCCTCAGACTAAATGACGGCTCCACTCCGCTCATTCAGTTTCGGATGGTCAGCTCCTGACCATCACGAAAACATACCTATATAATTTGACCCCCTTAAACCCCACTTTTATATAGTAAAACTGGGGTTTACAGGGGTACACATTATTTTTCTTATTTCTGCTCAAAAACATAGATTGTGGGTACTCGTTAGAACCGCCTCGGCGAGGCGGTTCTAACGAGTACCCACAATCTATGTTTAGAGCAGAAATATGAAAAAATATCAGAGTTTAATCTGAAAATTTTCAGTTTTTGGAGTTGGAATTTGCTATATATTTGAATAGGCGTGTTTACGTAATGGTGGTTGTGCTGATCGTGGTCCTGTTCGTAGTTTCTTGTGTTTAAGTTTCAGATGTCCAATGAGGCCTTTGATTTTATTTCATCACATTTGTTTTTAATCATGTACAGTCGACTCTCTTTATCTCGAATTCCAAGGGACTCTCTGAAATACTTCGAGATATCCATACCTCGACATATCAGATTTGCAGAATTGAGGAAAAAATAATTCGAACAACAACATTTAACAAACATATATGTAATTGGACTTTTGAAGTTAGAAATATATTGAAAATATTGTGGAAAAGATGAGAAATTGCTCCTCTTTTCCACAATACTATTTTTTACCCCTTGTTAGATTTTCATTTTAAGGCAGGGATCAAATTTTTACTTCGAGATAAGCGGTTATTCGAGATAAGCGAGGTCGAGATAACAAGAGTCAACTGTATGTGTTCCCTGTGATTTTTCACAGACGAGATTGAGAACCACTATGCGGATAGAAGACATATTTGTAATTTGGAGCTGTATCAGTGTTAAATTAAGATGCCACGCCCACTTCTTATTTTCAGCCAATCAGATTACTTGATCTGGATTGTTGCTATAAATTCACATACTTAATGGCAAACAGTGCAGATCCAGATCAGTTGGCTTCTTCAGAAGCCAACTGATCTTGATCTACACTGTTTGCAAAGGCAGGGTATATCCGGGTTCAGCAGGATCCGGGTTAAGCCCCACAGTTGTATTCCTACTGACTGTTCCTGGTCGATTCCTCTGCTGCAGAACTTCTTTCTATGTGCGTCAACTGTTTAATATGTGACGTTTGTATTGTCCTTACTTTTTCCCCATCTGTCCTTCTTTTAGTGGCCCGAGAGGGCTGTTCTTCGTGTTGGATCATTTCCTGTGTATCTTCACATATATATTTTTTATATGAGATTTAAGCAAATTGAAAGAAGCAACAGCGTACTATAAAGGGACATTGGCAAACAATATAGATCCAGATCAGACGCGGCAGAACGCGGCGTCTAATCAAGGTCTTCACTGCTAGCGTTCAATACAGGAATTTCTATAAAACATGATAATAATAAACACTAACAAGACAACCCTTATTTTGGAAGAGGACCGGTCCGAAGAGTGAGATAGAAGAGTCCACTCGGCACTAATGTATTAATATCACTAGAAAAGGACCCGCGCAAGCGCTGGTATAATATTAAATTTTGATTCATCGAATAGATTGAAATCTGAAAAAAAAGTTCGAAGGTTATTTTATTTTGTTTTATTTAATTCTATCTGTGTTCAACATCACGATCTTTTAGTCATACCGCGACGATGTCTTTATATGACAGGGAGCTCAATATTCACCTTTAGAGTGCTGCCTTACTAAAATATCACGTGCCAGACACATGACGTAACATTCCACCCAGTCACGTTATACCAGACCAACCAGTTCCGTTTTCTCAATGCTGATCGCCAAGCGAAAGAGCAGCTACAGTAATATCATGTTTAAATTCTTTGGTATGGCTTGGCAGCGGATCGAGCACACAACCTCCCGAACGCAAGGAGGACGTTCTAGCAACTTTGCCACTGCGCCGGTAGATTTGTAGGTAATCGGCCTGCTTATATCAGACGCTTTAACCATATGAGCCAGCACATGACAAACCCAACAAAATGACTTGGCTGCCCAGGGGAGAAACAGGTTAACATGGATATTCACCGTTTCATCAGTCTGGCTGTGCACTCGATGGGTTACTAAGAGTCCAAGGTTTCTACGTGCAGACAGTGAAGACGGATCGGAATGGGCAGATGCACAGGTCACTGCGCGTGCTACACAGCTCATTTTGTTGATTTTGTCATGCGACGGCTCATATATGCAGAGTTGCCGCTAGGTCCAATTACAGTCGCACCTCAATAGCTCAAACCCGATGGTGATCAATTTGGGTTCGGACTGACCCAGCGGTATTTGAGATGGTTCGAAGAGTGAGTACGACGTAGCCTGCTTATACAACAATTCATCTATTTTAACCACAGAGGACAGTAATAACTGATCAAAATTAAAATATTTATTGGGTAGATTTTTCTATGCAGTTTGGAATAAATGAATTTCCCTCCCCCAGCCCCAGCCCCAGCCCCACCCCCTCACCCCACCCAACCCCCCCCCCCCCCAAAAAAAAAAAAAAAAAAAAAAAAAAAAAAAAAAAAAAAAAAAACAAAGATTCTTAATTACGTATGCCATTACGTTCTCGAACTTTGTTCTTTCATTCGGTTCACACCTTTGTCGTTTACAGAAGCCGATTTATTTACAATGTGCACGTAATCTATTTATAGGTGGTAAATTCGAGAAGCTACTTTGGGAGAATTTGAATAAAGTAATGTCTGTTTCCCGAGAAAAAAACTGGAAAACTCATTAAAATTCCGGAAATTAAATATAAAATTTATCAAAAAGAACAATATCGTTATTAATTTAAACCAACCAACCGCAACAGGTTTTTACCGTTTTCTAGTTTCTGAGGCTAATTCGATCTTTTGAGTAGTATAGATAATTATATACTGTACATATGATAAAGCAGTACTCGCCGTGTAAAGTAAGCATTTTTTTTTAACCAAGGCCCATTGACTTTAATGATGACGTCTCCGGAAATGCAGCTAAACTACTTTAGCTTTAGAATTCTGCTGCAAATAAGACTGACTCCAGTTTGTTTAATTTCATATAACTATAACATTTGACAGCTTCCTAACTATTGGTAGCCCTGCCGAACTTTTAAAGGATATGACTGCGAAACAACATTGAAGTTATCAATGACGTCGCAAAGTGACGAATACTTTTATCACTTTGATGTATGTAGTTTGTTGACTCCGTTGGCATTCTCCACTGTGTACCTGTATATCAGTTGCATGTACATTAGTTGCAACCCGCCCTTTCTCTGTCTCGATCTGTCTTTATCTTTGTCTGTGTCAGGTTTTTTTCTCTTTCGTTTATGAATTGGTTGAGAACTTCAGAATATAACTTCGCACCCGCTTTCAACTCTCTGGCGTAAGGTCTCTTTTGCAATCTCCATTTTCTTCCTGAATGAAACTGTAAAAGAGAGAGAAAAGAAAAAAGTCTGAACCATGCGAGACCCTGATCAACTTGCGCCTCCGTAGTCCGCTTACGCAGACTAATCAAAATCTTTGCAGCAAATATCGTGCAGAGACTGTGCTTGTACGCAAAATGGTCTTATCCTGTCTACCAGCAGTATTCGAACAACCTAGATCAAATACCAAATGGACTTGTTCAAATTTTATGAGAAACATGATAAGAGAAAAAGTCGTTCGAATAACAAAAGGAAATGCGGTAATGTACGCATTTCATATGGGCCGCTCCATGCAAAAATGTGTCTTTAGATAAATGCTTAGATCGAAGGCCCAGATCAGCATGCGCATCCGCAAAGCCGGTTCAGGGCATTCTCTATCGAATGTATGAATATAAAGCAAAGGCCCGGATGTAAGTTTGCGCATGCGCAGGGTTATCCATTACAAAAACACGCTTATTCAAATATATAGAAAATTTCACCTCCAAAAACTGAAAAATTTTCAGATAAAAAAACAACAAAAAACTCTGATACTTTTCATATTTCTGCTCAAAACATAGATTGTGGATATTCGTTATAGCGCCTTGGCGAGGTGGTTCTAATAAGTATCCACTATCTATGTTTTTGATCAGAAGTATTTAAGTATAATTTATATCCCTGTAAATCCCAGTTTTATTACTTAAAAGTGGTGTTTAATGGGGTCAAAAATATACGAGGGTCGTGCAAAAAATTCTGTCACTAATAGGCTTCCATGGTTTTATCCCGGGTATATTTTAAAATGCTTCACTGCACTTGAATGGTGTGTTGAATAGCCGTACCCGATACCCGTTTATTTCGTGCAAATTGCTTTCCAGCTGACAGAGTTATTTCAAATTGAAATAGATGCAGTCATTTACACTGACCAATTTACTTGTTACATTGGAACATGGACCAGAAGACTGAAATTCGTAGCTATATTAAATGCCGCATTAGGCTTAATAAAGCTTCAAAGCAGATATTAAATGAATTGTGTGGTCTATATGGACCTCACTCCATTTCAATGCGCACAGTTTTTAGGTGGGTTAAAGCTTTCAAAGCTGAAAAATTTTCTGTTGAAGATGGTAGCCGTTCTGGAAGGCCTAAAACCTCTATTACCAAGGCTAACATCGCTGCTGTAAAGATTGTGGTCGAACAGGATGCGCGATTGTCTGTCAAGGATATAGTTAGTTGTACTGGCATATCAGAAGGCAGTGTGCAAACAATTCTGAAAAAGCGTTTGGACCTGAGAAAGGTTTGCGCTAGGTGGGTACCTATTTTACTCACTGAGGAGCAAAAGACACAACGCCTTAAATATGCCCGGGAACTTTTGAAAACATACAAAGGCTATAATAGTCGGGTTATTTCTAACTTGCTTACAGGTGATGAAGCCTGGGTGCACATGTTTGAGCCACAAAGAAGGGCTGATAATAAGCAATGGAAGGAAAAAGATAAAAAAAAACGCATATGTATTGCCAAGAGAACCATAAGCTCGAAAAAGATGTTGTACGCAATTGTCTTTAATTCAAGTTGGCCAGTCGTTCAAATGCCTTGTCCATCTGGTCATACAGTCACTGGCCGATTCTACAAGAATTCTGTACTGAAGAAAATGAAAGAGTTTTACAATAAGAAACCACCAAGCAAAGGATGGTCAGGAGTCCACCTTTTACATGACAACGCCTCCTCTCATAAGTGTGAGGTTGTTAAGTCTTTTTTGGCTTCTAAAAAGGTGAAAGTTTTAAACCATCCACCGAATTCACCTGACCTGAGTCCCTGTAACTTCCTTTTTATTTCCAAGGCTTAAGAAAATGCTTTCCGGAAATACGTATACGTCTAGAAGTTCTCTTGGCAGCGCTATTTATCAGTGTCTCCAACAGATACCAAAAGAAAACTATTTATCTGCTTGTCGCGACTGGGTAAAAAGGTTACAAAAATGTGTTTCAGTAAAGGGGGAATACTTCGAAGGTTTGCATTAAAAATATGTTTGATAAAACGTACACTGAAGTAATCCGAACCCAGTGACAAAACTTTTTGTAGGACCCTCGTATAGGTGTGTTTTCGTGATGTAAATCTGTGCAATTTGCACATGTTCGAGGACACCTTTTCGCTCGATGCAGCCCGTGTTTTCGATGATGCCTCTGTCCATTACCTATTTGATATGACGTTTCTAACAGTCTGTGAATAAAAAAACTACCGTATACGCCCGAAATATGCAGGCATCTTGGTTCCTTACCATACTTATCCTAAATTTGAGCGAGTCCAAATTACATATACTAAATGTATGTGCGCTTTGTATTCATTTATTCTTTCATTGTACAAGTGTCTTTGTGAAATGTATCAAATCCTGAAAAAGATATGATGCACGATTGTTTTATAACAGATTTGTTGATCTTCTAACAGTTTTTTTAAACAGTCAGGAATTGTTACAACTTAAATGTGGAAATTTCCCGATCTTAGCTGATCATATTCTTCCGCCATAAATCAACTGCAAATAACTGCTATTCACGATAATTAAAAATTAATGTCCATCAAGTAAAAACCTTAATTTGTTGCAAAATTTTTATAATAGGCTAAAATAAAGTTTATAAAAGCGACTTGTTGATAACGCATATTTCGAGATACAAATGAATTTCAATGGTTCGAACATCATTTGGACCATAAAAATTTGTTCTAGACATGGGTAGTTCGTTTCAATGAGGGTCAGTCATAGCACACGGTCTTGAGGTAAATTAGAGTGATTTAGGAATGAATTTTGGATCAATAAATCAATGCATTTTCGTGATAAAACAAGAAAATTGCCCAAACATATCCCTAGATTATCACAAAAACATGCCAATATAATGTTGACCCTCTTAAACCCTTCTTTTATATAGTAAAGCTGGGTTTTCTAGAGGTGTACATTATTTGTTTTATTTCTGCTCTAAAACATAGATTGTGGGTACGCGTTAGAACCGCCTCGCCGAGGCGGTTCTAACGAGTACCCTAATTTATGTTTTTAGCAGTACCCTAATTTATGTTTTGAGCAGAAATATGAAAACTACAATGTATCAGAATTTTTCATTTGAAACTTTCATTTTTGGTGGTAAAATTCTCAATATATATTTTAATAGTCGTGTTTTGATTTGTTCTCTTTAGGACTCAAAGACAAGTGTGAATCAGCCACGGTAAAAGAGCCTCGATTTTCGAGTCATTGAAGTTTTACTGCATTGCGAAAACATGCCTATTCAAATATACTGAAAATTTTACCACCAAAAATGAAACTTTTCAGATAAAAAGAAATCTGATATTATTCACATTTCTGCTAAAAACATCGACTGTTAGTACTCATTAGAACCGCCTCGACGAGGGTTCTAACGAATACCCACAATCTATGTTTTTGAGCAGGAATAAGAAAAACAATGTGTACCCCTGTAAACCCCAGTTTTACTGAATAAAATTGGGGTTTAAGGGGTCAAAATGATATAGGCATGTTTTCGTGATGTATATGGCAGTAAAATGCAAGATATTTCAGATCTACGAGATGTTTCTGAACGCATTCACAAATGTAACCGCTTAATTTGGACAGGGTGTGGAATTTGTCAGAATTTTTCTGCTACAGCTGACTTCCTGTTTTGCTTTATTTCTAGTGTTTTATCAAGAGTGCTAAGCGTTCAGAAGAATGCTAGCTGGGTAGGTGTAAAGATCACATACGAACCTTTCGGTTCATTTAAATCTCTTCCTGTCTGTTTTCCTCGGAAGGTATAAAAGACAACGCTGATTATAAGTACGACGAGGAAGACCGAAGCAAGACTGACGCCTACTATAATTCCTTGCACTTTATTATCGTAGACATTTTCCTGAAACCTCTCTCCGTGGTGGTACCCTGAAAAAAACGATACAAATGCACATCTTTATATGAAGGGGTTTCCTAATTCAACCCTTTTCATCCGTAAGTTTCTGAAATGTACCCCATCCTTTAATTTGGACATGTGCAGTGATGCGATTAAAAGACTGACAAAGTCTCATTCGGATCTACACTGTTTGCATAGGTATTTGTTTAGGTCTGTAAGACTGAAAGGTTTAATCTGGCATACAGCAGAATTAGCCATGAGTACTCGTCTTTGTTTATTATAGTGATTAATTTGATTTTTATGTTTTCGCTTTGATGCATTGACTGAGTTGGGAGCCTTTATGCGAACCAAATTTGTATGTATTTCTGTATTAAGAGTAGCATCGGGATCCAGGGTGAAGTTAGCTAGCTGTAAAAGTGCTTTAAACCCCCCGGTGGTTTGCTCTACCGACCGTTCTAAGGCGGTGGTCCCGGTGTTAGTCTTACTCTTTGTTGCTTTGTGGTTTATTCTACGAAGCGATTTGTTATATGTCTTTCCGTGTGTCATTTTGTTCTTGTGTGTTTTCAGTCCTGTTAGAATTGCGATTACCTCGCTTGGGGAAGAGAGAGCTAATCTTAGTGCTTTTCGTACGTTTGTTCGGTTTGTGCTTGTTTAGATTTGTCGGTTTCCTCTTCCTCTTGGGGTCTGGGAAGAGCTGCGGTTTGTGATTGTGGCACTCCCTGAACTTTTCTCTTACCTTTTATTTTAAACACTGCTGACACTTTCAGACTGAGTTATGGTAGGGACAATACTTTTAACCGTAAAGATATAAGGTGATTTTAAGCAACTGCATAGCTCAAAATACCTCATCTAGATTAACACACACACACACACATACACACACACACACACACACACATATATATATATATATATATATATATATATATATATATATATGTTGCAACAATCAGATGTCTGCAGCTTGCCTGATGCTTCGATTTTAATGTTTTAACGTCTCGACAATCGTATTTCAACCCTTCAGGGACATTAGTAAGATAAGAACATAATAGTTTTGTTCAAGAAACCCTTTAAAGTCATAAGAAGTCTGCAGACCGACATTTTAACTCCCGACTGCAGCCATCAGCAGGGGAGGTTTATGTATACTTATGTATACTAAGCTCCTGATGCTTCAAGACCAGACTAATCAGACTTTTAACTAAATATGCATAAAAGTAAGTAATTCACATCTGAAACAGCACTTTGTTACTGTAGATCTGTAAGTATATGTGTTTATCTGCAAATAAACTACGAGTATCAACTACTTCATATAAGCAACGTTCTCCGGACAACAGGCGACTTTTGTGTCTTACAAAATTTAGATATCTGACAACATCAAAATTCGAAGCCCGTACCGATTGTGATAAAACTATTATTGATAGTATCTTTTGTCTAAACCCTTTCATCCCTGCAGACACCTGCGCAAACAGTTCAGATCAGGATGAGACGGCTCTCTCGTTAGGATCTAAACTGCCTGCCATTGTGTTATTGACTTAATCCCCTATTTGCATCAACGGGTGTGTCCGAATTCAGAAATGAAAGAATCCATTTCAGAAATTTGGGGGTGAAAGGGTTAACCAATTTTGATCAAATCTGCGCCAAGCTGCTTTTGATAGAAATTGAAATATTTGTAAAAATACATAGCTTTTGATGTGCTTTTCCCTTATATATCAAATACTCTACTTATAAGAAAAATAGAGAAAGACGTATGTAAGTGCGTGCGTGTGTGCGTGTTTGTGTATTCATGTTTTTAAACAATTATGTCTGTATACAACTGGGCCTTGTAAGCCAAACAGCACGTCAGCTGACAGTTATATGTACGTTCCCGCAAGCATCAATTTTCTAGTACAGAAATAATTAGTCATTTTTCCAAACCTCTTGAAATGTCAGAAGAATTAAAAATCTAAAAGATTGCCTTTGTAAACAAAAACACACAAAATAACGAAAATCGGAGACTCGATTTTATGAAATCTCTAAGTTTGCGAGGCTGAATACATCCCCTAAACTCTATCTTTTATGTTTTTTTTCGCTTGATTTTCGGCGATAACTTTTTATTGTCATTTCGGGAAAAAAAAAACATGTCCTGCGAGAAACTTGTCCAGGAGGACCGGCACAAACTTCTCCATAAAGTTCCAGCTTCCTACCATTATACATTTTCCTTCAATTAGAAGAAAAAAAAATCTTAAGTTTACAACATTCAACATTTTTTTTCTAAGAACGAACCTGTAAATAATGCAGGCAGAAAGCGTGCTTCAGACGATTATCAATGGAGTCATTGTACCGTATAATTCGAGGACTGTTCAATACTCTACCGAGTCACATACTGCATGCCTTTTATAAGTATGTACGCATTTCGATGTTAGTTCATTGACAAAAAATATTCTGATGTAAGAACTTGTTTTTCAGCGTAGCGTATGTCGCGAAAATTATTGCAATAGACTGTTAATTCTGTATTCGAAAAACAAACTGATAACAAAAGTCCAGCTTCATATATTCCATACAAATTAAATTCGAAGATAATTATTCTGAACCTTAAATTGATTGATTGATCGATTAATTTACTAATTGATAGATTGATTGATTGATTGATTGATTGATTGACATTTTTATAATCCATCTATTTATTTCCATTTCCTCACCATGTTTCAGCTCAAACAATGAGAATAATTGTAAATATTTGGCGTCCACGTCACGCGAAAATACGTGTAAAAGTTTTCGCGTATATGCGGATATACAAGACCGAAATCAGTACATTGCGCAGTCGATGGCATGTCATCGCAAAATCTCTACGCTCTGTGCCAATTTTGCTAAAAGCATGCCAGACGGACAGACGGAAAAATAATGCTGCTCCCGCACACCCTTACCGCGAGGGGAAATCATATAGCAAGTTTGGTTAAATTCTGCCCAGTGGTTTAGGAGATGGCGTGACGAACGGTCGGACGGAGACGTTTACACTATCCCTATCTAGAAAGCGCGGGATAATTATTTGATACCATTGACCGTATGAACAGGCAACAAATATCCAGGTAAGACTACTTGCACAGGATGGACTAAATATGGGTATTTCGAAAGAAGACATTTTTCTCTTGACATGGATCATATCATTCGAACATGTAAAACAAATTGTACTATGTCTATTCTGTTTTCATTATAATGACATACCTTATCGTAATGGTATTACAATTCTATAAGGATGATTAATTAATGCATGCTTATATTAATTGTTATACCTCCACAAAAGATTGCGTGCTGGTGTTGTGGTTAGGGTCCGCTGTACATGTAGCAAGTAGGGGACATATAAGGGGCTGGGAGGGGGATGTTGGGGCTTGTTATTATTTTTGCCATTCGCGTTTTACTTTATCCTCTTCTGATTATCTTTCCTCTCGTGTACTATCTATTCAGTCCCTTTTATCCATTTGTCTGGGAGACGACACAAAATGAAACACAACAACGGTAAGAGAAAAGTCCAGACAGTACCACAATCACAAGCCGCAGTCATTCCCAGACACCAAGAGGTAGAGGACACAGACAAAACAAACAAGCGCAAATCCAACAAATGTACGAAAAGCACTAAGATTAGCTCTCTCTTCCCCAAGTGAGGTAATTGCAATGCTAAAAGGTCTGGAAAACACAAGAACAAAATAACACAAGGCACATCGCCTCGTAGAATAAACCACAAAGAAACAACGAGGAAGACTAACTCCGGGACCACCGCCTTAAAGGCCCACCTTAAAGACTCGATGTTTGAATGGCGCGACCAAAATGTCCTCAAATATATATACGATGTTCTTTATTATTATTATTATTATTACTATTATTTTTATCTATTTTTAACTTACATCATCATTTGTACCCGTTTAAGCATGTTCTAATTTGCACTAAGCACGACGCATAAAATCCCTAAAGGTATTTTGTATCTAGTAAGGCAGTTCTGTGAATATACACAGAAAAAGATGCGAAAATAATAATAATAATAAAAAAAAAAAACAGTTATCGCCGAAAATCAAGCGAAAAAAATATAGAAAAAGAGAATTTTTTATTTGGCAGAGACTTGAGAGGTGGCACAGACTTGAGCGGTATTCGATTTTCAAAATACCCAGAATAGGCTCAGTGGCCCCAATGAAAATAAAAATACGTAAAACCTACACTATGGTGAAGTACGAAAAGACGCTTTACGACCGCCACACGACACAAGGTCACTACTGACACCTGGTGCAATATTTTATCCCAACATTTTTTTTTTAATTTGAGTTTTACGGCCCTTTTAAGAATATTTTACTTATATCGAGCCGATCATTCATCAAATGTGGGCGAAAACCGGAGAACCCGGGGAAAAACCACCTGACCATCCATAAGCAGTACTTGGCTTTCCCACATGTGACCCGAGCGAGGCTCGCACCACAGCGGTGAGAAACCTAATGGATTAAGAGTCAACTCTCCTATCCACTAGGCTACGGGGACCCGCTTTTATCCCAACAATAAATTTCCTTCGAATTATGCATTTTGCTTTCCCATTTCGTTGCAAGTGCTTAAAAAAATAAAAAGGTGAAGTCATCACCCAGTATTAGAGTTCTGGTCTTTCAAAGATGCATCCTTTCTCCCCTCTCCACGCCCCCCTCCCCTACCTCCATCACCCTATCCCCACCCCAACAGACCATATTTGTTTTGCAGTTGTTCTAGGACCTAGTAGCTCTGAGAAAATTATTCTAATGCAGCAACTAACACAAATGATTACCTTCAAAGGGTGTAAAGCAAATTTTACTATACCTGATAATCAACATATTTGTCCACCAAATTGGTAAAACCTTAGAGTACTTTTAACGGAAATTACAAAATTACAAATATTAAAGACACTTCCTAACAACACATTTTCATTAAACTTTAAAAAAATTGATCAATACTAATTGTGTAGTATGATTCTGAAATGACATACTTTTTCACCACCTGTGAAACGAGATAATGTTTGATAACTAAGCCCCGAAATAGCACAATTCTATTCTATTTCAATAACTGAACAATTTTGATAAAATTCAATCGATTTCAAAAGTTCAGTGTTGCTTTCAAATGGTATGTAATCATATTGTGCCATCCAATACTACTTACAGAGACTCTCTGAATGATAATGCGCGCCAAAATGATGATATGTGTTAGCAAATAGTTAGGAACTGTACCCGACGCACCGTTTTTTCTATGATCATTCGCCCAACATGATAAAATGTGATTAAAATGGTTCAAATAGCCACATAAATATAATTCTTATTTGTAATAAATACATCATATTGCAGGATTCGTCTAATAAATCAAACTTAAACTGAATCATATGCATTAGTTGTACATTTTGAAGACTGGATGAGTTTAAAGGGCGTTTTACCATCTAGAATTGCTACATCAAGCGTAATACTCATGCTATACACACTGTTTTATGTAAACTGGTATACTAGTTGTTAGGATTTATCAAATGGATACTACCATACAAACTTTATTGTAACCTGTTCTCCAGTATGGAATTTATTTAATTACAACTTGATTTTTACCCATTTTCCATATAATTGCTATAATCCAGGAGCAATAACTCCTACACGAGTAAATACACTATATGTATAAAGCATCTATGTTAGGCAGCCTGTCTTAACAAGGTTTCTATGTTTCATAATAAGTTTTCTTATCCTAGAAAAAACATGTTAAGATATAGCATTATTGCTAAGTTAAGTACAGCGTTTTACATGTAGCACAATAGTATAATAGTACTTAGGGGCAATGACACGTGTGATAACAATAACATTTTTTCTTGATATAATTGCATTTCTTGTGTCAACTCAATGTATATATGCAAGTTTTAGATAAATAGCACACCTGGTAATCTCATAAGGGGTAGCCGCTAGTTATGAATTCAAAATCCTTACGCGAACTTCCGGCCATGACTTACGAGACATCCAAATGTCAACAAACGGATAAATTCTCCTGATTTATTGATTTTTAGTAAATTTCATAAACACATTTTGAAAAATCGGACAATACTATTCCCAACAACTTTCATTTCTGCGTCGGAAAAGATTGGTGTGGGCTTGAAAAAAAAAACACGCGGCTAATTTTTATTTCAGTTTCACCCGGAGAAGGGTAGTCTAATATTCCTGTTTCGACTTTTTTTACCAGTGCAAATTGAAGGTATTATCAGCTATCTGGGCTATGAAATACTTATTTAACATATCAGGTAAGACATACTGCAATTCACGTCCACTTCGAAATAATAAGACGCTTAATTTCCCTAAGAATTTGTTCCGGGGACTGAAAGATTTGTGCCGAATATGACTTACGAGGCCGACTACCCCTTACGGGAGCATTAACCCTTACGGGGTCAAGAACGCCTATACATTACAAAGCGATTTTTACGGCCGTATAATGAAACTTTTATATGATTTTGCTCAATTGAGAACTTCAAATATATACAAACGTGGTATGTCAAAACCCTATTGATACATGCTGTCTCATTTGCAAACCTTTCATGGTGTTTGATTGTTTATATGTGAATGGAATATTTTGAAATTGGTTTGGTCTAAAATCTGCATGTTTTCAAATGCGGGACATTCTGATAATG
Source organism: Anodontia alba (assembly GCA_964016985.1). Taxonomy (NCBI): domain Eukaryota; kingdom Metazoa; phylum Mollusca; class Bivalvia; order Lucinida; family Lucinidae; genus Anodontia; species Anodontia alba. Next base: position 39,696,746 of record OZ024832.1, on the reverse strand, counting down.
ACTAATGTTCCCATAAGGGATAATCAGGCCTCAGAATCAGGCCTTGTAATCAGACACCTGCCAGTTTATTTTTTTTTTTTTGTGTTTTTTTGTTGTTTTTTTTTTTTTGTTCCCGTAAGGGTTAATGCCCCCGTAAGGGTAGTCAGCCTCGTAAGTCATATTCGGCACAAATATTTCAGTCCCCGGAACAAATGCTTGGGAAATTTAGCATCTTATGTATTTCAACGTAGACGTAGGTAGCAGTGCGTCTTATTTGATATGTTAAATTAGTATTTCGTAGTCCAGATATCTGAAAATACCTTCACATTGCACTGGAAAAGAAGTTAAAACAGGAACACCAAACTACGGGTGAAATTGAAATAAAAAAAATAGCCGCTGTTTTTTTCAAGCCCACATCTATCTTTTCCGACGTAGAAATGAAAGTTGCTAGGACAAGCATTGTCCGATTTTTCAAAATGTGTCTATGAAATTGATGAAAAATCAATAAATCAGGAGAACTTATCCGTTTGTTGACATTTGGATGTCTCGTTAGTCATAGCCGGGTTCGCGTAAAGATTTTGAGTGCATAACCAGCGGCTACCCGTTACGAGATTACCAGGTGTGAATAGGGTGATAGGTACTCAAGTCATAAGTCAAGTTGTGATTTTTCTTGCAAGAGTTATCGTTACTGATACCAGTAATGACCTTAACACCAGCTGCAGTGTAGTAAAGGTTGCTTTAGGAAACAAAGAACACACAAATGAATAAAAATCGGAGACTCGGTTTAATTAAGTCTCTTCATATCAGCTATGTAGTAAAGAAAATAAAGTAAGAGAAAAGTCCAGGGAGTGCCACAATCACAAACCGCAGCCCTTCCCAGACACCATGAGGAAGAGGAAACGGACAAATCCAAACAAGCACAAATCGAACAAACGTACGAAAAGCACTAAGATTAGCTCTCTCTTCCCTAAGTGAGGTAATCGCAATGCTAAAAGGACTGAAAAACACAAGAACAAAATGACACCTGTTAAGACATACAACAAATCGCCTCGTAGAATAAACCACAAAGCAACAATAAGTAAGACTAACACCGGGACCACCGCCTTAGAACGGTCAGTAGAGTAAACCATCGGGGATTTAAAGCACTTTTACAGGGGATTCGGGGGGCTTAAAGAACTTTTACAGCTAGCTAACTTCACCCTGGGTCCCGATGCTATTCTTAATACAGAAATACATAAAGGCTCCCAATTCAGTCAATGCATCAAAGCGCAAACATAAAAATCAAATTAATCACTATAATAAACAAAGACGAGTACTCATAGCTAATTCTACTGTATGCCAGAGTAAATGAAAACCAGTAGTTGAACCACGGCGGACCAAGCCAAAGACATATCGTCAAGCCCCAACCCACTGGTTAAAGTTTTACGAAGAGGTCGTCATTGAGTCTGAGGCCCGAACCGAAGATACATACGCCCACTAGCATCGACTTAAGCGGTGTTCGATTTTCAAAGTATGCGGAAAGGGAAAAAAAGAAGTCCAAGTCAGCATCAAAATAAGACAGGAGTCATTTTGAGGTAAGTATGGGGTTGTCTTCGCGCTGATCTATGCTCATGACTTGCTTGAATTTCAGCCGAGGAAAAATAGTGTATACGCTTGTCCTCTAGGCCCTAACACATAATCTAACTAATTAGCAGAACATCACGAAAACACGCACATATAATTTTGACCCCCTTAAACGCCACTTTTTATTTTCTTCTGCTCAAAACATTGCTTGTGGTACTCGTTAGTACCCACAACTTATGTTTTGAGAATAAATATGAAGAAATATCATAGTTTTTTTTATTGTTTTTTTTTTTATCTGAAAATTTTCAATTTTTGGTGTTTAACTTTTCAGTATATTTGAATAGTCATGTTTTCGTAATACTTACGTTTAACGATTGCTAACAAGTGGAAAACAGCCCATGCATACAGATCGACCAAATTGGCCTGCCGCTCTGACATTTAATATCACAAACATATCTTCATAGTGCAATTTGGGCATGATAAGTTACAAAATTCTGCATTTCACGTAAAAGAGCTTATCATTCACCTGTACAGATAATACCAGTGTTACCTGTCCATACAGTAAACGTGTACTAAACATACAGAAATCAAAAGGTCAAAAGGACAAGTTCAGTTTGGTCGACACACACACACACACACACACACACACACACACACACACACACACATACACACACACATATATATATATATATATATATATATGTGTGTGTGTGTGTGTGTGTGTGTGTGTTTGTGTATGTTCGTATATATAGCTTTTGAAAGATATAAATGTAGTTTGTGATGTATTGTTTTGTCTATTGTTGCATCCGTTGTTCTCTTCTTGCTTGCACAAACCACAGTTTTATGCAAATACACAGTACTCGCAAAATCGCATTGCTAGCTTACCTTTGAGGTGTTTAATTGCATCATGAAATGATATAGACTTTTGTTTGAGACATTGGTTGTAAATATCAAGTGAGAATCCATATCCTGGATGTTGGCTATCGTATACATAGTCCTTGGCAACGGTCAAGGTCACAGATATATCGAGGTCGTCACTGCACCATGGAACTACTGTTACGTTGCCGTTGTTATACAGCTAGACATTAAAGCAAAATAATACAAACCGCAAGGGAGAAAACATATCTTCTAGCATGTGCGTCAAACTAAAAACTCAAATTAGCCTGCGCATCCGCGCAGTCAGTAGAGTCTTCATTGTCCGCATGAAGAAACTTTGCATTCTTGACCATCGGAAATGCGCCGAGGTGAGATTCTGATCAGCCTGAGCGAATGCGCAGCCTAATCTTAAAATTCGCCGGGCGCAAATGACCGAAGGTACTATTTCTAACGTTACGATTCCTATCATAATACAAAATACGTATGCGCAACGTGAGAAAAAGGGCCTTATGCCATATACGAACAGCCAAAGTCTGGATGAGGGTGCATATCCGTGACAACTTCTTTTCGTCGACATATACAACAATACCCATTGGTTCTGTAAGCGGGCAACGAAGGCCCTGATCAGCCTGCGCATATGCGCAGGCTGATCAGGGCCTGCGTTATCCAGAAATTGAATAAGGGCTCTTTTCGTGCGTTGTGCATCACATGAATTTCAGTTATGAGACCTGCCCAACATGGATTCTACTTCAATCTATAGTGGACTATCAACGGTCGGTCCGATAATGCTTCTGGGTATGCAGGTGAACTGAACAGAACTTATAGAAAGAAAAGACCTGCCACTACTGTCCCTAAAGGTGATTAGGAGCGTGTTCTAAAGATAGAATCGGTACCTTTCATATATATGCGATGCTATCACAAAGCACTTTATTGACAGAAGTCAGCTGTCTTGTTTCGTTACCATCAACTTGTTCAGTGTTAGTGGCTTTCACTACCACAGAACATGCGTCTACACCAAAACGTAGTGCAACATACACTTATGGATTTAGTTAGCACCATATATATTTGATGTCTAAGAGATTTTCTCTCGAATGTTTAATAAATTTTGGAAAAATATGAAAAAAAAAAAATAAAATAAAAAAACTAAGTTCAAGTTAGAAAGCACATGCATGAGGTAAATGTAAACAAACGGAACTAATTAACACATGATATATCAATACGCCATCGGTAATGCTGCCAGAGAAAAGTCTGCCAATAAAAGCGTACCTCTTTGTCAGCGTTGGTTTCTGTCAAAAACAAAAACAATGCATAAATGCATCGATCCACGCAAAGTAGTTATTATAGTCTTATTTACAATTCATATGTTCATGAATCTCTCAGGAAATCTGTCATTTCATTGTCTTTGGCGCTTTGATATTTATTGTTTTCGCGAACAGACTATGTAAAGGTTTCCACTGACTGTTCTCGGATATGATTATGATATTGAATACCAATTCTATTCAAAAGGGTTCCGGTTTTATAAAATTAACATGCTGTGTTAATCTTCCAGCAGATGACAGTTTTAAATACTTTTCTTTGTAGTTCTCCCCAGAAAACAGGCTTGGACATTTCTTGCAAATTGTCCCCAAAGGAGCAATTTGCATAAAAATATAAAGTCTGTTTCCTGAAAAAAAAATGCTCATAAAGCGATAAAGGTCAAATACCTATTCAATAATAATACCATAAAAGTGTCCTTCGAAACAAACAACATATAAAAGAACGAAAATCGGAGTCTCGACTTTATTGAGACGCTTCATATGGTAGCAATATAATTTGCAGGCTGCGTTTGCCGTCAAGTATCGACTTAAGCGGAAATTGAGAGAAGAGGCCAGAAAGACGACAGAGTTCGGCACCTTCAAGTCCTTTATTTAGGGATGGAGTGGTGCACAGTGTAGGTGTACCATTTGCCGATAAGGTGTTTGCCCGCTAGTTGTGCTTTCTGGCTACTTCGTGTACTTCCAGTCTAACCTGCCGTTATTTAATGTTTACTTTGTTAATCTGTTGCTTTATTGCATGTTTTGCTATATCCATCTTTGTACATTTATGTCTTTTCAAACCAGATGTCTATTTTTACATATTTTCCTGCATGCTTTTATTTTTAGTTCTTTTTTATGCATGGGTCTTTGCATTAGTATTCCCTTTTTGTTTGTTGTTGTAAATTATTCTTATGCTGTGATATCTAAAGCATGTTATATAGTCGGTAGAAAACGTTTCAAGCTTGTATTAACTTGTTGCAGAGATAAAACCGACTTTAAATACACTTTACTTGACTTGACTTCACTTGACTTGGCATTACGCATTTATGTATTACTTTCTAGCCATTACGACATAGAATGAATTACTAAAATGGCTTACCATAGAATGTGTCCCAGAAAGCACCGTTAAGTTCACATCAGTGGTCTCGAAGAAAGATCCATTTTTCATGTTGTAACACAAGCCTAGACAACGCTTCGTGATCTGTCCGCGGAAAGAGAGGGAACAACGTGGTTCTGTTGAAATTCCTGTCCCAACTACTGTATAATTTTTTCCAGGAGACACGTCAAAATGCGAGCCACAGTGCTGTGTATTGTTGTTTATCAGAAGAACATCTGTAGGAAAAAATCAAAGCTACAAGTGCTGTTCGTTGATCTTGCGCATCTAAGCAGCCTTCAGCATCAGAAAAAAAATGTTGGAAGGTTGCCAAACGGTCATCAGATTTATCATACCATATTCCACAATCCATTTTCATGTTACTACCAACCTAATGACTACCTATGAAATAGTTCCCTGCTAACGCTGATGACGCTTAATTCTGCATTTAAACATACGAGATTAGCAGCTTATAAATAGCGAATAAATAAACAGAACCAAATAAAACTTCAAACTGTCGAAGAAATAAGATTTTAATCATATTGAGTGCAATATCGGCGGACAAATATAAATGCTCCAGTAAAACGCACCAAATCTACAGCATTGAGTTAAAACTGTAACCCAAGTCGTGGTCATACTAAATACCGACAAGGACCTTTCCACCGAAAAGGAGATATGGGTTACCAAAAAAAAAAAAGTTTACGTGTGGCTTTTGTATTTATTTCAGTGTAAATTCTAATCAGTTCTAGAGGCTTATCGAATTTAAACCTACCGCCCCAATGACCACTCTTGTCTTTGATTATCCCCGCGCCGAAGGCGAATAAGTATTATGGTAATGGTCTCCGTCTGCCCTTCCGTGCGTCCGCTCGTCACTGTTTTGTCCGTTGCATGTCTCAGAAACTATTCAAAGGATTTTGTTGAAAGTTTATAAAATGATAAAGAACGTTGAGAGGTACATGCAGTGCAGTATAAAAAGAATTAATTCTACATTGTTTACTTCTTGAAAAAAAAAAAAAACAAAAAAACTTTTATTATTTTTCTTGTCCGGGGCATAACTCTAGAAGTACAGAAGGAAATTTATTCAAATCGAATACAAAGATAGAGGACATCCAGTGGAAGTTTGGTGTTTATGAACCATAACTCAGTCTTGCCTCTTTTAACTATCATACCTCTTTTATGCTTTTAATATATTCGTCATATATATGAATCAAGTACTGTTCTAGATATTGATTTTGCAAGTTTGTTCTCAACTGTGATTTGCCTTTGTATATTTCATCTTGAACTTTCTTGCCACTTTTATGTGAAAAAAAAAAAAGAAAACATTCAGCGGCGTAGGTATTAGCCACGTCAGCATGTCTTGTTAATGTGGTAATAACCCCAATTTTTTTAGATTAGATTATATAATGTAGTATTCATTAATAAAACGAAAAACACTTTACAAAACTGTATGGGTGTTTTTCATAATATCTCGTACATGTACCAGGCAACTGCGTTCGAAAAACACCCAGCAAAAATTAAACCCGTCCGATTGAATGCGCTTTGTATAAGCTTGATATATTGTAAGTGTAAGGGTTCCGACACATTATGGTACAACCTAGCTAGATCAGATAGGACGAGCATATAAAAAGTACAGTCGACTCCCGTTATCTCGAATTCCAAGGGACTCACTGAAACACTTCGAGATATCCGTACTTCGACATATCAGAGTTGAGAGAGTGAGGAAAACAATAAATGAAACAACCATATTTAACATATGAATATGTAATTTGATTCCTGAAGTTAGAAATATATATATAAAATAATGTGGAAAAGAGGAGAAATTGCTCCTGAGGAGCAATTTCTCCTCTTTTCCACATTATTTTGTTACCTGTTGTCATAGTTTCATGTTAAAACAGGGACCAGACTTTCACTTCGAGATAAGCGGTAATTCGAAATAAGCGAGTTCCAGATAACGAGGTTCGACTGTATCTAGCTGCTCCGACTGGCACTCACTGTGAAATCGCCAAAAAAGGCAGAGCTCAGAATATATCAAAACTTCTTTAATATATACCAAAGTAAATAAGAAAGCTCAGAAACTGATACAATAGGGTCTACATCAAGCCCCCAACACCAAAGGGAAATACAGAAAAATACAGTTAAGCAGTCACAAAATGAACAGGTGGCAAGAAGATTTGTTACTCTTTCCCAAAAAGGTGGCAACTCTGTTACCCCAAATTAACTGAATGTTTCTAAAACTTTCATAATCGTTGAAAGAAAAACATAAGAAGTGAAGCACTTCTTAACAGTAAACAAAAGCACCACAAAGAAACTACCGCCTCGGAACGATCAGTAATTAGCTACCCATCTAAAATGCTTCACCATAAAAAAATGTTAAATCATGGGGCCTTACAATAAAGACTCGTAACATAATGTTCTAGATATCTCGAAGAGATATGAAATAAAACCTAACTTCGGAACGATAAGCGGGCAAAGTCTGAGCCTTGAAGCTGCGGATTTTTTAGAATACCAAGTCTGTGTAATGTAGAACCTCCCTACCCATCCCCCACCCCACTGAAAACACACACACACACACATACTCCGCAGCCCCGAATTACCACACAATGTTTTGTAAAATGCTATAAACATATTAAGTTATTAACCCATTTATACGAAGTGGGCTCTTCTTCTGTAATTATTTGGACACTTTCATCATAGATATAAGGTGTGTTTTTATTGGTAACATGTTTTAGAGAAATTCCTGTCCTAAATGCGAACCGTGTAAACCCTGATCAGACGACGCATTATGTGGCGTCTGGTCTGGGTCTACATTGTTTGCAAGTGTCCTCTTTATGGGACGCTAGCATAAATAGGTTAAACTAAACAAGCACAAATCTAACAAACGTACGAAAAGCACTAAGATTAGCTCTCTCTTCCCCAAGCGAGGTTATCGTAATGCTAAAAGGACTGAAAACACATAACCCAAATAACACAAGGCAGGTCTAAAACAAATCGCCTCGTAGAATAAACCACAAAGCAACAAAGAGTAAGTTTAACACCAGGACCACCGCAAACCGCCACCAGATTTAACATACCACATTTCTAAGATCGTTTTCCTGTTAATACCAATACAATGAATATCTAACAAATAGTTTCTTGCTAACTTTGATAACGCTACATTCTGCTTTCAAACATATTAGTCTTATACATATACACTCTGATGCTTATAAACAGCAAATAAATAAATAAAACCAACGAAACCGTCACACTTTTGAAGAAAAAAATTATTTAATTATACTGGTACTCCAGAAAAAAAATGCGTCAAATATACAGCGTTGGTTGAAAAGTGCAACCCGACCCGTGGTCCTCTTAAACACCGAAAACGACCTTTTCACCGAAATGGGATTATCTGGTACCGAACAGTTTTCAAGAAAAAGTGTCATTCAGGTCTAGAGGCTTGCAGAATTTCAGACAACCGCCCTTATCAGTGCTCTCGGTGCTTTGATTAAATATGGTTTTGATTTGTTTTGTTATCTCTACCACTAATATGTGCAGTCAGCTACATTAGTATGATAATGTTCCTTTTAACCAGTTTGCTCCTTTACTCGATAGGCAAAAGTACTGTAAAACACTTACATTTGGCTGTCATTTTATTTTGGCGCTATTGACGGTCAAGGGGAAAAAAACCTTGAAATAAAAATCCGCCGATAAATATCAAAGAGCGCAAGATTCGAAGTAACAAACTGGGCGACATATATTTCCAACACACATTGCAAGAATGATGAAAGCCATAGCTCTAGGTAAGTGAAACCCTGAGATGCCTGCTTATTTTTCCCATTGCACATTTTCATTGAAAGTAATTAATAATTGAATAATTGACACGTTTATTTAATGGGTGAGTGCGTAATTAAGTAACAAAGTTCAGCGATGCAACGTGGAAAACAATTGACAATTGCTGTCAAGCACGTGCAAATCACCGTGCAGAACTAGCATAGGACACACAGGGCTATGTCAGGTACCGCGGATTTTCTTCTTTTTTTTTTTTTTTTTTTTTTTTTGGAAATCAAAAATCGGCCAAAACAGAAATCCGCCAACAGACCCACTCACAAAAACCGCCAAAATTTGTTGCCACCAAATATAAGCGTTTTACAGTACGGCCAGATAAGATGAATGCACGGATGAATATATTTCATTTTTTTTTTTTTTTTTTTTGCACAAAAAAAAAAAAAAAAAAAACAAAAAAAAAACAAACAAAAACATATGCTGTGGGTATTAATTACAAGCGCCTCAGCATAGCATATTATTTTCGTGCAGTAATAAAATATGTAAATGCGTTATGATTTGAAAATGCCTTATCCAGAACGGTAAGAGCTATGTATGCGATGTAGTGCATCACATTAATTCTGTTAGTGGATGTGGTAGAGCAGCATTCAAATTTAACGGGAGCCTATATGTGACCCTGTGTTTTGTATAAGAATGTATTGAGTTTTGTGTTTGTAACTAATGACTTCCGCCTATTGAGATTTCGCTTTTGTGTTCTCTGATTCGTCTTTTGACCTGTGCGTTTTGCCGTTTCAATGATGCGATAAAGGACATAACAATGAGGTGAAACAGGAAAAACAGGAAAAAGTGTTACAAACTATGTTATTTTTAGCCGTTTATACAGTACTATAATACCGACGGGAAACGCACTGGCCACGGGTTGGTAATGCATTGGTCGTTACTTTTAAACAAGGAAGTCACAAGTGACAAACACAAAACTCAAAACATCCTTACACAAAACACAATGTCATATATAGGCTACCGTGTGTACGTAACAAAAAACGTGATGACTTGAAACCAATAGGCTCCTTATATGTACATGTAACTGCTAACGCAATTCGCCATGACACTTTTGATCCACCACCCCCTCCCCCCCCCCCTACCCGACACACACACACACCCAACTCCTCAGGTCAAATGTGGTCATAAGAAAATGTGCCTGAGCACAACATTTTCTGCAAGATTACATGTGCGCCAAGCGAAGATCAGTCTGCGCATCCCCGTAGATCAGTCTGCGCATCCTCGCAGACTAATCAGAGACTTTGAAGACGGCCTGAAGACACTTTGGATCTTTGCCTACCCAAGCAGTGACCTGCAAAGCCACTGATCAGTCTGTGCGGATGTGCAGGCTTATGTGAGTCTTCGCTGAGCGAACATGTACTCTTTTAGGTGGAAATATTGTGCCCTGGCTCAAAAGGATTCGACGACATCCCTATAAACAACCTGTGTATTCACCAGACTGTTCAGTATACCCAGTGGGCACACAACGTTAAAAAGACGTCGTATCAACGTCGATGCGACGTGATCACGTCGCATCGACGTTGGCACGACGTCATTTTGATGTTGTGTGCCTGCTGGGATACTTATATGAGCCGGGACACAGCATTTCCTACCTTATTGCATGCGCGCCCAACGAAGACAAACATAGTTACGTACATGAACCAACCCATTTTAGACTGAGTTAAGTCCCCCACACTATGCTTTGTAAGAGTCCAATTTTATTTAAGATATGTCGGACTGTGTGATTTAGATATTCCTAGAGAAAAATGACTAAACTATTTGCAAACAGTAAGACCCTGACCAGACGCCGCTCTAGGTCTGCACTGTTTGTGAATTACCCTTTTGGGGTCTTTTAACTTTCGAATTTAATTACTGATACCGTTCATAGCCATAAATACAATATATACACGCGTTTGTTAGATTGTACACTGTATAACAAAACCGTCGTGTTACACAATAACATTACAGAGTGGGACAAACGAAACAATTTCCATATATGGTCACTACAAGTTCTTTCCTCTTCATGCTTTTTTAAAGTTCATTACTGTTACAAGTAAATAGTTATTTCACACGCAACCTTTCGATTGCTATTGTGTCAAAATTTGTTTTTCCTACTATTGTATGTCAGTATGTTTTAGAACCATTATATACCTGTTGTTGACCGTTACAGTACTGGTCAGAAATGTCGTCACGGAGTAGGACAAAAAAAAACAAAAAAAAAAAACATTTCTATATATGGTCACTATAAATTCTTTTGTTTTCATGCTTTCATACACAAGCAACAAGTCATTCATTCGCTAGCAACCTTGCAATTGCTATAGTGTACATGTGTATTTGTTCTTCTATAGTGTGTCATTAATCTTTTTATAGTCTTTTTATTTTATATATGTGTTGAGGGCTATTATAGAAATCTTACCTGCACGGATGGCGCTGAACAGTAATACATGTATCACTAAGCTTGTGTCTAAAACTATTTCCATTATTTTACTTGTGACAAACCGGAAACGCACATGAAATTTGGTACAACATAACTGTAATATACATGTAAAATTTGGTAACCGATACACTGTTACAATTGGTTTTGTTCAGATACGATTCGGGCTCATCTTTCAATGAAAGTATTATTTAGCTAGCACACGAGTAAAGGGTACATACGAGCATATAGTCGAACAACAAAGGCTCACAGTTTCGCCAGAGCCTTTGCTGTTTGCAGACATGGTGTAGAGACCTTGAGGAAGCTTCGGGCAAAATGTGCATGTCTGTGACCCAAATAGGTGACTGCGCGTGCGCATTTGAAGAACCACAAACCGGAAAACCATGTGGTCTTTTAACCATATTGCACCGGCTCAATTACGTAATACGAGCCGTGTTCTGTTGTTAACGTATATTTTTGCATAAAAAGCAGTGTCGCACGTTATTAACAGCCGTGCATTAACCGGCGAAAAGCCATGTATTAACAAGGCAATTCACGTGTTGTTAATGCACGGCTACGCAACTTTCAATATGATCGTACCGGGGCCAAAGATTTACTGCCGTTACAAGATTTGTACTGCCCGGCCCTGGAACGAGCATAGTCCATGGAAATTACGTTCGCGAGACATCGGTGAAAAGGAGAAACAAAATAGTGCAAGAAATAACGCGAAATGTAGCAAATGTTTTCTGTTTTTATGCAATAATAGCGATCGAACATGTTTTTTCGATGCATTAACATTCGCCAGGTCCCTTGGGAGGTGTTGAAAACCGCGCATCAGCATGGTTGGTCCTGAACATTTGAATTTAGCCGTTCTAGGATTGCATACCGCTCATGCAGAGAACAACGGAAGGTCCCAACTAGCGGGTGTATTTGTGCTACAGGATCATACATGTAGTCTTTATTTTCAGCTTTAAATTCTTTCAAGTGCCAAGTCAAAAGTTGTAGCAGACGACATTCTAATTTCCTTGTTGTTTATCAGAGAAAAAAAAAAGACATGATAGTGCATGTGAACCGTCTGGCTAGCAGAAAAGAAACAGTCTTTGTTCTCTTAAAAGGTAATAAATGTACATTTAAACTGAGGTCTGCTGCAGCTATGATTTGTGCTTTCAGTGATAACCCTTTCATCTCGGCAGACAAAAAGAGATACGTGCCGTCTCATCAGGATCTACACTATTTGCAATTCTGTTTTTGAATTTAGACTGATACCCCTTTTTGCATTTGCGGACATGTCTAAATTCAAGAGTGGGAGAGTCACATCAGAAACTCAGGGATGAAAGGGTAAAAATAAATATCGCTTTTAGGAAAACAAGCCTATTCTAATATACTGAAAATTTTACCACCAAAAACTGAAAATATTTTGATAAAAATTTTGATATTTTTCTTATTCTGCTCAAAACATAGATCGTGGGTACTCGTTAGAACCGCCTCGGCGAGGCGGTTCAAACGAGTACCCACAATCTATATTTTTGATCAGAAATAATAAAAAAAATAATGTATAATCCTGTAAAGCCCGGTTTTACTATGTAAAAGTTGAGTTTAAGAGGGTCAGCATTATACAGGCATGTTTTCATGATGAAAATATAAAATTGGACAAGTTGGACAAGTCGGCCAAGTCGGACGTGGTATTTTCGCAGACCTCTAAATCTATACAAAAACAAAACAAAAAAAAAAAAAACCCCAAGAAGAAAATAAAAATAGGATCCTATCTAGACTACATGTAACTGGATATTTAGATCGGTCAGGGCATTGTCTTTATGAAGATTTTTATCACTATATTTCAGGGGATTAGATACACTTTCAGGAGAGACAAGTCTTATTACGAAAACACGCCTATTCAAATATATTGAAAATTTCACCACCAAACGAAAAAAAAAAAAAAAAAAAAAAAAAACACACACACAAAAAAAAAACAAAAAAAACTGAACGTTTTCAAATAGAAATTCAGGAATTCTGTTTTTTTTTTTTTTTTTTTTTTTTTTTTTTTTTCTGCTCAAAACATTGATTGTGGGCGGTTCTAACGAGTATCCACAAGCTATGTTTTGAGCAGAAATAAGAAAAAACATGTATACCTCTGTAAACGCCAATTTCACTATATAAAAGTGGGGTTTTAAGGGGTCAAATTATATAGGTATGTTTCCCTGATGGTCAAATGTTTTGTCTGAGTACAAACAAGGGTCTTTTGCTCCCGATATTAGCAAATTTTTCCCCTAGAGCAGACTCCTACGAGAAGGAGTTTTGGTATGCAGGACAGCAATAAGAAAGTCACAAAAGCTGCCTCCCTGGTAAAAATTGGCGAAAAATGTATCAAATGCATCGAATCCCCTTACGGAAATTGCATACGCTTGATAGGGTTTCTGCCAATTTAAAGGAAGTTTTTTTTTTTTTTTTTTTATACTTTCTGTTTGGTTTTCTGCACACCAAGCCCCTTTCTACAAAGGGATTTCTTATAGGATTTTCAAAAAGAAGGCAAAACAATTTTGACAGCGTGTTTCCCTTGAAAGTTTATCGATTGCTCAGAAACTGAATTTTACAGGCAGGTGCAAAAAAAAGTGCATAATTTATTTACTTCTGTCGGCTCGACATGAACTTAATAATGTTGACTGGGTCGTAAACCCATAAAAGGGACATCGGCAGATAGTGTAGATCCAGATCAGACGCCGCGGAACGAGGCTTCTGATCAGGATCTGCACATTTTGAATCAAGATTAGAAATTTGTACAAAACATTGTAATAATAAAAACTAACCAAACAACCCTTATTTATGAAATGGACCTGTCCAAAGCGTTCTGATAAAAGCGTCCACTCGACATAAGTGGATTAAACTCGAAACCAACCGAATCACCTCCATTCTTGGGGAATAGCTTGGTGTCACATGCACTTCTTAATCCATAATCATAATGGTGAATATTGATCCAGTGAAAATGTGAAGGTTGTACCCTTACAGGTACACTAAATATTTGGAGAAAAGCCATATCCGTGATTATCGACTGTGCCTGGGAAGAAGACTGACGCCAAGCATGCTGGGTACAAATTTCAACAGACGACGTTTTCAAATAATTTAGTCAGCGTACGACACAACCTACAATAAGACCTGTGTGAATAACAAACCTAGCTAGCATTCTTTATACATGTATATCTACAGCTACCCTGACGGTCCGATAACGACCCGCAATGGATTTATAAAGAATACAGTCGACTCTCGTTATCTCGAATTCCAAGGGACTCTCTGAAATACTTCGAGATATCCGTAGTTCGACATATCAGGTTTGCAGAATTGAGGAAAAAATAATTTGATTAACCACATTTAACAAACTGATAGGTAATTGGACTTTTGAAGTTAGAGATATATTGAAAATATTGTGGAAAAGAGGAGAAATTGCTCCTTAGGAGCAATTTCTCCTCTTTTCTACAATATTTTCCATCTGTTGTTAGGTTTTCATGTATAGGCAGGGACCAGATTTTCACTTCGAGATAAGCGGTTATTCGAGATAAGCGAGGTCGAGATAACGAGAGTCAACTGTCTCTACATGCACCCAGTATTGCAAGGGATCTCGTTCATCCCTCTTTGGATAGCCCGGAGGCTGTAGAAGGCTCATGCGATTAGCGAAGACTCTTATCAGACTGCGCGGAAGAGCAGGCTGATCTGAGTCTTCGCTGGCCGCACGTCAAACTGTAGGTTTTGTCGTTCGCTTGCTCATATGTTTACTTGATTTTCCCAGGAAAAAAACTATGAAATTCAATCCAATAAATCAATAAATACAATTAGGATTGAATGCCAGTGTCTATTTTCTGATAAAATGATAAAAAAAATCAATATATATATGTGTGTGTGTGTGTGTGTGTGTGTGTGTGTGTGTGTGTGTGTGTGTGTGAGAGAGAGAGACCAGTCTGCCGTCTGCTAAATTAGCCCTGAGAGTTGTAAAGGTTAACAAAAAACTGTCTGCGCTGTCTTTTTCAAATATGGCTTTTTGTATTGGGTACAAAAGTACATTACGGCCGTGTCCTGCGAAAACGTGTCTTCGCATATGCGTACAACGAAAGCCCAGATCAGCCTGCGCATTCGAGCAGTTTCTTCAGGGCCTCCACTTTCCGCTGAAGGAATCATTTGATACAACATAATGGATCAAGAGAGAGCAAAGGCCCGGATAATACTTGTGCAAGCGCAGGATGATCTTAATCAGCCCATTTTGCGCATGTTCGATGACACATTTTCCCTTGACACGGCCAATGTGTACACAGGTGCATTCTTAGAATCGAAACAAGCGTCTTTTTGAAAAATCCACTATGAGGAGATCTTCACATATTAGCTTCGGGTAAGAGGAATTTCGAGATAACTATTTCTTATATCTGCGAAAAATGTAATCTTCAGAATCGAAAGTACTTGCAATAATTATTTTTGTTTTACTGTCTCAAACATGCAGTGTGTTTCAGACAGTAAAACGAAAATATTTGCTTTAATTTCTTCTCAGAGATAGCGGCGAGGGGTGAGGGGAAGTGACCGGTCAGAACAAAAAAATGTCTGTGGGCTTTGCCGCATTACATGTTCCATCTTATGTTCATTTTAACTCTTTTGGTGCCCAATTTCAGACGTCGTCTGTTTTTGTTTTTTTTTTTTTTTATTTTGTTTGTTTGTTTTTTTTTTTTTTTTTTTTTTTTGTTTTTTTAACAAACTATCGTTGGGAAAGAAGTTTATATGTAAAATTGAAAGACTGAATGTCAAACAGTGTAGATCCAGATGAGACGGCTCGTTGAGCCATCTCATCTGGATCTATGCTGTTTGCAAACGCCTTTTATTATCGCCTGTGGCAGTGAAAGATTTTTTATGTCATGTGTATGTTTTATTTGAAAACAAAACTTTGTAAAAGATATATGTCTAAGATATAAAATATATGGTATATCGTATTACGTAATTGATCCGGTGCAATATGCGTGATAATTCTTGACAGAAGGTATTCAAAATAATTCATCCTATTTTACATCTGTATTTAGCTCACCTGAGCTGAAAGCTCAAGGTGAGCTTTAGTGATCACTCACCGTCCGTCGTCGTCGTCGTCGTCCGTATGTCCGTCCGTCCGTCCACAATCTTTAAACAACATCTCCTCCTAAACCACTGATTGGATTTTGACCAAACTTCACAGGAATGATCCTTGGTTGGTCCTCTTTTAAAGTTGTTCAAATGGTTCCGGTCCATTGCATATCTAGGTCACAGGAGCTAAAAATAGATTTTTTAACTAAAAACTTAAAAAAAAATCTGTCAGAAACCACTGGACCGATTTTAATATAATTTTGCAGAAACGTTCCTTTGGTGATCCTCTACCAAGATTGTTCAAGCCATTCGGATTCGTCAAAAAACATGGCCGCCAGGTGGGGGGGGGGGGGGGGGGGGCGGGGCTTATTTTCCCTTTGTATCTATATAGAAAACTTTAAAAAATCTTCTTGTCAGAAACCACTGGACCGATTTCAATGTAATTTTGCAGAAATGTTCCTTTGGTGATCCTCTACAAAGATTGTTCAAGCCATTTGGATATGTCAAAAAACATAGCCGCCAGGGGGCGGGGCTTATTTTCCCTATATATCTGTATAGAAAACTTTAAAAATCTTCTTGTCAGAAACCACTAGACCGATTTCAATGTAATTTTGCAGAAATGTTCCTGAAGTGATCCTCTACCAAGATTGTTCAAGCCATTTGGATTCGTCAAAAAACATAGCCGCCAGTGGGGCGGGACTTATTTTCCCTATATATCTATATAGAAAACTTTAAAAATCTTCTTGTCAGAAACCGCTGGACTGATTTCCATATAATTTTGCAGAAATGTTCCTTTGGTGATCCTCTACCAAGATTGTTCAGGCCATTTGGATTCGTCATAAAACATGGCCGCCAGGGGGCGGGGCTTATTTTCCCTATATATCTATATAGAAAACTTTCCAAATCTTCTTGTCCGAAACCACTGGACCGATTTCAATATAATTTTGCAAAAATGTTCCTTAAGTGATCCTCTACCAAGATTGTTCAAGCCATTTGGATTCGTCAAAACATGGCTGCCAGGGGGTGGGGCTTATTTTCCCTATATATCTATATAGAAAACTTTAAAAATCTTCTTGTCAGAATCACTGGACCGATTTCCATATAATTTTGTAGAAATGTTCCTTTAGTGATCCTCTACCAAGATTGTTCGAGCCATTTGGATTCGTCAAAAAACATGGCCGCCAGGGGGCGGGGCTTATTTTCCCTATATATAGAAAAATGTAAAAATCTTGTCCCAAACCACTGGACCGATTTCCATATTATTTTGCAGAAATGTTCTTTTGGTGATCCTCTACCAAGATTGTTCAAGCCGTTTGGATTCGTCAAAAAAACAGGGCCGCCAGGGGGCAGGGCTTATTTTCCCTATATATGTATCTATATAGAAAACTTTAAAAATCTTCTTTCAGAAACCAATGGACCGATTTCAATATAATTTGGAAGGAATGTGTCTTTGGTCACCCTCTTCCAAGGTTGTTCAAGCCATCATGATTCGTCAAAAAATGTGGCTGCAAGGGGGGGTGGGGCTTATTTTCCCTATATATCTATATAGAAAACTTGAAAAAAATGTTCTTGTCAGAAACCACTGGACCGATTTCAGTATAACTTGGCAGAAATGTTTGCTTGGTGACCCTTTACCAAGATTGTTCAGGCCGTCATGATTTGTCAAAAAACATGGCTGCTGGGGGGTGGGGCTTATTTTCCCTGAATATCTATATAGAAAACTTGAAAAAATCTTCTTGTCAGAAACCACTGGACTGATTTCAATTTAACTTGGCAGACATGTCACCTTGGTGACCCTTCCTTGGTGACCCTTTACAAAGATTGTTCAAGTAATCGTGATTTGTCAAAAAACATGGCCGCTAACGGGTGGGGCTTATTTTCCCTATATATCTATATAGAAAAATTTAATAGTCTTCTTGTCAGAAACCACTGGACCGATTTCAATATAACCTAGCAGGAATGTTTCTTTGGTGACCCTCTACCAAGGTTGTTCAAGCTGTCATGAATCGTCAAAAACATGGCCGCTATGTGGGCGGGGCTTATTTTCCCTATATATCTATATAAAAAACTGGGCTTATTTTCCGTATATATCTGTATAGAAAACTTTGGAATTCTTCTTGTCAAATACCCCTGACCGATTTCAATGTTGCTTTGGTGACCCTCTACCAAGAATGTTCAAGCAATCCTGATTTGTCAAAAAAAAAAAAAAAAAACATGGCTGTTAGGGGGTGGGGCTTATTTTCCCTATATATCTAGATAGAAAACTTTGAAAATCTTCTTGTCAGAAACCACTGAACCGATTTCAATTTAACTTGGTTTAACTTGGTAAACAGATTGTTCCTTTGGTGACCCTCAACCAAGTTTTTTCAAGGTGTCATGATTCGTCAAAAAGAAAAAAATTGGCTGTTAGGGGGTAGGGCTTTATAGCAATATAAAACACTTTAAAAATCTTTTTGTCAGAAACCACTGGACCAATTTCAATATAACTTGGCAGAAATGATCCTTTGGTGACCCTCTTTCAAGATTTAGTTGTCATGATGCGTTAAAAAGAAAAAAACATGGCTGCTGTGGGGGGTTGGTTGGGGGTGGGGGGTGCAGGGCTATAAAATTTAGAGCAGTGAACTTGGCTGAAACTTCAACACTAATATAAGTATGCAAATCTGTTTGCTCATGTGAGCGATGTAGGACCATCATGGTCCTCTTGTTTTTTTTTGGTGCGTGTCGGCACAGATTTGCACGAATAGTAATTTTCAGAAAAACGAAACTGAAAGTTAATGTGGTGACTAAACCATTAAATTATTGGAAATACTTAAGTCGCTTACTGCAAGTGCATGCGCAGCAGGTCATTTGAAGAAAATAAGATGGACTGAGATGTTGTCAAAATGTAGGTAAGGAATTCATTTATCAAAATGAGGAATTAAATTTTACCAGTACGTGAAATCATTACAGCGCTTACACTAAGCAGTTGTTGTGATGGCAGACTATTGTTATCTTAATGAAAAAAAAGCAGATTTTCAATTGAACTAAGTATATGTTGCTCTGTGGGGGTAACTTAGGGGTAATTTTGGTACGGGGTGTGCGAGCCGGTATTTCAAAACCTACCAATTCATATACATGGCCTTTGAAAAAAAAGTCCCATTAATATACTTGCTCATCAAAAATGCTGACCTATTCATATATTGCCCTTTGATATTTTGTACCCATTTATTGCTGGTTTATAGACAAATATCAAAGAATTCATTGAATACCAAGAGAACAAGCAGCCTCGAAAAATCTCTGAGCGAAAAGTATGTGCATATGTCAGGATGTCAGAAAAATGGGACCTTTCACATAGGAATCCAGAAAAAAATGGGTCATTCATATACTTTTTGTTGAAAAAAAGGGGGCCAATCATGTACCTGGCAGTGCTGAAAAAGGGGGCTATTCGGCACGCACTTCCGTACTATGCCATATACAGTAAGTTAACCTCGCCCCCCCCCCCCCCCCCCCCGAGGTATGTTGAGATAAAAGCAGCACGTAGGAACCTGAATCCGACTTGTACCACCTTAGTTATATTGGGAGGGGGAGGGCGGGGGCGGGACGGGGGTAACTCGGAAAAAAAAATTGGGCTGGGG
The DNA here is from genome assembly GCA_964016985.1 of Anodontia alba. Taxonomy (NCBI): domain Eukaryota; kingdom Metazoa; phylum Mollusca; class Bivalvia; order Lucinida; family Lucinidae; genus Anodontia; species Anodontia alba. The sequence continues at coordinate 39,677,027 of OZ024832.1, read as the reverse complement.
TGTGCCGTACTCCCATACATGAGAGTTCTGCGTTCCAGATGTTCATATTTTACGTTTATATGCTGTTATTTATGTTTTTATTATTCTTCGGAACATCTATAAACAGCAATTATCAATAAATGGGTGCATGCGTACGTCTAACTTGTTGGACTAGAGTATGCCGCTGGAACTTTAAATACATCCCCTATTCATATAATTTCCAGACTGACAAAACACATCTATTCATATAATTTGCATGTGAAAAGATGCCCTATTCATAAATAGAAGAATATTAGTAAACACTAGTTGAACTAAAACAGATAACTTACTTGGGAATTATATGCAAAACATATGTGCATTTTGCCTCTTGTTTTGATTCTATATGTAGTCAGGAAAGTTGTCTGCTAAAATCGGAAATCAATTGGCTATTGATGTAATGCTGCTTTAGAAATGGGGGCTATTGATTAAATTTGGTACTAAAATTGATACCTTATTATCATATAATCTCAGGCTTGAAAAGTATACCTATTCCAGCGGCACATCCCTGAATAGCTCCATATAGGAAGTGACCCCCCCCCCCTACCCGCCGCAGCCCCCGAGGTTATATGCAATATAATGTACCGTCCCACAAATCTCCCTTTGGCTCAAGGATCAGATAATCTTGTTTTGGTTGTTTCTAAACCCATAAAGTCCTGGAAACCAAAATAGATACTTTGCAAACAATGTAGATCCAGATGAGACGCCGTTCCATCAGGACCTACACTGTTTGCCATTCTGTTTTTTTTTTTTTTTTTTTTCTTTTCATTTAGAGTGAAACCCTATGTGCATAAGCGGACAAGTCATAATTCATTAACTGAACAATCTTAGGGATGAAAGGGTCAAGAAACTACCTATAGCTCAAAAAGCGAAAACAATATTTTGACCCTTCGTATGCTGATGACATACTTAGCGGACAACAAGCAATTAGTATCTCTTTTTTTTTTTTTTTTTTTTTTTGGTATTTTTCCCAGATAATGGGACGCCGATTCACGCGAACAGTTACCTGAGGACATATGCGTGAAATTCCAAGTCCTAATTTGTGGAGAAAAAAAAATAACAAAACAAAGTTGACAAAAAATATTTCTATTATAACTTGCTATCATGTAAAATTAGCGTGCAACGTGTTAAAAAATCAGTGAACGTCTTAAGATTCAAGTCAGATATACATAAATAACAAAACAAAAGGTCTCTCTCATTTTACTTAAGGAAAAAATAATTGTTTTAATGCTTTAACATAAAAGGTTTTGTTTGAGGTAAACAGTATTCATTAATTTGTTTGAAACTAGTGGGGAAAACACACACACACACACACACGGAGTGTGAACAGTGGGCTAGCAAAAGTACTACTTAATAAAAGAATATGCCAGGTGACGCACGGGCACACAGTGCAGTCATTGTCTTTGCTGTTGACTCTGAAGAATAAAAATACACAATGACGAAATTGCGTACGTATGAGCGACCAGAGAAGATCCTCCGGAAACTGCGCTAGAGTACAAATTGGTTGCGCATATTATATGAATCTTATATGGGAATGGATTAAAAAAATAATAATAATAATCGACCTTATTTATAGAGGGTAACACATTTAGTAATCTAGTACTAATCTTCCATGTGGCCCTCTTTTTTCCTGGGTAGAAACCAGTACTAAGCAATGTGGATAAAGTCTCTTGCTCAAGGAAACAACACTTGCTGTTAGTGGGGATCGAACCCGGTACCTATCGATCTCGAATCCGACGCTTTACCACTGCACCACAGCGCTCCACTTTCGATACAGGTACTTCCATTCCGAGGGATGCACTGGCCGATCGGCTTCGGTTCCGATCCGTCCGGATATCCTTCGGGTTGGAAATGCCTATATAGAATACATACCCGTATTAGATTCTTGTTTTTGCATACCACAACCTTTCACTATTTTTGTTTCACGTTTTTTTTTTTGTTTTTTTTTTAGGCACAGGGCTCGGAGTGGGCGGGGGCAGGGTAGTAATTTCGAGGTAATTGTGGTACGGGTGTTCGAGCCAGTATTTCGAAACCTACCCCGATCATATACCTGGCCATTGAAAAAACGGACGTCACCACGCAAAATGTTACAACGACGCAAAATGTTATAAATTTACAACATTTTGCGTTGAATGAAAAATAATGAACAAATGCGCGTTCGACGCAAAATGTTATAAAATTATGAGACATATTTTAAACAATTCAAGCTATTTCTTTGAAAAATATTGTTGAATAAATCACAGTTTAAATTCGCAAATTTCATTTACCAGCCTAGCTACGAAACATGAATTCACTAAGTTCAGCTCTTCATAAAGGCCAAACAAAAATGTGTTTAGGGTATTCCTACCCTGCCTGATTCTCCTGGTGAAATCGAACATTTGTTTTCATGTTCTGTCAAATAAAATTGGTGTTACTAGGATATAAAAATATTTGTACTACCATAAGTATGCTAAATAGTCGGACATATAAGTTTCAAAACAGTGAAGACCCAGATCAGTCTGCCTCTATGGGAGCAGTTTGATAAGGATCTACACTGTTCGTCATTCTATCAATACTTTTTAGACACATCATAGGTAGTCAAACAAAATTATATGTGAATCATCACGAAAACATGCCTATATAATATTGACCTCTTCAAACCCCACTTTTATATAGTAAAACTGGGGTTTACAGGGGTATACATTATTTTCCTTGTTTTTGCTCGAAAACATAGATTGTAGGTACTCGTTAGAACCGCCTCGCAAACATAGGAAAAATATCAGAATTTTTTATCTGAAAATTTTCAGTTTTTTTGGTGGTAAAATTTTCAGTAAATTTGAATAGGCATGTTTTCGTAATGATATGTGAATTATGGCGCTGAGTCCAAATATATTTGATAATTATGGTATAATTCTGTATTAACAATGTAAAAAAAAAAGAAAAAAAGGAACTAAATAAAAAATCCCTGCCTGCCTTACCTATTTTGTGTCCATCACGAAAACATACCTATATAACTTTGACCCCCTTAAACCCCACTTTTATACACTAAAACTGGGGTTTACAGGGGTATACATTAATTTTCTTATTTCTGTTCTGCTCAAAGACATAGATTGTAGGTACTCGTTAGAACCGCCTCGCCGAGGCGGTTCTAACGAGTACCCACAGTCTATTTTTTTATCAGAAATATGAAAAATATACGAATTTTTTATCTGAAAATTTTCCTTTTTTGGTTGTAAAATTTTCTATATATTTGAATAGGAGTGTTTTCGTAATGTAACATGTTACCCGAAACATGTATATATTTTATTTGACCTGAGAAAAGTATCAAGAAAAATGTGTTTTTATTTCTTAACCAAACCATATGTTTTGAGTACTTCACACGAAAACATATCTTTATAATGTTGACCCCTTAAACCTCACTTTTATATAGTAAAACTTGGGTTTACAGGGATATACATAAATTGTCTTATTTCTACTCAGAATCATAGATTGTGGGTAGTTGTAAGGCGGTTCTAACAAGTACCAACAGTCTATGTTTTGAGCAGAAATATGAAAACTACCAGAATTTTTCATCTGAGAAATTTCATTGTTTGGTGGTAAAATTCTCAATATATTTGAATAGGTGCGTTTTCTTACTGAAAAGAGCTTATGTTTTGGTTAAGGGATGGTAAAAACATTACACCACGACCTCTCTATAACACTATTGTTGGGGTCCGTAGCATAATCCGTGTCAGTTAAACAACCGTGTTATATCCAAACAAAAATGTATAGCTAATATTGAAAAATATTTTTCAATATAATCTAATCATTTTTGGGATCCATCTTTGAACCGTGTTATATCCAAAACCGTGTAATAACGAATCGTGTTAATAAGGGGTTAATGTGTATTTGTTAAACGTTGATTTGACATGTGATACGGTTTAGATTAATGATATTTCACAACGGTATGTTTACCTAATGCATGTAAAGGGTTAAAATCTGACACCGTCATAATATTCTGAACAGCGTCTTTGTTTTGACAGTACTTATACTATATCAGTCGTCTGCATCGAAATGACATTGTTTCCTCATCAAGAAGTTATACCTATATAGCCTTGACCTCTTCAAACCCCACTTTATATAGCAAAACTGGGGTTTATAGGGGTATACATTAGTTTTCATATTTCTGCTCAAAAACATAGATTGTGGGTACTCGTTAGAACCGCCTAGGCCAGACGTTTCTAACGTGTAGCAACGATCTATGTTTTAAGCAGAAATATGAAAAAGAGCATTTTTTTTTTTTCAGTTTTTTTTTCTTCAGTTTTTGGAGGTAAAATTTTCAGTACATTTGAATAGGCATGTTTTCGTAATGTTATGTTTGCCAATAGGCATACGTTTCCAGACCGGTAGTTTATCGATCTCCAGCTGAAGAGTGCTCTGCAAGGGTGCACTCTGTAGCGTTATGAAAACGCGCCTATTCAAATATATATATATATATATATATATATATATATATATACAACCTCCAAAGACTGAAGATTTTCAGATCAAAACCGCTGTTATTTTAATATTTCTGCTCAAAACATAGATTATGGGCACTCGTTAGCACCGCATCGACGAAGCGGATCTAACGAGTGCCCACAATCATGCTTTTGATCAGAAATAAGAAAAATAATGTATACCCCTGTAACTCTAGTTTTACTATATAAAAGCGGGTTAAAGGGGATCTATTAGGTATGTTTTTGTGATGGATCGATGACTGTTTGCTGTCGCGTACTTTTACCATTGGACTAATCCAGGGTCAAGGTAAATCAAGTAGTTACGGGAAAACTTTCGACACTCGGTATTTTTCTGTTTATCTGCTCTGTTTGACTGAGTTATTATACACTTGAAGCGTATTGAATTACGTATAGCTCAGTTGGTTCGTTTATTTGTAACATACACAGTTGAGAAGTTTCAAGGTCAGAAGTTCGATCCTCTCATATTAATCACATATTGTTCGTTTTTTTTTTTTTTTTTTTTTTTTTGTTGTTTTTTTTCTTTACCTTGTGTGTGTGTGTTTTTTTTTATTATAATTATTGTTTTGGTGTATGTGTAAATAAGGTTCACCAAATATGTTTAATAAGATAGTAAGATTCACCCAGCTAGCATTCTACGTAAATCTACATCGGGCCGTCATCGGCCCGTCAGCTACCCTGACGGGCTGATGACGGCCCGATATAGATTTATGTAGAATGCTGACTGGGCAGTGGTATACAGCAAGCCAAATGCACATTAATTATAACAAGACAAAATATTTGACGTAAAAGTCTACTAACCGACGCATGTTTTGTTCATGTTTACTTAGAGATATGGGACGAGGATATACTAAAGGTTAATAAATTTCAATGTATCAGGTAAAAATAAAAATAGAACAACAATGTGATTCATTAAAGTATGCTTTTATTAAGCTTTATGAAATTTCTTGATTTAAATGGAAATAAAACAGACATGAATCTGTTTATAACACAGTTTGTTATAAGATGGTTGTAGATATAGCATGGTTCAAAAATGGATTCGAAAAATGTATAGATTATATCAAAACTGATGGTTAATGGTTATTATGCCCCCAACTTCGAAGAAGTTGGAGGGGCATATTGCTTCTGGGGCGTTCGTCCGTCCGCCCATTAATCTGTTCGTCCGTTCATCCGTTCGTCACACTTTCTGATGCATAGCATAACATTAGAACAGTGCATGCTACAGTTTTGAAATTTCTTACATGGACTCCTCATGAAAAAACAAAATAGCTGACACACATTTTTTTTCTTGACAGGATTATGCCCTTTCCTGAGTTATGGACTTTTGAAAAAATATAGATGCAATGTTGCCAGCAAAATACCTAACAACTATTGGAGCTAGAAACTTGATGAATGGACTGGTAGTGATGAGTAGACGACCTGATTAACTTTTGAATAAATTTTGAAAAATACTTCTTGAGTTATGGCCCTTTGTAATTTGGGGCATTTTTACCTTGTCAGCAAAATATCTCAAGAACTGTTAGAGCTAGCGCCTTGAAACTTAATGAATTGATTTGTAGTGATGAGTAGATGACCTGAATAAATTCTGAAGAAATATTTCTTAAGTTATGTCCCTTTGTAATTTTTGGGCATTTTTACCTTGTCAGCAAAATATCTAAAACAGTATTGGAGCTAGAGCCTTGAAACTTGATGAATCGACTGGTAGTAATTAGTAGACTACCTGAATAATTTCTGGACAAATTTTGAATAAACATACTTCTTGAGTTATGGCCCTTTGTAATTTTGGGCATTTTACCTTGTCAGCAAAATATCTCAAAAACGTTTAGAGCTAGAGCCTTTAAACTTTATGAATGGATTTGTAGTAGTAAGTAGATGACCTGATTAACATTTGAATAAGTTCTGAAAAATACTTCATGAGTTATGACACTTTGTAATTTTGGGCATTTTTACCTTGTCAGCAAACTATCTCAAAAACTGTTGGGGCTAGAGCCGTGAAACTTGATGAATAGACTGGTATTTATGAGTTGATAAGCTTTTGAGTAAATTTTGAAAAATGCTTTTTTAGTTATGGCCCTTTGTAATTTTGGGCATTTTGTCTTGTCAGCAAAATATCTCAAAACTGTTAGAGCTAAAGCCTTGAAAGTAATGAATTGATTGGTAACGTTGACTACGTGACCTGATTAACTCTTGTGTAAATTCCGTAAAAAAAAATATTTTGTCAGTAATGGCCCTTTGTAAATTTTGGGCAAAAACTATTGAAGCTGGAGCCTTGAAACTTGATAAATAGATTGGTAGTGATGAATAGCTGACCTGATTATGCCCCCAGTTTCGAATGAAATTGATGGAGGATATTATTTTGCCTTTGTTCGTCCGTCCGTTTGTCCATTCGTCACGCTTTTTGTGCATGACATGTCTAAAGAACCCTTCATACTAGGGTTTTGAATTTTTAGATATAGGTTCCCCATGACAAAATAGCTGACCCTATTTTTTTTATTCGGCATATTTGTTTTTTAGAGTAATTCCCTTTTGATAAAATAATATTGAAATATCATATATTTAAACTGTTGTTACCGTCATGGGCAAGCTGTGTTGGAGTCAAGCAGTGTTAGAGTCAGGCAGTTGGGGGCATAGGGTTTTACAAACACCAGCTTTAGTTTTTATAACATCTATTTATTTTTGTTTGGATATATCAAGATTATTTAAATAATACAGCTTATGCTTTGGATTCCAAAATTTGTGTTATATGTAGATTATGTATAACAGTTTTGATAGAACCTATCGCCTGAAGTTGACCTTTGACTTAATTGTTCTACCAAATCTTTCAAGTAGGGCACTTTGAAACCCGGAATTAAAGTTCGGGAGCCAAGGTCAAAAGTCAGGTCCAAATTTGGACAAACCATTACGAAAACACGCCTATTCAAATATATTGAAAACTTTACAACCAACGAAAACGAAAATTTTCAGATAAAAAATTCTGATATTTTTCATAATTCTGCTCAAAACGTAGATTGTAGGTACTCGTTAGAACTAACGAGTACCCACAATCTATGTTTTTGAGCAGAAATAAGAAAAAAAATATATACCCCTGCAAACCTCAGTTTTACTATATAAAAGTGGGGTTGAAGGGGGTCAAAATTACATAGGCGTGTTTTCGTAAAGGAATAATGGCACTAAACGTACACTTGTCGGAATGAAGTTCGGAGCATGTGTAGAATATAGCCTCTTCTTTACATGCAAATAAAATTTAGTCTTACCGTTCAAAACTTTTCCCTTCCTGAATTCAAATATATTCGACCATGCCACACGATTCGTGATCGGAGCCAAATTTTGCGGTATTGACGATGTCAAGCAATATGCGTAATTTATAGCGAAAGCGTAGGTATGATGGAGTCTATATTGCTCAAGGGATTTTCAGAAATTATCAATTTTAAATCAACTTCCTTCTCAATTTGTTTGTTACTTCTAGCGACTTTTTCTACTGCCTAAATCTGTCTTAATGTAGTTTGTCCAGCTGAACCCATATATGCCCTGTTGTTGCTACACACATTACGAAAACATGCCTATGCAAATATATTGAAATTATCATCACAAAACACTGAAAGTTTTCAGATAAAAATTCTGACATTTTTCATATTTCTGCTCAAAACTCGAAGAGGCGGTTCTAACGAGTACCCACAGTCTATGTCTTTGAGTAGAAATAAGAAAAATAATGTATACCTTGTAAACCCCAGTTTTACTATATAAAAGTGGGGTTTAAGGGCATGTTTTCGTGATAAGTGCAATTCCAGATCAGTTGGCATCCGTTGGCATCTGCACTGTTTGTCATTTAATATTTGAATGTGTATAAAAAGTATTGATCTAGTAATTTGATTGGCTGACAATTAGAAGTGGACATATTATCTTTATTTACTAATTTATTTATTCAGCATGAAATAAAAAATTCTTCAGCACGAAAACATGCCTATATGATTTTGACCCCCTTAAACCCCACTTTTATATAGTAAAACTGGGGTTTACAGGGGTATACACTATTTTTCTTATTTCTGCTGAAAAACATAGATTGTGGGTACTCGTTAGAACCGCCTCGCCGAGGCGGTTCTAACGAGTACCCACAATCTATGTTTTGAGCAGAAATATGAAAAATATCAGAATTTTTTATCTGAAAATTTTCATTTTTTGGGTTGTAAAATTTTCAGAGTATTTGAATAGGCATGTCTTCGTAATGTGGTTGAAACATTAGTTTACCTGGAGCTGTGGTTTTCATATGTTTTGTGTTTTGTTAATGTATAGCTAATGTATTATTTAACCCGGCACACAAAAGTGGCAGAGTATTATGGTTTCACGTTGGACATCTGTCTGTCAGACCGTCTGTCCGTCCGCATGTCCATCCGTCTGTCGTCCGTCCGTATTTTCGTTTCCGGGTGACAACGAGTAAATATCAGTGGATTGCCACCAAACTGGTGTGTGTATTGTTATTGTGGATATTTTGTTTGGGGTTGCTAGTGGGCAAGTTTCGTCAATTTTTGACAGAGGTATCTGTCTGACACAGTCCATATGCTTGTTTCCGGACAATAAGGAGAAAATATCAATGGATATTTATCAAACTCAGGATATGTTTTGATATTGTGGAGGTCATGTTTAATAGAGTTATCTGCCCTTCCGCCCCTCCCCTTACACGATAGTGGCGGGGTATTATCAATTCATTTTTGATACCCTCGCCACACAGTAGTTGGTATCACGTTGGCTGTCCTTGTGTCCGTCCGTCAGTACGTCCATCCATCCGTATTTTCGTTTACGGACGATAACATGAGTAAATGTCAATGGATTTTCACCAAACTTGGCGTGTGCATTGATATTGTGGAGATCTGGTTTGGGATTGTTAATGGGCATATTTCGTCATTTTTTGACAGCGTTATCTGCCCGAGATACGTCCTCATTTTCATCTCTGGATGATAACTTTCGTAAAAAGCAATGGATTTTCACCAAACTTTGTGTGTGCATAGGTATTGTAGAGAATTGCTGATGGGGAAATTTCGTCAATTTTTGACAGAGTTATCTGCCTGCAACATGTCCGTATTTACAATTTTGGGTGATAGCTTTTAAATTAGTAAATGTCAATGGCTTTTCACCACACAAGGTATGTGCATCGATATTGTGAAGACCTGCTTTAGAATTGCTCATTGGTAAATTGCGTCAGTTTTTGAGTTATCTAGCCGCGACATGATAATGGCGTGGTATTATTGTTTCACGTTACTGTCTTGTTCAGATTAGTGAACAAGTTTGAGATCATAACTTAAATATTTTACTTGAAATAAACGTCTAAACTAATTGTTAATTAGGTCCATTTTTGACAGTTATCTGCCCCTAATTTGTTTGTTTTTCACTATCCGGACAATAACCTGAGTAAATGTCAATGAATTTTCACCATATCATCACGAAAACACGCCTATATAGTTTTGACCCTCCTTAAACCCCACTTTTATATAGTACACCTGGGATTTACAGGGGTATACATTATTATTCTTATTCCTTCTCAAAAACATAGATTGTGGGTACTCGTTAGAACCGCCTCGACGAAGCGGTTCTAACGAATACCCATAATCTATGTTTTGATCAGAAATATCAGAACTTTTATCTGAAATTTTTCATTTTTTGGTGGTAAAATTTTCAGTATATTTGAATAGGCGTGTTTTCGTAATGTTTGATATGTGCATTGATATTGTGGCTGTCTGCTTTGGAATTGCTCATTGGGAAACTTCGTCATTTATATATTTTTTTTTTTTTTATTTTATTTTATTTTATATATTTTTTTTTTTTTTTTTTTTTTTTGGCCAGAGTTATCTGGCCGCGAAATGATATTGGCGGGGTATTCTCGTTTCACGTTTATGTCACGTTTTATTTATTTTCCAGATTGCGTGGCCAATTCACTTGCGCTCAGAATCTGATGGGTATATGAAATGGGAACTGTTAATACTACAAGGTGGATCTATCGAAAGGACACCCAGTAAACGGTGCACGAGTGACTGTTGATGCTGGATAAAATATTTTTCTAACCGGAACGACGCAAATAGAGGAAATGGCAAGGCGGAGACATACATTCAGATTTCATCCATACTTCCGGTATGTATATGAATCTTAATACATGTATAAACAGTATTACGATTTAAAATGAAAGCACTGACAGCTCTGATTGGCCGATTGTCTCTGAGTGTAGGCTGGGAAAATCGTCCTGAGCGGTGACTTAAGACAGTCTCATTAAACCCTTATCTTAACTCCTGTAATTTAAGCAAACAGTGCAGACCCTGATCAGACGCCACTGATTGGGGTCTGCACTGTTTGCCAATGCCCAAGCACTAAGCCCAGTCCAGGTTTACAGATAACCTAGTACTGACGTCACAGCGGTTTGATTTCATTGGTCACTGATAATCACGTGGACAACCTATTTAATGAATGACTACGCCTGGGTGTGTTTGTCACAGATGTGTCCGGCATTCTTCATCGTCAATCTTAACCCGCTTATACAAATGAAATCTCCTTCCTTATAGATTGGACAAATTCTTTCGGACTTTAGTGGAGTCTGTAGTTTATTCATTCTTCGTCAGAAATATCCTATTTCATGTACACAGTGTTAGTTCTGGTCAAGAATTTAAGATCCGTTGTTAGCATCTGTCGCAGAACTCGAACTCAGGACCACTCGATTCCGAGTCAGATATCAGAACAATAAATTACACAATCAAACATGATAATAAAAAAAGAAACGAAGAACGAAAGAATGACAAAAACTCGGAGAGGTATTCTGTGTTAGGGTAGCTTCTTCTTTCATCCTTTAACCCTTGTCATGCTGAATAAGTTAAGATTCCACACCCACTGCTAATTTCCAGCCAATCAGATTACTTGATCCGGCTTTTTGATAGGAATTCACATATTTAATGACAAACAGTGCAGATCCAGATCAGTTGGCTTCTTTAGAAGCCAACTGATCTGGATCTACACTGTTTGCTGAAACAGGGCATGTCGTGCTCAGCAAGAGAAGGGTTAATTGGAAACACATTTCATAGAGATAGGAGCTTGAAAATCTGTGTAGAATCAAGATAAACTGGACCCGTATGTTACAGCAGACACTTTTTTCAAAATTTTGTTGTATAATTATCAAGAATTTGTTGTTGAGCACATAATTTAGCAGAATATGTTTCCAAAATGAAATAATTGCGATCTGTTAGCAGAGGTTACTACCGAGATATTCTTCAACCAGGAATTACTGAGGAAAGAAAATAACCTGCAAGCTTCTTTAATTTAGCGCTTAATTAGTGTAGCAAATATTTATTGGCTAAGATGTGATGGCACCCTAAAATTCCACCCTGAAAACATTCCTATATAATATAGACCCCCTTAAACCCTACTGTTATATAGTAAAACTTGGGTTTACAGCGGTAAACATTCTTTTATTTCTGCTCAAAAACATAGATTGTGAGTACTCACTAGAACCGCCTCGCCGAGGAGGTTATTACAATCTATGTTTTGAGCAGAAATATGAATAATATGATAATGAGCTGTTTTTTTTGTTTTTTTTTTTAATCTGCAAATTTTCAGTTTTTAGATGTGAAATGGTTTCGTAATATTGTTACTGAAAAACTTACCAGTTAAAAGACTATGACATTTGAGCTGCAACTTCAGAAAACGTATCTTCGGATATGTGTGCCCAGCAAAGACTCAGATCAATCTACAAATTCGCACAGTCTGATCAAAATCTTCAATGAGCGCATTTTTACAGCCAAGGTTGCAAAGTTTCTGCATGCGGACAACGGAGATCCTGATCAGACTGCGCGGATTCGCAGGTGGATTTGAGTCTTCGCTGGGCGCATATTTCAGAAGGCATGTTTCAGTTGCAAAGCATTTTTATTTTTTTTTTGCATCTAAGGGTTTTTAGGGAAAAAACCAGTATGATAATTTTGGTTTGTGACCTTTCTTTCACAACTTCATTTGCTTTTTTTGAGTGGTGAAACAGTAAGAATTACAAATACCATACAAAACCAACATAATGGTATGTGCGTCCAGCGAAGATTCAAATCTGTCTGGGCATCAGCCTAGTCTGATCAGAGTCTTTGCTGTGCGTTCAAAGGGTAGCGCAGGATCCACGCTTTCTTCATGCGGACAGCGAAGACTCTGATCAGACTGGACGGATGACCAGGCTGATCTGAGCCTTCGCTGGGCGCACATGCCATTTTGTTGGTTTTGTCACAATGTGGCTCTTATTATTCAGATGCCGATTATAGAAAAAATAATAAACCAAAAAAAAAAAAAAAAAAACAGAAAAAAAACGTAACCATTAATACTGGCTAATTAGAGCTAAAAAGATAATCGATTTTCAGTCATGTCATTGTGATCGATAATCGATTAGTAATAATTGAAGATTTGGTCATAACTTTACCTGTCTACAATGTACCTGAGCATAACTCTAACCATATGTTTATTTCACCGTATGTGTTTGCTCAGACAGGTCTGAGCAAACAGTGTAGACCCAGATGAGACGCTGCAAACGCGGCGTCAGGGTCTCGTCAGGGTCTACACTGTTTGCTACTCATTCAGCTATTTTTAGACACAACATTTGGTAGTAAATTGTACTTATTCTAATTGTAGATGAAGTATGGTAAGGATTTGAGGTGTTTGAATACGAAGAGTAAATACGGTAAAGTAACAGCCACAGAAGTAAAATGATCGATTATCGGCAACTCTGTAACGATAATCGTTTTTTTATGGTATTTATCGATCAATTAATCGATTATCCGATTAATTGTACCAGCCTTAGTTACCATGGTGTATATTGAAGACAAATCATTTCTGCGCCAAATAAATAAAAAAAAAGTTATATATTCAGGGGAACATACCGATACAATATACATGTACGTTTTTCACAAATTTGTTACAGACTAAAACCCATATAGTGTAAACAAGTTATAAATGCCATTGTTGTGGATTGGCTGTAATAACATCACACCCAAGGGATGGGTATGGGGATCTTTTGACAGCGCCTTTTCGGAAGGGAGAAAACAATTTTGTCAGAGCTGCCTCCTTTGGAATTGTATCGTTTGCTTTAAAGGAAAATTGATAAACCTTCAAGGGAGATAACGCTATCAAATTGTTTTTTGCCCCTGCCGAAAAGGAATCTTCTATAAAACATTACGGAAACACGCCAAATTCAAATATATAGAAAATTTCACCTCCAAACCGAATATTTTCAGACTAAAAAACTGATATTTTTCATATTTCTGCTCAAAACATAGATTGTGGGTATTTGTTAGAACCGCCTTTGCGGGGCGGTTTTAACGAGTACCCACAATTTATGTTTTTGAGTAGAAATAAGAAAAATAATGTATACTCATGTAGACTCCAGTTTTATTATGCCATTTTCAATGATGGAGGGAGGAGGGGAATATAGTATCACCACTGTCCGTACGTACGCTGATTTAGGATAAAATCCACCGATTATTTTGGGAGTTATGGCCCTTCCGTCCCGTACGTTAACACCAATAGTTTCCGTGCGATATCTTTTGAATAGATTCGTGTATTGGATTGAAAGTTTATACACAGATATATAATCATAAAATGTAGGTCAAGTTTGATTTAAGATAAAATCCACCACTTATTATGGGAGTTATGACCCTTTTTCAACTTCGAAAAATTTTCAACTTTGAAAAATGGTTTCCGTTCGATATCTACTGAAAAGATTAGTGTTTTGAATTCAAACCTTTTACACAGGTATATAATTATAAAATGTAGGTCAAGTTTGATTTAGGGTAAAAGCCACCAATTATTTTGGGAGTTATGGCCCTTTTTAAACTTTGAAAATTGGTTTAGGTTTGACATCGTTTGAAAATATTAGTGTATTGGATTCAAATTTTATAAACAGGTATATAATCATAAAATATAGTTCGTTCGACTTAGGATAAAATCCACCGATTATTTTGGGAGTTATGGCCCTTTTTGAACTTTGAAAAATGATTTCCGTTCCATTACTTTTGAAAAGATTAGTGAATTGGATAATACTTTATACACGAGCATATAATATCGGTCAAGTTCGATTTAGAGTAAAATTCACCATTTATATTTGGAGTTATGGCCCTTTTTCAACTTTGAAAAATGGTTTCCGTTCCATAACTTTTGAAAAAAAATAGTGTATTGGATTCATATTTTATACATGAGCATATAATTATAAAATAAAGTCAACTTCGATTTAGGGTAAACTCCACCAATTGGTTTTGGAGTTACGGCCCTTTTTCAATTTTGAAACAGAGTGAAAAAAGAATTTCCGTTCGATATCTGTGGAAAAGATTAGTGTATTGGATTCAAATTTTATGTACAGGTATACAATCATAAAATGTAGGTCACGTTTGATTTAGGATAAAATCCACCGATTATTTTGGGAGTTATGGCCCTTTTCGAACTTTGAAAAATGGTTTCCGTTCCTAAACTATTGAAAAGATAAGTGAATTGGATTCATATTTTATACACGAGCATATAATATCGGTCAAGTTCGACTTAGGGTAAAATCCACCAATTATTTTTGGAGTTACTGCCCTTTTCAACGTTGAAAAATAGTTTCCGTTTCATATCTAATGAAAACTTTAGTGTATTGGATTCATATTTAATACACAGGTATATAATGATAAAATAGAGGTCAAGTTCGATTTAGAGTAAAATCCAACCATTATTATTGGAGTAATGGCCCTTTTTCACCTTCATAAAATGTTTTCCTTTCGATATTTAAAAAAAAAAAATACGATGTATTTGATTCATATTTTATACACAGGCATATAATCATAAAATATAGGTCTTTGATTTATTGTAAAATCTGCCGATTATTATGAGAGTTATGGCCCTTTTTCAACTTCAGTTTTTGCAAAATGTCTGCGTGTGGGTTAGGATGGCCCTGGGCGGGGGCATTTGTGTCATACTGACACATTTCTAGTTGTATAAGAAAGGGGTTTAAGGGTGTCAAAATCATATAGGTATGTTTTCGTGATGAGAAAAGATGTTGCTCCTCTTGGGAGCCAATTCTTTCCTTTAAGAGCCAATACCTTATTTTTTTTTTTTTTTTTTTTTTAATGTGACATAATGCAGGAAAGCAAACAAAAAGTCAAAACATTTGTCTCCCTTGTTGACAATGGAGGCAATCTACCAAGAGTATCCAGTCCACTTAACCCATTTTTGTCTGAAAACCCCTAAAAGTCGTCAGATCAGAGTCTGCACTGTTTGTATTACCGACAGGAATTTCTACAAAACATAGCGATAAAGACTAACCAGACACCCTGCTATTGGAAATAAACGTAAATGAGTTAAGGTAGCTAAATATTTGGGCTAATTGCGGAAGGTTTTCATAGCTTATAGTAATCGACTATGTAATTTTCTTGTAACCCTTGGTGAGGAGAACGGAATGCGGTGAAGAGGTACTCATTTCGGAGAGGCAAATATGTGAAAATAGTTGTGCTTCCCTGATAATTTGGGGTCTACACTAAAAGGAGAGAATTTGTTCCCTAGAGAACAAATGTTTTCCTTTTAGTGTAGACCGTCTCTACGTTTTACCTCCTTTATGAAAAGGAGCCTAGAGAAGCAAAGTAGTCGTTTTAGGGCACACCCACTTTTCGAATGGGTTTGTTGTGAAATAAAGCATATATCCATCACGAAAACATGCCCATATAATATTGACCCCCTTAAACCCCACTTTTATATAGTAAAACTGGGGTTTACAGGGGTATACATTATTTTTCTTATTTCTGCTCAAAAAACATAGATTGTGGATACTCGTTAGAGCCGCCTCGACGAGGCGGTTCTAACGAGTACCCAAAGCTATGTTTTGAGCAGAAATATGAAAAATATCAGAATTTTTTATGTGAAAAATTGCCATTTTTTGGTGGTAAAATTTTCAGTGTATTTGAATAGGCATGTTTTCGTAATGCCTATCCTTCGTTTGCTCTCCATCGAAACATTCTGTAGCATCCAATGATTAATTTCGCAGCCAGTGAAGGTCCTGATCAGATCGCGCGGATGCGCAGGCCGTTCGCATACATGTGCCTTATTCTCATAGCGCGTTCCATATTATGTTTCTTTTTTTATTGAATTAACCCTTGTCATGCTGAATAAATTAAGATGCCACGCCCACTTCTAATTTCCAGCTAATCAGATTACTTGATCCGGGTTTTTGATAGAAATTCACATATTTTAATGACAAACAGTGCAGATCCAGATTCAGAAGCCAACTGATCTGGATCTACACTGTTTGCTAAGACATGGCAAGAGAAGGGTTAATATGTCTGTCATTTCTAAATAATACTTTCTTCATATGTGTTTCTCAGCCAGTGTCTAAACTGATATATTTTCACACATCTCCCGAAATATAAAAAAAGGAAAAAAATACCATGTCAAATGCAAAATATTCTTGTCATATAATAAGTAATCTTTTATATGTATCAGTTTTTTTGTAATACGATATGAAATAAGTGACTTAGTGGTCTTAACGATTGATCTGAATGGCTAGGCGTTGGGGCGACTTTAAATTTCTCCATATATATTTTTTTCTAGAGTACATGCATCAGAAATAAACTTTAATCTTGAGTTTTCTGTTGAAATTTGTTTAAGTCTTAAATCATAAAGATTTCCAAAGAGCCTGATATGATCTAGACCATGTTTGGCCCCCTCTTTTCGCATTTTTTATACCCCGCCACACGATAGTGGCAGGGTATTATAGTACCACGTTGGCTGTCTGTGTGTCCATCCGTTTGCCGTACGCCCGTCCGTCCGTATTTTTGTTTCCGGACGATGACTTGAGTAAATGTCAATGGACATTTTCACCAAACTTGGTGTGTGTATTTATATTGTGGAGATCTGGTTTGGGATTGTTAATGGGCAAATTTCTTCAATTTTTGACAGAGCTATCTGCTCGCAACAGGTCTGTAGTTTCATTTCGGATATTAACTTTAGTAAATATCAATGGATTTGCACCAAACTTGGTGTGTGCATTGATATTGTAGAGATCTGCTTTGGGATTGCTGATAGGCAAATTTCGTCAATTTTTGACAGCGTTATCTGCTCGCGACACGTCCATATTTTCATTTCAGAATGACAACTGTAGTAAATACCAATGGGTTTTCACCAAACTTGGTATTTGTGTTGAGGTTTAACGACACAGTCAAACCAATGGGGTCATGTCGAGCGTGGTCAGTTTACCTAACCACACGTTTACTTGGCAGGCTTAGTCCTCTAAGCGGTTAACCAGTATTGTGCACATTCTTTCGCTAGAAACTGAGACATGCCCTTCTTGAATCAGCGGAAGAGAGAGAATGACCGTAGAAAATATTTCATGATCAATCTCCACGAAAGAATGTTGCCGACCTCGGAGGGGGTTGAACTCGCGACCTCCTGGTCTCCAGTCGGACGGCGCATCCAACTAAGCCACCGAGGCCACCAAACTTGGTATGCATTGATATTCTGGACATCTGCTTTGGTATTACTAATGGGCAAATTTTGTCCATTTTGGACAGAGTTATCTGCCCGCAGTACATCCGTATTTTACTTTCAGGACAATAAATTGAGTAAATCTAATTGCAGTTTCACCAAATTTGATATGTGCATTGATATTGTGGAGATCTGCTTTTTGGATTGCATATTGGCAAATTTCGTCAATTTTTGAAAGAGTTAACTACCCACGACATGATAATGGCGGGGTATTATCGTTTCTCGTTTTAGTCAAAATCTGTACATTCTGGTTCTGGTGGCTGTTATGGACAGAAGGCACATAAAACCTTCAAATACCCATAATTGATGGTAAGAACCAAAACAGGCCCAAAACAACCATTCAGAACAATCATTACGAAAACACACCTATTCAAATATGTAGAAAATTTCACCTTCAAAAATCTGAAAATTTTTAGATAAAAATTCTGATATTTTTCATATTTCTGCTCAAAACATAGATTGTAGGTACTCGTTAGAACCGCCTTGGCGAGGCGGTTCTAACGAGTACCCACAATCTATGTTTTTGAGCAGAAATAAGAAAAATAATGTATACCCCTGTAAACCCCAGTTTTACTATATAAAGGTGGGGTTTAAGGGGGTCAAAATTATATAGGTATGTTTTCGTGATGTTTGTCAATTTTCATCATCTATTTGGGTCTGAAATAAGCTGATCACATGCATATACACACTTCATTTTTCATATGAAATCTCATCTTACAAACGCAAATATTGGATAAAAAAAAAAAAAAAAAAAATCAGCTGAGTACAAAAATTGGCTGACATCTATAATCAGTCTTTCCGGAAGAAAACGTCTGCGTTTACAGTAACAGGTTTGCATCAGGATATGTGAGTTATCTTCCCAAGCTTATCGTCTGCCTTTGCTGATTGCAAACTTTCTTACTTTATTTAATAACCAGTTCAAGAGTAGTCTTACCAAATAACCATTTAATGCAACTTTTTTTTTTTTTAAAATACGCGTTGAAACATTCCCCTACCCCCTATATTTTCACTGAAATTTGGTAATAATATAAGATTCTATGTCAAAAAGTGTCAGTAACAAATGACAACATCACGAAAACATGCCTATATTATTTTGACCCCCTTAAACCCCACTTTTATATAGTAAAACTGGGGTTTACAGGGGTATACATTATTTTTCTTATTTCTGCTCAAAACATAGATTGTGGGTACTCGTTAGAACCGCCTCGCCGAGGCGGTTCTAACGAGTACCCACAATCTATGTTTTGAGCAGAAATAAGAAAAAATTTCAGAATCTTTTATCTGAAAATATTCATTTTTTGGTGATAAAATTTTCAGTATGTTTGAATAGGCATGTTTTCGTAATGAAATATCATTTATAATCAATAGCCACATGCCTTGTTAAAATATTAAAGAAAAAAACTCATTTGTTTAAGTGTACCTTAATGTAATTAATTGCTGATGTTATATTGCAGAATGCAGAATTTGATGACAAATTTCAAAGTAATTCATTACGAAAACATGCCTATTCAAATATACTGAAAATTTTACCACCAAAATATGAATATTTTGGATAAAAAATTCCGATATTTTTCAAATTACTGCTCAAAATATAGATTGTGGGTACTCGTTAGAACCGCCTCGACGAGGCGGTTCTAACGAGTACCCACAATCTATGTTTTTCAGCAGAAATAAGAAAACTAATACATACCCCTGTAAACCCCAGTTTTACTATATAAAAGTGGGGTTTATGGGGGTCAAAATCATATAGGCATGTTTTCGTGATGTCCCCATGCTTCACCCTGTTCAATCATTTAATCATAAAACGCTTACTATCTTAACTGAACATTGATGTTAGTCGTAACGTAGCCCATATTTATCATATGCACGTCTTGTACAAATGACAAGATAGCAATGCTTATCCCTAACACATTGTTATTGTTTCAGCACAAGGCTAAGAGTTATCTTCCTTTTATGCCTTAGTTCCTGCTAATCTAACTTCCTTTTAACTGGTGTTTTATTCCAATACCATAAAGATATCCGTTTACTATCATGCTTATATATTAAACTTATTTTGTATGAAATTACTAAGTCAAATATACCCCTACCCGCCCCCCCCCCCCCCCCCCCCACACACACACACACACACACACTCAAATACTTCTGTATGCAGTATATAAGAAATTGGCAATTGCAATAACGTTTAAACAGTATGCAGGAACATCCCCATTTTTCGGGTTTTAAGCCAAACATGAGGAGTGACCTCCATAAAAAGACCATTTGGTGAACTTGTGAGAGGGGGCCAAATATGACCGAATGTATGTCTGGCCTTTTCAGTATCCTAAAATAAAAACAAACAAACAAAAAAAAAAAAAAAATAGCCGATGTGTGTGTATCATTCAGACATCACGAAAACATGCCTATATAATTTTGACTCCTTTTAACCCCATTTTTATATAGTAAAACTGGGGTTTGCAGGGGTATACATTATTTTTCTTATTTCTGCTTAAAACATAGATTGTGGGTACTCGTTAGAACCGCCTCGGCGAGGCGATTCTAACGAGTGCCCACAACCTATGTTTTGAGCAGAAATATAAAAAAATTTCAGAAATTTTTATCTGAAAATTTTCATTTTTTGGATGTAAAATTTTCAGTACAGTTGAATAGGCATGTTTTGTTATGGAAATGTAGTATAACACTTTTCAGTGAAACTCATTATTTTGTCGAGCGTAGTGGCTTAGTGGTTATAACGGTTGTCTGTAAATGGCTAGGCGCTGTCCGCAGCCAGCGTGGGTTCGATACTACACACACACACACACACACACACTCACACACACTCACACACACATATATATATATATATATATATATATATATATATATATATATATATATATATATATATATATATATATATATATATATATATATATATATATGTTGAGAGTTAATCATTAACAGTGCAAATAATTTGTTTACCTGAGGCTTTCGGCTTTCGCCTTCTTCAGAGGTTTTTCTATTTCAAACAAAAAGACATAAAAATGTAAAATTTACGATAAAAGATTGTGCCCTTTACGGGCCATGTTATCTAGCCCGCTGCGACTTAATAACTGAGCGTGTTTAGAAATATGTGAAATGTAAACAATACGCGTTAAACACAACGTGCAAAAAGTAGAAAGTTTATCTTCAAAACGTATAAAGCTTATCTTTACTATCAACACCACTGTGTCCATATACGCAATGTATACGATGCACATAAATCCTACACCAAAAGGATATACACCAAACTGAGTGTTTTACACCATACATAAGGCAAATGGGCCCAACTTGCGTAAAATCATATGAACAAAACATACCACATAAACTGTCGCATGCCCTGACTTAGGAACGATGATTCCCTCTACTGGTCGCCCTTGTTGATCCCATATGGCCGTAGAGTGTTCAGACGTCGGATCCAATAGCTCTCTCTTGCTTTCCTGGTTCGATCCGTCCACTCCGGGTTATGGTCTAAGCAACAAAGGGTGGCGTGGTCGAGGAAATCATGCTCCGGTGAACAGAAATGTTCTGCGACAGGAGACCTCTCGAACCGCTTGTGTTTCCAATCATCTCGTGGCCGTTCATCCGTTGGTTCATATGATCACCGGTTTCACCAACATATTGCTTTCCACACTTGGTGCATGTAATAAGGTAGACAACATTGGTTGTCTTACAACTGGTGTTGCACCTAAGCTTGATTATTGCCCCAGACGCTGACTTCGCGATCTGCGTGGGGGTAATCATTTTGCAGGTTTTGCATCTTGCTTTGCCGCACGGTCGTGTCTCCCCAAGTGGTTCATCATCACGCATGTCTGGTTTTGAGCTTGGCACGTACAAGAAGATCCGCAGACTCTTGGGTCTTCTGTAGGCCATGGTCGGTCTTTCTGTAAAGATCTCGCTCAAAGTGCTGGATGACTCAATGATGGACCAATGTTTGTTAACTATTTCCCTTACTTTTGGCAAGTCTGGGTGATATGTCAACACGAAGGGGAGAACGTTTGACTCGGATTTAAGCCTGTAAGAAAGTAAGTCTTCTCTCTTTTGTTGCCGTGCTCTCTCAATGGCAAGTGAAATTTCCTGTTTCTGATAACCCCGTTTGCAGAGGTGGTCAGTCAGTTCTCTTGCTCTTGATTCAAAGGTGTCCGAATCAGAGCAGATACGTCTGAGGCGAAGTGCAAGGCTGTAAGGAATATTTTTGCTGCAGTGTTTCGGGTGGCAACATGTGGGTAGGAGATACTGGTGTGTATCTGTCGGTTTTGTATACAGATCAACAGATATTGTATCGCCCACAAGACTTGATTTAGTGTCAAGAAATACGTGCTGCTCAGTTGAAATTTCAGCCGTGAACTTTATGCTCGGGTGGAAGTTGTTGGCCTCATCGAGGAAAGCTGTCAAAGCCTCGCGGCCGTGCGACCACTTCATGTCAATATCGTCAATGAACCTTAGCCATGAAAATGGTCTCAGGGCCACCGACTTCAACAGCTGTCCCTCGAGACGACCCATGAAAATGTTGGCGTATGCAGGTGCTCATATGATCACCGGTTTCACCAACATATTGCTTTCCACACTTGGTGCATGTAATAAGGTAGACAACATTGGTTGTCTTACAACTGGTGTTGCACCTAAGCTTGATTATTGCCCCAGACGCTGACTTCGCGATCTGCGTGGGGGTTATCATTTTGCAGGTTTTGCATCTTGCTTTGCCGCACGGTCGTGTCTCCCCAAGTGGTTCATCATCACGCATGTCTGGTTTGAGCTTGGCACGTACAAGAAGATCCCGCAGACTCTTGGGTCTTCTGTAGGCCATGGTCGGTCTTTCTGTAAAGATCTCGCTCAAAGTGCTGGATGACTCAATGATGGACCAATGTTTGTTAACTATTTCCCTTACTTTTGGCAAGTCTGGGTGATATGTCAACACGAAGGGGAGAACGTTTGACTCGGATTTAAGCCTGTAAGAAAGTAAGTCTTCTCTCTTTTGTTGCCGTGCTCTCTCAATGGCAAGTGAAATTTCCTGTTTCTGATAACCCCGTTTGCAGAGGTGGTCAGTCAGTTCTCTTGCTCTTGATTCAAGAGCAGAACATTTCTGTTCACCGGAGCATGATTTCCTCGACCACGCCACCCTTTGTTGCTTAGACCATAACCCGGAGTGGACGGATCGAACCAGGAAAGCAAGAGAGAGCTATTGGATCCGACGTCTGAACACTCTACGGCCATATGGGATCAACAAGGGCGACCAGTAGAGGGAATCATCGTTCCTAAGTCAGGGCATGCGACAGTTTATGTGGTATGTTTTGTTCATATGATTTTACGCAAGTTGGGCCCATTTGCCTTATGTATTGGTGTAAAACACTCAGTTTGGTGTATATCCCTTTTGGTGTAGGGTTTATGTGCATCGTATACATTGCGTATATGGACACAGTGGTGTTGATAGTAAAGATAAGCTTTATACGTTTTGAAGATAAACTTTCTACTTTTTGCACGTTGTGTTTACGCGTATTGTTTACATTTCACATATTTCTAAACACGCTCAGTTATTAAGTCGCAGCGGGCTAGATAACATGGGCCCGTAAAGGGCACAATCTTTTATTCGTAAATTTTACATTTTTATGTCTTTTGTTTAAAATAGAAAACCTCTGAAGAAGGCGAAAGCCGAAAGGCCTCAGGTAAACAAATTATTTGCACTGTTAATGATTAACTCTCAACATATAGTTTAACGCCTATCATTTCAGCATCCTTTCTGGATCCAGTGCTACCAAAAAGATTTTTTGTTAGATGTTATGCTCCTTTTCCCAACTTATATATATATATATATATATATATATATATATATATATATATATATTATATATATATATATATATATATATATGTTGAGAATTAATCATTAATAGTGCAAATGATTTGTTACCCTGAGGCCTTTCGTCTTCTTCAGAGGTTTTCTATTTTTAAAAAAATGACATAAAAATGTAAAAATTACAAATAAAAGTTGCAAAACAGATTATGCCCTTTTCGGGCTCATGTTTTCTGGCCCGCTGCGACTTGGTAACTGATCGTGTTAGGTATATGTGAAATGTAAACAATACGCGTAAACACAAGGTGCAAAAAGTATAAAGCTTATCTTTTCTATCAACACAAGGTGCAAAAAGTATAAAGCTTATCTTTACTATAAATACCACTGTGCCCATATATGTAACCTTACACCGAAAGGGTATACACCAAACTGAGTGTAAACAAATCATTTGAACTGGTAATGATTAACTCTCAACATATAGTTTAACACCTATCATTTCAGCATCTTTTCTGGATCCAGTGCTACCAAAAATATTTTTTGTTAGATGTTATGCTCCTTTTCCCAACTTATATATATATATATATATATATATATATATATATATATATATATATATATATATAGAGAGAGAGAGAGAGAGAGAGAGAGAGAGAGAGAGAGTCTTTGAAACTCTTCGTATGACGTACAATATAGTAAAAAATCAAATTGATAATGAACAGAAGTAGTGTACATTTTGTTGTTTATCATTTGAAACAAATAAACGACAAAATTTACACTACTTCTGTTCATTATGTGTAATTTGATTTTTTACTCTCTCTGTCAGTCTCTCTCTGTCTCTCTCTCCCCCCCCCCTCTCTCTCTCTCTCTCTCTCTCTCTCTCTCTCTCTCTCTCTCTCTATATATATATATATATATATATATATATATATATATATATATATATTTGCCGGTGCTTAAGCATTATTTGATAATACTTATTTCCAAATATGATTATGTTCTTTTGCAGGCAAAACTATAGACAGGAACGCTGTGTGACGGCTTTCGATCCAACAAAAGACAGCGCGTATTTGGAGAAACTTTTAAATGAAGAACCCACTGAAATAATAATAGGTTTAGAATCGACACTATATAAGTTCAAGCAAGTACTAAAGCGCTGTAGAATAGATAAAGATCTACAGAATATTAAGTTGCTGATAAAGACTATAAACAAAGCGTTCTTATGCAAGTCTATGTCTAATAATTTAAGAGTGATTGTTGATGCTGTAATAGAGGAGAACTTAATACAGGCCGTCGTGTTTGAGTTTATGATAACTGAAACACACAGCGAGATTTCGGAAACTTTCGTACAAGAAGCTACGGAAGACCTGCTGTGTACATGCATTCGGATTACTGAAACATTTCCCGATTCACTGACTGTTATATTTGGACTTTATGAGCTGATGTCTTTGCTTGTAGCATCCTTTCATAGCAAGGGGGAATCTTGGAGGAACTTGAACAAGAAAACCATTTATGAACAGTTTACAGTTTTTACTGACTATAAGTGTTCTTTACTAAGGAAATGGATTCAAGCAGCACCATCCGATTCTCTCTCGCATATAAATACGTCAGAAGAATCTAAACATTTCAGAAATATGCGAATCATTCCAACGTTCTGTAGAGTCGGGCTTTCAGCTGATTCGGGAAAGTTTCTGCGAAAAAACAAAATTGGCAGTGCATATGAGAGCCTAGATGAGTATCTTGATATTCATTTCCGGTTGTTGAGAGAAGATTTTATGATTCCTCTTCGTAGAGGTATAGAACAATACTTAGACACAACAAGTAATGATGATCGACGACGACGAAACCCCTATATTAGAGTGTATAAAGATGTTTGTATTAGTGCCCCAGTGTGTAAAAAGGAAGTGCTCTTTACTGTTCGGTTCAGATCTAAAAATCTTAAGAGGATAAAATGGGAGCGCAGCAAAAGATTGTTACATGGGGCTCTGGTATGCGTGTCTCCGGACAATTTTAGAACCATGTATTTTGGAACCGTTGGTGAAAGGAACCCGGCTGCATTACGACAAGGAAACGTGCGTGTTAAATTTGAAAGTGCTTTGAAAAATGTATATTCGCTTGCAGATTCCCAGTGTATTATGATAGAAACAAATGCATTGTTTGAGGCGTATCGCCACGTCTTACAGTCTCTTCAAAACACAAATACCTTACCTTTTCAGGAGTATATAATAAAATGCGATTCAAATGTGAAACCACCGAAATATCTTCTGCGAAAGAATCATGTAAAAATCGACCTATCTCCCCTAGTACAGAACGATTATGTCTGTATTGGAGAAAATAACTTAGCTATTTACAATGACGAAGACATGAAGAGAAAAGAAAACAAGGACCAATATAAACATGAGTCTCTTACAGACATAGACATTCTTGACTTGAAAAGCTGGCCAGAACATGACAAATTGAATTTGGATGAATCTCAATATAGGGCCCTACAAACATCCCTTACGAAAGAATTCGCCGTCGTACAAGGTCCTCCGGGTACGGGAAAAACTTACGTAGGTTTACAGGTAGTAAAGGTTCTTCTGCGAAATCAGAAAATGTGGTCATGTCGAATCAGAACGCACCAAAACAAACATTATCAGAAAATATTTGAACGGAAACAGGGTACAAAGTCTTTGGACATTGCGGTCTATGGCGTAAATGTCGAAAACGTTCCTATGCCGAATCTAGAAGACGAATGTGAACTACAGACATCATCGTGGGACGCCAAGTTTATTTCTGATGCATCGAGACAGACAGATGTTGCTTTTGTAACTGGCTCTGAGCAAACCACTAACGAGGAAACTGTTGCCGCTATAAATACAGATGCAGTTAGTAACTCAAATAGCGGTTCGCCTCTAAATGCCCAAAATGCATGTAACATAGAAACAGGTAATCTACTTCATGTTGCGAATCAACGCTTGAAGTCAGAATATTCAGTTATTGAGGATCCCCGACCTATTTTAGTGGTCTGCTACACCAATCATGCCCTGGACCAGTTTTTGGAGGGGATTGTTCGATCGTATAAAGGAGATGTTCTCAGAGTCGGTGGCAAAAGCAAAAGCGAAATACTCGCAAAGCACACACTTTTTCAAATAAGGCAAAACTTTCCATTTTCAAAGCCACTAACTGAAGTCGTAAAACACACAAAGCGAAATGTTTACAAGCTGAAAAAGCATGTATGCGAATGTAGCGCTGAAATAGATGTTTTAAAAAAGGGTATTAATCACGCTCACTTTTTTCATTCAACTAATAAAGCACTTGACCAGCTCCAGGAACACTTTCTCTGGTGGTCCCAACAAGTTGAAAGGAATTATGAACAAAAACGTTATATGCAGTTACTTGAACCTTCGCCGACAGTAATCTGGCTTGGGTTATTTGAAACACTTGATGAAATAGTAGAAGGGTTTACCAGGCAGGTAGAGGGTACTAATACGGCGAAAGACGAACACTACATACCACTTAACCCTTGTCTGTATGACATGTCAGATGAACCTTATACATTTGTTGAAGATGTCCAATATAGTGTAAGAGGCATGACTTGTCTGAGCATTGAAACGGTACAGCAGTGCCAAATGTCTTTTGTTAAACCAAAATACCGCTACAATGTCCAACAAGAATTTCTAAGGTATCTGAAGGCTCAAATTTTATCCACCGATATAATGTCAGATGAAGAGGAAGACTACTACGCAAACAACATTATTTCTTTATCTACAGTTGACAGATGGAGATTATATAGAAAGTGGGTAAAACAACACTTGTTGGAATTAGAGCAAAACATAGAATTGAGTTTAGCTCAGCTTGAGAGAGAATGTCGTAAAAAACATGAACTGTCAATGCAGGAAGATAAGGAGATCATGCGAAGATCCACAATTATAGGAATGACAACCACGTGTGCAGCTAAATATCACACAATTCTTAATGAAGTCAAACCACGGATTGTAATAATTGAGGAGGCAGCGGAAGTTTTCGAAGCGCATATTATATCATGCTTAAATATGGCGTGTGATCAACTAATTCTAATTGGCGATCACAAACAACTGAGACCTACACCTGCAACATATGAATTAGCTCTGAAGTATCACCTGGATATTTCATTATTTGAACGGGTGGTTAAAGCCGGAATTCACTGCGACTGCCTACAGCTTCAGCACAGAATGAGACCAGTAATTGCAAACAATGTTCGGCTGATATATCCGTCTCTTCGTGATCATGAATCGGTCAATGGTTATGAAAATATACGTGGAATAGCAAATGATCTGTTTTTCGTCAGTCATGATCATGATGAGATTTACGATGAAGAACAGAAAAGCTATTCAAATCAGCATGAAGCAACTTTTGTTATATCACTTGCGCAATACATTATTCAACAAGGATATGAACCTTTCAACGTGACGATTTTGACAACTTATAAAGGTCAGCTGTTTCTGTTGCAACGACTGTTGATGGACTACCACTTTCCCCAACAAAATTTAACAGTGACAGTAGTCGATAACTATCAGGGAGAAGAAAACGAAATAGTGATTCTGTCTTTAGTCCGAAGCAACAAAGATGGAAATATAGGCTTCCTGAAAAAGTCCAACAGAATCTGCGTTGCACTTTCTAGAGCAAAGAAGGGATTTTATATAATAGGCAACCTAAACAAACTTGCAGAGAATTCTACACTGTGGAAAGATATTCGTACTGGTCTTATCGAAAAAGCGTTAACTGATAAACATCTACCTTTGTATTGTCAGAATCACATGGAAGCAAAGGTGTTTGTATCCTCAGCTGAAGACTTTCATAAAGTCCCGGAGGGTGGATGTCAGAAGGACTGTGATGGGCGTTTACCATGTGGACACGTTTGCGAACGAAAGTGCCACATTCTTGACTCCCGACATGTTGACGTAATTTGCAAGAAACAGTGCATACGAAAATGTCAAAATGGACATCCCTGTAAGAAAAGATGCCACAATATGTGCGGTCCTTGTCAAGAGTATATTACTATAACACTAAAATGTGGACATGAAAAAGCAGTTGTATGTCATAATGAGTTAAATCAACAAATCTGTCATACCAAATGTAATAAAATATTACAATGTGGACACAGATGTGAAAAGAAGTGTTGGGAAATGTGTTATCCATGCCAAACAACATATCCTGCGTCCATACGTAAATGTCAGCATGATATAAAACTCATTTGTGGCTCTTCAGAAATTCCGGCATGTAAGGAAAACTGTAGGAAAAAACTGCAATGTGGGCATATATGTAAAAAAAATTGTGGACTAGAACCTATGATTCTTGATAGATTAACTGAAGGCCAAGTACAATGTGAAATCAAACATACGAAGTTTTGTTATGAGCGTTGCAATGCCACACTGATTTGTAATCACAAGTGTACCGGCAAATGCCTAGATTGCTATGGAAAACGACTCCATTCTCCCTGCGGGAAACCATGCAACTGTGATCTTGCTTGTGGGCACCAATGTGAAGGTATGTGCGGAGACTGTTTCCCATGCGAAAGGCGATGCCAGATTTCCTGTAGTCATGGTAAGTGCCAAAACCATTGCAAAGAGCCTTGCATCAAATGTGAGAAACCTTGTATATGGCAATGTCAACATTTTAAATGCACAGCTACATGCAGCGAGCCTTGTAATAGGCCCAGATGCAATGAACCGTGTACGAAAACGCGTCGCTGTGGGCATAAGTGCATAGGACTTTGTGGCGAACCATGCCCACAAGCATGTCGCATTTGTAACAAAGTGTTACCGAAGCAGCTAGGACTATTGAAAAACGATACACAAGACTTGCGTGTTATAGAACTTGAAGAGTGTAAACATCTTGTTGAATACAAACAAATGGACCGATACATGGATCAGGAGGAAACACCTGTTCGTTTAAAAAGGTGTCCTGAATGTTTCAAGCCAATCCGACGCAGTTCTCGATATGGTAATGTGGTCAAACGCATTATATCAATGATAAATAATGCCAAAGTAAATGCGTCACATTTAGAAACGAAGCAGGACCGCGTTTTAAGATATATCCATACTAAAAATGTACAAAATATTAAACGTGTCTTGAAAGAGATCAGAATATACTTCTGTTCAGATGCCGCCATTGAGCTTATATACTTAGCGCCATATCCCACTTTTCTCACTGAAATCATACAAAGAGCCGAAAAGCTTGCGATAGAGAATCCTTCAAGAAGCCTACTTGTCTCACATCAGGGAGTTTTAGACACATCATTAGAAGTAAAACGTCATTTTGATCTTAATCTGTTGTGTATGTATAAAGCAAAAGTGCTATCCAGAAATCTTGAAATACCTTCAAAGCTTAAAACTTCAATCTATGGCGCTAGAGAACTGCTTGGTATGAAAACTAGATATGACTCTGCAAATCAGATTGTTGTTGAAAACTGTTTAGATAACGTAGCACGAAAATTAGGAGAGAGAAGACTTGTCATACTCGAAACTAACATCACACCTACTGAGGACAGGTTACCAAATGCAGCGTGTTTGGAAGACACACAGGAATTTGAAATAGCAGAGACGATGGGTTTTGATTCATGTAAAAGACAACAACTTGAAGTGAACCTACCAAACGAAGCAAGGATAATATATCTTCAGCTGTATATTCCAGCTACATCGCCGTTCTATCACTGCGGTAAGGATTGTTTGACATTATTATTCCGTTCTGTCAAGTAAGATTTGATCCAAGTACATCGTGATCCTGTATGTGGTGTTCTTATCTTCTGGCTTCTGGTCGCCATTGAGCTCTTTGCTTCGTTTCATCTCACTGTTTCTGACTATATGTGCTTCACTGTGATGTTTAACAGCTGAGGAAGAGGAACCCTATATAGATCGAACATATATTTGTAACAGAGCTGCATCAACATTAAGAGTGAAGTTTCGCGCGAATAAAACTGGTTTAAGCACCCAGTAGCTCTTCTACTGACCGTTCTAAGGCGATTCTTTTGTTGCAGCTCTTAGTTCTTGCATCGGTAGTTTCATATGTAGCGTTTGTTTTGTCCTTGTTTGTTTCTAGACTCTCCTTTTTGTGCCTCCTGAGGGATGCGCTTCGTGATTGTGGCATTTTCTCGGTATCTTCATTTAATATTTTTCCATACCATAAACAGTTATAACAATAACGAATAGTATTCTCTTCTTAATAAGATTAATAGTAGTAATTATAATAATAATTATCATTAAGTTAACAAGTCTGTGTAGTGTGTACCGTAACGTTTACCCGTAATATGTTGTGAAGACACAATGGTTTGTAGGGGCCATTAGGTGGATTTTCAGAACTTTGCAGTTTTTTAACCAGATTTTAACTAATTTATTACGAGTGGACCCTTCTACCTTAAATCTTTGGTATAGTCAATTTTCATTATAAGGGATATCTGGGTAGTTGTTATTATTACCATATTTTATAAAAGTTCTTGTATTTAATGTAAACAATAAAGACCCTGATTAGACGCCGCATTCCTTAGTTTGTCTTTAGCTTAGCCCGCCGTGTGTTGGGAGCCTTTATGCGAACCGAATTTTTATGTATTACTGTATTAAGAGTAGCATCGGGACCCAGGGTGAAGTTGGCTAGCTGTAAAAATGCTTTAACACCCTCCCACGCCCCTCCAAACGCCCCCACCTCCCTCCGGTGGTTTACTATACTGACCGTTCTAAGGCGGTGGACACGGTATTGGTCTTACTTTGTGATTTATTCTACGAGGCGATTTGTTTTATGTCTTACCTCTTGTGGTTTTCAGTCCTTTTAGCATTGCCATAACCCCGCTTGGGGAAGAGAGAGTTAATCTTAGTGCTTTTCGTACGTTTGTTCGATTTGCGCTTGTTTGGTGTATCTGTTTCCTCTTCCTCTTGGTGTCTGGGAAGGGCTGCGGTTTGTGAATGTGGCATTCCCTGGAATTTTCTCTTACCTTTTTTTACGTAGCTCCAGATAAAAGGTGTATCAAGTTTTTTTTTTTTTTTTTTTTTTTTTTTCAGAGCAACATCTGTTGTGGGTTCGCAATTCAGAGCAATTTTCGGAGCAATTCAGAAAACTATTTTTTCGTTACAAAAGAATTGACTATATCCTGTATATTATGCGGCAGACTGCATGCCTAGTTATCAACCCAATCATTGTCGATGGCTATACTTCACTCTTTAATTGCACCACGGCGGTTCGGGTCTCAGACTCAATGACGGCCTCTTCGTAAAACTTTACCGCAGTGAGTTGGGGCTTGATGCTATGTCTTTGGCTTGGCCCGCCGTATTTCAACTATTGGTTTTAATTTACTCTGGCATACAGTAGAATTAGTAATGACTTCTCGTCTTTGATTATCATAGTGATTAAGTTGATTTTTATATTTCCGCTTTGATGCATTGACTGAGCTGAGAGCCTTTATGCGAGCCGAATTTAATGTATTTCTGCATTAAGAGAAGCATCGGGACACAGGTTGAAGTTGGCCGGTTGTAAAAATGCTTTAAACCCCGGCTATTTATTCTGCTGAGCGTTCTAAGGCGGTGGCCTCGGTGTTAGTCTTACTCTTTGTTGCTTTTTTTTTTTTGTTTTTGTTTTTACGAGGCGATTAGTTTTAAGTCTTGCCTTGCGTTATTTTGTTCTTGTGTTGTTCAGGCCTTTTAGCATTGCGAATTCCTCGCTTGGGGAAGAGAGAGCTAATAATAGTGCTTTTCGAACGTTTGTTCGAATTGCGCTTGCTTGGTTTTGTCTATTTTCTCTTGCTTTAAACCCCCGGCTATTTATTCTGCTGAGCGTTCTAAGGCGGTGACCTCGGTGTTAGTCTTACTCTTTGTTGCTTTGTTTTTTTTTTTGTTTTTTTTTTGTTTTTTTTTTTGTTGTTTTTTTTTTCACGAGGCGATTAGTTTTAAGTCTTGCCTTGTGTTATTTCGTTCTTATGTTGTTCAGGCCTTTTAGCATTGCGATTACCTCGCTTGGGGAAGAGAGAGCTAATAATTGTGCTTTTTGTACGTTTGTTCGAATTGCGCTTGCTTAGTTTTGTCAATTTTCTCTTCCTCTTGGTGTCTGGGAAGGTCTGTGGCTTGTGATTGTGGCACTCCTTATCTTTGTTTGATAAGAAACGTCTGGAGGCGCGTTTTAAATGAATACCAACAATACATTTTTTCCTGGCGAAATTATATAAAATATCAATATATTATGGTTAAAAGTACTAGAAAGATATCGTAGACATTTTACATAAGTATTTAACATATCTGTAGGTGTCCAGATAGACACGAGTTGCCAGTCTATAAGAGTTATAAATATAGTCTACCATATAAAATATTGGAACCGAAAGCTTAGGTTCAAAACATGTACATGTATCTGTATTTGTCGGTAAATAAATCGGAGACAAAATCATATTATAGGAAGGAGACAAAAATCTCATAAAAAAGCTACTTGAACTCAACATGGTCTTAAGACCTCCTACTTATTATGTTTGTAAAGTGAATGTATACACTCAAAAAGAGAGCACGCTTAAAGCTAAATGTTTCGCCACCTTTCAAATGGGGGAAATATAGAGCAGAAACGACATTGCTTACCTGGTCCTCTACAATTTCCGTTTATGTGGATGTTCTTTGATAACAAGGGAGCCATTCTTACATAACTGATTATTCTCGAAGGAAACAATTTGCTTCCATTAACCCCCTATAAGACTGATATTCATTCTTACCGGTCAAAATGATCGCCTTTGGTAGTGTGCGGATACAAGGTTTGAGATACTCTTAGTCTATTGCCATGACACTCAGCCCACTCGGTCTTCTCAGCATCAAAAATGCGCTAATCGCCCGTATTGCAACAAATCATTGTTTGACCCAAAAAAGCAGTGTATTTTTTTCGTAATTGCGAAAGAAACGGAGACAAAAACTAATAAATGTATAAATGATCTAATGTCTATAACACGTATGTAAATCACCATTTGAGGGTACATTTGAATTAAATATTCCTCAATCAAATATACAGACAATTGTGAGTTAATAAAACTTCAGCTAACTGAATTGTGCTAAAATGGGGAAAACGACGATGACTAAGACCAAACTCCACTTCCAATGACATTTATAGGGTTATTTGATTTTTATACTCCCCGAAGTGAGAGCATATAGTCACCGCTTTGTCCGTCCGTCCATCCATCTGTCCGACCATCCGTCCATCACACTTTTGTCCGGAGCATATCTCTAAAAGTATTGAACATAATTTTATGAAACTTGCTACACTAATAGAGGGCCATAAGAGAAATTGCAGAATGCAAGAAACATAACTCTATCACCAGTATTTACGGATTTACTTCCGTTTTGCAATAAAAAGCTTGTCCGGAAAATATCTTCGAAAGTGTAGAAGGGAATTAAATGATACATTGATACACGGCCTCTATTGGAAGTGCAGAGTTTAAGAATCATAACTCTATCAGAAGTATTTACAGAGTTATGTCAGTCCGTCCGTCTATCAGAAGGTTGTCCGGAGCATATCTCATAAAGTATTGAAGATAATTCAAAGAAACTTAATACACTGAACTTCCAATTATGCGTGTAGTACACATGTATATACTGTACAGTTGATGTCTGAATATAAATTAGCACTGATTTGTTAAAATTCGCACTGATTTGTTAAAATTCTTTTTGTATTTTATGGAATTTTGATGAACATTTTTTACAATCATTATGGTTGGGCTTCATACATACTTATCCAGCATATTTGTCAACAAAGGTTTTGAAATTATGGACATGAAGAAATGCGCGGCGATTCCCCGCAACATGCCAGTCTTACGTAAGTACAATACAGTGTTATATCCGAATATTGTTTTATTGGAAAAAAAAAATAATAAGCAAGAACGTCCGGAAGATGTCTGTTAAAATTTAAAATGTGTCATTCAAAATGAAGTCACAAAATTTGTAATCAACCGTTTTCTTACAGGTTTATTTTAGAGTCCTTATTGGACGAAAAATCGAACATTTTTTTTTGGTGTTAATCCATTTCTGTTTACTTTCGACTAACGGATATAGAAAATGGTTGAAGGTAATTTGCATGCGATATTTAAAAATAAATGATGTCAGACAGGTAAACAGGGGTACTCTCCCTTAAATGCGAAAAACAACCGGGATGTCACTAATTACTTCATGTTTGCATGTGCGCATGAGAAAAACTTTCTGTTTTCTGTTCTGAACATTTTTCTTGCTTTTTTGATGATTTTAACTTGAATACTCAAGGTTGTGTTTACTTAGAATTTGTTAAGTATCAGCTGGACCTCCATAGAAACGTGCAAAGTGTCGCAAAATGCAATGTATACAATTCTGTTATACATTTTTTTTATATATAGACATGTCCAGGCTTTCTTCCTATATCGAAATAAATCATATATCTTTCCGGTCATAGGGCTAGCAAAAATTATGTATTAGAGTCCGTACTATAAAGAATTTGTAAGTGACTGTGCAGATCCGATCGTCTGCTGTTTGCATTTGTGTGAAAACAATAATAATAATATAGTGTTAAGCGAGGCAAAGTAAGAATCTTCTAGCCTCACATGAAAAATAATTTACACTAAAAGAAAGAATTTGCTCATAGAAGGAGCAGATTCTTCACTTTGAGAATAACCCTGTTTCTCTGAATGTAATTGGTGTACAGGAAAGCAATAGGGAAGTTTTAAAGTATCCCTTATGCGAAATGGCTGGGAATTGTATATAACACCAAAAAAGCTGTAAAGCGACAACACACCTTCGGACAGTTGCACCCGGTGTAGAATCATACGGCCCTATGCATACCTCAAGTCTGACTGGACTAGTCATAGGACGCATTTGGATACCCAGTGATGCGAAGTTACTTCAAAAGGACAACAAAGACTTATCAGACTGCTCTTATGCGCAGGCCGATTTGAGTCTTCATTTGGCGCACATGTCAGAAGGTACATTTTATCATGCGGAAACTCATATTGATTACTGCTTACTTGTAGGGATTTCACGGATGAATGTGATTTCTGAGAATACGCAGCAATACAGCAAGAACTACGATAAGAAGGACTTAAGGCAGAAACTGGAGGGGAAAAAAGGTAGACAAAAATCCAGGGAGTGCCACAATCACAAACCGCAGCCCTTCCCAGACACCAAGAGGAAGAGGAAACCGACAAATCCAAACAAGCACATATCGAACAAACGTACGAAAAACACCACGATTAGCTCTCTCTTTCCCAAGCAAGGTAATCGTAATGCTTAAAGGACTGAAAAACACAAGAACAAAATGACACAAGGTAAGACATAAAACAAATCGCCTCGTAGAATAAATCATAAATCATAAATCAACAAAGAGTAAGACTAACACCGGGACCACCGCCTCAGAACGGTCAGTAGAGTAAACCACCGGGAGGGGGTGGGGGCTGGGTTTAAGTACTTTTACAGCTAGCAAGCTTCACCCTGGGTCCCGATGCTAAAGGCTCCCAACTCTGTCAATGCATCAAAGCGAAAACATAAAAATCAAATAAATCATTATAATAAACAAAGACGAGTACTCATGGCTAATTCTACTGTATGCCAGAGTAAATGAAAACCAACAGTTGAACCACGGCGGGTCAAGCCACAGACAGATCGTCAAAAAATGGTAAGAGAAAAGTCCGGGAGTGCCACAATCACAAACCGCAGCCCTTCCCAGACACTAAGAGGAAGAGGAAACCGACAAATCCAAATAAGCACAAATCGAACAAACGTACGAAAAACACTAAGATTAGCTCTCTATTCCCAAAGCGACGTAATCGCAATGCTAAAAGGACAGAAAAACACAAGAACAAAATGACACACGGTAAGACATTTACAACAAATCGCCTCGTAGAATAAACCACAAAGCAACGAAGAGTAAGACTAACACAGGAACCACCGCCTTAGAACGGTCAGTAGAGTAAACCACCAGGGGTTCAAAGCACTTTTACAGATAGCCAACTTCACCCTGGTTCCCGATGCTACTCTTAATACAGAAATACATAAAAAAATCAAGCCCCAACCCACTGGTAAAAGTTTTACGATGAGGTCGTCATTGAGTCTGAGGCCCGAACCGCCGTCGTGCAATTAGAGTGAAGCATAGCCATCAACAATGATTGGGTTGACAACTAGGCATGCAGTCTGCCGCATAATATCCAGGCTATAGCCAATTCTTTTATAACGGTTAATAAGTTTTCTGAATTGCTCCGATTTTTTTCTACAATTTGTCTAAATCTGTACACAAAGTCACCGTAAAATTCTGGTTCCGATATACCTTGTTGCAGAAATGTTTTCAGAATGACGCTATATTTCTCTACCAAGGCACTGTGTCTGCGATAAAAATTTCGAAAACGCCTCACGAAGTTTAAAACGACGATAGCCCTGCCAAAGAAGTTTGGCAATAAGGGCTTTATTACGGTTGTTAAAGTCATTAAGATTTGAAGAAGCTCTGGCGAATCTAATATGTTGAGATATGTATACCCCGTAAGAGGTACGCCGGGGAACATCGCCATAATAAGAAAATTCTTTTAAGAGATGAAAGAATAAAAACATTGTTTTTAAATAAAACTTATCTAAAAAGTAAACGCCGGCCACCAAGTTTAAAGAAATTACTAAATAAAACAAAAAGTTTCAAATAAAAATGAAACAAGATTGCCAGTGACACAACGTAAAGAATCCAGATGTGGACTCTGCAAGTATCTAAAAGAAGGATCTTCCTTTAACTTTAAAGGAAAACAGTTTAATGTTAATGCTGATATGTCATGCACAGTCAAGAAAGTTATTTACGTCACTGAGTGCCGGGTGTAGAATAATATTACATAGGAGAAACTAACCACTTATGAAACATAACTAACACATAAAACATGAACACTTAAGGATAATCCCAGTTAGTGGACATATTGCTTCTTGCTCAAAAATGGACCCAAAATACTTTATTTTGACTTTCTTCAAAATATATAGCGATAGCATAATGGACCGAAAAGAGAAAGAAAAGCTATTCATTCAAAAATTATAAATCTGATTTAAATGCGCTTTGACATGTTTTAAGCAGAGACGCCAGATTTACTTTTATTGCAGTAAATATATCCCATAGGAAGTCTTATGACGTAACGTTACAGTTAGTAACGTTAAAGTTATGCAGTTACCTTGACAAAGTTAGCGCTTATGTTTATGCACAAGAATTATTTATGGTTTTAAAAATTGTGAGTACATAAAATCGGTTAGTCTAAAGTAAATAAATAAATATTTTGGTGGTATATATATATATATATATATATATATATATATATATATATGTGTGTGTGTGTGTGTGTGTGTGTGTGTGTGTGTGTGTGTGTGGAAAGAAAGAAATTTGATAACTGTTCATCCGTTAAAGTTCAGAAGGTCAATAAATATATTTTCCGGGACTTTAATAGATTGCTGTATAGTCCAGGACTACTTTAGGTAAAGCATATGGTACGCGGTAATATATTGCAAACGTAGCTATCAGTTGTTCAGTTATGACAGTTTTCGGCGGACGGTAGCATATGTCGGCGAAATTTACCGCTGCATACCTCTAATATCCAGCACTATATGAATTTCTCTATATGTTAGGGGGAAAAGGGGGTACACATTTAATAGATTTGTTAACGTAATGAATTAAGAATAGGAATTTGCTCTAGACTCCACATTACATAATTACAATCCATTTTGTCGGCGTGTCTTTGCTTTTGCTGATACAACGTTTGAGATGCTGTTGGTGTATTGCTATGGCACTAAACCCACACAATCTTCTTAGCATCAGAAATGCGCTGATCGCATGTATTTCAATGATCATTGTTCTGTCACCAAATTTATACAGACCCAAAAGAAAATGATTTTTTTTCTTAATTGCAAAAGAAACGGGACTAATATCTTATGGTTGTAAAACTAAATTAGTGTCTAAAATGTGCATGTAAATCACCAGTTGAGGGTATATTTGATTTAAAGTATTATATTAAGTATAAGTCTTGTTAGAAAATGTCGGACCATACGCATTAACAAGATTTATTGCTGAGAAAAAGGTATTAACTTTTTTGTAGTTCAGTGTTATATGTCTTTTAGCGTTTGCATCAAACTATTCCAAATCATTTCGCTCCTGAGTTTCTGAAATGGACACTTCTATCTTTGAATTCGGACACATCGATTGTTACAAACAGGGGTTTAGTCAACAATCCATAACAGAATGGCAAATAGGATAGCTCGTGATAAGACGGCTCGTAGCGAGCCATCTCATCTGGATCTACACTGTTTGCATAGGTATCTGCGTTGGTCTGCAGTAATGTAAAGGTTAATAAAACTTCAGCTAATTGAATCGTGCAAAAAGGGGCGACCGACGATGGCTAAAACCAAACTGCACCTCCAAATACATTCATATGGTTATTTGATTTTACATAAAGACCTTACAGTTTCTAAAGAACATGTGAGATATATGGGAAACGCTATGTCCACCTGCACAGACCTGATCGTCCGCTGCTCGCATTTGTGTTAAGGGAAATGGATATAGTGTCAAGAGAGGCTAGTAAATATTTGTTGCATCTCTTCTGAAAAATGATCTACATTAAAACCAAGAATTTGCTCTCAGGAGAAACACAGTCTTTACTTTTAGTAGAGTACATTCGCAGTCCTTCCCAGACACCAAGAGGAAGAGGAAACCGACAAATCCAAACAAGCACAAAACGAACAAACGTACGAAAAGCACGAAGATTAGCTCTCTCTTCCCCAAGCGAGGTAATCGCAATGCTAAAAGGACTGAAAAACACAAGAACAAAATGACACACCGTAAGAGATACAACAAATCGCCTCTATAACACTAGGAAAGCCGCGATGTCAGAAAACGCACCTTCGGACAGGTACGCCTCACCATTACGAAAACATTCCTATGATGCTGACCCCTTAAAAAAGGTAAGAGAAAAGTCCAGGGAGTGCCACAATCACAAATTGCAGCCCTTCCCAGACCCCAAGAGGAAGAGGAAACCAACAAATGTAAACAAGCACAAACCGAACAAACGTACGAAAAGCACTAAGATTAGCTCTCTCTTCCCCAAACGAGGTAATCGCAATACTAAAAGGACTGAAAAACACAAGGACAAAATGACATACGGAAAGACATACAACAAATCGCATCGAAGAATAAACCACAAAGCAACAAAGAGTAAGACTAACACCGGGACCCCAATTATGTATTGTAAAACTAGGGTTTACGGAGGTATGCATTATTGTTCGTATTTCTGCTCAAAAACATAGATTATAGGTACTCGTTAGAACCGCCTCGGCGAGGCTGTTCTTACGAGTACCCATAGTCTATGTTTTGAACAGAAATATGAAAAGTATCAGAATTTTTATCTAAAAATATTCAATTTTTGGTTATACAATTTCCAATATATTTGAATAGGCGTGTTTTCGTAATGCAAAAATTCATGTGAATCAGCGCATTCGCAGTCTGATTAGAATCTTCACAAGGACAATTTCAGATACTCAAGGAGACAATGTTTTTTTCAGAGGGAAACGAAGACTGATCAGACTGCACGGATGTGCAAGCTGATATGAGTCTTCATTTTGCACACATGTCAGAAATAACCTTTTTTCATGTTGAGGTTCATAATGATTGCCGATTACTCGTACAGGTTTCAAAGATTAGCATGAACTCTGAGAATACACGGAAATACAGCGCGAACTACGATGAGAATGACCTAAGGTCAAAACTGGAGAAAAAGGACCATTTGAAATCCCCTAAGATAACAACAGATACATAGATAACACACACACACACACACACACACACACACAC
The DNA here is from genome assembly GCA_964016985.1 of Anodontia alba. NCBI lineage: Eukaryota > Metazoa > Mollusca > Bivalvia > Lucinida > Lucinidae > Anodontia > Anodontia alba. Next base: position 39,636,434 of record OZ024832.1, on the reverse strand, counting down.
ACACACACATTTTGATGGAATCACAAACACACCAAGCAGGATATATCTGACAGCTGAGTAGATTAGTGTATAACCCAGGGCTGCATTGAGTAAAGCATGTCGTACGCGGTTATGCAAAAAAAGGTAAAGAGAAAAGTCCAGGGAGTGCCACAATCACAAGCCGCAGCCCTTCCCAGACCCCGAGAGGAAGAGGAAACCGACAAATCCAAACAAGCACAAACCGAACAAACGTACGAAAAGCACTATGATTAGCTCTCTCTTCCCCAAGCGAGGTAATCGCAATACTAAAAGGACTGAAAAACACAAGAACAAAATGACACACGGAAAGACATACAACAAATCGCCTCGTAGAATAAACCACAAAGCAACAAAGAGTAAGACTAACACCGGGGCCACCGCCTTAGAACGGTCAGTAGAGCAAACCACCGGGGGGTTTAAAGCACTTTTACAGCTAGCTAACTTAACCCTGGGTCCCGATGCTACTCTTAGTACAGAAACACATAAAACTTCGGTTCGTATAAAGGCTCCCAACTCAGTCAATGCATCAAAGCGAAAACATAAAAATCAAATTAAGCACTATAATAAACAAAGACGAGTACTCGTGGCTAATTCTACTGTATGCCAGAGTAAATGAAAACCAATAGTTGAACCACGGCGGGCCAAGCCAAAGACATATCGTCAAGCCCCAACCCACTGGTTAAAGTTTTACGAAGAAACCGTCATTGAGTCTGAGGCCCGAACCGCCGTCGTGCAATTAAAGAGTGAAGCATAGCCATCAACAATGATTGGGTTGACAACTAGGCATGCAGTCTGCCGCATAATATCAAGGCTATAGCCAATTCTTTTATAACGGTTAATAAGTTTTCTGAATTTCTTCGAAAAGTTAGATTTACCTTTACCTACAAACTTTCCTTTCATTTGTTCATATGTGAGCATTTTCAGTGGAGGGTAGCGTGTGTCCGCGAAATGTACCTCTGTATACATCTTATATCACTATTATATGGAAACAAAGGGTACACATTAGTTAGACTTTTTAAGATAATGCATTAAGTATAGGAATTTGTCCTAGATTCCACTTTACGAAATTACAATCCATTTACTCGCGTTTCCTTTGTCGACATAACATTTGAGACGCACTGTCTATTGACATAGCACTCAGCCCACACTGTCACATCATAGGAAATGCTTTGATGGAATGTATTTCAATAGATCATAGTGTCTACCAACATATAGGTACAGACCCAAAAAAGAATCGCAATTATATTTAATTTCAAAGGAAACGGAGACTAATAGCTTTACTCATGACTGTAAACTGATCTACAGTACAGGTCAAGGAAGGTGCTGTGGTTCTCGCACTCGAAAAATGGCGCACCCAGGAGATTAACTTTGCTTGCAAGCACATTCGAGACGCTCGCATGTCCCTCGTATCCTTCTCCATTAATTCGTGAGATGGCGCGACCATGCATGAGGCAGTAAAATTTTGCGAGGGAAGAAATAAATATCCATGCGCAAATCGCGAGATATTTGTTTCGTTTACAAGTCATCATTTTTATTTTCTTTTTGTGATACATTTCATGTAACAAGACGGGAAACATATAATTGTCGACATATTAGAAAACTAATGATTCCATTGATATTAATACATTTAACGTGTAAATACCCGCCCCAACAATCTTAATTTATTGTTATGTTGGTTTACCTTTCGAAGTAAGGTACAGTAAATTACATGCTACAATAGAATCTACGAACACCCATGAAAATGATGATTAGAGGGCCTTTGATTCAGGGCAATTAACTTATTAAAGAACTTTGTGTACAAAACAATGAAAGACGAAGGACCCTTGTTATAATATAGCTTTATCAAAAAAGAGTATTGTTGCTTATTGTCGCCGGCCGTTCCACCTTACTTTCCCATTTTTTCTGTAACAGAATTTTGAGCCTAGAAGGCAAATGCCAACGTAAGTAAAACAAAACTACATATATAACTAACTGCATCTTTGTTTGCGGTTTTTAAAATGTAAATACGCACTTACAGTATGTTTCCTCTGTTCATGTCTTTTGCATCCATATGTGCAGTTGTTACAGGATATCGGGCAGGCAGGTTTATGGACCACCGATTAAAAAAGCAATTAGTATGCGAAAGGCGCGACAGGAGTTTGCTACCTGAAGAGTTTAATCAAAATTTGAGAGGTGCGGGACTGCAACTTTTAATCAACTGTTCTGTCAAATATTGTCATGCGAATTTGGACTCGCAAGTCGCGCGGAAAAGAAACCGTTGCTGCCAATATCACGCGTGAATTTCTGAGTGTCATTCGCAAACTGTTCACTCACGAGACTGTCATGCGAGACATTCTCGAGACACTCGCACGTCCCGTGCAAATGTTTTGCAAACGACTCACATGACTGATAGGGAAGGGTTTATTTTTTCTCGAAAAATGCAAGACTGTTCGAACCTTCCCGTGGCCTTTACTGTAGTGTCTAAAGCGTATATGTAAATCACCATTTCAGGAATTATTTGAATCAAAATAATACAGTCATGTAAGAAATTGTGGAACCGTACATATCAACATGCTTTATTGCTAAAGAAAACGTTACATTTCCCAATTTGATTAAACACTGTCACGCGTGAGTTTCAGAAATGTACACTTCCATCTTTGATTATGGACATCTGTTGTTGCAAAAAGGGGTTTAGTCAACAATCCAAAACATTATGGCAAATAGTGTAGATCCTGATAAGACGGCTCGTTGCAAACCGTCTCCTCTGGGTCAGCAGAGTTTCCAAAGGTATTTATGTTGGTCTGCAGGAATGAAAGGGTAAATAGAACGTCAGCTACATGTATCGTGCAAAATTATGGCAAACAACGATGACTTAAACCAATATGCGCTTCCAAGTACATTTATAGGGTTATTCGATTTTTAAATGTAGACAACGCAATTGATAAAGAACCTGTAAGTGAATTAGGAAACACAATGTCCTACACTGCAGATCTGATCATCTGCTGTTTGCATTGTGTAAAGTGAAGATGATAAAATGTCAAGAGAGGCAACTGTCAAAATCTTCTCGTCTTTCCTCTGAAAAATGGTCTACACTACAAGAAAGAACTTCCAAGCCAGAAGAATTTCTTTACTTTTGAAGTATACCCCTTTATCCGAACGTGATTTGCATACAGCATCTGTTAGAAGGTAAAAATAAGGTGTGCGAATATTTTCGGTAAATACGATGTTCATGAAAATTGTTCCATGTAAATGAAATTTTAATCAAAGAGCGGTTACTTCAGAATAGTACAGCATGAAAACTGTACATCAGCCTTCTGTAGACGTGAAAACAGATGACTAAAAAAAAAAAAAACACAAAAAAAAACAAACAAAAAAAACAAAAAAAAAAACGTTACGAAAATGACTTAATTGTTACTTGCGGACATTTTTTAAGTAAAATACGACGTTTGAAGCTATGGGTTGTACGAGCGTATAATACTTATACTGTTTTATTGTTACTTTAGGCAATTACGGTGATGTTAGCTCCGGACCTGAGAATGATATCAAGGAGTCCAAAAAGCGCAAACTGGTCGAACATATCGCAGATGAGAAACAGAAAGAAGCAAAGATCCAGAAAAAAAATCACCAAGAGGTTGACGGCGATTCTTCCAAATCTCGTGTTGGTACGTAAGATAGAGATACACATAGTTATTATTGCATAAAAAGCAGTGTCGCACGTTATTTACATGCATTAACCGGCGAAACGCCGTGTATTAATAAGGCAATTCACGCGCTGTTAATGCACGGCTACGCAACTTTCAATATGATCGTACCGGGTCCACAGACTTGCTGCCGTTACAAGAATTGTACTGCCCGACCCTTGAACGAGCATAGTTCGTAAAAATTACGTTCGCGAGACATCGGTGAAAAGGCGAAACAAAACAGTGCAAGAAATAACGCGCAATTTAGCAATTTTTTTCCGCTTTTATGCAATAATAGCGATCGAACATAGTTTTTCAATGCATTAACAGTCGCCAGGTCCTCGGCCTCGGTTTTCAACACCTCCCATGGAACCTGGCGAATTTTAATGCATGAAAAACCATGTTTGATCCCTATAATGTAAGAAACAAGAGCCGCAACGCCAGGAAACATACGGACATAGGCGACTAAAGGAACTTCAAATCATCTACGCTACCATCTTTGTTGTCGGCATGAAGGAACTTTGCATCGGTAGGTATCCAAAATGCGTCCATTAAAGATTCGGATTAGACTGCGCGAACGCGCAGGCTGATCGGAATCTTCGCTGGGCGCAATTGTTTGAATGTGTGTTTTTGTCGCACCTGCGTTAGCACGCAGGTGCGATATAGGCGTGTCGTGACCCGTCCGTTCGTCCGTTCGTCAACAATTGACTTGTGAGCGCAACTCCTCCTACAGTTTTTGGCCAATCGTTTTGAATCTTCACAGATGTTTTGGCCATAGCGTGTAGATGTGCATATTATTTGCTCATAATTCTCAGATTTTTTTTTTCAACTTTTTCCGCTTTGTTAACTTAGTCAGTTTTTACCTAAAACCCTTATAGTCAGTGGGTGTCTTGTGAGCGCAACTCCTCCTACAGGTTTTGGCCAATCATTTTGAAACTTCACAGATGTTTTGGCCATGGTGTATAGATGTGCATATTGTTTGCTCATAACTCAAAATTTTTTTTTTCAACTTTTTCCGCTTTGTTAACTTAGTCAGTTTTTACCTAAAACCCTTATAGTCAGGCTGATCGGAATCTTCGCTGGGTGCAATTGTTTGAATGTGTGTTTTTGTCGCACATGCGTTAGCACGCAGGTGCGATATAGGCGTGCTGTGACCCGTCCGTTCGTCCGTTCGTCAACAATTGACTTGTGAGCGCAACTCCTCCTACAGTTTTTGGCCAATCATTTTAAAACTTCACAGATGTTTTGGCCATGGTGTGTAGATGCGCATATTATTTGCTCATAATTCTCAGATTTTTTTTTCAACTTTTTCAACATTATTAACTTAGTCAGTTTTTACCTAAAACCCTTATAGTCAGTGGGTGTCTCGTGAGCGCAACTCCTCCTGCAGTTTCAAGCCAATAGTTTTGAAACTTCACAGATGATTAGGACGGGGTCTGAAGATTTGCATATTGTTTGCACATAAATCTCAGATTTTTTTTTCAACTTTTTTCGCTTTGTTAACTTAGTCAGTTTTTGCCTAAAACCCTAATAGTCAATGGGTGTTTCGTGAGCGCAACTCCTCCTGCAGTTTTAGGCTAATAGCTTTGAAACTTCACATATGATTAGGTCATGGTCTGAAAATGTGCATATTGTTTGCACATAGATTCATTTCAGCAGAGTTAGGGGCCCTTGATTTATGCCCAAAATTGGTTTCCGCTCAATATCTTGTGAAAGAATTGATGGATTAGGATCATATTTTGCATACATATTGTTGTTAACAATACCTAGCTTGGGATTTCGTCAATTTTTAGCTGAGTTACTGGCCTTGATTAATGGACAAAAATGATATCCGCTCAATATCAATATCTTGTGAAATAATGGTTTACATAAAATTTTGCAAGCCAATATTCCAAATTTTCTACTTTGTCCATTTTTCTAACCCATCAATTTCTTGAATATTGCAAAAAAGATTTTTTTTCAATACAAATAGGAACTTGTATGACTTATCCCCGCAGGTGCGACATCGCTTTCCGCGGATTTCTTGTCTGACCTTGCAGCTCATTTACACTTAAAACAGCTACCATAGTTCATAATGAATGAAAGTACATATGGAGGTACCAGGAGAGTCCATAATCACAGAACATAACCATCCCAAGGTAACCGATTGGGGTTGAATGACAGAAAACATCATCACCAAAACATAAATAAATATAAGTCATTGCACTGTGAGTGCTGATAGGGACGGTTGCAAGAAATTACGTAGGCCTCTAGAACTGTTTTGAATTTACGCTGAAAGAAATCAAAATCCACAAGTAAACGTCCTTTCCGGTTCCCGATAGTCCCTGTTGGCCCTTAACAGTGTTATATGTGACCGCGGCTCGGGTTACACATTTTGACCAACGCTGTAGATTTAGCGCGCGTTACTGGAGCATTTACGAGTATATTCGTCCGCCAATATTTTACCTTTTTGAATGCAGAACATAAACATTTTATGGGAGCAACTCTGTGACTTTTTTTGTATTCCCCACTGGAAAAGCGGGCTACTCCAAAGGGAAAAGCTTTGCTCCCGTTCGGAGTAACTTCTTTCCTTTTAGAATAGATTATTTTTCAAACGGTTTTCTTTGCAAAAACCAAACAGTGTGTCAAAAATTATACCTCCATGTTGTATTACTACAGCGCCTATCGAAATAACAGCGAAATTTTAATATTTGAAATGCCATCTGCGCATAAATCCTCTTGGAAATGTGTTCTTTATATATAAGGATAAGCATAGTTTACTTTATTTTTCTACATATCGCTAGTTTGCATTTTACCAATCATACTGGCACCTAACTCATACTTCGCCTGCTCTGTGTTTCAAATTAAGCGGACAGTGTTGCGCTTATTGACGTCACACACAGTTACTTTTAGTGTACCATGACAAAAGCAACGCTGTATAATCCGTTAAAGTCTGGAAAACCCCAAACAAGTAATTGGCTAACAGTGCAGATCAAACTATACAGATTGCAAATAGTTTAGCCATTTGTCTCTAAGAATATCTAAATAACATAGCATGACATACCCTAACTTTAAATTCGATTTTTCCAGTTTAGTATGTGCGGTTTGAGGAGGTGAGGGGGTTGGGGGTCGGGGGAGTAGGTGGGGAGGGGAGACTGGGGATGAGGGAGACGATTCAATCTAAAATTGGAAAACAATAGACACAATTATACAGTCTGCAAATCCGAGATAATTATTCAAGAATTCTTTAAAGGGCGTAAAACCTCAAGTACAGCAGAACATAGCCACTATGACAAAGTGTTACGTTTAGCTAGAACTATGAAAAAAAAAGTTGATCATATGCATTGAACCTTGGAACTGTTTTCTTTGGAAATATACACGCTAGTTTTTATTTTACGTTTGTTTATAATTTTACGTTCGTTATAGACAGTCGCCCATACATACATACACACACACACACCCACACACACACACACACACACACACACACACACACACACACACACACATACAGGTGGTTGGTCAATAAATTTGTAAACGTCCTTGATGAATATATGGAATGTAACATGCATAGTATTGAGTTCCTAAGTGGGTCATGATGACCATAATGATAATAAAAAAAAAATAAAAAAAAGCACAATGGTGGTTCTCTACCACTTTATCAGGCCATGCTGCAGGAAACAATACATCCTGAATGGGTATTAATTCATAGATGACCAAACCTTCATAATATTGGCGGTGGACATGCTGCCGTTATGAAACAAAAATGTGACTGACCAATATGGTTAGTTTGCATATATGATTTCGCTATCAAGGCACCAGTGGCTCGCACGCAAGCGGTCACAATCAGGTCGACATATCACAGATGTCTTTATAAATCAAATTACGATACAATACGTTACAAAACATAATGGAATAGAATAGAATGCAGTACAATAGGGATTGTTAGGCTATAAATGCACTTGCAGACCCTGCGGCCATGTAACATGTAGTTACTAATAGAGAGTGCTCTAAATTATATATATAGGATATATAAAATCATTTATCGGCAGTTATTCATCATGATGCAGTTAATGTCAGACTTGGGACCTTTGAAATTGGCGTTCCACATGACCTATTTATGCCCAGTGGACTCTTCCACCCAAACTCTTTGGACTGATCCATCTACAAGTGAAGGGATGTCTGATTAGTTTTATTATTCCAGTACTTAATGCTGTGTAGAACCTTATCAGACATCGCTTTCTGTGTCGTTTGACCTGTGTCTACACTGTGTGCATATGTTCCATTTATGGTACGTTAGGCATAAATGGGTTAAGCCGATGCTATGGTGGGCGTATGCAACCATACAAACCACAATGCTCTCAATACGAAAAGTCTCAATGAAACCTGTACGCCGATTTTATTCATAACCTTGTTCTTTCTGGTCAAAGATAACCGTTAAAGACTTTATTTGACTTCAATGCAGCTGATGTTAAGTGACGTATTTTGGCAATTAAAAAGTCTTTCCGCACTTCTTCATCTAGCAGTTTATACAGTCGACTCTCGTTATCTCGAATTCCAAGGGACTCACTGAAACACTTCGAGATATCCGTACCTCGACATATCAGAGTTGAGAGAGTAAGGAAACCAATAAATTGAACAACCACATTTAACAAATGAATATGTAATTTGACTCCTGAAGTTAGAAATATATATATAAAATAATGTGGAAAAGAGGAGAAATTGCTCCTTAGGAGCAATTACACCTCTTTTCCACATTATTTTGTTACCTGTTGTCATAGTTTCATGTTAAAACAGGGACAAGATTTTCACTTCGAGATAAGCGGTTATTCGAAATAAGCGAGTTCGAGATAACGAGGTTCGACTGTATATATTTATTTTCCTTTGGATCATTGTGCTCATTCTGGTTGCTTCTAAGAATACGCTTAAGCCGGTAAAATTGGAAGGGGAGGGGACGAGAAAGGGTGTGTATCCAGCCATGCAAACTGCAAACTTTCTGATAAAGAGACTTAATGAAGCCGAAACTCCAGTTTTTGTTCTTTTATATATATTTTTGTTTTCAAGAGCAACCTTTATAGTATATTCTATAGTATATTCAAATCAGCAATAACTTCGGTGAGTATGTGACCGTCAGTATATTTTACACTCGGCATCATTGATGAATTCATGGTCCAAAATAGGTTTCCAGTGCACCAGTTTTAAAACTCAAGATAATATTATTCCATTTATTACTGTGCCTCATCGTCATAACATAACAGACATCGTGGAATAAAAAGATAACAAAATGCATAATAGAACTCATGCCAAAAAAAAAAAGAAAAAAAGTTCAAACATATATCAGTATCATATTAGTATAAAATGTGGTTTCTTTAGAAATGGAAGGAATGTAGCATTAATGGCTTCCTGTACTGTGTGTTTCATTAATGTTGAATATTGTTTAGAAAATATTCTTTTTTTGCAAGAAACCGCCAGTTTTGTAAATAACAGTTATGCTTCTTGATGTGGCATTTTCCTGGGTATCTTCATGTATTATTTTGTTCCCATACCTGTAACATTATCACAAAATAATTGATGTATATTTTCTTCTTAGAATTAATAGGAATAGCTAGGATAATAGTTCTTCTTCTTCTTTTTCTTCTTTTTATATTATTATTATAAAGTTAAGATGTCTACGTAGTTTATACCATCATGACTGGTAATATTTAGTGAAGAAACATGGGTTTATATGGGCCTACTTTATGAGACGGGTATTTAGCATTTTGCAGTTTTTTAACCCTAGTCCTGCTGAATCCGGATCAGTTATACCTTTGCAAACAGTGTAGGTCCAGATCAGCTGGCTTCTGAAGCCAACTGATCTGGATCTGCACTGTTTGCCATTAAGTATGTGAATTAGCATCAACAGTCTGGATCAAGTAATTTGATTGGCTGAAAATTAGAAAGGGGGTGGCATCTTAATTTATTCAGCAGGACAAGGGTTAAAGGCATTCAGTTTTTAATTTGTTGTAATTAATAGCACTCGTTTTTGTGTACATATATATGTTTAATTTTTTCAATACCCAAAACCTACCTTACTTTCCATATTATATGGTACAAATGTCATGGCTTATATGGCTCTAGATAAAGGGGTATCAAGATAATATTTTCTTATTTTATGGGGTATCAAGATAATATTTTCTTATTTTTCCAGGAAAGCATATGTTGTAGGTTCGCCTTTGAAGCGCCCGAAAGCGCTTCTACTGCGTACCTATAGAAAACGTTTTCCTGGAGTAATAAAAGAAAATCAGTATATTATGTTTTAAAATTAGTTTTCTAGAAGGATATCTTAGAAGTATACATTTCACACAGGTATGTTAACATAATATCTGTCAGAGACCAAACAGACACAAGTTTTTAACCTATACTGCTGCCGGTATATAGCTTTTGTACATGTAACTATATCCTACCACGTAAGCACTGGAATCAAATATTAGCTTTAAAACTTGTAAATGTTTCTGTATTTGTTGACAAAGAAATCGGAGATAAAATCATATTATGAGAAGAAGACAAAACATCTCGAAAAAAGCTACGTAGACTTAACATGGTCCTAAGGACTCCATCTTGATGTGATACTCTCAAAGAGAGAGCATGCTGAAAGCTAAACATTTTCCCATCTTTAAAATGGGGGACATATCCAGTACTAACGACATCGCTTACCTAGTAAGTACCTCCCCAAAATAGTCTACAATTTTAGTTTCTGTAGTGTGTCCTTTGATGCTGAAGGAAGAATTCTTACAATTGATTATAATTCTTATTATATAACGGATACAATTTGCTTCCAAAACCCCCCTTTAAGACCGAAGTTAATGTATTCTTACCGGCCAGAATGATCTACCTTGGTAGTTTGTTGGTTCACCTTTAAACGATATTAGTCTTATCGACAGGATTATGTGAACATTGTTAACACATCACATCTACAGTCGAACGCTAATGGCTTGATTATATTTTGGACCATAGAAATGTGTTCTAGACATGGGTAGTTCGAGCCTACATATGTAAAGAAGTAGATAAATTTCATAAAAGTTGATCCGCTGAAGTTTACAAGTTCCATAACCATCATATTTTACATGACTAATAGATTGCTCTATAATTCAGGTCTGCTTTGGGAAAAGCTTTACGTACGTGATGTTGCAAACGTTGCTTTCAATTTCAATTCAGTTGTAACAGTTTCGGCGGACGGTGGAGTGTGTCCGCGAAATTTACCTCCGCGTAACCCTAATTTCACTACATGCCATAGGGAAACCAAGGGGTACGCATTAGATAAGACTTGTTAGCGTAATGAATTATAAAAAGGAATTAGCTCTAGACTCCACATAACGTAATAACAATCCATTTTGTCGGCGTATCCTTTGCCGATACAAGGTTTGACATGCTTTTAGTCTACTGCCATGACAATCGGCAAAAACAGTTTTCTCAGCATCGGAAATCCGTTGATTGCATGTCTTTGAATAGATCATTGTTTGACTTAAAAGTAGTGCAATTCTACTTAATTGCTAAAGAAACGGAGACTAATAGCTTATAATTTTGGAAATGATTTAGTGTCTAAAACATGCATGTATATCGCCAGTTGAAGGTATATTTGAATTAAATATTTCTCAATATCAAAAACAAAGACATGTACGGAATTGTTTGCTCATCTGTATCAACCTGAATGAATGTGTTTTATTTATTTATTAATTTTTAATTTCATCGTCTTAGCAGTTCAAACGTGTTTTAGGCTTAGCATTAAATATTCATAGTTTGATTTAAAGGGGAACGCAACCCTAAAAGGTATTGTGCTTTAAAATAAAGAACTTTACAAACAGTGAATTTGACACAAATTTGATCAAAATCGGTAGAAAATTAAGTAAGTTATAGACAATTGAATATTTCAGCATTGGTGGAATGGAAGTCGCCATTTTGAAAATTTAATGAGGTTTCATAAAAATAAAAATTTGTTTGATAAAGGTAGTTATTGTCATAAAGTTGGTTCATTTTTGGGGAAATGATTGCTTGTCACTAGAATTAAAAGATAATAAAAATCTGTAGCAAACGTATTCTTAGAAACCTTTTAAAATTTGATTTTGCATATTTAATTTGGGCTGTGTGCTGTCACTAAGCCTACAATATGGCGGCATCCATGACATCCATTTTAAATATATTCAAACCACCATAACTTCCTTATTTCTAGGCCGATTTTAAAAATTCTTGCATCAAAATTAATGGCTTGTTAAGCACTTTACTCCAAGATATACTGACAACTTATATTGCGTTCACCTATAATAAAACTTCAGCAAATTAAATCGTGCTGAAATAGAGCAAACGTCGATAGCTAAGACCAAACTGCTCTTCCAAGTATATTTATCGGGTTATTTGTTGTTTACATATAGACTTTAAAGTTTCTAAAGAATCTGTAAGTGAATCTTGAAATGCTATATCCGACTGCGTAAAACCGATCTTCCGCTGTTCGCATTTGCTTTAAGGGAAATTGATATTGTGTTAAGCCAGGCAGCTCTCAGCTTATTGCCTCCCTTATGAAAAATTGTCTAAACTGAGAGAAAGAATTTACTCCAAACAGGAGCAAATACGTTGATTTAGAATAGACCTTTATTAACGTGAATGATGCACAGGAAAGTAACTGGGAAGTCAAAAAAGTTGTATCCCTTGTACACATCACGAAAACATGCCTATATAATATTGACCCCCTTAAACCCCACTTTCATATAGTAAAACTGGGGTTTACATGGGTATACATTATTTTTCTTATTTCTGCTCAAAAACATAGATTGTGGGTACTCGTTAGAACCGCATCACCGAGGCGATTCTAACGAGTACTCACAATCTCTATTTTGAGCAGAAATATGAAAAAAAAATATTGGAGTTCTTTTTATCTGAAATTGTTTAGTTTTTGGAGGCGAAATTTTCTATATATTTGAATAGACATGTTTTCGTAATGAAATGGCTGGAATAGTATATTAAGCTATCACTCTGCATCGTCAAAAAACGCACATTCAGAAAAAGAAAAGAAAAAGAAAAACTGATGCAGAGAAAATCAACTGGAAAGTCACAAAATTGTATCCCTTGTACAAATGGCTGAGAATAGTATATAAAGCTATAAAGGCTGCAACGTCAAAAACTTACCTTCAGAAAAGGCCTTGTTTAATGTAATGGATGAACAGGAAAAGCAACTGGAAACTCACATAAGTTAAATTCCTTAAACAAAATGGCTTGAATATGTATATTACATTGTAAAAGATGCATCGTCAAAAACGCACCTTCAGAAAAGACTTTTTTTTTTAATGTGACTGATGCACAGGAAAGCAACTCCAAACTCACAAAAGTTTATCCCTTGAATAAAATGGCTGGAAAACTGTATATAACATTTTAAAGGAAGCATCTTTGAAAACGCACCTTCAGGTGTACTCCTAGCGTAGATTCATATGAGACTGCACATATGCCGAGTCTGATAAAATGTTTACAGAATGATGCGAAGTACTTTTATTAGGGCAACGAAGACTCTTATCAGACTTTTCGGACGCGCAGGCCGATTTGAGTCTTTGTTGGGCGCAAATGTCAGAAGGTATGTTTTGTCACGTTGATTACTGATTACTTGTAGAGACTTCAGGGATAAATGAGATTCTTAAGAATACGGGGAAAACCAGAAAGAACTATGATGAGAATGACCTAAGGTTTAAACTGAAGGAAAAGGACTACTTGAAATCCCATGAGATAACAACAGATACATCAACACACACACACACACACACACACACACACACACACACACACACACACACACACACACACACATGTGTGTGTGTCTGTGTGTGTAATGATTATTTCTCAATATAAAATTACAGACATATAAGATATTGTTGGCTCACCTGTATGAACCTTAAAAGTTTTCTTTTTCTTTTTTTTTTTTATTTCATCATTTTGGAAGTTGTAAAGTGTTACATTTTTTAAGCTTCGCATTAAATATTCACAGTCTGATTTAACAAAACTTCAGCAAAATGAATCTTGCACAAAGGGGGCAAAATGCGATGGCTAAGAAAAACTGCGCTTCCAAGTACACTTATAAGTGCGTCCAACGGGAACTGCAAAGCAGTTTCCCCCGAACCGCGAAGCGGTTCGGCGTGCAGACGCACTACTGTAGACTAACTATGTGACCAGTGATGTGTGTGACCAAAAATGTGCTGGTCCAACAAACGCTTGGCCGGTTCGGTGCTTATCCTGAAAAACAATAAGCGTTCCGTGATTTGGCAGGTACTATTAATACGGCGGCCGTGCCGAAAATAGCAACAAAACAGCCAATAACGCCAAGTATTCCAATTGCAAGGGGTTGAATCACGGGACTTATGACGTCAGCCTACAACATTTACGATCGCAGCCATTTTGAATTTTATCTCCGCTTCGAATTTTATTTCTATCCATTCTCTGGCTATATACAAGCTAAGCATGATTCGTTTTGTGCATAAGGTACACTTTGATGTAGATGTTTAGATAACAAATAGACTTTACGCACTTTTCACGTGATAATCTTAAAAAACTCGACACAATAACGTGCTTGTTCGAACGGTTTGTAAATTGTTGTTATTTTCATGTTGTTTTTTTTTCTGCTTTTTCATGTGTAGACTCGCTTAAAATTTAATAAACAAAAAAAAAAAAAAAAAAAAAAAAGACCAAAAAGAAACAAAGACAAAAATCGCATAAACGGTCAAAAATCTTTAGAAAAATCCTAAGCAATTGGGAACTCACAAAAGTTGATTCCCTTGTACAAATGGCTGGGAATTGTATGTAATACAATCGACTCACGTTATCTCGAATTCCAAGGGACTCTCTGAAATATCTCGAGATATCCGTACATATCAGATTTGCAGAATTGAGATAAAAACAACTAGAATAACCACATTCAACAAATATATGTGTAATTCGACTGTTGAAGTTAGAGATATATTGAAAATATTGTGGAAAAGAGGAGAAATTGCTCCTTAGGAGCAATTTCTCCTCTTTTCCGCAATATTCTTTATCTGTTGTTAGATTTGCATGTTTAGGCAGGGACCAGATTTTCACTTCGAGATAAGTGGTTATTCGATTTAAGCGAGGTCGAGATAACGAGAGTCGACTGTATTATAAAGGTTGCATGGTCAAAAACGCACCTTCAGAAAAGACCTTTTTTAATGTGACTGATGCACAGGAAAACAATTGGGAACACAAAAGTTGTATCCCTTGAACAAAATGACTGTGAATTGAATATAACATTATAAAGGATGCATCTTCGAAAACGCATCTTCAGATAAGTGCTTGCAGCATAGATTCATATGAGCCTGCACATACGCCGAGTCTGATAAGACTGTTTACAGGACGATGCGAACTTCTTTTATGAGGGCAACGAAGACTTTTATCAGACTTCTCGGATGCGCAGGCCGATTCGTGTCTTTGCTGGGAGAATATGTTAGATGGTAAATTTTCTCACGTTGATTACTGCTACTTGTAGGGACTTCAAAGACGCATTTGATACATGAGAATACAGGGAAAGACAGCAATGACTACGATGAGAATGACCTAAGGTTAAAACTGAATGAAAAGGACCACATGAAATCCCTTGAGACGACAACAGGTACACACACACACACACACACGTGTGTGTGTGTGTGTGTGTGTGTGTGTGTGTGTGTGTGTAATAAATATAAAAAATACAGACATGTAAGAAATTGATGGCTCATCTTTATCAACCTGATTATTTTTATTGTTTTGCAAGTTGAAAAGTGTTACATTTTTTAGATTTAGATAAGCATTAAATATTCAAATTTGATTTAATAAAACTTCAGCTAACTGAATCGTGCACAAAGGGGGCAAAAGACGATGGCTAAGACCAAACTGCGCTTCCAAGTATATTTATTTCCTAAGGATTATTTGATTTTTACATATAGACTTTAAATATTTTAAAAAAATCTGTAAGTTAAACTTAAAATGCTATATGTGAATGAGCAGACCCGATCGTCTGCTGTTCGCATTTGTTTGAAGGGAAATTGATATTGTGTTAAGCGAGGCAACTATCAGTATTCTTGCCTCTCTTATGAAAAATTGTTTAAACTTAAAGAAAGACTTTGCTCCCAAAAGGAACAAATTCTTAAATTAAGAATTAACCTTTTTTGATTGTAATTGATGCACAGGAAAGCAATTTGGAAGTTATAAAAAATGTATCCCTTGTACAAATGTCTGGGAATTGTGTTTAACATTATAAAGGCTGCATAGGCAAAATCGCACCTTCAGAATAGACCTTTTTAATGTAATTGATGCACAGGAAAACAATTAGAAACTCACAAAAGTTGTATTTCTTGTACAAATGTCTGGGAATTGTGTTTAACGTTATAAAGACTGCATAGTCTAAAACGCACCTTCAGAATAGACCTTTTTAATGTAATTGATGCACAGGAAAGCAATTGGGAATTCACAAAAGTTGTATCCCTTGAACAAAATCGCTGGGAATTGTGTATAACATTATAAAGGATGCATCGTCAAAAACACACCTTCAGCTATTTGCTGCCAGCGTAGATTCATATGAGCCTGCACATACGCCGAGTGTGATAGAAATGTTTAATGGACGATGCGAAATTCTTTAATGAGGTCAACGAAGACTCTTATCAGACTTCTCGGATGCGCAGGCCGATTTGAGTCTTCGTTGAGTGCAAATGTCAGATTGAATATTTTCTCACGTTAATTACTGCTTACTTCTAGGGACTTCAATGAAGAATGTGATTCTTGAGAACACGGGAAAAGACAGCAAGATCTACGATGAGAATGACCTAAGATTGAAACTGAAGGAAAAGGGCCACTTGAAATCCCTTAAGATAACAACAGGTATATGAACACACACACACACACACACACAACACCAAGCAGTCTATATCAGGAAGCAAAGTAGCGCAAAGTAGAAAACATACCTTTGTTATATATATATATATATATATATATATATATATATATATATATGTGTGTGTGTGTGTGTGTGTGTGTGTGTGTGTGTGTGTGTGTGAAATAAAGAAATTTCATAAAAGTTGATACGTTAAAGTTCACAGAATCCATAATTATCATATTTTTCGTGACTTTAACAGATTATTGTTAACCCGGTGTAGCTTTGGATAATGCTTATCGCACGCAGTGTTATATCCCAAACGTTGCTTTCAGTTGTTCAGCTGTGACAGTTTTCGTCGAACGGTAGCGTGTGTTTGCGAAAGCTTCCCTTGCTACCCCAAAATTTCACTATGTTATAGGGATCAAACATGGTTTTTTATGCATTAACATTCGCCAGGTCTTGAAGGAGGTGTTGAAAACCGAGGCCGGAGGCCGCGGTTTTCAACACCTCCCAAGGGACCTGGCGAATGTTAATGCATTGAAAAACCATGTTCGATCGCTATAATTGCATAAAAAAGTGAAAACATTTGCTACATTTCGCGTTGTTTCTTGCACTATTTTGTTTCGCATTTTCACTGATTCTCGCGAACGCATTTTCCATGGACTATGCTCCAGGGCCGGCTACTACACATCTCGCGACTGCAGCAATTCTGTGGCCCGGTATAGGCATATTGAAAGTAGCGTATCCGTGCATTAACAGCACGTGAATTGCCTTCTTAATACAAGGCTTTTCGCCGGTTATTGCACGGCTGTTAATAACGTGCGGTACTGCGCTTTATGCAATAATATGGGTTTACAAACCGGTACACTAGACAGATGTGTTAGCGTAGTAAATCAAGAATAGGAATTGGCTCTAGACGTACTTAATTGTTCCCGATGTTGGTCGAAGAAAAGTATTAAAATGGGTTCGTCCCTTCGTCTGTCCGAGATTCCATCCGTCCATGGATACTATGAGGTGGGCAGCTTGTGGACAAAACTCCTCTTACAGTTTTTTACCGAACATTATAAAACTTTGCAGGTGTTTTTGTCATGGTCTGTTGATGTGTATGTGGTTCTGGGGCTACCATCCCATAAGTTTTATTACCTTTTTCCAATTTTTCGACTTAAGAAATTTCTTTCCAGGTCAGATTACTATTAGAATAGATACCTTGTGGGCGAACTCCTCCTAGAGTTTACCACCGATCGCTTTGAAACCATGCATATTTGTTCTATAGGGTCGGTAAATGTGCATGTGTTTTTTGAGTTATCCTCCTATTATTGTTTTGTCAACGTTTGCTACTTTTTCGACTTAGTTTTTTTCTAGGTTTGATTAGTATTACAGGCGCATCTCCTCCTAGAGTTTCACTCTGATCATTTTGAAAATATGCATACTTGTTCTACTTAGTCTGTAGATGAACATATGGTTTTGGGGTTGTCCTCCTATTTTATATGTCCCCCACTATCAAAGGGTGTGGTGACATATTGTTTTTAGGACGGATCTCGTTAGCGTCGGCGGCGGCGTCAGCCTTACCGTTAAATTTCTTGTCCGCTCTGTAACTTGCATACCCTTTTGGAGATTTTGATGATACTCGGTAGAAATATAAAAACGGAACAAGACGTACAAGGTCCCGTACAAGTATGGCAACTCATGTTTTCTTACTTTTGAAGTTATTTCCCTTTGTTTTGTTTGAAAAAGATTTCACGTCCACACTGTAACTCGAATATCCAAACGGAATATTTTGATGGTACGTACTTGGTGGTAATGTCGGACAGGACGAGACGACGTATCGCGTACAAGATTGGCAACTCTGCCTTTCTTACTTTTGACGTTATCTTCCTTTGTTATATTTGACAGAGATTATGCATTGATTTCGTGTCGGCTAGTCGAATACCATTTGGAATATTTTGGTGTAAACTTAATTTTTATAACTCCAAATACAACATAATGTTGTAATGTACACTAGACAGATGTATTCGCGTAGTAAATCAAGAATAGGAATTGGCTCTAGACGTACTTAATTGTTCCCGATGTTAGTCAAAGAAAAGTATTAAAATGGGTTCGTCCCTTCGTCCGTCCGAGATTCCATCCGTCCATGGACACTATGAGGTGGGCAGCTTGTGGACAAAACTCCTCTTACAGTTTTTACCGAACTTTATAAAACTTTGCAGGTGTTTTTGTCATGGTCTGTAGATGTGTATTTGGTTTTGGGGTTACCCTCCCATAAGTTTTATTACCTTTTTCCAATTTTTCGACTTAAGAAATTTCTTTCCAGTTCAGATTGCTATTAGAATAGATACCTTGTGGGCGCAACTCCTCCTAGAGTTTACCACCGATCACTTTGAAACCATGCATATTTGTTTTATAGGGTCTGTAAATGTGCATGTGTTTTTTTAGTTATTCTCCTATTATTGTTTTGCCAACGTTTGCTACTTTTTCGACTTAGTTTTTAGGTTTGATTAGTATTACAGGCGCATCTCCTCTAGAGTTTCACACTGATCATTTTGAAATATGCATACTTGTTCTACTTAGTCTGTAGATGAATATATGGTTTTGGGGTATATAGCTCGTATATCTTGGACATGGATTTGTTTAGAACCCTGAAACTTTATATGCACTTTCTATATGAAACATAAGCAGACCCGTATTTTTTTGTTTTTCGATTCATCCATTAATAACGAAATTATTTCCCTTTACAACTCGTATATAGGGGTCTATGATAAAATGTTGTGGACACAATATCTTAGGAGCTATTTAACTTATGAAGTTGATATTTGGTATGCAGTTACACCCTGACCATATATAGAAGTGCTGAATAACTTTTGGGCTGACTGCATCATATATTACCAGAGTTATGCCCCGTTTTGTGGCAATTTGACTAAGACAACGAGGCCTCGTATATCTTGGACATAGATTTGTTTAGGACCCTGAAACTTTATATGCATTTTTTATATGAAAAATAAGCAGACCCGTATTTTTTTTTGTTTTTCGATTGATCCATTAATAACCAAATATTTTCCCTTTACAACTTGTATATAGGGGTCTAAGATAAAATGTTATGGACGCAATATCGTAGGAGTTATTTAACATATGAAATTGATATTTGGTATGCAGTACTCTGACCACAATGTAAAAAGTGCTGATTAAGTTTTGGACTGACTGCATCATACATTATCAGAGTTATGCCCCTTTTTGTGACAGTTGGACTTAGTCAACAAGGTTTCCTATATCTTGGATATGGACTTGTTTAGGACCCTGAAACTTTATTTGATTTTATTTAAAAAAAAAAGCAAATCCATATTTTTGTCATTTGTCGATTGATCCATGAATATCGAAATTATTCCCCTTTACAACTTGTATATAGGCCCGGCTATGATAAAATGTTGCGGATGCATTATTGTAAGAACCATTCAACATATGAAGTTGATATTTGGTATACAATATCCTGACCATATGGAGATATGCCGATTAGGTTTTAGGCAGAGTGCACCAAATATTACCAGAATTATGCCCCTTTCTGTGAAAATTAAATGCCACCGAAACCTTGGAAACTAATTTGTGTAGCGTCATGAAACATTAAACATAATAAGCAGACCCGTATTTTTTTTCGAATGAGCCATAATGAAAATGAAATAATTCCCCTTTAATGTTGTGAATGCAATATCTTAAGTACCATTTAACATATGAAGTTTTAGCTTTTTGAAAAGATTTATTGGTATTAAGTTTTAGCCGTTTGAAATGATTTAATTTTGATGTTTCTGTTTCTTTTCCATAATAGTTGACCTATTGGTTATAAATCAAAAACTAAAGCAGAAGTAGAGTATCTTCATTAGCAACTTTATTTTTATTTTTCAGGGTTTTAGCCTCTGAAATTCATTTCTTTGTATTATAATAAGGACATTCTATACAACCCGTATTCATTCATTTCCAGACCTACTTTTAAATTCTCTTTCATGTGATACCATCTATTTTGCTCTAGGACCCTTAGTTGTTGCAAAAATTTAGATTCTTCGTCTCAAATTCCTCTTTTTAAGTCAAAAATGAAAAAAAACAATGTTTTTTGCACAAATTTTGCCTAACGCTACATAGGCAGACTGACTGAGCCTACAGCAGATAACTCAAAAGGTATTATGTTTCAGTTCCTCTTTTATATATTTTGATTTTGTTCGATATAATGTATGTAATGTCTGTTGTATGAATTTCAACTTTTCTGTATCACTACTATACATTGGGTAAGCTATATAATGTGTTGTGGCTTTTCATGGACCAAAATGGGTGTTTACATCTCATTGACACCATGTGTGTTGACTAAAAGTGTGTAACTCTTGCTCTTCTGGTTTTTGAGTTATCTGCCCTTGGCAAAAAATTATGTCTGGGCTATCTTTAGGGGCAAGTATATTTTCGGGGCATAGTGTTTTACAAACACATGTCTAGTTTAAAGGGAAATAGATTCTTCAAATCTACAATAATGACCCTTGAGCGCAATGAAAACACTCACCATCAAAACACTGACAGAACTGGTGGTTCGATTGTCTCTGAGTGTAAAATGGTCCTGAATGGGGATATAAGTGTGTGTGTGTGTGTGTGTGTGTGTGTGTGTGTTAGTGTGTGTGTGTGTGTGTGTTTCGTTGTTTCTTTCATTTAACACTTAGCTTCCTGTAACGTACACAAACAGTGCAGACCCTGATCAGACGCCGCAGCACCGCTCGCCAATGGCACAGTCCAGATAATTCTCATTACACTGCATTCTGACATCTAAAATACAAGATAGCTCGGCTTTAAATAACCGTTACCTGGATTTCGTCTCACGCGCTTTTTGATTACATTGGTAAATGATAATCATGTGCACTCTAACATCTCAACGATTGTTCTTGTTGTGCGGATTTTAACGCTACCAGGCACCCGAGGCACATAGAAGAAGCGGCGATTGTATGTACATGTATATGTACAGCCTTGCTTTCATGGATCACCCATGCACACTTAGTGCCGCTGTCTGTCACCAAGCGCCGCCCTGTCCACTTTATACTCAACCCAGGGCACGTCGAGTATGAGCTAGGCGTACTAATGGTTTGAATATTGTCTCGACCCGAGCGGGATTCGAACCCATGATATCCAGCTTGAAAGTCGAGTGCGCTAACCACTAGGCCACCCAGCCCACTCAACAAGATAGCTCGGCTTTAAATAACCGTTACCTGGAATTCATCAGTCGCGCGGTTTGATTACATTGGTAAATGATAATCATGTGCACATCTACTTTAAGGAAAGTTTGGTGTTTGTATACTATGGCTCGATTGTAAACAAACGAACCAAAAATGTAAATATTTGGAATGTCGAAGATTACAGCACCAGACTAGCAAGTATCGGCTAATTAGGCCACATCCTAGATAATTACAGCACCAGACTAGCAAGTATCGGCTAATTAGGCCACATCCTAGATAAAACTTGCCATGTTTTCTTATTATAATCGACTGAGCGAAATTGTCTTCACACGGAGGTCACAATTTCACAAACTAATTTGTGTAGCGTCATGAAACATTAAACATAATAAGCAGACCCGTATTTTTTTTTCGAATGAGCCATAATGAATATGAAATAATTCACCTTTACTGTTGCGAATGCAATATCTTAAGTACCATTTAACATACGAAGTTGATATTGGTAATTAGTAATTTCCTCATTTTAGCGTTTCTTTTCAATTAAACCGCGACATGAGAAAAAGAGGCTTCGGGGTAAATGCAAACAGTACAGATCCAGATCAGGTAGCGGAGATATATAGTCTGATCAGAAACTTTGCAATACTTCGTAATGTTCTACACTACCTAATGGTTCTATGCGCGGATAGTGAAGGTCATGATCAGACTGCAATTGCGCAGGCTGATCTGGACCTTCACTGTACACATATGCCCGAAGATACGTTTTAGCATGACGCTGCCCAGTTTATTTTAGATCGTAGAATGAAAATAAAATGGAGCAATGGGCGAATGCATTAATCGCATACATGTATGCATGCATACATACATGCATACATACAAACAATATCTTTATATTTTATCACGTTTGTAGTGTGCAGTGAAAGAAGCGAAGAAATGCAAGCGAAGCAGGCGGTCGGTCGCAAGCGTAAAGGTGAAGGAAACCGCTGTTATATGGTTGTGGAAAAGAAAAGGCGAACTAGTATTCCCCATGAAGAAAAGGGCGGACAAGACTTTAAAGAAATATACAACAGACGTTCATATCAAGCTGAAGAGTCAACCTCAGAATGTACCAAGAACTTGGAAATTTCAGAAAGTAAGCCCTTGTGTCAAGACGACGTCGTGAGTGACATAGCTGGTAAATTAAATAATGACGAATCAACAAAAGACTGTGAAATCAAGAATGATCAAACATTGCAATCGCATATTGACCAAACATTGCAATCGCATATTCAGCTTAACTTGATTCGCGCCCATCTGAAGGCAGAAGAACAGGACGAGGATGTTGTCGTTCACGTCGTTGATGACGTTGATGAGCAAAGCCAGAAAGAAGTCGGAGAACAAAATGAAGGTATAAGATTTATGTTTGCTATATAACTGACGTTTGAATTTTGTTTTGTGTGTGTTCATCATTTATTTCATTTGCCCTAGACGTGTGCACGGTGTCTGATCGGCGCCTTTACTCTTTGCTAACAGAATCAATGGATACTACAAAATGTCTTAATGGAGCGTAAAGGCCAGGGTAAAACTTTGCCCATGCGCTGGATGAACTGAATATCCTAATTTTGCGGATGTTCAAATTCACATTTTTGTGTTACATCATAGGCGGCAAAGGCGCACCTAGGATGACCTCCTATTAGATGGAGCTACGGGTCAGGCGATGCCTAACTCTACTACTTCACAGAAGACTCTAAAAATGTTAATTTTTTACAGTTTTGTTTTTTGGCATATACTATTTAGAGCATATAGGGGTACAATTATAAACACGACATTAACAAAACAACCACATTAGCTACACTCTTCGCATTGGCTACAGTTGGACACAACACAACGGCAACTGTACCGGTTTATAACTTGATTAACCTGGCTTGGATGAAACAAAAATAATCACTAGTACAGCTCCAACCCAGTGTGGTGAGCACTGGGCAAATGCAAAGAGAACACTGATTACTATTTTATTTCTTCACCTCGGTAGCTACATAACCCGTGTCTATTTTCAAGTTAACTTGCACGCTTTATCAGAAGTCACTATTATCCCAGGTTGAAGACTTATCTATCACGTCCGCTTATCTTTTGTAGAAGATTCTTCCCTCACGTATATATATATATATATATATATATATATATATATATATATATATATATATATATATATATATATATATATATATATATATATATATATGGCCCTTTAATTCTTTTACAGCCTTGTGATTTTTTCGCGAATGTTTCTCACACTATATTTTATAACATGAAACTTTATTTCAACTTTTACAATAGTTGTTGATGTAGTTATCACCTTCCGGGGTAGAGCGAGTCCGCCCTGGCGCGAGTTTAGAAACTCAGCTGGGTTATGCTTCTTGGACGGTGGAAGGACACTTCTAAAAAAAACAAAAACAGAGGCTAAGAATATATCATACAATAATGCAACATGAAGTCTGCTGTTATGAAGTCTGCATTATTCTCCAATGACGCTCGTCACCGTATAGTACTCGTATCATGTTTTCCAAACCATATGATGGATTTCGTTCATATTTGACATGATGATAGATAAAGGTCCAAAGTTTTATTCCGGAGTACTCACTGCCCTTGTCCGTGGCCTCAAGGTAACAGTTACGTCCTAAGCAATTTCATATTGAAGTGTTTTAAAAGCTCATATTTTCCAAACCATACATAGATTTGGTTCATATTTGGAATGATAATAGATACAGGTCCATAATTTTATTCGTCATTAGCCTCGCTCATGCCCATGACCTCTAGATTAAGGTCACAGACTTAGAAATTTTATAATTGATCCCTGATAATGTTAAATTCATAACAAAAAAAGACCAAACCATAGCACAAAAATTCTATAAAGAGCTAAAATGCCATAACGTAATAATTCTAAATATTGGGACAGAAAGGCCTAAGCAAACAGTGCAGACCCAGATCAGACTGGTCCTAAAGAGCACACTGACATTCCAGTATCATCCCAATTCCAGGCGAGCAGTGCTGTCTGCTGTCAGCTCTTGTATCGTTTTGTAATGACCCACTGAGTGCTCGTTGATTACTGAAACGTGATCACCACTGACTGTCCTCTTCTCAGCTCGAAAAGAATAACCTAAGTCAAAATTACTGAAACTGAAATTATTCCGTCTTATCAGAGTACAAACTGCAAGACTTTGAAAGCTGGGACATTTTTCCAATAAAAAAAGACACAAGCTTTGTCGCGGTAACATCGAGCGGGAAATATTTCAAATTCCAGGTTACTTATCTCTTGGATAGTTTAAACCAACCCTTCACTAATAAGCTAGAATGATTTTGTTGGTACCCGCGCCAAACATACATTTCACCTATTTGTTTGTCCCCCGACGTTAGTCGAAGGGGACTATTCAAATGGTTTCGTTCATCCGTCCGTCCGTCCGTCTGCCAGTCCTTCTGTCCGTCCGTAGACACAATGAGATGGGTAGTTTGTGGACGCAACTCCTCTGACAATTTTTAACCCATCTTTTTTAAACTTTGCAGGTGTTTTTGTTACGGTCTGAACATATGCATCTACTTTTGGGGTTATCCTCCCGTTATTTTAAAACAACATTTCCCGCTTAGTTTTTTAAGGTAAGATTACTATTAGAATAGATAGATACCTTGTGGGCGAAACTCCTCCTAGAGTTTTCCACCGATCATTTTGAAACCATGCATACTTGTTCAACAGGGTCTGTAGATGTGCATGTGGTTTTAGTGTTATCCTCCCTTTAGTTTCAACTTTTTCTCCTTTTTCGACTTAGCTTTTCACAAGTTTGATTACTATTAGAATAGATATCTTGTGGGCGCAACTCCTCCTAAATTTTTCCACTGATCATTTAGAAATTACACATACTTGTTCTACATGGTCAGAAGCTGTGCATGTGGTTTATGGGTTATCCTGCCATTATCTTTCTTCAACTTTTTGGTTTTTACAACTTAGTTTTTTTTTAGTTGTGACACGATGAGATGGGTAACTTGTGGGCGAAGCTCCTCTTTCAGTTTAACACCATACTTTTTTTTTAAACTTTGCACTTGTTTTTGTCATGGTCTGAAGATGTGCATGTGCTTTTAGAGTTATCCTACCATCATTTTTTTTTTTCAACTTTTTTTCCACTATTGTGACGCTTTTCAGGTCCCGATTAGTATCAAAATAGATACCTTGTGGGTGTAACTTATCCTACAGTTTTACATCCATCATTTTAAAACTATGCATACATGTTTTACATGGTCTGAAGATATGCGTGTGGTTTTGAGGTTATCATCCGATAATTTTTTATCAACTTTTTCAACTCTTTTGACTTAGTTTTTTCCAGCTTCAATTAGTATTGGAATAGATACCTTGTAGGCGAAACTCCTCCTAGAATTTTCTACCAATCACTTTGAAATTATACATTTTCTTCTACAAGGTCTGAAGATATGCGTATGGTTTTGGGTTTATCCTCCTATTATATGGTTTAAAAAGTCACAACCCTTTATTGACAAAGCCATGACGATTGTCCGCAACAGGCTTTTATTTACATTTCAATGACATGATTGTCAGACGCTGACTTACGCAAATTTGGAACTGCATCAAAATTAAGGGCGAGGTTTCGCGTGTGTAAAACCAGATTGAGTTTTCCTACTGACCGTTTCAATGTGGTCCTTCTATTGCAGTTCTTACTTCTTCGTGCGTCTGTGATTTCATCTGTGGCATTTATGATGTCGTTATTTGTTCCTCATCTCTCTTTCCTTGTGTGCCTCGGGAGGGCTGTGCTTTGTGATTGTAGCTTTTCCTGGGTATTTTTACTTATATTTTTACGAAATAAGGCTGGAGCTCGTCAAATAAAATATCCTCTTCTGAAAGGAAAATCTATAATTTATCTAAAGTTTGAACGTTTTGGAGAAGATGGCGGATGTCGCTCACTACATCTTTGTCCCTGAACATTTTTTGCTAAAATGCAATAAGAAAAAAAAAAAAAAAAACCGCAAAAAAGCAAGCGGGCAGATAAAAAAAGGAATGGGATGAGCCATGCGAAAATGTGTCTTTGGCACATGCGGACAGCGAAGGTCCACATCGTCATACGTATCCATGCAGTCCGATCAAGTACTTCACTATCCACTAACAGAATTCTGGAATACTTCATAATGTATGAATACAGAGCAAATGCCCGGACGATAATTTGCGCATGCACAGAATGATCTGAATCTGCGCATTTTGCACATGTTCAAAGGCACTTTTTCGCATGATGCGGTCTAATTAAAGTTTATATTGTTTCATGGCGTATCACAATATACCGTTTGTAGCAGCAAACATCTTACAGCCAGATACACAAAGAGAGGAAACAAAGCGATATGGGAAGGAATACCTACTTCAGTTTCAGTTTGCTCCAGAATCTCTGAACAAACCACCAGGTTTTCCCGACACAGAGGAAATGATTTCAGACATAGTAAGTGTCTTGGTATGTTTACCAAAATAAAACTTTCTTTAAATAAATATGTTTTTGATTCATCATATGAATATGTAGACCAATGCTGCAACTGTTTAGTCAGTCCAAGCGTCAGGCTGAATAAGCTGTTATCTTTATATCAGTTGTTACAACATTTTAGCATTAGCATAAACATTACAGCAGTTTGTACTAGAAACACAAAGTGCATGCTACAATAAAAATCATACAGGTTACCTTTAACATTATTAAGTCTTCATATGCAACAATATAGTTTGCAACAGTGCATACGCACCGCTCCCCCGTTTCCTCACATCCACCCAATCCGCTACTCATTGCACCGGCTTAAGAGGTATTTGATTTTCATTGTAAGCAGAATAGGCTCAATGACCCCAAAGGCAAAAAAAAAAATATAAACTGCACCATGATAAAGGATGGGGAGACGTGTTACGGCCGCCAACCGACAAGTAAGGCATGAGATACTGATTTATTATAGAGCTATGAATACTGAATGATTAAGATATGCGATAGAATCTGAGGAGTAATCGAGGACTTAGCTTACTGCACGCTTACTCTCGAATGCTTTTGATATCTTAACACGTAACGCCACTATGAGCAACGCATTTGTGCAGGCTCTAAATTTTAGAAGTAAAAATGCCTGTTTGAGGCTACAAACAACTCGATCTCGCAAAATAGTCATAGAGATATTATAAAAGTTATTCTATTGATACTGGTGAATATTGCCCCGTATTAGGATATAAAATTGGCGGGAAATTATTAACCAGTATTTGTGCAATAACCCGATTATAAACGGAGCCTATAACTACTTTCAACCAGGATAAGCTTTCACAAATAAAAGCTTAGTGTACGCTAAGTACACAATATATGTGCTGAGCGTTGACCAAGCGCTTTTGTTTGAAAGCTAATGCATGTTATAAAACGTTGAGCAGCCCATTGAAAATAGCATTGGACAAGTCCATGACCTTTCATGAATTGCTTCCGGAGCAGCGGCAAGCTCTAAAATTGTCTACGCCCATGGCAGAGACAATTACTTAGGTTTAAAATTTGAGTTTGTTTTTTAGCTCACCTAAGCCGAAGGCTCAAGGTGAGCTATTGTGATCACTCACCGCCCGTCGTCGTCGTCGTCCGTCTGTCCGTCCGTCCACAATCTTTAAACAACATCTCCTCCTAAACCACTGATTGGAATTTGACCAAACTTCACAGGAATGATCCTTGGTTGGTCCTCTTTCAAAGTTGTTCAAATGGTTCCGGCCCATTGCATATCTAGGTCACAGGAGCTAAAAATAATTTTTTTAACTAAAAACTTAAAAAATCTTCTTGTCAGAAACCACTGGACCGATTTCCATATAAATTTGCAGAAATGTTCCTTTGGTGACCCTCTACCAAGATTGTTCAAACCATTTGGATTCGTCAAAAAACATGGCCGCCAGGGGCGTGGCTTATTTTCCCTATATATCTATATAGAAAATTTTAAAAATCATCTTGTCAGAAACCACTGGACGGATTTCAATATAATTTTGCAGAAATGTTCCTTTGGTGATCCTTTATCAAGATTGTTCAAGACATTTTGATTCGTCAAGAAAGATGGCCGCCAGTGGGCGGGGCTTATTTTCCCTATATATCTATATAGAAAACTTAAAAAATCTTCTTGTCAGAAACCACTGGACCAATATTCATATAATTTTGCAGAAATGTTCCTTTGGTGATCCTCTACCAAGATTGTTCAAGCTATATGGAATCGTTAAAAAACATGACCGCCAGGGGGCGGGGCTTATTTTCCTTATATATCTATATAGAAACTTAAAAAATCTTCTTGTCAGAAACCACTGGACCGATTTCCATATAATTTTGCAGAAATGTTATTTTGGTGATCCTCTACCAAGATTGTTCAAGTTATATGGATTCGTTAAAAAACATGATCGCCAGGGGGCGGGGCTTATTTTCCCTATATATCTATATAGAAAACTTTAAAAATCTTCTTGTCAGCAACCACTGGACCGATTTCCATATAATTTTGCAGAAATGTTTCTTTGGTGATCCTCTACCAAGATTGTTCAAGCCATTTGGATTCGTCAAAAAAGATGGCCGCCAGTGGGCGGGGCTTATTTTCCCTATATACCTATATAGAAAACTTTAAAAAATCTTCTTGTCAGAAACCACTGGACCGATTTCAATATAATTTTGCAGAAATGTTCCTTTTGTGATCTTCTATCAAGATTGTTCAAGCTATATGGATTTGTTAAAAAACATGGCCGCCAGGGGGCGGGGCTTATTTTCTTGTCAGAAACCACTGAACTGATTTCCATACAATTTTGCAGAAATGTTCCTTTGGTGATCCTCTACCAAGATTGTTCAAGCCATTAGGATTTGTCAAAAAACATGGCCGCCGGGGGCGGGGTTTATTTTCCCTATATATCTATATAGAAAAATTAAAAAATCTTCTTGTCAATAACCACCAGACCGATTTCCATATAATATTGCAGAAATGTTTCTTTGGTGATCCTCTACCAAGATTGTTCAAGCTATTTGGATTCGTCAAAAAACATGGCCGCCAGGGGGCGGTGTTTATTTTCCCTATATATCTATATAGAAAACTTGAAAAATCTTCTTGTCAGAAATCACTTGACCGATTTCCATATAATTTTGCAGAAATGTTCCTTTGGTGATCCTCTACTTAGATTTTTCAAACTATTTTGATTCGTCAAAAAACATGGCCGCCAGGGGGCGGGGCTTATTTTCCCTGTATATCTATATATATAGAAAACTTAAAAAATCTTCTTGTCAGAAACCACTAGAACAATTTCCATATAATTTTGCAGATACGTTCCATTGGTGATCCTCTACCAAGATTGTTCAAGCCATTTCGATTCGTCAAAAAACATGGCCGCCAGGGGGCGGGGCTTATTTTCCCAATATATCTATATAGAAAACTTAAAAAATCTTCTTGTCAGAAACCACTGAACCGATTTCCATATAATTTTGCAGAAATGTTTCTTTGGTGATCCTCTACCAAGATTGTTCAAGCCATTTGGATTCGTCAAAAAAACATGGCCGCCAGGGAGGCGGTGCTTATTTTCCCTGTATATCTATATAGAAAACATTAAAAATCTTCTTGTCAGAAACCACTTGACAGATTTCCATATAATTTTGCAGAAATGTTCCTTTGGTGATCCTCTACCAAGATTGTTCAAGCCATTTTGATTCGTCAAAAAAGATGGCCGCCAGTGGGCGGGGCTTATTTTCCCTATATACCTATATAGAAAACTTAAAAAAATCTTCTTGTCAGAAACCACTGGACCGATTTCAATATAATTTTGCAGAAATGTTCCTTTTGTGATCTTCTATCAAGATTGTTCAAGCTATATGGATTTGTTAAAAAACATGGCCGCCAGGGGGCGGGGCTTATTTTCTTGTCAGAAACCACTGAACTGATTTCCATATAATTTTGCAGAAATGTTCCTTTGGTGATCCTCTACCAAGATTGTTCAAGCCATTAGGATTTGTCAAAAAACATGGCCGCCGGGGGCGGGGTTTATTCTCCCTACATATCTATATAGAAAACTTAAAAAATCTTCTTGTCAGAAACCACTAGACCGATTTCCATATAATTTTGCAGAAATGTTCCTTTGGTGATCCTCTACCAAGATTGTTCAAGTTATTTGGATTCGTCAAAAAAACATGGCCGCCAGGGGGGGGCGGTGCTTATTTTCCCTGTATATCTATATAGAAAACATTAAAAATCTTCTTGTCAGAAACCACTTGACAGATTTCCATATAATTTTGCAGAAATGTTCCTTTGGTGACCCTCTACCAAGATTGTTCAAGCCATTTTGATTCGTCAAAAAACATGGCCGCCAGGGGGTGGGGCGTATTTTCCCTATATATCTGTATATATAGAAAACTTAAAAAACGTCTTGTCAGAAACCACTGGACCGATTGCAATATAATTTTGCAGAAATGTTCCTTCGGTGATTCTATACCAAGATTGTTCAAGCCATTTGGATTTGTCGAAAAACATGGCCGCTAAGGGGCAGGGCTTATTTTCCCTATATATCTATATAGAAAATTTGAAACATCTTTTTGTCAGAAACCACTAGACCGATTTCATTATAACTTGGCAAAAATATTTTCTTGGTGACCCTCTACCAAGATTGTTCAAGTAATCGTGATTCATCAAAAAACATGGCCGCCAGGGGTGGAGCTTATTTTCCCTATATATCTGTATAGAAATCTTTAAAAAAAAATCTTCTTGTCAGAAACCACTAGACCGATTTCAATATAACTTGACAGAAATGTTTCCTTGGTAACCCTTTACCAAGATCGTTAAGCCGTCATGGTGTTCCAAAAAACATGGCTGCTAGGGGGCGGGGCTTATTTTTCCTATATATTTATATAGAAAGCTTGAAAAAATCTTCTTGTCAGAAACCACTGGGCGGATTTCAATATAACTTGGCAGAAATGTTTCCTTGGTGACCCTTTACCAAGATTGTTCAAGCTGTCATGATTTGTCAAAAAACATGGCTGCTAGGGGGCTGGGCTTATTTTCCCGAAATATCTGTATAGAAAATTTTAATGATCTTCTTCAATATAACATTGCAGAAATGTTTCTTATGTAACCCTCTTTCAAGGTTGTTCAAGCCGTCATTATTCGTCAAAAAACATGGTCACCAGGGGGCGGGGCTTATTTTCCCTATATATCTATATAGAAAATTTTAAAAATCTTCTTGTCAGAAACCACCAGACCGATTTCATTATAACTTGGCAAAAACGTTTCCTTGGTGACCCTCTACCAAGATTGTTCAAGTAATCTGTCAAAAAACATGGCTGCTAGCGGGTGGGGCTTATTTTCCATATATAATCTATATAGAAAACTAACAAAATCTTCTTGTCATAAACCACCAGACCGATTTCAATATAACTTGGCAGGAATGTTTCTTTGGTGACCCTCTACCAAGGTTGTTCAGGCTGTCGTGATTCGTCAAAAAACATGGCCGCTAGGGGGCGGGGCTTATTTTCCCTATATATCTATATAAAAAAAAATAAAAATTTGCTCGTAAGAAACCGTATCTGTATAGAAAACTTTAAAATTCTTCTTGTCAAATACCTCCTGACCCTCCACCAAGAATATTCAAGCAATCCCGATTTGTCAAAAAACATGGCTGCCAGGGGGTGGGGCTTATTTTCCCTATAGATCTAAATAGAAAACTTTAAAAATCTTCTTGGCAGAAACTACTGAACCGATTTCAGTTTAACTTGGCAGGAATGTTCCTTTGGTTACCCTATACCAAGTTTGTTCAAGTTGTCATGATTCATCAAAAAAAAAAACAAAAAAAAAACAAAAAAAAAACTGGCCGTTAGCGGGTAGGGCTTTATAGCGATATAAAACAATTAAAAAATCTTTTTGTCAGAAACCACTGGACCAATTTCAATATAACTTGGCAGAAATGTTCCTTTGGTGACCCTCTTTCAAGATTAAGTCAAGTCGTCATGATGCGTTAAAAAGAAAAGAAAACATGGCTTGGGGGGATGGGGGTGGGGGGGGGTGGGGGTGGAAGTGGGGGGGGGGGGTGGGGGGCAGGGCTATACAATTTATACATAAATCTTAGAGCAGTGAACTTGGCTGAAACTTCAACAGTAAGTATGCAAATCTGTTTGCTCAGGTGAGCGATATAGGACCATCGTGGTCCTCTTGTTTATTATTTTATTTATTTATTTTGTGTGTGTGTGTGTGTTTTAATTAAGGTGCAGTTGATACACTAAGGTAGGCCACGTTTGCCAAAATTGTTTTTCCGCTTTTCTAAACGGAACACATTTGAGAGCAAATTCTATATTTATGTAGTATATCACTTTTCAGAAGGGGCTGTCGTTATGTGATTATGTCGAGGCTGTAATAACTTTTTTCATGCATCGATACAGTGTTGGCATTATTTAACTCAAGCCATGCTGAATAAATTAAGATGCCACGCCCACTTCTATTTTTCAGCCAATCAGATTATATGATCCAGGTTCTTGATACTAAATCACATACTTAATGACAAATAATGCAGAGCTAGATCAGTTGGCGTCTTCAGAAGCCAATAGATCTAGATCTACACTATCTGCAAAGGCAGGTTAATCCGAGTTTAGCTGGGTAAGTGTTAAATTTCATGGATTATGATCACCTAGGAGCAGATTGCTGTGTTTTTATTTGGTATGTGGGATGTGCGATGTCTGTTATGTTTTGTTTATCCATCTTCTTGTTTTCATTAATAGGCTAAATTGTGTGATTTTAGCTCTTTCTGGACACCTGCCTACTATTTTTTGGTATCCATCAAGCCAGTATTAAGAAATGTGCATATGACATTTCTCCTCCTCATGTCAAACTTTCGGCAGCATATGCGGTGTTTAAAGTCAAACTTGTAGAATATTTATGAAATAAAACCCTTAAATATAGTTATGAAATTGTCCAGAAAGTGCCATTATCACAAGAACATAGCCTTCATGTTGCAACTAACACCAGGAGAAGGACAGACAGTTCACAAAAATATAAGAGAAGATACTAAGGCAAATACCACATTCACGAAGCACAGCCTTCCCTAGGAACCAATATAAGGAGAGTTCAGGTAACGTATAATGACAAACAAACACCACAAATAAACTGCCTTTCAACAGTCAGTAGGAATACTAATATGGGAGAGCTGGCGGGAGGGGCTTAAAGCACTTTTATTTGCGCGAAACCTCACCTCTAATTCTGATGCCGCTCAGAATTACAATTGTATGTTCGGCCCCCACCCCCGCATAGGCATTCTCTACCTCATCTCTGAAACATCACTGCGAAACACATATTATATCAAAAACATTGCGATGATACAAAGCAAAGGGCTTAGTGCCAGGAAACAAGAAAACCATCACGAAACCATACCTATATACATTTTGACCCCCTTAAACCCCACTTTTATATTGTAAAACATTATTTTTCTTATTTTTACTTAAAAACATAGATTGTGGGTACTCGTTAGAACCGCCTCAACGAGGCGGTTCTAACGAGTACCCACAATCTATATTCTGAGCAGAAATATGAAAAATATCAGAGCTTTTTATCTGAAAAGTTTCAGTTTTTGGAGGCGAAATGTTCTATGTATTTGAATAGGCTTTTTTTCGTAATGCCAAAAAAAGGACTATGGTGTACCCGACCACAGATCATTGATAGTCAGGCGACAACAGTCTGAAACTGATTGAGGAGGAAGCCGTCATTTAGTCTGAAGACCGACCCACCGTCATGAAATTAAAAATGGAAACAAAATTATCAAACATAACTGGGTTAACAATAATGCATACAATTTGCCGCAGAATATCCATGAATGCAGCGAGTGACAATATTTTTAAATTGTTCCGAAAAATCAGTTTTGCCTACAATCTTTCTGACTTATTAGACTAATTTGCCATAAAAGCCAGGCTCGGACGGACCTTCCCGCAGATTTGTTTTTAAACCTACGTTATATTAGAACATTAATTCAGAATGACGACTATAAAAGTTAGAAAACGTTTTTGGTAGTTAATTATAACGGTACCCTTGCTTAAAAAGTTTAGCAGTTAAAATTTTATTTCGGTTATTAGAGTCACTGACCAGATGCTGGAGCGAAACGAATTAAATGAGAAACATATACAACATATGATGTAGCACAAGCGACATCGCCATCCAATAATGTAAAATTTGTCACAATTCTTAGCAGATATTATGTCATAAGATATTGGTTAGTTTAAATCCAGAACCGATCTTTCGTGCCAGAGGTGTTCGTCTTATTGAACTATAGTTCTTTAAGATAAAGTGTACCAACCATTTTTTTTCAAAATATTATCAATATGAAGTAAATCACCCAAACGCCAGTTGACTTGACTGCTTCAATAATATTGGTCTGATTCTCGTGAGGAAGGGACAACATCAAGTCTCTTTCGTAACAAAACAGAAACACATCTGCGCCAGGTAGGAACAATATACACATAGGTTTATCAGCAATTTGTTGGTATAGTTCGTATCAAACCGAATGAAGCTCGTATCAGAAGGAACACAAGCACTTCACAAAGTTTCTGAGAAGACCACAGAAAATAACGTTGATTATCCTCAAAAGTTAAGAAAACATGTTTCCCATTGCAAGCAAGGTAAGCCACTAACTAAAGGAAAATAAACAAACCAGTGATTTTTCCGTAGCAATGTAATCACTATGTTAGACAGGATCAAATAAACGCAATAATGAGAAAACAAACAGAATAAAACACAAAAAAGCCCCGAAGCGAGTAACCACTAGGCCACCAAAAAACTCACTAAATCATTCAATGAAGCCTGCTATTAGTAGTCAGTAGTAGTCGTCTATCAAATTTATATTTGCATAACCTGGCAAAAAGTTAATTAACGTCTTAACGCACAGGTGGGTGATTGAATAGCAATTGCCATGATGGTATTCTGCAATTAGTAACACAACAGAGACGAAATCACATTTACAAAAGTATTTGATTTTTTTTTCTTCAAAAAACATTATCTACATGTATTTGTCTTCACCATTGCTAGTGTTAGTGCCGCGTGGTGGCCGTAAAATATATCACCGAACTTCACTATAGTGTTATTCATAGTTTCGGGGACTTTGCGATCATTGAGCTCATTCCGGGATGATTGAACATTTACGAGGGTCACTGACGAGGCCTAATTCGACGAAACGAACGAGTCTGGCCCAGACAGCTTAACAATTCGTGTGTTTTGATATTTTGGGTGTGTTTATTGCTCTCTAGGGTCAGTATTCAGCAGAATCCTACTGTTTGCCTGTATTTTGCTAACATGTTATTGGAAACACTTTACATGGATTGCTGTTATTAAAGAAATTATGTATTCTTTTAACAGGAGCGGCGAACACAGACTATTTTAACCAGTCGTAGGAGGTCTTTCAAGAAATAATAGCAGCTCTACAGCCAGATACCTCGACAACCAGTAACACGAGGTGCAAGATTTTCAGATACAATAAAAGTCTAAAAGATTGCCTATGGAAACAAAACCCATTTTACAGGCAGACGATGAGTTTTGGTTTTATTGAGACA
This sequence comes from Anodontia alba, assembly GCA_964016985.1. Lineage (NCBI taxonomy): Eukaryota > Metazoa > Mollusca > Bivalvia > Lucinida > Lucinidae > Anodontia > Anodontia alba. The sequence goes on along the minus strand of OZ024832.1, from coordinate 39,600,166 downwards.
CTTCATCAGCAGTAATGAAGTTAACAACCATGCTTACGCCCTCTAGCGTATACATAAGCACAAAATACTCGTACTTTGTTGTTTTATAAGTCATTAAATGCCATCTACCATGATATTCTTTAAAAGTTTCCAATGTGTTTTAATCAAAACTCATTTGACGGAAAGCTCAAATGTGCTTGAGAATTACAATTTATGGCAACTGATACATTTCCAATGTAGAATAGACCCCTTACAGGAAAGGGTTTGGTACGCATGAAAGCAAACATGAAATTACAATAATTGCCTTCCTTGTAAATAATGGCGGAAATCTATCAAGTGCATGCAGTTCCCTTGAGAAATCATTTGATGTAGAAAGCAGCGAATCTTTCAAAACGAATAGAAAGAGATGACTCGGTTTCTTGTATCAGACAGTGATTTAAGGGATCTGTAGAGACTCGGTAGATTTTCCGCCATGTTTTAAAATATGATAACGTAGGAGACTTCCTGTTTGCATTCCTCTACATCAAGACCCTTCTGAAAAGGGCTATTTAAAAAGGAAAGAATTCGCTCCCACGTGGAGCAAATTCTTTCCTTTTAGAGTAAACATCGTTTTGAAGGGAGCAAAAACAATTTTGAGAGAACTCAAGAGGTAAATTTTTCTTAAGACTTGTTGTGACGAGCAGCTTCCCGGTTACACAAAAAATTACTAAGAGAATTTTGATATCTCCTTCCAGCAAAAATTGATGATCTGTAACGATGAAGGTGAAAGACGGAACTCGTAGTCCTAAATTTATATCAACATTTACAGTCTGTTTTTTTTTTTTTTTTTTTTTTTTTTTTTTCTCTTTTTTTTTCTGGTCGGGATGATGTTTTCTTCATATAGTGGAGTATATATAAGACTAGATCAGTACGGATGTTGAAAATAATCAGCAATCAAATAAACGTGTTCATATATATCAGTTTATATATATCACAAAGCAAACGAACAAATAGATTGCCATGTTACCTGTATAACACAGGTCTCACTAACAGTATATATATACATATGTATTGAAAAAAAGCATTGAAACTCTTCGTATGACGTACAATATAGTAAAAAGTCAAACAAGAGATAATGAACAGATATACTCTAAATTTTGTTGTTTAATTTTTTTGCGAGCGCTTTCGCAGCTAACGCTGACCTTCGGATCTTCATATTGAAAACAATATGGTTGTTTCCAGAACTCAAACAGCAACATTTAGACTACTTCTGTTCATTATCTCTTATTTGACTAAGATATATATATCATTTGCCAAGCACACGGTCACATAGATAACTGTTACATTATTTATATGGCGGCCAAATGGATAATCGTGCAACATGTACATCGATATTGTGTATATATCTGTATCATGTTTTATTTTTACCATACACACAGTCAAATACATAACCCTGTTACAAGTATGTACCATACGCTTTGCACGCGGTCAAACAGATAGCTGTGTTGGGTGTAAAACATTCATATAGCTAGCTGTGTTACATGTATAACGCAGTGAAATAGATAACTGCGTTACATGTACAATGCGGTGAAACAGATAGTTGTGTTACATGTATACCAAATATCCCACTAACGGTTGGCTATATCTTTAACATGTATCATTCACCAAACATACTGTCAAGTAGATAGCTGTGTTACATGTATAACGCGGTCAAAGAGAAAGCCGTATTACGTGTATAAAAAGGGTCCAACTGACTGTAGGTATATATCTGTATCATGTATCATTCACCAAGCGTACTGAGAAAGACAAAGCTGCGTTACAAATAAATAGCTGTGTTTTATGTAACGCAGGCAGATAAATAGCTGTGTTATCATGTATAACAAAGGTCTCACTAATGGTGGGTATAGATCTATATCATGAATCATCTACCAAGCATACTGTCAAATAGATATCCACGTTTCACTAACAGTTAGTATATATCACTTATCAGGTACTATTGACCATACACACGGTCAAAAAATAGCTGAGTTACATGTTTAACAAATATGTCAGTAACATTGTGTATATATGTGTATCACGTATCTTTCACCAAACAGATTGTCAAATAGATAGCTGTTTTTCATGTATAACAGGGTCAGATTGCCGTGTTACATGTATAGCAAAGTTTCATTAACGGTTGGTATATATATCTGTATCATGTATCATTCACCTAGCATACTCTCAAAAAGAGAGCTGCGTTACATGTATAACGCGGTCAAATAGATAGCAGTGTTACGTTATACTGCGTTCAAATAGATAGCTGTGTTACATGTTTAACAAATGTCCTACTAATAACGGGTATTTATCTAAACCACGTATAATTCACCAAGCATACTGTCAAATATATAGCTGCGTTACATGTATATCGCGGACAGGTTGATAGCTGTATTACTTGTATAGCAAAGGTCTAAATAACGGTGGGTATATATCTTCTACATGTATCATTCACCAATAGTACTGTCAAATAGATATCCATGTTACGCATAGTGAGTATATATCTGTATCATGTATCATTCACATGCATACGGTAAAATAGATACTCATGCTGCACTTACAGTTGATATATATCTGTACCATTTATCTTTCACAATGCACACATTCAAATTGATAGCTGGGTTACATGTATAAAACATGTGTCATTAACATTGTGTATGTATATCTGTATATATGTCAATATATCAATATATGTATATATATTGTGTATGTGTACCATGTATCATTCACCATGCACAAGGTCAATACACGTTACACTTACAGTAGGTATATATCTATATCCTGTATCGGTCACCATGCACAGATAATAGCTGTGTAACACGTATTACAAATGTGTCATTAACAATGGGTGCATATGTATATAACCATCTGTCATTCACCAAGCGCATTGTCTGTCAAATAGATAGCCGTATTACACGTATAATAAAAGCCCCACTATCGGTGTGTATATATCTGTATCATGTATCTTTAACCAAGCATACTGTCAAATAGATAGGCGTGTTACATGTATAATCGAATCAAATAAACAGACGTTTTACATGTATAACTTGGTCAAATAGATAGCTGCGTTTCATGTAGAACAACTGTGTTACTACCAGTGAGTGTATATCTGGATCATTCACCAAGCGCACAGTCAAACAGATAGCTGTATCACATAACATTAGGATAAGTCACTTGACTTCTTGGCCCGTCGTGGTTCAACTATTGGTTTTCATTTACTCTGGCATACAGTAGAATTGGCCATGAGCACTCTTCTTTGTTTATTATACTGATTAATTTGATTTTTATGTTTCCGCTTTGATGCATTGACTGAGTTGGGAACCTTTAAGCGAACCGAATGTTTTTATGTATTTCTGTAGTCAAAGTTGCATCGGGACCCAGGGTGAAGTTGATTAGCTGTAAAAGTGCTTTAACCCGCCCCCCCCCCCCCTCCCAACCACCCCACACACACACCACCACCCCACACCCCCGGTGGTTTACTCTACTGACTGTTCTAAGGCGGTGGTTCCGGTGTTGGTCTTACTCTTTGTTGCTTTGTGGTTTATTCTACAAGGCGATTTGTTTCATGTCTTACCTTGTGTTCTTTTGTTCTTGTGTTATTCAGTCCTTTTAGCATTGCGATTACCTCGCTTGGGGAAGTGAGAGCTAATCTTAAGGCCTTTTGTACGTGTAACGATTTGCGCTTATTTGGTTTTGTCTGTTTCCTCTTCCTCTTGGTGTCTGGGAAGGGCTGTGGTTTGTGATTGTGGCACTCCCTGGATTTTTCTCTTACCTTTTTCTGTAGAAGTACACGTATCAAGGGTCTGACTAACTGTTTGCATATCTACATCACCTGTCAAGCGCATTATCAAATAAAAAGCTGTATTGAATGTATGACAAATGCTCCACTATCGACGGGTTGTATCTGTATCATGTATCATTCACCAAGTGCATGATCAAATAGATATCCATGTTACATGTATAACAGATGTCGCACTGACAGTTAGTATATGTCTGCATCGTGTATCATTCACCAAGCTTATGATCAAATAGATAGCCGAGTTACATATATAACAAGTGTCGTACAAACATTGGTGTATCTACCAAGTTCATGCAATCTCCTTAAAAGATATGTTATAGCACCATATTGAAGGAATGTCCAGATAAATATATTTTTATACTGCCACAGATGTATGGGTTTTGTATACCAAATGGAATTGCTATGCGTGAGTTTTTTTTATATAGAATACAATAATCCTTTTTGGTTTTTAGGTTGAAACAAAATGACGTTTCCGATTTTTTATGAGATCAAATCTTAATTGTTTGCATAGCTCTTACGTGTTATTCCCACCTTTGTAATATAAAACTATTTTGGGAATAGTTGTAGTTTTGACTTGCATATTTCATGAACTGACTTATGTGTCATGGATTGCGCAATTATGCCTACATGTTAACAAATGAGATAATGTTTGAGGTTCCTGTTTGCTACCAATTTTGTAAATGGGTCGACCCTTAAAGAAAAGAATTTTGCTGCGCTTGGTAGCAAAGTGTTTCCTTTTTGAGTAGACTCTTTGCAGATGGAAATCAAACGTATTTTTATCAATATTATCTCCTCTAAAAGGTATCTATTTGCTTTGAATATCCTTGTTAATATCTTGTTCACTAACTAAAAAGTTAATGCTGAGAAGTATATATGTGTAAATGTGTGTGCGTGTGTGTTTTGTTTGTTCTTTTAGTTAAATGCTGTATACAAATGTATATACAAATGTATGTACATGTGTGCGCTTCTTCCATTCTGCACACTGTTTTATTTCCAATTTGTACATGTAATATACATTGTTTACCTGTATTATTCAGTAAAAGTTTTGTTTATAATATTTGATTAATCGTTTGCTTTATATTGGGTTCTGTTTTATTTTCGTTTATGTCTTATGTTCTGAGAGGGGTTGCCTTCTTTTGTACTAGTTTCTTGTATACTGTTATGGCAATATATATGCATTATGAGGTATTTACAGAAAATGAATTCTTATAGCATATTAATCATGGTTTAATAGCCAAACATTACTATATTCTATAACCATTGAATGATTACAATTAGCGATAAAAGAGAAGCAAGCGTGCAGATACTTACCATTATCGAAACAATTACTGGACATAGCACGCTTTCTCGGATACTTTAGAATGTTACCGTTCCGTTATTTTTTTATGACGTTTCGTAGCAGTTGCGCAGCGTCACAGTTTTTCACGCATTTGTGCAGGCTTTGAATTGCAAATAAGAAAATGTTCACTTAATGCAAAACATAAACTGAAACTGATGCAAAACAATCAAATCTGTATAATTAAGGGTTTATTGCACTGATATTGGCTGAGTTATCAGAGGACGCGAGCTCGTGTCCCAACTCGGTACACTATTTGCTAATATCAGTGTAATAACCCTATAATACCACAATACAGCCAAAAGACTGTGAATGGTTACGTATCTGAAGAATGCAAAGTTTTGGTTTGTACAATGTAGTACACTGTAACCTACTGCTCATTTGAACTTCAACATTTCTTGGAAGCAGGACTCAATAGCAGGTATATGAAGACGATGCAATGTATTTGCTTACTTGTTTGACTTAAATTAAGCAACATAACAGGCAGATGTGTGTGTGTGTGTGTGTGCGTGCGTGCGTGCGTGCGTGCGTGTGTGTGATTCAATCTAGTATCAGTCGTACAGTCGACTCTCGTTATCTCGAATTCCAAGGGACTCTCTAAAACTTTTCGAGATATTCGTACCTCAAAATATCAGAGTTGCAGAAGTGAGGAAAACAAAAAATCGAACAACCTCATTTAACAAATGAATATGTAATTTGACTTCTGAAGTTAGAGCCATATTGAAAATATTGTGGAAAAGAGGAGAAATTGCTCTTAGGAGCAATTTTTCTCCCTTTTGCACAATATTTTGCTACCTGTTCTTAGATTTCCATGTTAAAACCGGGACCAGAATTTCACGGTTATTCGAGATAAGCGAGGTCGAGATAACGAGAGTCAACTGTATTTACAATCCTATTGGACATGTACATATGGTATCTTACTCGTCATACCTAATCCTTAAAGCGAAAGTTACAGCTGCAGCAAAAAACATTGTGACTTCTTTGTATTTTCAGAGAAACTAACTTAAGGCTTGTAAATCTTTTCACTTGTAATCTATATGAAGTGACAGTTCTTATATTGTCTGAACAATACTGTTAATGTAAAAAATAGAAGCCATCTCATACAATCTGGCCTACCTTTTTGGGGGTTCTTGTATTATTGTCAGCATTTTTATACTGAGATTATTTTAACGCTCAGCACGCTAGGTAAAAATGCAGCAGTCAACATTTTGCTTTTTGTTGTTGTTTTTTTTTTTTTTTTTTTTTTTTTTTTTCAAAGTATATATTCTCCTCAGGAGACAATTTGTAGGAATGTCAAATCTTTTTTTCTGGGAAAATAAGAAAATTAACACCATCAAATTGGTCGTCCACTGAATTTGCCTATAGATTGCTAAAGGTCATTCAGTTTGCCATAATAATTGTAAACTTCACTACAAAATCATCCGAGACGTGAGGCAATCAATGTTTTTTTCCCGAACAGAAATCCTTTATAAAATACCAACCAATCAAACGCTCGCAAAAAAAAAAAAAAAAACATTGCGGCGCCTTGGAACCGTCAGTAAAACAGTATTACAAACCTATATAGTTATTAAAAGGTTACAAGCCGTATGCAAACAACGGATGGTGTGCATTTCTGTCCTTTATCAAGGATGAAGGAAATCTTTTGTAAGTACTGACTTGAAAGACGGGAAAGATCGCGAGGGCTATTGTTTGACGCCAACAGATGACTGGTCATGCTATCGAAATCCGCGTGACTTAATCCCAGTCGAACTTAAAGTATAATTGCGGAACCGCTATGAAATTGGCTGTTCCATAAATGGAATATACATGATACAACCACTTCTTGAAAATGTCCATTGCAGTGACATTCCAATTCACATTGTTTTTTGTTTAATTATTTTCAAGTACGCGTTAAATTCACATTTTTTGGCAGTTTAAATTAGTTTGTTTCTCAGACACTTTCAGGGTCTACTCTTTTCGTCCTATCGACATCGTATGGATAGGAGGTATGTTCTGTTTGATTGTTGTTTGTATGTTATTATTATTATTTATTTTTTTATTTTTTGTTGGTTGGCGTTTTATTTATTTCATTTGAAAAGTTCAATTTTGACTGAACATATCTTATCTAAAAAGAAATGTCATTTGTCCTTTCTGTATCTGCATTGATCTCAAACAGTTTTTCAAATATATCAAAGTGTCAGATCAATAAAGAACGCATCGTCTGATCAGGGTCTGCTCTGTTTGCCACAAATGCAGCAATTTACACATATTGATAGGTAGTAAAATGAACGTTGAACTGAACTATTAAGTAAAGAATAAGGGATGTGAATATTTGGGGTAAATAGAGTAACTTACATTTATCAAAATTTCCCATTAAAACGAAACTACAAATAACATCCAGGATTATTTCCGAGGGGTTCGATTTGATCAAATTACGTACTTACTCTTTGTTTTGGGAGAGACAGGCGTGAGCAAACAGTGTAGACCCTGACCAGCGCAGAACGCATAATCTTATCAGGGTCTAAACTGGTTTGCATAGAACATGATTTATGATCCAGTGTTTGTGACTAATATGTTTTGTCTACTTCGAGCAGTGAAGGAAAATAACACACCGGGATAAAAGCATTGTTTTTTGCTTGCAGTCGCTCACTTTACAAGCAGATTTAATTAAAAATTCATTGTTGGAAAGGCCAAATACAAATGTACTGTTCTGCGAGGGACGGATTATCTGAGCTTGGCAGTTTGAACGGTTAATTCGTATATTGTCATGGTATTAGCTCAAGTTATGATACATAATTTACTATTTGTTTATGTCTTGGTTGTATTCAACCAAACACTGTTGATATTTTTCTTGGAGAAATAAAGAAACAATATTACTCTGGATAACCTGTTATCTGGAGCTGTTTGAGTATAAGTATCGTAAATGTCTAACTATAGATTTGAATGTGGGTTGTTTGGTCGGCGAACTCACTCTGGCAATTTTTTATGTTTTGCCAGCCTACAGAAGTGATGGAAACTGATGAAGAGTTATCTACTTGCAGTCATTCCTTTAACCAGTGAATAAAACTAAATCATTGTTGGAAATTTCCAGTACTGTTCTGAAAGACATGAAAATATACAATGAGATAACTGATCTTGGCAGTGTGATTGGTTTAATCTGTCTGATATCAGTTAAATAGAATCTCATTGTTGAGAATTTCCAGTACTGTGCAAGAAGATACGAGAGTACCAGGATATCATCATGATATCAGAATAGTTATTATTTATCACTGAAATTTTCCAGTATTGTGCTGGAAGATACTAGTTACCAGGAGATAACTGTTCTTGGTAGTATGAATGGTTTAATTTGTATATATTTGTATACGAGGGATGTTCGAAATGAATTGCTTATTTCTGTCTGGAGACTTCAAATTTCAAGTTAGCCCAAAAGTACTCATTTCATGCCCTCGAAGTACTCCCCGTGGCTAGAAATGCAAAGTTTCAGCCGATGTATCCACTTCTTGAAGGCGTCACGGTACGCTGATTTGGGCACAGTAATAAGGTACTGATGAATGGCAGATCCAAGTGCCTGTCGGGACTGGTATTTCCGCCCAGCAAGGAATGCTTTCAATTTCGGAAACAAAAAGAAATCATATGGGGCAAGGTCTGGGGAATACGGGGGGTGAGGCAAAACAGTTACTTTTTCTTTCTTCAAAAACGCCGTAACTATTGCGGAGGTATGAGCTGGGGCATTGTCATGTAGAAGACGGACATATTTAAAACCAGTGGCAGGGCGTCGTTTCTGATAATACTTTTTCAGTTTCTTCAGTTCTACGTCTTTGTAGTACTTTCCGGTGATGCTTTTGCCCTTTTTCACTGGCACTTTTATTGCGACTCCTTCACCAGAGAAGAAGATTGCATACAAAACCTTCTTTGTACTCAAAGAACGTTTGGCAATTATTGGGCCTTTGCTGTGTTTAGTGGCCCAGATCTTATTGCTAACCTTTCTGACGGGCTCAAAATAATGGACCCAGGTTTCATCACCTGTGACGACATTGGCAAACTGCTTTTTGTCATATTTTGGAAACATTTGAAGCAGCTTTTTGGCTACTTTAACCCGTTGCCTCTTTTGCTCGTCAGTCAACAGATGTGGCACCCATCTAGCAGAAATCTTTCTGACTTTCAAATGCTTCTTCAAAATAAGGTGAACCGTTGATAGTGATATGCCTACTTTTCGTGCAATATCACGAACTGTAAATCTGGCATCTCCTTCAATGATTTCCTTTATTTTGGAAACGATTTCTTTACGAGATGCAGATTTTTGCCTACCTGATTTCGGTGCATTTTTGATGGACTCTACACCAGACTCAAATTTCTTTTTCCACCGCCGAACTGTGTCATAAGACACACAAGAAGGTCCAAAAGCAGTAGAAATTTCAGTCATCAGCTTCTTCAAAGAACAACCAAGTTTTGAGCGAGCTTTGATGTATGCCCGTATTTCATCTTTTTTGTCGACGCTTCTACCAACCATTTTTACTGCATTGGTCAATGACTGCGTGTATTCAAATGGCAAATTTTATGTCTTACACTTAGTCTAACATGTACATTTATACACCATTGTGTAGATATTGAATAGCCCTATACAGGTATGTATTGGTTTTTATCGTGCCCCACGTGGATATCGAGCTAGAGGACAATAAGCAATTCATTTCGAACATCCCTCGTATATCATATCAGTTTAATTAAAGTCTCAGTGTTGAAAATACTCTTCTGGGGGTTACTATAGTCTTGGACCCAATATATCCTGGACTAGTAACTACGGTACAGGTATTGCATTTATTGGAAATATGTTGTCGTGGCTGAATTTTCATAATTTTGTACGGTGAAGTTTAAATGCTCATATTTCATTAATTTTATTTCTCCAAATATCTGAGACTTGTTTTCAAAAAGCAATAGTTCAATATATTACCTCTAAGACTGCAGCATTATATTTAAGGAAAATCAAACAGTTTTTGTAACCATCAGCAACAAACCTAGGTACCCATTTTTGCTATTTTCGGCACTTTTTGCAGAAAATCGTCAGAAATTCAACAAAAATGATGGTACAACTTCAATTTTATCAGTTGTGACTTACCATTTTTCAACCAAACCTATTACAATCAATTTATCACAACTTCATTAATTATCCAAAACCATTTTTAATGACCACAGTGCTGTTAAATAGCGCTAAAATCAAGTCACGACAACATATTTTGGCGATTCCGTTAGTGACAAGTCCGGGTATTATTAGGTCCGAGCTAGAGTATAAGGAAATAAGTGATCTTGGCAGCTTCTATGGTCTCATTTTTATCTTATCCTAATATATTTTTTATTATAATCGAATCTTTGGAAATTTTCAATACTGTGCTAGTAGATATGAGAATAGCTGAAGATAATTGAATTTGTACATTATCATGATATCAGTGTACCTAAATTTCATTATTGGAAATTTCAAATACTTTGCTGGAAGAAACGAGAGTAACACAAGATGATATTCATTTTGGCAGTTTGGATGGTTTGATTTGTATATTATCATAATATCAGGGTACTTAAATTTCATTGCTGGAAATTTCCAACACTCTGCAGGAAAATAGAGAGTACCAGGAGCCGACTGATATTCGGAGTGTGAATGTTTTAATTTGTATATTATCATAATATCAAGATTCTCAGAATCTCATTGCTGGAAATTTCCGATATTGTTGTGGAAGAGATGTGAGTACCTGAATATAAATTGAACTTGTCTCTTTGTACCCGGATAACTAAACTCTCATTGTTGGCAATTTCCTATACTTGGCCGGGAGATAGGTGAGTACAAGGAGATAACTGATCTTTTTTAGTTTGATTGGTTTAACTCGTTTATTATCGCGATATTAGGATACTTAAAATCTAATTGTTGGAAATTTCCATTACTCTGCTGATCAATACGAGAGTACCAGAAGATGACTCATCTTTTAAGTTTTGAATGGTTGAATTGATATGTAATTATATCAGTTTAATAAAAGTTGCAGTGTTGGAAATTTCCAATAATATTCTGGAAGAAACAACAGTACTTGAAGATGACTGATCTTGGCTGTTTAATTTGTATATTATACTGATATCAGTTTCACTAAAGTCTCATTGTTGCAAATTTACAATACTTTGTTGGAAGAAAAGAGTAGCAGGAGATGATAGATCTAAGCCGTTTGAATGGTTTATATTGCATATGACGATGATATCAAACTACTTGAAGTCTCATTGTTGGACACTATCAATACTGTGCCGTAAGATACGAGGATACCAGGAGATAAATGATCTTGGCAGATGGAGTGATTTGATTTGTTTATCATCATTATATCTGGGTAACTAAACTCTCATTGTAGGAAATTTCTAGTATTGTGAAGGACGATAAAAGAGTACCAGAAGATAACTGATGTAATCAATTTGAATAATTTATCATGACATCACTTAAAATCTCATTGTTGGAAATTTGCAATACTCTGCTTGAAGATATACAAGAACCAGGAGATGACTTATCTTGACAGTTTCAGTGGTCTGATATGTAGTATAGTATTAGGCAATCATATTAATTAAACTCTCATTGATGGTAATTTCCAGTACTGCGTTGGGATATACAAGAGTGCCAGAAGATCAATGATCTTGGCAGTTTGAACAATCTAATTTGTATATTATCCTGATATCTGTTTAATTCAAGTTTCATTGATGGCAATTTCCAATACTGTGCTGGAAGATACGACAGAAGCAGGAGATGTCTGATCTTGGTGGCGGTTTGTTTATTTTAATTCGTATATTATTCTGATATCAGTTTAGATAAAATTTGATTGTTGGACATTTCCAATACTGCTTTGGAAGATTCGAGGGTACCGGGAGATGACTGATCTTATCAATTGGAATTGTTTGATTTGCATGTTAACATGCTAACAGTTTGATTAAAATCTCATTGTTGGAAATTTTCAATACTATGCTTGAAGATACGAGAGAACCAGGCAATAACTGATCTTGTCAGTTTGAACGGTTTGATGTATTCATTATCCTGATATGAGTTTAATTAAAATTTCATTGTTTGAAATTTCCAACACTGTGCGTGGAGATTCGAGAGTACCAGATAACCGACATGGGCAGTTTGTATGCTTTAATATGTATAATAATCTAATATCAGTTTAATTACAATTTCATTGTTGGAAATTTCCAATAGTGTGCTTGAAGATACGAGAGTACCAGATGACTGATCTTTTCAGTTTGATTGGATACATTTGTGTATTAGTATGGTCAGTTTAATTAAAATTTCATTTAATATTATTGTTTCTTGTTTATCAGTCATATTATTGAGAGCTTCTTTTGTCTTCCTACAACGCTGTACAAATACTGTTCTAAAAATTGGTCAGTATGAAGTATGCTGTATTATGATAGGAACATTAAAATAGTATTTAACAATACATGCCATGCATGAAAAGCACACTTTAGATTACAACTGAGGAGTACTTTTCTGTTGAGCAGTATTGGAAATTTCCAATAGTGAAAACGGTGATTTAGGCATAATATAAGGTATATTGCTACTTTTGACTATAGTTAAAATCAGTTGATGCCCACTTTTGTTGGAAATTTCCAGTAGTCAAAACGACGATTTAAATACGATAAAGAGTGTATTTTTCTCTTTTATCTATAGTTAAGATAAACTTATGCTCACAAGTGTTATAAATTTCCAATGGTCATATTGTCGATTTTTATACAGAGAAGAAATAAATAGCACTTTAGGCTGTAATCAATTTACCGTAAAATCTCTATTAGACGCCCAGGCTCTAATAAACGCCCACCCCTCCGAATTGGATGTTAAAAATGTCGATTTTTGGGACAATTCTCGAAAAATAACAACCTTTATCAAACGCCCTCTGAAAAAAAATGACCTTACCTTATGCTGAAAGTTTCCTAATTTGTTGCTTGGTCGCCGAACGCACAAGTCCTGTTTTCTCTCATGGTCCAAATAAATGGTAAATACAGGGAATTTCCAGTCCTCCGCCTTGAAAAAAAGTCTCTTCTGCAACGGAGCGTGGGCCTCCAGTAATTTCGGCTGTGATTTGAACAATACTGCCCTCCTTGTGCAAATGTGTCAAAGACTGACATAAACCTTCCGGAATATGTCCGACAGTATTATCGTCTTTCTTTACAATGATCGCACTGTCACTATGCTGATTATCAGGCTCTAAGAAACAATCCAAGTTTGTCCCACAAGAATAAGTAATCCAGTAAACGTGGTGACCTTTAATAACAGATTTGACCGACACGGTCTTGCTGACCGATATCATGTGTTTGACGCATGTTTTCCTAACATCAAAGGCGGCACCGCAGCATTTTCCCGTGGACAGTTTTAGAGCCAGCGTCCATAAACACGGGTCGATGAGGGTTGATCAATAAATAATGAGCTACAACTACACAGAAAATGAAATCTGATTACACTACACTGCATAATAAGAATTCCAGCTGAAAAATATTAGACAACCATTTGAAGTATTCAACCAATATACGGTATGCCTAGCGGGACATTGGCAAACAGTGTAGACCCAGATCAGACGCCGCATCGACCGCCGCGGCGTCTGATCAGGGTCTACACTGTTTGCTTAAAGTTCATACATTTCTGTAAACTTTACCATAAACAAAACAAACCTATAATTTGAAAAGGACCGCTCAAAACTTATATAGCGGAAGATTCCATTGTCATATATGGGTTAAGCCTTCAATTAATTCAGCTGATTTAATGTCAGTTATGTACAGAACACAGGACAGAAATATATGAGATAGTACACACGTTTGACTGCCCCTCGCTAATTCATAATACGTAATCGAAGCTGGCAACATATTTGCAGAACCGCAAAGAGGCCCGATGCGGGAGATTGTGTATTATAAATTCATCATGTTAGCTTATACTCAGTAATGAAGCCTCAGTGGCCAAACTATACTCCCTAATGAAGCCTCAGTGGCCAAACTATACTCGTTAATGAAGCCTCAGTGGCCAAACTTTGCATTCAGTTTACTGAAGACAAAGAAGCAATCACAAGCAAAATGTCTGGAAAACGGTCTTCATATACAGTAAAGTTTAAAATCAGTGCGATGAAATATGCCAAGGAAAATAACATTTCCAAAGCCAGTAGGAAATTTGAAGTTGACAGAAAAAGGATATGGGAATGGGTCTCCCTTTACGACTCTGGTAAACCACAGGATCAGACCCCGTCCAGTAAACGTCTTTCTGGAGGAGGAAGAAAGCTGAGATGCACAGATTGATCAGAACATTTTCTAGTGGTTCTCGGAGAAAAGAAGCCAAGGAATCAGAATCACTGGGAAAGCTTTGCTTCTAGAAGCACAACGGCGTTTCGTGGCAGGAGGGATTACTTCCTTCAAAGCCAGTCGCGGCTGGCTGGAAAAATGGAAAGCCAGACATACGGTGTCCACCAGGGAGAAAACAACTGACGCCCAGAAGATGCCCTCACAGATGGAAGAAAAGAATGTTTTACTGTCCAGAAGTGGTATATTGGGGAATACCCGTTTTTTTTTTTTTTTTTTTTTTTTTTTTTTTGTTTTTTTTTTTTGTGTGGGGGGGTGGGGGGGGAGGAGGGGGAGGGGGTGGTGATTAGGGGAGGGGAAACGAGTTATATATAGTTTATTTTCCCGTCAAAACAGACAAGAAACAATCATTTGAGTAAGCTATTTTTTGCTGGGACAATCCTCAGCACAATTTCTGAAATGTACAAAAGTATATCTTAAGTTCTCATTTTATGACCTAAGCCATGCAAAACCTAATGATGCGAATATATAACGCGAAACGATAGGCCGAATAAGCATCCTGAATACAATCGAAATAAATACCAAACTGAAATCTTAGACCGGCGGCATGTCCCCGTAGTTGTATAAGGAGTTTAAGTGATGTAATGATAAGGATGATGATGACGACAAGGATGATGATGATGATAATGATGATGGTGTTTGCTGTTTAATGTCCCTTTTAGCATTATTTTTCTTATCAAGACGATCAAGAAGTGTAAAAATGTCCTAGCCCACAAAGTCTTCCAGTGTTTGTTCTACTGGGACGAAAGAATTTCAATTTACTACTTCGATAAAGAAGGCAGTCACTTTGTTTCCTTCATGATGGTAGTAATCTCTCGACCGGTGTCTGACATTTAGGAAGATTGGGCAGGGATGGAGTGGGCAGGGAGTTAGGCTGTAGTGGGGTGAGTGGGGCGGGGTGGAGTGGAGTGGTGTGCATGGGAAAGGACACCTGCTCACCTCTTTTTTCAGTTCTTTCACTGGTTCATGTACATTGTTAGTCATATCAATAGGCCTACTCCGGAAAATGCAAATTATGATACCTTTGTGATTATGTCATTCAGTCTTCTATCACTTGATAGCAGTTGATAAGACTAGAAAATCCTGAAAATTATAATTAAATATCTATCTTGATTTGGAAGACAGGACTGTTTAAAATCTGACATTTCCAAATATGGTCATATAGAGAAAAAAAATGTTTATATTTCCATAATCGAACCGACAATTGCAAATCTGACAACATATTATTACTGCCCTACTAACCAGGCATAAGTCTACCAAATGTCATAGCATTTGAATTAAAAATAATAATTTTATGCATTATTTTGTACAGCAACACAGTACGATAAGGTACGAGAAAAGTGCTCATTTGTATCCACGTAGGTTCTATGTATATTTTGGACGTCCATAACTGAAGAATTCCAAGTTCAAATTTTCAGCATTTTTTACTTGTGGGAAGGTCAGCAAATGCATGGAATTTCAACATCCTAGATGCGCAGGTTTCAAAGCTGGTATTTTCCGGATAAGGACTATTCGCGTAAAATATGACAGTAGTTCAATAGCATTAAAAATAAATGAGTAGCACTATGTGAATAAATGTCAAAAGGATTGCCTTTGGAAACAAAGAACACACTACGGATTAGAAATGGGAGTCTCGGTTTTATTGAGACTCTTCATGAGCAATAATGAAGTTTGCAACACTGCTTACGTCTTTTAGCGTATACATAAGCAGAACTCCATTTTCAAATACACCACAATGGGTCCAATGATCCCAAAGGAAATGAAATATAATATGTACTATGGTGATGTACGGTAAGACGTTCTACCGCCGCCACAAGGCGATAATACCAGCTGCAGTGTAGTAAAATAAACGTCAAAATGATTCCCTTTAGAAGGATTGAAATTGTGCCTGGGCATATGCGAAGAGCAAAAGCCCCCGAAGGGTGCAAGTTGCCTAGCTGGTAGAGATTCCGCCTTCGGATCTGGAGGTTATAGGGTCGATCTCCAGCCGGTCATACCAAACACGTAAAATGGTACTGTTAATTATGTGTTTTGGCGCTTAGCATTAGGTAAAAGAGTTAGGAATGGTCACATCGGTGTCAATAGAATGCAACAGGTGGTAGTATCCTGTCGGAATGCCTGGGACATGATAGATAAGTGAAAAAAGACACAAAAATGGCATAATTTTGCATGTTGTGACTAAGCGATTGTTGACAGTTGCGATGAACCTCAGCTCAAACAAAAAAAAGCTAATCCTGATCAGTCTGTGGATCTCGCTGTTCGCTTACAGAATCCCTGAATAATGTTGCACTTATCAATTTACATGTATATACCAAAGTCCCTTATCAGATTCGCTGGCTGATCTGGAGCTCACCATCACGAAGACACGCCTATTCAAATATATTGGAAATTTCACCACCAAAAATTGAAAGTTCTCAGATAAAAATTCTGATATTCTGACAAGTACCCACAATCTACGTTTTTGAGCAGAAATAAGAAAAATAAAGAATACCCCTGTAAACCCGAGTTTTGCTATATAAAATGGGGGTTAAAGGGGGTCAATATTATATAGGCATGTTTTCGTGATGCTGTTAGCATAGCCCAGAAAGCACAGTTTCTCCTTGCGTGTCTCTAAATAAATAAATAAATAAATAATACAATAAAAATAATAAATAAATAAATGAAAATGAAAGTTTTCCAGATACATGGACGAAAGCTAATAAAAGGCTATACACAGTTTTATCTACCCTCATACCCAGCTAGAATTCTACGTAAATCTACATCGGGCCGTCATCGGCCCGTCAGCTACCCTGACGGGCCGATAACGGCCCGATATAGATTTACGTAGAATGCTGACTGGGATATTTGCTTTTGGAAAATTTGCGGAGGCTGCGCGCTACAACATTGTCGCTAAAAAAAAAAAAAAAAAAAAAAAAAATACGTAGAGACTTTTTTAGCGTCCTTTTATCCGAAGCCGGAACAATATTCACAAGTATCCGTCCAATATCCATATTTTATATAGTTATAATATTTTGCGTCAGTTTCAGTTGTTTCCTGACTTGAAATAGGAAATTTTAATCTCTAAATTTCAGAGCTTTTGCAAATGCTCGATTCGCAGAGTTGCCTCCCTTGAAAAGTATCAATTTCTCTTTAGATGCCTTATTCAGAAAAGAAACTATTTGGCATTCCTAATTGTGGAGAACTAGTCTCATTGTGGAGAACTAGTCTCACATACGATTTACTTCTTACGCGTCCTCTATATCATGACATCAGACACAATCCGCCGATTTACCTCCGCAAATGACAAATTTGAATGCAGTTATCCCCAAATTCGACGTCAAAGAAATAACGTTGATTCGACGTCTTTTGATGTTACATCAGCGTTGAATTCGACTTTGTTTCAACGTTGCATGCCTGCTAAGTACACTTTCAAAGGAGGGGAGGTAGCTCAAAAAGTTTTGCTTTCCAGTGAAAAGGGGTCTACTCTTTGAGGAAAGAATAAGCTCTTTTTTTAAGAGGGGATTGCTGTGCACGACAGCAAGTAGTCACAAAATTTGTCTCCCTTGTAAAAAATGGCAGCAATGACACCAAGTGCACATGTGTTACTAATTATGTTCATTATGTCCCCCACCATAGCGGGTTGGGGGTGGGGGGGGGGACATATTGTTTTTAGTGCGTATCCTGCCGGCGTCAGCGTCGCCTTTTGTCTGCACTCTATCTCCTTAATGAATGGATGGACTTTGGCTAACACAAACTTATCATTGGGTGGGGGAAAATGCTGATTAGATTTTGATGACCTTGACCCCATTTCCAAGGTCACACGATGACTTAGATTGTTGGAAAAAGCTGGAAAATTGCTTGTCCGCATCCTATCACCTGAAGGAACAAATCGATTTTGACTATACCTGCACATCTAGATTGCTGGGACATGTAAAAGAACTGATTAGATTTTGGTGACCTTGACCCCATATTCAAGGTCACATGATAGCTTAGATGGTTGGAAAATGGTTTGTCTGCACTCTATCTCCTGAATGAATGGATGGATTTTTACAAACTTGTACATCTATATTGTTGAGGCATGGAAAAAGAACTGATTAGATTTTGGTGACCTTGACTCCATTTTCAAGGTCACAGGAGGGCTCAGATGGTTGGAACATGGCTTGTCTGCACCCTATCTCGTGAAGAAATGGATGGATTTTGACCAAACTTGCACAACTATATTGCTGTGACATGCAAAAGAACTGATTAGATTTTGGTGACCTTGACCCCATTTTTAAGGTCACACAAGGGCTTAAGTTGTTGGAAAATGGCTTGTCTGCACCCTATCTCATGCAGGAATGAATGGATTTTGACCAAACTTGCACAACTATATTGTTGTGACATGAGAACGAACTAATTAGATTTTGGTGACCTTGATCCCATTTTCAAGGTCACATGAGGGCTCAAATTGTTGGAAAATGGCGTTTCTGCACCCTATCTCCAGAATGAATGGATGGATTTTGATCAAACTTGTACAGCTATATTGTTGAGACTGGGACAAGAAGCCTTTAGACTTTGGTGACCTTGACCCCATTTTCAAGGTCACGGGGGTTGGTGGTGGGGGTGGGGGGGAAGCTCAGATTGTTGGAAAAAGGTTTTCTCTGCAACCTATCTGCAGAATGAATGGTAGGATTTTGACTAAACTTGTACATCTATATTTTTGTGACATGGAAAAGAACTGATTAGATTTTGGTGACCTTGACCCCATTTTCAAGGTCACACAAGGGCTTAGATTGTTGAAAAATGTCTTGTCTGCACCCTAACATTAACGAATGGAAGGATTTCGACCAAACTTGCATAACTATATTGTGGTGAAATGAAAAAGAACTGATTAGACTTTGGGGACCTTGACCCCATTTTCAAGGTCACAGGAGGCTCAGGTTGTTGGAAAATGGCCTTTCTGCACACTATCTTCAGAATGAATGGATTGATTTTGACCAAACTTGTACAGCTATATTGTTGAGACAGGAACAAGAACTGGTTAGATTTTGGTGACCTTGACCCCATTAGATTTTGGTGACCCTGACCCCATTTTCAAGGTCACACTAGGGCTTAGATTTTCGAAAATGGTCCCCATCGACCACATACACACACAAAAAAAAAGATAAATTATAGATACAACCTTTTTCAACGATAGGTCTGCCTTATAGATGGGGGACATACGTTTTCCTCCGAAAACACTGTTCTAGTTTAGTCTAGCTTGGTCAGTGGAAGGCGCATTCATTAGGAAAGCATATATATATCAATTTTCCGACATGGCTGAAATACTTTACTGCGACCGTAATCCCTTTATGCCTTGCGTCCCATAAACTGGACATTGACAAACGGTGTACCTAGATCAGACGCCGCAGAAAGCTGCGTCTGGTCAGGGTCTACACTGTGCATTAATTACATGCATTTCTATAAAACGTGTAATTTATATATATATAAAAAATATAAAAAAAATAATCAAGACACATCTTCTAAAAAGGACCGGTCTAAAGACCTAACCCTTTCATGCTGAATAGATTAAGATGCCACGCCCACTTCTAATTTTCAGCCAATCGGATTACGTGACCGACGCTGTTGAGTAACAAGAAACGGTGGTTCAGAGATAATAAATGTTCCCCAACCGTGAATTTAAAGTTTGTCTGCTGTTATGACCTTGAAAATTAGGTCAAGACCATCAAAATCTAAACATTTCTTTGTGTCCCAATTATATATCCACCAAACTTTGGTAAGAATCCAACCATTGATTCACAAATCGTGCAGTGTCACCTCGACGCCAACTGGACCCGCGCCAAAATCAATGGGTACCTCTCCCAGTAGGTTGGGGAAAAAATATGGTAGATACCCAGAAGCTATATGTAAAGTACTGCAACAGATGAAACCGCATTTTGTCTGTCTTTTCACACTTGTTTCTGAAATACACTTCTGTCTCTGAATTAGGACACATTTTTTGGTGCAACAAAAGTTCCGTCGAAGGCTATGTCGAGCCACGCAAATTTACCGTGAACCGTGAAATATAGGTCGGGGTCAAATATGGATACCGCTGCCTGAACTGTCATCCCTAAGTACAAGCTATACCAAGTAAAAACACTGTAGCCTTTAGTTCTTGGGAAATTAACTTGAACATTAAGGTAAAAGTTAGGGTTGAGGCAAATCTGGATGGACTGACGGACAAACGGAAAAACCCGGATCCCTATATCACGCTGTGCTAAAAGCAAAAACGACAAGAATCAATTACTGCTTTGAAAACAGTGTGGCTCCTGATGAGACTTTGCAAAGAGAGCTATTTTGGTATTAAAGACATAAAAATCTGATGAGTCTGGGTCATTAGTCTTATCTCTGGGTACAATAAAACCTGGTATTTTGTCAATGAAAGATAAACAGGTAGAGGCTCACTAGGGGGAATATAATACTGGGGAATTTAGAACTGACTTATTTATCTGTTCCATGGGTAATAGCATATGAGTCGGCGTACGGCAATTGTCCTTCAAAATTACCTGTTGGCTGAGTGGAGTCATACCAGTCTGCACATCTGATCAGAAGATGTGCAGGCTGGTCGAATCTTCAGTGGGCACAAAATATTTGGTATCTTTAAAAATATAACTCTTTGGAAGGCCACTAAAGACATAAATGAAAATATAAAAATAAATAAATACTCCATCCAACATTTAAAGAAACAAATTTGAAAATAAAATAATAAAATAATCATTTTTTTTTATCCCCAAAAATATGTATACACCTTTAGAACGCAACTTAAATACGTGAAATAAAAAAAATAAAAACAAATGAATATTTTAACATAGAAATAAATAAATTTGTAAATAAAAACACTTTCGTGTCTTCCCTCCATTTTTCTAAACCATGTTTGTTTTTTTTGTTTGTTTTTTTTTTTCGTTCAAAATATTTATTATCCTTTAGAAGCCTCTAAAGTAAACAAAAAAATGAAATAAATAAAATTAACTAGATATTATGTTTGAAAGAAACAAATTAATAAATAAACCATTCAACACTGTTCTCCAAATAAGTCGATTTTCCAAACTATCTGTTACCCCTTCAAAAGAATTGATTACCCTTCAGGAGGCCTCTTTACTACACCCTGCTGATTATTCATAATCACCTGTTTAGGACATTTTTTTATCTACCTTGCAGAGCGCCTAAGTAGGGGCAATAAAATCATTAGTGAGTGGTACCACTTTTTGCCTCATTTTGCCTACGTCTTTAAGGGTTGAAAGGATTATTTTTTTCTGAGGAAATAAAGCTTGATATTTCATGTGAAGATTATGCTGATGATACTGTCACATGATTGTTTAGCCTTCATGCTGGAAAAATCAAAATGCCACCTGCTGCAATTGTGGTTTTCACTATAGGGATCAAACATGTTTTTTCACGCATTAACATTCGCCAGGTCTCCAGGGCGGTGTTGCAATTCTGTGGCCCCGGTACAGGCATATTGAAAATTGCGTAGCCGTGCATTAACAGCGCGTGAATTGCCTTCAAGTTGTTAATACACGACTTTTCGCCAGTTAATGCACGGTTATTAATAACGTGCGGAACTGCTTTTTATGCAGTAATTAAGGGTTAATGCTGATGCAGCCTTGAATTACAATTATATTTACATAGAAGTCTCTTACTCTATCAGTGAAACAACGCATTTAAAACATATGATGCGTAAGTTAGAAGGCTCAAAGCTGGTGCTAATATTTATTATTAGCTATGTAACCCAAACATAAACTTACCATGTATTTGTCCATTTAAACTGATAGATGATTAATATTTTATATAATGTGAATATATACTGGAACCACCACCTCTCAGCAGCAACCGCGTTTTTTTCTCTTTTTTTTTTTTTTTTATAACAGTCACTTTTGCGACATCACGAAAACACGCCTATATAAATTTGACCCTATGTTTTTATATAGTAAAACAAGGGTTTACATGGGTATACATTATTATTTTGGCGCAAAAAGCATAGATTGTGGGTACTCGTTAGAACCGTCTCGCCGAGGCGGTTCTAACGAGTAGCCAAAATCTATGATTTCAGCTGAAACATGAAAAATATCAGAATTTTTTATCTGATTTTTTCTCTTTTTTGGTTGTAAAATTTTCATTAAATTTGAATAGGCAAGTTTTCGTAATGGAGTTTCCAAATGTTTTACTACTATTATTATTGAAAACCTGTCGTCAGGTATATGCGGACTGCGAAAACCCAGATCAGCCTGTGACGACAAATTGCATGGAACGTCACATTCTGTGCCCAGTTGTTCAAAACTAACGATGTCGTTAGTTAACGTATCATTAAAACTTTAATCATTAAATATGGCATATACGATAATATTTTTGCTGAAAAGTTACTCACATTTTTTAAGCAAAAACACCTGTGAATTAGATATTGTACTTACTAAAACAGTTAACATTTTGACCACTAACGAGCTCGTTAAGTTAACGATGCTTTAAACAACCGGGCCCTGGTTTCTGGGAAATTCGTCGTCTGCTGAATTTGTCCAGAGAGCAGAAAAGGTTAACTGATTAAAAGCAAGATGGGTCTTATAATTTTCTTTATTATAATAAAACTATTATGCACGCAAACATATCAAAATAAATACACCAAGAATGCCAAAAAACATATCACAATCTTTCTTTTCATGCATATAAATACATCACACATGAATTACTAAGGGAAAAATGACAATTTTACAGGGGAGAAAACTCCGTTAAACTTTTTATGCCCCCTTCTGGCAAGGGGTCTATTCTATGAGGTAAGAAATTGCTACCGCAGAGCGAATTATTTTCTCGTAGAGAAGACCTCTTTTCAGTTTTGTGTGCAGAATGTCACAAAAGTATTTTCCATTATAAAAAAGGTAGAAAATCCATCAGCTGTATCATGTTCCCGTAAACATTTGCATTTTTAGGCAAAAAGGCTATTTGCTGACATCTCAATTACAAACCTCAATAGCTCGAACACAGATGGTTCGTTTACCATGGCTGATTTGAACTTGTTTTTTTCAGTCCGTACGAAATTCTTCCGATAGCTCCAGAAAACGAATATTTATTATTGCATAAAAAGCAGTGCCGCACGTTATTAAAAGCCGTGCATTAACCGACGAAAAGCCGTGTATTAACAAGGCAATTCACGCGCTGTTAATGCACGGCTACGCAATTTTCAATATACCTGTACCGGGGCCACAGAACCGCTGCCGTCACGAGATGTGTAGTGCCCGGCCCTAGAACGAGCATTGTCCGTGGAAAATGCGTTCGCAAGATATCGGTGAAAAGGCGAAACAAAATAGTGCAAGAAATAACGCAAAATATAGCAAATATTTTCAGTTTTTATGCAATAATAGCGATCGAACATGTTTTTTTCAATATATTAACATTCGCCAGGTCCCTTGGGAAGTGTTGAAAACCGCGGCCTTCGGCCTCGGTTTTCAACACCTCCCTTGGGACCTGACGAATGTTAATGCATAAAAAACCATGTTTGATCCCAATAAGGAAATGTTCTTACTTTATCATGAAATTGTAAGTTGATTGTACTCCTTGTACTCATTAAAATCGCTTCGCAGAGACAATTCTAATGATTACACTCAACACACCATTATTGTATAGAATATCGACCGATAAGACTTCCCTAAATTATCGCCATTTGCTTCCTGACCTGGCACCAAGATAAGCCCTCATGACTACTCATATTCTCGAACAGTGTTCCATGGTCCCAAAGATGTCCGAGCTATTGAAGTTTGAATGTTGCTTGATTGATTGGCTATAAGAAGTATACATCTGATGCAGATGCCACTAAAGCTTTTGAAGCTTTTCGGTAACGAAGAACACTCGTATAGCTTAGTGTACAGAAAAACAAGGACATTTCCTACACAATTGCATGCGCGCTCAGCGGGTAACCAAGGATCCAAAGCGTGTTCGTACAGACAACGATGAATGATCAGCCTCTGTGGATGCGCTAACAGGACGGAGTCTTCGTTGGGGGCACATGCTTTTTGTAGGAAATGCTGTGCCCCAGCTCATTTTGGTTTTCATTATCAACAACACGGCCAATAGAAGCAATTGGAAAATTCCATTCTTACCTCTGAGAATGTATTCCATGACCATAGAATTATAAAAGCTAGATTGTCATGGGTATATTTATAATTTGTGCTTCTATATGAAGATATGTTTTATTAGTACTTCTTGGAAACAATTTATGTTGCCTTGCTGTATCCCGGCTCAAAGTATAGTTTAAGATCAAATAGAAATGTTAACATTAATTTAGCTTTGTTGGCTTAACGGCCCATTCAACAGCATGGTTACGTCGAGCCGGTCAATTTACCTTACCCTTTTCCCATGCAGGCTTAGTCCTCTATGCAGTTAACCAGTTCTCATACACATTCTTTCGCCAAAAACTGGCATCTGCCCTTCTTGAATCAGGGGAATAGAATGACCACAGAAAATATTTCAGGGTCAATCTTCACGAAAGAATGTTGCCGGAACGGCGGGGATCAAGCCCGTGACCTCTAAGCAGAAGTCGGACGTGCAATCGACTGAGCCATCGAGGCCGACGAAAAAGGATGTAAACACACATTTGAACTAATATACCTTAACCGAGTTGGGACGGCTCTAGTTTGAAATACCCATAGGTTTCACCACTGTAATCAGATGAAGTTTTTCCGAAGTTCGTAGAATTTTAAGATTGAAAAGGACCACAACGACCGTCTGAAACTAAGATACAATTTATGATTCGGACACAAATAATTTCTGTTATTTTATTATTTTCTACATTAAATCTTATCTCACTGAACACCATTAGAATTGCCTACGAGACACGAGTCAGAAAGGGTCTTAGTGTGCAGGTTTTCTTGAAGAATAAAAGGAATATACAGCTAAATAATGGTCAAAGATGGCTGTAGCTGTTTATGGTACTAGATGCTCAATCTTGATAATTATTTTAAAAAAAAATGAAATAAAAAAAAACAAACAAAAAACTGAGCCATGCCACGAAAAACTGTCTTCGGAGCATAGACAAATAGGAATGGTCCAGATCAGTCTACGCATGCGCACAGTCAGATCTAGGCCTTTGCTGTCCTTTACACAATCTTTGTATAGCAGGAATGTGGAAATATCAAATTTCATTACTTGTCCACGGACAAGTAAATGGTCAAAATCCACTTTGCCCAACCTTAATTTACTTGCCCAAAAATGGGCATTTTTTTCTTATTTCTCGAAGAAAACACGTTGAGGGTACTCATTAGAAGTGCCTCTGTGAGGCACTTCTAATGAGTACCCCCAATATATGTTTTCTTCGAGAAATAAGAAAAAAATATATATAATAATCTGGATACTCTTTATATCTAGAGCTATGATGTCCAGGCAGAGCTACAAATTCCTTGTCCCAGGACAAGTAAATTGAAATTTCCTACTTGTCCTCAGGAAAATGGGACAAGTCGGGCATGGTAATTCCACTGCCCTGGTGTATAGCAAAGGCTCCTTATAGGACTATGTCACGTCACTAGCTTATCCGGACCTGTATTGTTCGCATATGTCCGACGGTACTTTTTCTCATGGCATGACTCAACTAGAACTAATTTGGCAAAATATAGCCATGGCACAACTCCAACGTCATCAGCAACTTGAAAGTAGAATCAGCTACTTGTCGAGAATGGTTCCTGTAAAAACTTGCTAACTAAAGAGGCAATTTCCTGAAAAAAGAAAGGAAAAAAAATAAATGCAATTACATAAAAAAATAAATATGAAAAGTGTGCTCCTTTGGAACACATGCACACACAGAAACAGAGAGAGAGAGAGAGAGAGAGAGAGAGAGAAAGAGGGAAAGATAGTGAAAGAGAGAGAGAGAAAACATCAGATAACGGAAAATAACACTCTTCTTATATATTAACCATTTATGTCTAGCGTCCAACAAATGTAACACTGAAAAACCATGTAAACCGAGATCCTGAAGATGTCTTATCAGGGTCAACATGTTTTGCATTTAATAAAGGAATTTCTTCAGTAAAACACGGTAATAAAAAAAACTGACCAGACACACCTTCAACTGAAAAATGACCTATCTGAAGAGTTGAGGTAGACGTCAACTGGGCATAAATACGTCATGTCTGTTCATGGCCAGTTATGTAATGTGAAAGTCTGGGCAATATTCCATTTTGAAATGACTCCAAATAAGATGTATATATAATATAACACATTTAAGTGAAGCGTTGGGAAAAGTTTCACTTTTAAAGCCTTCTTGAATATCTCATCAAAATGGAAATGATATACAGTCAACTCACGTTATCTCGACCTCGCTTATCTCGAATAACTGCTTATCTCGAGGTGTAAAGCGGCTCCTGTTTTATCATGGAAATCTTACAATAGGTATTTTAATATTGTGGAAAAGATGGGAAATTGCTCTAAGAGCAATTTTTCCTGTTTTCCACAATATTTTCAATATATCTAACTTCAGGAGTCAAATTACAAATGTACATGTTCATTTGTTGAATGTGAATGTTCGATTTGTTGTTTTCCTCAATTCTGCAAATCGGATATGTCGAGGTACGGCTATCTCGAAGTGTTTTAGAGAGTCCCTGGAAATTCGAGATAACGAGAGTTGACTGTATCTATAACATAGTCTACAATAACTATCAGGGAGTATAAACTAACTACGACAGACAGCCAGTATGGCACAGATATCCAGGAAGTTTCACAATTATAAAACATGGTCTGCCAATGACACCATGAGGAAGTGTAAACAGAAACGTGAAACGATAATACTCCGCCATTATCGTGTTATGGGCAGATAAAAAATGACGAATGTACCCAAAAGCAGTCCCAAACCAGATCTCTACAGTATGTTTATTAAAGTATAATGATAAGTTAGCTGAAAATACGTTCAGATTTACTCAAATTATAAACAAAAAGACGTGTCACGGGCAGATTACTTTATCATAAATTGAAGAAATTAGCCCATTAGCAATCCCGACCTAGATCTCCAAAACATCAATAAATATACCAAATTTGGTGAAAATCCATTGATATTTATTGAATTTATCGTCCGGCAATTAAAATATGAACGTGTTGCGGGCAGACCTCACTGTCAAAAATTGACGAAATCTGCCCATTAGCAATCTAAAACCTGATCACATAAATATCAATGCACATAACAAGTTTGGTGAGAATCCATTGATATTTACTCAATGTATCGCCCATAAACGACAAATCAGACGTCTCATCTGAATCTACACTATTTGCACAATATGTTTTGGTCTGCCGGCTGAAATAGTAAAATCTGGAACAATTTCTGAGTGCATACACCAGATGAAATATATTAAAAAATTCCTCCTTTCACACAAGATTTTGCATTTTTTTTTATTTTAAACAGGGTCCTAAAATATATGTCATTTGGACAGAATATTGATCAGCTTATTTTTCGTACAGAATTCATGTATGAAATTTCAAGACCTTACCCCTACCACGCACCATTCATCAGTAATGACACCAACCAAAAGTGTGACGTAAGAACGGGTAAATGTTGGAATGAACAAAGAAAAACAAGATGGTCCCATTTTTTTTAAAGTTGGAGACATAAAATATACACTTCGTTACCTCGATTTCGCTTATCCCAAAGTAAAAATCTTGTCCCTGCTTTAACATGGAAATCTAACAACAATAAAATGTTGAGGAACAGAGGAGAAATTGCTGCTAAGGAGCATTTTTTCCTCTTTTCCACAATATTTTCAATATATTTCTAACTTCAGGAGTCAAATCCATTAGTGACATGTGCTTGTTCGATTTGTTTTTCCTGAATTCTGCAAAACTGATATGTTGAGGTAAGGATATCTCGAAGTATTTCAGAGAGTCCTTTGGACTTCGAGATAAAGAAAGTCAACTGTATTTCAGCAAATACATGTGATATATTGCTAACTTGTAGAGCATGATACTGCAGAAATAGGGACTAGAAAAAGACTAATCCGATTTCGGAGATACAAAGGCTTGTCCTATATCTTTAGTATAAAAGATTGTGTTGATAGTCATGTTTGTTTGACTAGATATAGGCCACAGGATACAATCTGCTGAGTCAGTCCAGACTTTAGCACTTATATTCATGTAATACATCATTAATAGTGATGGTATTTAGCAAGGCAAATCAATTTGGCTGGTATCATACGTCAGTCAGAAATGCCCTATTTCTATTCTAAAACATTTGGCATTACAGAAAAAGTCTCGGTGCAAAAGCTATGTCCGATTTTAAAACATACACATATCAATTAAGGGAAACAACTGATGTCTCTCTTCGGTAATAATTCAACCAGATTCATTATACTTTCAATAAAGAGCTAGAAAAAAAAATCCCATTTAGTGCATAATTTTATCACCTTTTAAATAACTACCATATATCTTGGATTGTCAGAAAGTATTTCTGTGTTTCTGTTGTCTTGAACATGTTGAAGGAAAAATGATCGATGTGAATCTTTTATGGCTGACTTAGAATCTGAACCTGAATGACAAAATTCACGGACAAGGATATAAACGCATCTAACACTGGTAAGATTATATGACACAAATATCACTGTAGGTCTACCTTCAACACCAGCAGCAATTCTCAATAACAAAAACAATAAATAAATGGTCTAACGTCACTAGACATCGGTAATCCTCTCATAAATTTTCGAAATGCCCGGTGTGGGTTCTGTGATCACAAATGACCAGGATATATAACCTGCACTGAGGCATGTCAGAAATAAAACCATTCTCGACAGATATCCAGATCCTCATACTGCAGCAATAACAATTCCATAGGACAAAAAAAAAAGCCATAAGAAAAGACTTCAAATAACACCAACAAAAACAACCAACTGAACTCAATAACTAGCTTTTTTGGATAGAAATTCTAAGTCCACAAGGGCAGTAAGTCCGTCGAAAATAGCTAATTCATTAAAACACACACACACATACAAAACATGTATTTCTTCACATCAAGAAGGAAAAGCAGACAGTGAACCTATTGAACTACGCAGTCGCAGGAGCCATTACAGGAGTTAAGATGAACATTTGACTGACCGAAATGCTAAGCATGAAGAGGCCTTTAATCTGTCAAAATAGTCGAGTCTCAAACCCAAAATCATGTGCAACTCTTAACCTAATATGACACAAACGTACAACATTTCAAAAGTATCTGATGAGTGACACAAGAAATATCGTGGGTGAAATGGCTAATTCCGAAAGGGTCACAAATTTGTCTAAAACCTAAATTCAGGTGCAAATTTTCACAGCATAAGAATAATATCTGCAACATTTTGAAACATGACATTTCACTGAAAAAGTAACAAAATTTATAAGATATCTCAGATGTACATGTTTGTAACTTTATGTGCTGTTGAATTTCTGTGTTTTATGACAACTCCGATAACAATTTCGATCTTTTGAAGTGTTCGTCTTTTACCTAATACATAAATAGAAGTAAATAAAGTAACAGATAAAAAAAAACATGTCTTTTTTTTCTTTTTTGACAATTATGCAAACTAAGAAATTATTTATTCACTTTATAATTCAATAAGAATACAAAAGAATGAAAAAAACAGGGAAAAAAATGGAACTAACGCATAATTGAATTTAGAGATTTCTTAAAAAAATAATCAATAAAATAAATCAAAATACTCATATAAATCAGGTAAAACAATTAAAAGTTTATTAGAATACATTCATTTACTTTAACCACTTTCTGGCCCCCACTTAAACAGACTTCAGACAATGATAATCACCCCTTAATCATTTAGATAAGACAGCCTTTGATATTCAGAGCTGCATATTGCGTGCAATCATGATGGGCCACCCAAGCCAAGAGGAAGAGAATATGTGCCTTAAAGAAACGATTTCAAATACCTATTTTTTTTATAAATAAAATAAAACTAAACTTTGTTTTTCTACAAAAACAGAGATGTCTCCCCACTTTTTAGTGTCAAATTGTATTGTACATTCAGCGAACATTTATATTAACTAATGAGATTCCAAGGGAAAAATAACTCAAAAAGTATAAAAGCAAGAGTTATTGTTCTTGCACTCCGCACGTCGTATAATGTTGATTGATATTTATATGAAGTTTTCTGAAGATAGCTTGAACGGTTTTCAGGTTATAGAGAGGACAGGATTTTGTGACAGAGTCCAAGGGAAATATCAAGTATAAATGCAAGAGTTACGGAGCTTGTGCTCTGCATGTCGTCTTGTGATGACTGATATTTATATGAAGATTCGTGAAGACAGCTTGAAATGGATTTCAAGTTATAGAGTGGATACGATTTTGTAACACAGAAAGTATAAATGCAGCAGTTATGGCTCTTGCGCTCTGCATGGTGCGCTCCGCACGTCGTATAATGTTGATGGATATTTATATGAAGTTTAGTGAATACAGCTTGATTGGTTTTCAAGTTATAGAGTGGACACGATTTTGTAACAGAGTCCAAGGGAAATAACTCAAAAAGTATAAATGCAAAAGTTATGGTTCTCGTGCTCTGCACGTCATCTTATGATGATTGATACTGATATGCAGTCTCGTGAAGATAGCTTCAAGTTATAGAGTGGATACGACTATGTTACAGAGTCCAAGGGAAATAACTCAAAAATTATAAATGCAAGAGTTATGGTCCTTGCGCTCTGCACGTCGTCTATCTATCTATCTATCTATCTATCCAGATTTTTAACGCTACCAGGCAACGGAGTCACATGGAGGTAGTGCACGTCGTCTAATGCTGATTGATATTTATATGAAGGTTTGTAAGGACAGCTTGAACTATTTTTAAGTTACAGAGCAGACACAATTTTGTGACGGACAAAGTTCCAAGGAAAATAACTCAAAGAGTATAAAAGCAAGAGTTATGATTCTTGTGCTCTGCACGTCGCCTAATGTTGAATGACATTTATATGAAGTTTTGTAAAGATAGCTTGAACGGTTTCATGTTACAGAGCGGACACGATTTTGTGACGGACAAAGTTCCAAGAGAAATAACTCAAAAAGTGTAAATACAAGAGTTATGATTCTTGCGCTCTGCACGTTGTCTAATGTTGATTGATATTTATATGAAGTTTCGTGAAGATAGTTTGAACGGTTTTCAAGTTACAGAGCAGACACGAGTGTGACAGACAGACAGACAGACAGACGTCCGGGGGAAAAACAATATGTCTCCCAACCCTAAAGGGTGAGACATAAATACATGTCTATATATTACAAATATCACTAAGAGTGTTAAACTTTACAGACATATATAATAATTTATAGTAAATAATCTTTATCATCTAATCTTCAGGACATATCGAAAGCTTATTACACAAGTCTTGTATTAAGAAAATTTAAACAAAAAATAAATAAATAAAAGGTAAATAAAAGACCAGCATGTAAATATATAGCTGTCCAACTAAATGATGGTCATTTCTCGACTAAATGCGTCGCCGAATCTCGGCAGTTACAGCTAAGGAACGACAATAGCCTCTGACATTTATTTCATCTTATCTAGTGAAAATCTTTCTTTTCTTTTTTGTCTCCAAACAAAAAAACACAAAAAAAACACTTTTGTTTTCCTTCATTATAATCTATAAAATATGCAAGTTTTGTCACTGACCTATCTTCATATATGTCGGTGAACTGTCTCCAGTTTTGTTGGTGAACTTTCTCTAACATACGTACCCGTGAATTGTCTCGGTATCATGCAGTACTAATTTTTGTTATGTATTCAATATGAACAATATATATATGTGAATACAAACATATATAAATTGTTTAGCAATTTTCAATTTAATCGGATGGAACGATAAGACTTGAATTATCTGCTCGCTATATACACTGCAGATAGATCTGAGAATACAATAAAATGCACAAGTCCTAAGAGTAAATTTCCAGAATGGGACGATGATCACAAAGGACCATAGAAGAGGGGGAAAAAAACACTACAGAGACCTGCTTACCTTTCTTGCAAACTGCAAAGCAACAGGGTCGGTGTCTTTTGCTGCCGCCATGTTAGCGCAGTGGGCTGTACCTTCAATAAACACTCCATATATATCATATTCTGGTTCGTTTTTAAGAATGCTCAGCCAGTGCCAGGGATCGATAGATCCTGAAATGTGGATAGGACGACGAATTAGGTAAAGACATACCTTCGGGAGTCCATTAAAGAATTTACCTGTTAATTTATATACATTCACCATTCTTTTCTAGACAGCCCCGTGTATTATATTTCTTAGATAATACTAGGTTTTCTTGAAATACAGTTTTTGTTTTTGGTTCGGTTGGTCTTAAACAACCGGTGATATGACAAAAACTACATTTATTTAATTTATCCACAATACATTTCCATGAACCCGTTGAAAATCAACAAGCCAAGGGACCCGACGACTCGCAAACCTGAAGGAAACATCCACTGCATAACTGCAGATACCATTTATAAATTTTCAAATATTGACACAGCCACTAATCAAAATACTGGAAGTCCTTTAAAGCAAGAATAACAGAGTTTAATTCTTAAGTCCTTTTAAGCATTCATATGAAGTTTTAACAAAGTGGTTTAAAGGCTGCTTTGATATGTCTTCTTTCGCTTACATTATTATATGCATTTAACACAGCGTAATATCTCTAAGTATCAGATACTCTGGCAAGACTGTTTCCATGTAAACCCTCATCTAAAGCTACAAGTCCGGATTTACAAACTTTAAAATGTAAATGATCTCATGCTAGGGGTACATGTGCCCCGGGTGACAGATTCTAGTGCTCAAGAGCAGCCCTAACCATCAAAACGTCCATTCAAATTTCCATAAACTGTATTCAACAGTCCTCTCGTTATGGTAGACAATGCCATGAGGACAAAAGGAATGGATCTGCCCTGAGCCCTATCCGCCCCCAACAGAGCAAACTCTTTCCCTTTAGACCCTTGTTAGAAGGGTGGCAAAGCAATCTGGACACACAATTGCCTATTCAGTCCCATTCAGATTCATTGAAACTTGGAAATTCACTTACATGGTCTCCACAATTCAGGTGCTTTAATATTATCTGTATCACCAATATCAATCTTACGCACTTGCTTTCATTCATTGTCACATATCCCAAATAGGTCTTGTAGCAGTATAGTGACATCAAATATTATGTAAATCAGGTAATGTGCAATGCTCACGCAATACATGTGTACATGTACTTAATATAATAGATCAAGAAGTTCAAATACGTTTAAGCAATTCAAACAGTTATACTAAAAATTTCAAAACTGACTCACCATTTACGAAAACAATTTTCGACTGTTGAGTATTATTGGCACCATAGTAATCATTGGTAAAGCGTATGTTATTTGGAACATCCTGCGGGTCTATCTTGAACACGTTTTGGCATATCTGTAAGTCGCTGTCAGCCAGATCCATTAGTCGAGAAAATGGACATGTTGTATTTTTATCACAGGTCTGGTCTAAATTAAAAGTCCATTTAAAAATTAGAGTCCGGGTCGAGCTGACTTTAAAGGCATATACGATAAATTGTTACGCTGATTCAATATTTAATGTAGATACAATATATCAAAATTTTCTGACGGACATTTAAAAACAAACTATGCATGCTCAAACAAAACAAACTCAAGCCTTCCAGTGTTTTTGATTATATGTGTTCACTGTGAATTTTCACAGATGACGTAGGGATGCCTATGCGGACGGAACGTATATTTGTAATTTGGAACTGCGTGAGAATAGAGAAGATTCGGACTACCTGCAGCACATTATATCGAACACGCATTCGAGATTAACAGTTGCTTCCAGTTAAGTCGCAGCACTTTGATTACTGATTATGAAAAGGTTTCTTGTTCATATCTTTGTGGTTCATGGCAGTTGTTACTATAAATTAATATTAGAGTGAAAATGTTTTAAGACAACATCAATATGGATCAACTAAAAAGAATACAGAAATACAAGCGCAAGTTAAGCACAACGATGTCATGCTAAATTCGGTATTACTGAGTGAACAATCTTTTGGTGGCTATCGGCATCTATCCGATTTAATAGTTCATAGATGATCTAGGTTATATCTTAATATATGCATTTTAATTTTTGCTTCAAATAAACATTTAAACGAATAAATAAATAGTTTTACACATTTATATTCTCGGCACACTATTAGTTTCTCAGTGAGTCAGAAGAGATATTCAAATTCTATCGATATACAAGTTTTGCCTCTGGTTTATCTCACGAGCGGATGTGTAATGAATTTTAAAGGTTATCTCAAGATGCCACAGTTTATTGTATCGTCAATTTTCTTAATAATACATTTATGTGTATCCAAAATGAAAAAAAAAAAAAAAAAAAAAAAAAAAGATGGTTTGGTCGGTGGTTTATATTGTCCATTTAGTTACATTTTTTTCTTCACTAACAAAAATTAATAAACAGAAATAAAGAAATAAGAATTATTGAATGTCTGTGCATTGTGCATGCATATTGCTTTACTGTTTGTTTCACATGTATATGCTAAGTTAAACTTTATATTGTGCTCATTCTTTAAAACGTCTTTCGTTTATTATACAATACAATATAATTATTTATAGCATTAAACACACATAACATGTCTACAGCAAAATAAGCATCAATGGGCAAATACATGGATTTTTTTTTTCCAAAGGAGCTTGCATCTTGACGATTATTGAAAAGGTCTTGATCTGCTTTAAATTTCAATCTAACATGGGATCGCTCAAGTTAGGTTGTGCAACAGCACGCCATAATCTGCGCACTCTCATTTGATATCATCCTCGCATCAGGGGATGGAACTACTCCGGACTGTTCCATTTCAAGGGAGACCACTTGTATTATTGTACTGTAAATTCGCTATGTTGTTCCCTGCTTATGTCAAAAAAGATCGGTCATTAGACTTTATAAATTTACATTGGGACTTGATTTTGCGATATAAGAAAGTTAACAGTCTATCAATAAAATACGATACTTAAACTTATTGCGCATACTTTCTACATGGATTTATTCAGTAAAAAAATCTTCAATTTCTCACTGAAGTGAGTTAGACTTCAATTATATAAAGGAATTCGAGGATGCATGCCTGGTATTTACTTTAATTATCATAGAAATAATACACGTTTGTGAAAGGAATAACCATACAGAAAGGTGAGTACATTTAGATAAAGGAAATGACCACAAATATCTGAATTTTGTAATATTTATTGGTTTCAAGTAGTTTTCTATAGAGATTGTGTGAGATCGTTGTTATCACTCTTTCACGATTTAAAACAATGCATAACACCATTTACAACCACATGAAACTAGACCGGAAGCAGCGTTCCTTATTGATTGGGTCTGACTAAATGCGCGAAATGAACAAAAATGCTATGAATGGTAAAGGGATCTATTGGAAATTTGTTTAAGTCCACAAGTAGTTTTCAGCTCTTCTTTATTTGCGAGTGTGATTTTATATGTGGTGTTTGTTCCTCATATCTCCTTCCTCGGGAGGGCTGTGCTTTGTGATTGTGGCATTTTCTGGGTATCACGACTTATAATTTTCCAGATGCTTTGAATTACTTATCTGATAACACAGGTATCTATATGCAAACATCTGTAGATGCAGTTATAACACATACACAGGTATGGCGTACAGGCACAGGGTCTGAATGTTTTAATCTTAAAAAAAATCATATATTCCTCAAAGCATATATCCGTATTTTCTTCAAGCAACTTAAAACTTGTCATTTAAATATTGTTTCAAACCTTATTGTTGGTTCATTTCAAATTGCATTCATGAAATTCAAGAACGTAATAAGGTTCTTTAGTTATGGATAACCAAGGAGGTACGTATATACATTGCAGAAATGGTATAATTCAATTTCTCCGAATTTGGCGGCATAAATATTAAATAAAAAGCTCATATTTACAATAACCAAACTGTGTACAAGTCTGATATGTCCACTGTCGTATTCCTGCACCAAAGCTATCCCTGTTTACTGTTGTATTCATCATTGTCAAAGTATAGTTCAGATAGGAGTTATCTACACACTTTTCCTTAGTAGAATTCATTATATCCTGTAAGAAGAAATAATATTCACTTGTTCATGAAACTGAACCGGCGATATTTGCTTACCGGACATACGAGGGATGTTCGAAATGAATTGCTTATTTCTATCTGGAGACTTCAAATTTCAAGTTAGCCCAAAAGTACTCATTTCATGCCCTCGAAGTACTCCCCGTGGCTAGAAATGCAAAGTTTCAGCCGATGTATCCACTTCTTGAAGGCGTCACGGTACGCTGATTTGGGCACAGTAATAAGGTACTGATGAATGGCAGATCCAAGTGCCTGCCGGGACTGGTATTTCCGCCCAGCAAGGAATGCTTTCAATTTCGGAAACAAAAAGAAATCACATGGGGCAAGGTCTGGGGAATACGGGGGGTGAGGCAAAACAGTTACTTTTTCTTTCTTCAAAAACGCCGTAACTATTGCGGAGGTATAAGCTGGTGCATTGTCATGTAGAAGACGGACATGTTTAAAACCAGTGGCAGGGCGTCGTTTCTGATAATACTTTTTCAGTTTCTTCAGTACTACGTCTTTGTAGTACTTTCCGGTGATGCTTTTGGCCTTTTTTTCACTGGCACTTTTATTGCGACTCCTTCACCAGAGAAGAAGATTGCATACAAAACCTTCTTTGTACTCAAAGAACGTTTTGCAATTATTGGGCGTTTGCTGTGTTTAGTGGCCCAGATCTTATTGCTAACCTCTCTGACGGGCTCTAAATAATGGACCCAGGTTTCATCACCTGTGACGACATTGGCAAACTGCTTTTTGTCATATTTTGGAAACATTTGAAGCAGCTTTTTGGCCACTTTAACCCGTTGCCTCTTTTGCTCGTCAGTCAACAGATGTGGCATCCATCTAGCAGAAATCTTTCTGACTTTCAAATGCTTCTTCAAAATAAGGTGAACCTTTGACAGTCATATGCCTACCTTTCGTGCAATATCACGAACTGTAAATCTGGCATCTCCTTCAATGATTTCCTTTATTTTGGAAACGATTTCTTTACAAGATGCAGATTTTGGCCTACCCGATTTTGGTGCATTTTTGATGGACTCTACACCAGACTCAAATTTCTTTTTCCACCGCCGAACTGTGTCATAAGACACACAAGAAGGTCCAAAAGCAGTAGAAATTTCAGTCATCAGCTTTGATGTAAGCCCGTATTTCATCTTTTTTGTCGACGCTTCTACCAACCATTTTTACTGCAGTGGTCAATGACTGCGTGTATTCAAATGGCAAATTTTATGTCTTACACTCAGTCTAACATGTACATTTATACACCATTGTGTAGATATTGAATAGCCCTATACAGGCATGTATTGGTTTTTATCGTGCCCCACGTGGATATCGAGCTAGAGGACAATAAGCAATTCATTTCGAACATCCCTCGTATACTCATGTGATTAAGTGTACAAAGACTTTCCTCTTATGATTATTATTATTTTTTATTATCATTATTTATTCAAAATGTTCGCCCAACTACCTTCATGTAAATATTGCAGAATTCTAGCCATATTGGGAGATTACCTGTACACAAAATTGTGCATAATAAAGGTTTCCGTATATCACCATAGTGCAGATAATATTTCATTTCCTTTCGGATCACTGGTTCCGTTGTGATATTTGAAAATGGAGTTCTGCTCATGTATACGCTAGAGGGCGTAAGCAGTATTACAAACTTCATTACTGTTTATGAAGATTCTCAATAAAACAGAGACTCCCATTTTCTATAAATTCGTATGTGTTTCTTGTTTCCAAAGACAATCTTTTCGATTATTCGTTTATTCCATTATTTAAAATACTCATACATAAGCTTCCAATTTGGCTGAAACGTATCTCATACTCAAACAACAGTCCGTTTTCCACAGGAACATAAGCAAATTATTTGTGGGTGTGTTCTGTGGTTTTAAGGTCGTTTAGAAGTACTTCAGTTATACTAAACAGCATGTCAGTTTGTTACTTTTTGTGGCAGAAGCTTTTAAAATGAACTAAAAAATGTAAGAGAAAAGTCCAGGGAGTGCCACAATCACAAACCGCAGCCCTTTCCAGACACCAAGAGGAAGAGGAAGCCGATAAAACCAAAAACGCACAAATCGAAAAAACGAACGAAAAGCACTAAGATTAGCTCTCTCTTACCCAAGTGAGGTAATCGTAATGCTTAAAGGACTGAAAAACACAAGAACAAAATAACACAAGGTTAAGACATAAAACAAATCGCCTCGTAGAATAAACCATAAAGCAACAAGAGTAAGACTAACACTGGGACCACCGCCTTAGAACGGTCAGCAGAGTAAACCATCGGGGGAGTGGGGGGGGGGGGGGGGAGGGGTTAAAGCACTTTTACAGCTAGCCAACTTCACCCTGGACCCCGATGCTACTCTTAATACTGAAACACATAGAAACTCAGTTCATATAAAGGCTCCCAGCTCAGTCAATGCATCAAAGCGAAAACACAAAAATTAAATTAATCACTATAATCTATAATTAACAAAGACAAGTACTCATGGCTAATTCTACTGTATGCGTAAATGAAAACCCGTAGTTGAACCACGGCGGGCCAAGCCAACGACATGTCGTCAAGCCCCAACCTACTGGTTAAAGTTTTACGAAGAGGCCGTCATTGAGTCCGAAACCGCCGTCGTGCAATTAAAGAGTAATGCATAGCAATCTGCAATGATTGGGTTGACAACTAGGCATGCAGTCTGCCGCATAATATCCAGGCTATAGCCAATTCTTTAGCTAAAACTACTTCGCAGGCCAATACAAAGAAATTCAAGCTAATCATCACAAGCGGACAAATAAATGGCAGATCTCGCTAAAATACGCAGACCAATGCGTTCGTTGAACTTCATTCAAGTGAAAAACAAGCAAAACTACAGCAAATCAACTAGATTTTTACTTTTTTATGTCTTTTCCGCGAAGGTAAACAGTGCAGCCAGACCGAAGTACGTATTTAGAAACGTATAAAAAAATATGATAAAAAAAAACAACAACCATATTTCAGTTTTCATTTCATTTAAAAAAAAATGCGTTCGTTGGTCATAGCATCAAAGGAAAGATAAACAAGAGAAAGTGCCCAGAGGGTCACGAATACCCCCGGCTGGCGCCATTTCTTAAATATAAAATATTTTAAAGTTAATGACAATGATATAAGGCAAGATATAGTTTACAATGACAGTCTCTGAGTGACACTGATCTATCCCAAGTACAACTTTCCTGGAGTAAATAGTCATCAAGTCATGAAGCAAATTTGCTGGGCCAAAAAAATATAGGTCACTGACCTACGTATACTTGAGAAGTTAATCTGATAGTCACACTGATGCATTATACCAACTATGATGTTAATCCATTGAATAATCTAAAAGCAAAATCACTAGACCATGAAATATAGGTCATACTGATTTATATTTACTTTGAGGTGAAAGTTTGGGTCACACTGTGTCATTATATGTAAATATGACATTTAGGTATCAAACAGTGGGTGATATATGACAAAATCACAGGGCTATGAAATGTAGGTCACATAATCCCAAAATATGATAGTAATACATCAAATTGTCTTCAAGATGTAACATAAAATCACTGGACTATGAAATATAGGTCACACTGACCTACATTTACTTTTAGGTCAACTGTTGGATCATGTTAATTCATAATCCCAAATAATGACGTTCATACATCAATTAACATTCATGATACGAGGCAAAACTACTGGACCATGAAATACAGGTCGAGGTGACCTACATTGTTATGCTGTCAATCGTGGTGTCACACAGAACCAATATTCTAAGTATTACATTAATCCATGAAACAGTCTTCAAGATATTAGGCAAAATCGCTGGGGCATGAAAATATGATCACAATGACCTCGACTTTATTACACTGAATGTTAATGTGATAAACATGCCTGATGCCAATCCTTCTTTAAGAAGTTGTTTGTATAAACAAACTGCAACATACTACTTTATTCAGACATTAATCCATAAAATAAGTTTCAAAATATAAGGCAAAATCACTGAAGCATGAAAATAAGGTCACAATGACATTGTCCTTATTAGACTGAATGCTGATGTGATAAACATGTCTGATGCCAATCCTTCTTTAATACGAGGTTGTTTGTGTTGAGGTTTTACAGCCCAGTCAACCCAATGGGGTCCTGTCGAGCGCGGTCAGTTTATCTAACCACACGTTTACTGGGCAGGCTTAGTCCTCTAAGCGGTTAACCAGTATTGTGCACATTCTTCCGCCAGAAACTGACAACTGCCCTTCTTGAATCAGCGGAAGGGAGAGAATGACCGTAGAAAATATTTCATGATCAATCTCCACGAAAGAATGTTGCCGACCTTGGCGGGGGTTGAAGCCGCAACCTCCTGGTCTCCAGTTGGACGGCGCATCCAACTGAGCCACTGAGGCCAGCAGAGGTTGCTTGTATAAACAAATTGCAATATACTATTTTATTGGGGTGTCCTAGATTTTGACCTCAAGCCCCGCCCTAGACAAACGGACGGACGGATGGACAGTCGAACAGACGAATGGAATAACGGACGAAAACAATATACCCCTTCGGCATACGAAGTATGCCGGGGGTATAACAAAGTTAATAAGACCGTATATATTTCAATTTGCGTTCAGTGAACATTATTTATTTTTAGAATTTAAACTTAGTCCGGGAGGCTTTTTTCAGACGACAATTATTTCTTTGCAAAATATTTATAATTCAGGACCTTAAAACATGAATATTGAAAGAAAGTAATAAATTTATAAACTTTTTATATTTTTGTCCAAAGTTCATTGCACATAATCGACATGATTGAAGTAGGAGATATACAAAAGTGTTTCAGTATTTTTGGTTTGAAGTGATAGGTGTTCCTGCTTTTCACAGGTTTCTAGTGGCTATCTGGCTCTGATGAATTACCGGACTATCAAGTATATTTTCAGAGAAAACACTGCAAGGACAACTTGCAGATTGATTGCGGTTACAAAACTTTCCTTCTTCTTATACGTTGCTATAATATATCAAAATTGATTAATGAAAAAACACGGGCATCCCGTATTTCGGCAGTGTTCCGGTATATGGGTAGGTCGTGTAACCCCACGTAGCCAAGCTGGGTTCCAATTTGAGACCCACAGATCTGCTGTCAGACACGCTACCACCTGTGCTATGGAGCCTGGCAAAGGAACAAGATATACAGTCCACTCTCGTTATCTCGAATTCCAAGGGACCCTCTGAAATACTTCGAGATATCCGCATCTCGACATAGATTTGCAGAATTTAGGAAAAATAATTTGAAAAACCACATTTAACAAATATATATGTAATTGGACTCTTGAAGTTAGGGATATATGGAAAATATTCTTAGGAGCAATTTCTCTTCTTTTCCACCTGTTGTTAGATTCTCATTTAAGGCAGGGACAAGATTTTCACTTCGAGATAAGCGAGGTCGAGATAACGAGAGTCAACTGTATTTGTTTGCTTTCATGGAGCTAGCTTTACAGATTTTAAGCCCCATAAATCTTTTGTTACTGGCTGTTCCAAAGCAGTACAGTCGAACCTCAATGGCTCGAACATCTTTGGGACCAAGAAAATTCGTTCGAGACATTGCAGCACCAGTTCAGGAAGCAAATCGCAATAATTTAGGGAAATCTTTTCGATTATCTACATAATGATTCTATGTTGAGTGTAGTCTTTAGAATCGCTTCGATGAGGCTATTCTAACGAGTACACACAACATATAATTCTATGATAAAATAAGAAAAAAAATCCCTAA
Source organism: Anodontia alba (assembly GCA_964016985.1). Classification (NCBI taxonomy): domain Eukaryota; kingdom Metazoa; phylum Mollusca; class Bivalvia; order Lucinida; family Lucinidae; genus Anodontia; species Anodontia alba. The sequence goes on along the minus strand of OZ024832.1, from coordinate 39,557,933 downwards.
ATATTTGTTTTCTTGAGCCACTGGAAGAATTTTGTAGGGACTGAAAAAAAGAGTTCGAATCATCCATAGTAAACGAGCCATCCGTGTTCGAGCCATTGAGGTTAAACTGTATTTCTGTTGCAGTTCCTCTTCATTTTTTTCTGTTTACGTTGATGTGTTGTTCTGTGATGTTGTTTGGTGTCATTCTAACCTTATTGGGTGTCTAAGGAAGGCTGTGTTTCCCCATATCTATATTATTTTAATGACACTTCTTAGCGTTACATACTAAACGACACTTACTAAATGCCCCTATCATTAATTAACATATTTACTTAGAGATTTGAAATAAATGGGATATCAACAAGTTTATAATATATAGATGGCAGATTTACCTTATTAAGCTGTATAAGATTTTCATATGGATCATTAGGCTGAGTCATGACATCACAGATGTGAGAGATATTAGCACCAGGCAGTTCATTGTTATACTGCACTATACCCATGATTCCTCCAGCTAAATTTGAGGCAAATGTGACTATATCCATTTTTTCACTGACTGGACCACAAGATTTAAAATCACTAGCGAGGCGATCCAGCTGTCCATCTGATATGAACTGGTCAACGACTTGAAAGGCTCTTATGATATAACTCAAACACTGTAAAATATGAATATATTATATACTGTGACAGCTGAAAGCGAAATACCATTCTTGTACATAACATTCCTGCTCGATCTGGTCTGTATTTTCATCATCATCAAAATAGATCAAAACGTGTAGGTGTTTTGAAGTCCATTTGAAACCTGGAATAACTAATAATAACATGGTGCAGTTAACGAAAAGAAAGAAAAGCCAGATTTGCTATTCTTATGTGAGAATCAAGACAAGAGGGTCATGATGGCACTGTAAAGCTCACCTGAGGATCATAGCACTTTGAGAAACTGATCTAGAACTGATCCAGGCAAATATTCTGATCAAAATTCAAAATGATTTTATTAAAAAGGAAGACAATGTAGCATATCTAATGGACTGTCAAACAAGAATACATATAGTTTATGGGTGGGGATCTGAATGATTTCCAAGACATTAAAAATTTTATGATTGAGATGGTGGGGCATGCCCTAAAGGGGCCCCTGGGTATCTGAGATCTATGTCACTCAATGCGTCTTACCATGAGGAACAAGAATATATATGGTTTATGGGTGGGGATCTGAAGAATTTCTGAAATATTCCGCATTTTATGAAGTAAAGGGGGTGGGGCATGCCCCCAGGGGACCCCCTGGGGACCAATGATCCATGTCACTAAACGTGCCTTATGGTAAGGAACAAGAATATATATTTAGGTGGGGTATTCTGAACCATCTGTTAGTTATCTCACATTTTGACTTTTTCCCATACAAATGCCCATATGACCAAATTTGACCTTGGCCTTAATTAGGTCAAGGTCATCCCAGGGTCATCATTTGAACAAACTATGATGGGCTCCAGTCCCCAGTGCTACATACCATGTTTTGTGAAAATCGGACCACCGGTTCCAAAGAAGATTTTTGAGCATTTGTGGGCATACCCGGGAGGACACATGGTCTGTGGCAATGAATGAGTCTTATCATAAGGAACAAGAATATATATGGTTTAAAGGGTGGGATCTCAACAAGGCCTTTTATGAAGTGAAAGGGGTGGGGCATGCCGTCGGGGGAGTCCAGAGGGACCCAACGTCTGGGTCACTGAATGTGTCTCTTCATAAGGAGCAAGAATATATATGGTTTAGGGGTGGAGATCTAGACGGTTTCAGAGATATAAGGCCTTTCATGAAGTAAAGAGGATGGGGCATGCCCCCAGGGGTGTTCAGAGGGACCCAAGGTCTGGGTCTTTAAATGCATCTTACCATAAGGAACAAGAATATATATATGGTTAAGGGGTGGGGATCTTAATGGTTTCTGAGATATTACACATTTTATGAAGTGAAGGGGTGGGGTATGCCCCTGGGGGACCCCCTGGGAACCCATGGTCTGTGACAATGAATGACTTATCATAAGGAACACGAATATATATGATTTAGGAGTGGGGATCTGAAACGTTTCTGAGATATAAGGCCTTTTATGAAGTGAAAGGGGTGGGGGCATGCCCACAGGCGCATCCAGAGGGGACCTAAAATCTGTGTAACTGAATGCCTTTTATCATTAGGAACAAGAATATATATATAGTTTAGGGGTGGGCATCTCAACGGTTTCTGAGATAAACTGCTGTTCATGAAGTGAAGGGGCATGCCCTCGGGGGAGTCCAAAGGGACCCAAGGTCTGTGTGTCTGCATGCCTTTTATCATTAGGAACAAGAATATATATGGTTTAGGGGTGGTAACCTGAACGGTGACCATCTTGGTCATGTGACCCAAGGTCTGGGTCGCTGAATGTGTCTTATAAGGAACAAGAATATATATGGCTAAGGGGTGGGGACCCTAACGGTTTCTGAGCTATTACACATTTTATGAAGTAAAGGGGGTGGGGCGTGCCCCAGGGGGTGGCCTGGGGACCATTGATCTGTGCCATTAAATGTCTCTTGTCACAAGGATCAAGAATATATATGGTTTAGGGGTGGTAACTTAACGGTTTGCAAGATATTAGACATTTTGACTTTTTCCCCATACAAATGCCTATGTTACCAAATTTGACCTTGGCCTAAAATAGGTAAAGGTCATCCCAGGGTCATCATTTGAAAAAACTATGATGGGCCCAAGTCCCCGATGCTACATACCAAGTTTCATGGAAATCGGCCCAGCGGTTCCAGAGAAAAAGATTTCTGAACAGGTTTTTACCATATATGGGCATGGTGGCCATCTTGATCATGTGTCCCAAGGTCTGGGTCGCTGAATGTGTCTTATTATAAGGAACAAGAACATATATGGTTTAGAGGTGGGGATCCTAACGGTTTCTGAGCTATTACACATTTTATGAAGTAAAGGGGGTGTGGCGTGCCCCCGTGAGGGCCTGAGGACCACTGATCTGTGCCATTAAATGCCTCTTGTCACAAGGATCAAGAAATATATAATGGTTTAGGGGTGGTAACTTGAACGGTTTGCAAGATATTAGACATTTTGACTTTTTCCCCATACAAATGCCTATGTTGCCAAATTAGACCTTGGCCTAAAATAGGTCATGGTCATCCAAGGTCATCATTTGAACAAACTAGGATGGGCCCCGAGTCCCCAATGCTACATACCAAGTTTCGTGGAAATCGTACTAGCGGTTCCAGAGAAGAAGATTTTTGAAAGATTTTTACCATATATGGGCATGACGGCCATCTTGGTGACCTGGACCCTGTGAATAAAACTTTCGTTCCCCCATCCCAAGGAGGCTACATATCAAAATTTGGCTTCAATCGGCCCAGCGGTTTCGGAGAAGAAGACGTTTGAAAATGTTGACAGACAGACAACGGCCTTGCCATATGATAACCTCACCAATGAGGCTTTGGCTCAGGTGAGCTAATAAATGATATTTTTGTATTTCTCCAAGAAACCATATGTTCTGGGTACTCATTAGAAGTGCCTCGGTGAGAAATAAAAAATATCAATGCATTTTAGTTAGAACAAAGATCCAGGTCCAAATTTATTGATGTTAACCATCTCTGCCCGGCAGACAGATACCTGCGCAATCAGTGTAGCTCCAGATGTGATTGCTCGTAACGAGCCATCTCATTCTGATCTACACTGTTTGCCATTCTGATTTTAATTTTACACTGAAATCCCTTTTTGAATCAGTGGACATGTCTAAATTTATGGATGGGTGAGTCCACGTAAGTGACACAGGATGAAATGTTTAACCTACCTGTTGAGAGCCACCAACAACTTTACTTGTAAGACTTGTTGCAACCACTTCGTTGTAGCCCTCAAAATTTGTGACAGCTCTCACCGGAGCTGAAGAGGCGACAGCAGCATGAACAAGGTGTGGATACTGTGAACAGAAAGACAAGCAAATACTGATCATTATGTGTTTTTTCCAATAAATGGCTGCAACCACTTCATTACAACCCTCAAAAATATGTGGCAGCTCTCACTGGAGCTGAAGAGGTGACAGCAGCACTAACAAGGTGGACAGAAAGACAAGCAAGCAAACACTGATCGTATTGTGTTTGGTCCCATATATATACACTAGGAACAATATTTAAGGGAAACCCAAATCCAAGTAGAAAAAGTTTACGTGAAAATTCAAAGCTGTTTGAAAGAGCACAACTGCTAGTATGTTCAGAAGGTGTGCATGCATCAATGCCGCGGGGCACAGACCAGATACTGATCCCCATTGCTTTTAAACATTCCTTATGCCATTAAAGTTTTACTTCAGATGTCAAGGGTTTCCCTTAAATATTGTCCCTAGCGTGTATATATTATAGCAAATGCCAGTCACGAAACACAGCCTTCCCGAGGCACCAGGAGACATGAGGAACAAAACACGATAAAACAAACGCCACATATGAAATCACCGACAAAGATGTGTGGCGACAGAGGAACTACTTTGGAACAGTAAGTAGGAAAACTACTCTGAGTCTGTAGAGGGTGGGGAGATGAGGGGCGCTTAAACTAGTTTTACTTGCACAAAACCTCATCCATTATTTTGATGCAGCTCCAAATTACAAGAAAAATATGTTAGGTGTGCGCAGGGGTGCTCTACTTCATCAGTGAAACATTACAGAGAAATACAAATAAAAACATCGTGTAGAAACAGCAACAGGGTCAATGGTGACCTGAAGCCAGAACACTAAAATACAAGAGGCCTATGGGCCATGATTCACTCACCCGAGTAAAACAGTCTGCAGATGCCATGCAACATTCTTCCAGTATTGTCATGGCCACTAGGACATAAACTTGACAATGCTGTTAAAGGTCAAAGGTCATTCTAGGATCATCATTTCAAAATACTTTGTAGACCTTGTGTCCCAGAAGCAATTTACCAAGATTCAGCCTCAAAGCTGTCTTGGTTCTAAAGAAGAAGCGGTTTTACTATATATGAAGACATGGTTCAAAAGCGCAGAATCAGTTGAAAACATTCACAATAGTTTGAAGAACGTTTGCCAATGTTTCATAAAAGAAGTCATTCGATGCTGAGGTCAGACATCGGACGGACTATGGACAGGAAGTGATTACAATAGCCCATCCTGAGCCTTAACTCAGGTAAGTGAAAACGCGCACAGGTCCACGATGGTCTGACCATACTGATAGGCGCCAACCATATGAAGCCCATTGAGAAGAAGTCAACCTTTTTTTTGCAAACATAATAAAACAGAATGCTGTCTGCTGTAATTTAATCAGAGGATGAGACTTTAACAAGAGGACTTGTTAAGGAGGAGAATTTAGTGATAATTCGGGAACAACAGAATCCAATTCTCCACATACATTATGGACACTCTTCAGAAGTGCTTCGCTGAGAGGTTTCAAATGGTTACCCACTATGTATGTTTTTTGTTGTTGTTTTTTTTTTCTTATGGAGAAATATGCAACATTATCACAGATTTATCATCAAATACACCTTAAAAGTCCCATGGACTAAATAAACCTGATTTTAACTTTGGGTTCTTTATGATACACTAGACTAAGATGGGATGCCAATGTGCTGGCTGATCTGAATCTTCGCTGGGCACGCATGTCAAAATGTACCTTTTCTTATGTTACAGTTCATATGGTTTTGTTAAGTGTGTTCGTGTGTACATGAAGTACCGTATTTTGTGATGCTGCACATGCTCATCTGGCCTTTCGTTACCTGGACCCAGTTGTTCAAAGCATCGTTAGCTTAACGAGCTCGTTAAGGGTCATTTCATTAACTGTTTTAGCAGGTTCAATATACAATATTCTGAATTTTTTTGCTGAAAAATGTGAGTAGCTTTTGCAGCTACTCACATTTTTTCAGCAAAAAATTTCAGCATATAGACGTATCACTTGATGTAAATTTTAACGAATCGTTAACTAACGACATCGTTAGCTTTGAACAACTGGACCAAGAATGATCTTCATCTATAAAACAATTTCATAGATTCTACACATAGCATCACTAACCATAAATAAATGAACTGTCCAGAAATTACCGAATGGCTCCACAAAAGCATATATGTATTTTATGGTTTAATTACTGTCATCTCAATGTATCAATTCTAATAAAATGCCATAACACATGTTATTATTAATAGAACAACCAGAGAAAATTTATCTGAATGCTCTTTTAAACTGCTTTGCTCATTGGCTCACAATACTGACCTTCAGTCGGAACCAAGCAGACAAAGCCCCTGGGTAGCTGCCACCAATGCATATCCACTGGGTCTGCTCTGGCACCTTGTATTTGTCTCGTATATGATGAACAAATGCTGCTAGATCAGCAAGTCTACAAATGAAGTAAATGTATATGAAACATTATGTTTAATCACTTATATATCTTATCCGATAACATTTGCCTTTCCTGTTTCAGTGTTTTGTTCTCAAACATTAACCCGAAAATTAAATTAACTGCCAAAACTGGTCTGGCATATGCCATTTGTTTAGTAATGACATTTTCTTTTTTTTTTTAAATTTTTATCTTAGAAAATAAATTTTACTTTTCTTGCTTATTTTAATTGCTGATGTTTCACTACAATATTGGACAAATGGAACTTGTTAAACAGCTTACTCCAAATCACTTACCCTACTGAGTTCTGCATGATTTGCAGCCACTTTTGCTGTAGGAGAAAGTGAAATATTTGATTATTTTTCTTAAAACCAAATAATCTATCCATTTTATTTGAACACTGACAACACGCGCCGGCCTCAGTGGCTCAGTTGGATGCGCCGTCCGACTGGAGACCAGGAGGTCGCGGGTTCAACCCCCGCCGAGGTCGGCAGCATTCTTTCGTGATTGATCATGAAATATTTTCTACGGTCATTCTCTCCCTTCCGCTGATCCAAGAAGGGCAGTTGTCAGTTTCTGGCGAAAGAATGTGCACAATACTGGTTAACCGCTTAGAGGACAAAGCCTGCCCAGTAAACGTGTGGTTAGGTAAACTGACCGCGCTCGACATGACCCCATTGGGTTGACTGGGCCGTAAAACCTCAACACAAACAAACTGACAACACGCTTGTTCAGCTAGCATGGATTTGCTTTGGATTACAACAACAGAGTTATACAGAGGTTTTGGTGTGTCTTTGTTTTCACATTTGTGACAAAAGAATTCTACAGGCCATTCAAGATAATCCGAATTACTAGGTCAGTATATTTTTATTTCTCAAAAAGAAACATATGTTGTAGGTAACTAGAGCTGTCAGAGGATCTGACTATAGCCCCGCTGCAGCTCTTTCAGAGGAGAAATACATATAGTGTTGAAATATTTTGAATTCATTCTTACCAGATTACACCAATGTAGGACATGGTAACATGATATCCTAAAACCTATCAAAGGACTTTAACCCAAGGCCCTGAATCCTGAATACAAGGTACAGTGGACTCCCGTTATCTCGAATTCCAAGGAACTCACTGAAACACTTCGAGAGATCTGTCCTTCGACATATCAGAGTTGAGAGAGTGAGGAAAACAATAAATTGAACAACCACATTTAACATATGAATATGTAATTTGACTCCTGAAGTTAGAAATATATATATAAAATAATGCGGAAAAGAGGAGTTTCTCCCCTTTTCCACATTATTTTGTTACCTGTTGTCATAGTTTCATGTTAAAGCAGGGACCAGATTTTCACTTCGAGATAAGCGGTAATTCAAAATAAGCGAGTTCGAGATAACGAGGTTCGACTGTACATCATTGCACTATCCATGCATGTACCAGTGTTTTAAAGCCCCATGTGTGGTATAAGTTTCATCAAAGTAGGACAACAAACATAAAAGTTATTGAGAAAAATGCATTTTATTTGTTTGAAAACCTACCAAGGGACATAACTCAAAGAGTTATGGACCCTTAGCCCCTATTCAGGTACACACAATACATCCAGTCATTGTCCATGTTTATATGAGCTTTCAGCTTTCTAGCTTTCATAGTTCCTGAGAAATCTGTTTCGAAATTTTTCAATAATGGCAAAATTTGAAAACCTCTCAAGGAACATAACTCCAAAAGTCATGGGACCTAGGCCACCATTCTGCCACTACACCTTCCTTACCCTAAAGACCAAGTGTGTGAATACGTTTCATCAAAGTAGGACCATAAACATAAAAGTTATTGAGCAAAATGCATTTTAATGTTTTGAAAACCTACCAAAGGACATTACTCAAAGAGTTATTGACCCTTAGCCCCTATTCGGGTATACAGACACATCCACTCATTGTCCATGTTTAAACCAACTTTCAGCTTTCTAACTTTCACAGTTCCTGAAAATTCTGTTGTGAAAATTTTCAAGAATGGCAAAATTAGGAAACCTATGAAGGGACATAACTTCAAGAGTTATGGGCCCTTGGCAACCATTCTAACAATACAACTTCCTTACCTTAGAGAAAAAGTGTGGTACAAGTTTCATCGAAGTAGGACCACAAACATTAAAAGTTGTTGAGCAAAATGCATTTTAATTGTTTGAAAACCAACCAAAGGATAAAACTCCAAGAGTTATGGCCCCTTGGTCCCTATTCAGCTTTCTAGCTTTCATAGTTCCTGAGAAATTTGTTAAGAAAATTTTCAAAAATGGCAAAATTTGAAAACCTATCAAGGGACATAACTCCAACTCCTTGGCCACCATTCTACAACTACCCCTTACTTGCCACAGAGACTAAGTATGGTTTAAAATTCATTAAGAAGGACCACAAACATAAAAGTTATTAAGCAAAATGCATTTTAAATTTTGAAAACCTACCAAGGGACATAATTCCAAGAGTCATGGGCCCTTGGCCACTATTCTGGGATAACATCTTACTTACCTTAGAGACCAAGTGTAGTATTAGTTTCATTGAAGTAGGACCACAAACATTAAAGTTTTTAAGCAAAATGTATTTTAATTTTGCAGTCATTGGAATCACGGAATGAGGGAGTCACGCAATCACGGAAGGAGAGGAATGACATGGCAAATCCAGTATATCCCCACTTTTACAAAGCAGGGCTATCATTACCAGATGCACATCATTGAGAGTCACTAAAATATTTTGTGTGTACTCATTACCAAAACCTCAATGAGGCACTTCTAATGAGTATGGTATCCACAAGATATGTTTTGAAGGAGGAATAAGAAATTATTCTTTCAATATTCACTTTCCAAATAAATATCTTCCTTTTTCTTTATACAAAGATATGCTGTGGACACTCATTAGAGGTGCTTTGGTCACATGAATTTGTGGAGTAATAGGAAAAATATCAATAATATTTGGTAGAAAATCATCTTGTCTGGAGCTAGGCTGGGCAATAATTGTTCCCATATGCACACCATGAAAGACAACACAACAAAGTTTTCAGTAAAATCTTTGTAGAGGAGACCAGAGTAAAATTTGAGGCAGCCATAATGGATACTGTCTTCGTTATCTTATTTACCTATAATATGTTTTCGGACAGACAGACCTGAGCAAACAGTGCAGACCCAGATGAGATGCTGCACAATGTGACATCTCAATAGGGTATACACAATGTACTAATCATCCAGCAAATTTCAGACACAACAATGGGTATTAACCCTTAAAGCGCCAATCACAACTATTGTCATCTGCTTTGTCATCTGCTTGTGATTTTAAGTCATTTTTGCAAACAGTGTGGACCCAGATCAGACTGCTCCTTAAGGAGCAGTCTGATCAGGGTCCACACTGTTTGCCTGTATGCAAAAAATAGGTTAGAAAAGTCTGCAAGAATTTTCAGCAGACGACATAAACAGATGACATTTTCAGATGCAGTTTTTCTTGGCGCTTTAAGGGTTAAATTTTACTTGTTCAAATTTTAGGTTAGCAGTTGAGGCGTCCAAAAACTTAGGATAAATACTGTGCTGTAATGCAACAAAAAAGGATTTTAGGCGACTAGAAAAATCTTTGAGACAGTCATTTTGGCTTTCAGCTGCCTCTTAATGAAAATCCTGCACCTCAGTGACCTTTTGCCATAGTGCAGCTCTGTGAGTTACAAACAATTTGTGAAGAAAAATATCAATATTTTTTGGTAAACCCTTGTCCTTCTGAACCCAGATATACCCTGTCTTTACAAACAGTGTAGATCCAGATCAGTTGGCTTCTTCAGAAGCTCATTTGCACTGTTTGGTATTAAGTATATGAATCTGTATCAACAACCTGGATCAATTGATCTGATTTGGCTGAAAATTGGAAGTTGGTATGGTATCTTAATTTATTAGCAAGACAAGAGTCAAAATGTGTCTTATTTGGAGTATCGCTATTCCTATTTGTCTCAAAAACATCCGTTTGCAGGGCATGGTCCTGTGAGTACCCAGTTATAAACAATTATGAAAAATAGCTCCAGATAAGGCATTCTTCCAAACAAAAAGTAATAAGTTACTCATCCCTCAATACAAACATAAACTATCAGTACTCACCAGAACTACCTCATAAAGAGGGTACTCATTAGAAGCATTTTAGCAATGTACTTTTGTCTACATTGTGGGTACTCATTAGAAGCAGACAGCTCCATATAAAAGGAGTATCCACATATTATTTTTCTTATTTCTGCATGTAAACATATGTTGTGGGTACTCATAAGAAATGCCTCAGTGAGGTGCTTTTAATGTATATCACACCATATGGTTTTCATGCAGAAGTAAGAAAAATATCTGGGCCCAGTTGTTCAAAGTTGTCGTTAGCTTACCGAGCTTGTAAGTGATCAAAATATTAACCTGTCTAGTAAGTACAATATCTAATTCACAGGTATTATTGCTGAAAAAATGTGAGTAGCTTTTGAAAAAGCAAAAGCTACTCTCATTTTTTCAGCAAAAAAAATTAGCGCATATGCCATATTTAATGATCAAAGTTTAAACAATATGTTAACTAACGACATCGTTAGTTTTAAACAACTGGGCCCTGTACTTTTTGGATGAAAAAAGTGCCTTACCTTGAGTTTAAAAGCATCTAAACAAGGCACTTATATGACTACGCCTTGTATGCAAAGCTATGATATTTCATACATACGCTTGTTGGCTGGACAAATACTGTAGTTCTTCTAACTGTAAGCCATCATCATTCAAACTGGCACCATAGAATCTATGTTCAGCTGCCACTAAAAGAGCACCATGAGCTTTTGCTAAATCTACAATTTCTCCTGTAAAGAGAATATCATATTTACCCTAAGCTGGCTAATCAGAGCTGAAAAGATAATCGATTATCAGTCCTTCCATTGCAATCGATAATCGATTGATAGTCAATGAAGATTTGGTCATAATTTTACCTGTCTGTCTGAGCATGACTTACCATATGTTGTACTTTACTGCATGTATTTGATCTGACAGGCCTAAGCAAACAATGTAGACCCTAATGTGACACAGCAGCATCTCATCTGGGTCTACACTGTTTGCCACTCATCCAGCTATTTTTAGACACAATATTGGGTAGTAAGCTGTACTTGTTCAAATTTTATATTAAGTATGGTAAGGATTTGAGGTGTCTCAATACTAAGGGTAAATAAGGTAAAGTAAGAGACACAGAAATCAAATGATCGATTATTAGCAAATCTGTATCGATAATCATTTTTGTGGAATTTATCAATTAATTAATCGATTATCCGATTAATTGTGCCAAACTTAATTTACCCTATGTGTTCAGACTACTTGCCATACTTACATTAAAATTCAAACAAGTCCACTGCATACCTGATGAGGTTTTAAACTGCTGGCTGAGTACAAGTGTCTCTTGTACATGTATATACATTAATTCTAGTTTAATATTGGGAAACAATAAACGAAAGCTGTAAGATGATCTGACATAATCCCTTCTAAATTGCTTTATACAGGCCTTATCCAGTGCTCTAAGTTTTTCATACAATGAGTATTTTACCCAGTGTTTTTAATCTTTATACTTAATTGCCCATTTGCAATGCTTAACTCTTAATGTCTCTCTGCAATGTCAGGCCGCAAGACATTGTCACCACCAGGTCCAATGAGCTACTTGTGCGGCTTGGCATTGAGGATCTGGACCTCATTCTGAAGGAGAGAAGACTTCGATGGTATGGACATGTGGAACGCTCCAGTGGTGCAATCAAGACAGCCTTTGACATACAGATTGATGGAAAGCATGGGCCTGGGAGGCCCAAAATGACATGGAAGCAGCTGACAGAGAGGGATTGCAGAGAGTGGAAGCTCTCGGCTATCAACCCTCATGATATACGTACCTGGAGATCTGGTGTGAGATCTGCCATGCGTGCAGCAAGCCAGCTATCTGGAAGGGGGCCCACTGATGTTCATTCCCCCAACCTAAGAAGGCTCCATATGAAATTTGTGCAAAATTGGCCCAGAGGCTCCAGAGGAGAAGTCATTTGAAATTCTGAATATTTTTCCTATACAAATGCATAAGGAAGCAAAATTGACCTCATGGTAAAAAGGTCAAATGTCAATGTACGACCATTATTTTAGCAACTTTGGTAGACCTCCAGTCTCCGATGATATATGTAAAGATTCAGCCACAAGGCATCCTCGATTTTGGAGAACAAGATTTTTAAAGGTTTTTCCCATACAAATGCATAGGAAAGCAAACTTGACCTTGCCGTAAAAAAATCAAATGTCAATATACAACATTTATTTTAGCAACTTTGGTAGATCTCCCGTCCCCAATGACTTACGAAAAGATTCAGCCCCAAGGCATCCTCGGTTCTGAAGAAGATTTTTAAAGGTTTTTACCATATATGGGCATGGCGGCCATCTTGGTCAACTAACAGCGACAATTTTAGCAATCTTTCATTCCCCCAACCTAAGGAGGCTCCATATGAAATTTGAGCAAAATTGGCCCAGAGGCTCCAGAGAAGAAGTCGTTTGAAATTCTGAACATTTTCCCCATACAAATGCATAAGGAAGCAAAATTGACCTCACCATAAAAAGGTCAAATGTCAATGTATGACCATTATTTTAGCAACTTTGGTAGACCTCCAGTTTCCAATGATATATGTAAAGGTTCAGCCATAAGGCATCCTCGGTTTTGGAGAACAAGATGTTTAAAGGTTATTCCCATACAAATGCATAGGGAAGCAAATTTGACCGTGCTGTAGGTCAAATGTCAATATACGACATTTATTTTAGCAATTTTGGTAGACCTCCCGTCCCCGATGACTAATGCAAAGATTCAGCCTCAAGGCATCCTTGGTTCTGGAGAAGAAGATTTTTAAAGGTTTTTACCATATATGGGCATGGCGGCCATCTTGGTCAATGGACTGCGACCATTTTAGCAATTTTTCGTTCCCCTAATCTAAGGAGGCTCCATATGAAACTTGAGCAAAATTGGCTCAGGGGCTTCAGAGGAGAAGTCATTTGAAAATGGTAATGGATGGACGCACGCACGGACGCACGCACGGACAACGGACGAAAAGTGATCACAATAGCTCATCCTAAAAAGCTAAAAAAGAGCCCAGCGCTATGAAATTCTGATGCTAAAATGCAACCTATCCAATGCTAGCCTGATATATTGGTTAATATTCCTTCTCATTCAAAGAAAAGAAAACTAGAACTTTCTTTCGGGCTTTCATATAAACTTTTTTTTTGAAAATCTTTCTGGTCCTATGAAATGCTGATGCCAAAATCTGACCTACCTTGTGCTATGCTGGTATTGGTGAGAGTTCCTTCCCCTCCAATAAAAAGAAAGACAGGATTCTCTTTTCCTGACCAGAATTGAGTGTTCACATAGTATCTCTGTTTGTATGTTTTACCAAGTAACTGAAATATAACACTAACATCTTTAATGCTTACCAAGCTGGGTAAAAAGTTCAGTAGATAAGGCCAAAAAAAAAAAAATAGGTAAGGTAGGTAAAGATTTATTTTTTTTTAGAGGGGGTTGGCAGGGGGTGGGGGTGGGGGGGTACATATTTTTTTTTCTTTTTTTTTTATGAAGAATAATACCAGAATTAGCAAATATATGTGGACTTTGCACATAAATTTTACTAAGCGTTTGGCTATCCTTAGATGTGTCTAAAAGTACTGATAGAATGGCAAACTGTTAGACCCTGATCAAACTGCTCCTATAGGAGCAGTTTGATCTAGGTCTACACTGTTTGCCCAGACCTACTTGTCCTAACAGTTAGCATAAATGTTTTATTCAAATAAAACAGGAAGTAATTACTAGGTTACACCAGAAAAGTTAGATAGAGTAGACAGCATTTGTATCAAAGACATTGCCATTAAAATGAATTTGTTGTTGTACAGAATACTTAATAAGCAGATTGGTATGTCAGTTTAAAGTGGGTTGTCTGTATTCAAAATACAAAATCTAGTTGCTGTATTCTCCATTTTCTGCTAATGTTTACTAATTAAACTACAGTCCTAGTCCTAGTTTATTACTATGCAGTGTGCTTTTGCTGCATACTGTATTTGACCTAATTACCGCACCGTGCGCTTAGGTGTTTCAAAACTACTGAGAAAACTTAGAGATAGCGACAGACTTGTCTAATGATACTTATGCGGTCTCCCTCTGATTTTCTTTATAAAAGCATATGTTGTGCAGAGTTCTCACTAGGATTTTGAAAGCAGGAGTTTAAGAATCCATCTCTGAGAAAAGTTGGAGTTAAAATTGAAAAATAGGAGTTTGACCTAGAAAACTTGGAGTTTTCGGCTAAATATGAAAACTTAATATTTAAGGACATTGTCTGGACAACTTCATTTTTCAACATAGTTAACCTTGACCACTGAGTGTCTGGTAAGGATCCAAAAGCTTTTGGGGCTTAGGAAATAGTGACAGGTCTTCCATTAACTACCAGACTCAGGAAGTCCCAGACTTCCTACCCCTCAAATTTGGAAGTCCCACAGGAAAATCTAGGAAGTCCCGCTTTTTTCCCTGCTGCTGCAGTCTGCCCTTTCTTTAGTAGAACAGAGGTTCTTAATTCAGTGTCACACAGACTCATCATGATATACATTTCTCTTAGATGTGTTTTAAACATATCCTTATCGCTTATTAAAATTCGATCGCATCTTTTTGGAATGCCTGTACTTGTATGTCGGACCTTAGAGAAAGCATCAACATTGGTCCAACTTCACGTTCGTTTCAAAGCCCAGAGAAAGAAAAAAAGAAAAGAAAATACATGAGAGAAAACACCCAAAAAATGTTTTCTTAAAAACAAACTATGCTGAAATTATTTTGCAGAAATGTATTTAATGAAATATTTGCTCGGACTGAAGCTGATCAACACGAGCGAGCGAGTTGCTTACTTCACAAAAATTGCGGGAAAACGGCGCCGAATCGTGCAACAACAAACAAATAAAAGGCAGCTCTCGATGAGTTACCAACCAATACGTTCGTTCGCGGAGAATAGCAAGCAAAACCATCGCAATTCGCCTATATTTAGACTTACTTTGCGTCTTTTCCGCGCTGGGAAACAGCGCAGCCGGAACAAGGCTACGAATTTAGAAACGGGTTTTCCGAAAATTTTGACGAAAAATATGTTTTCTTCTCATTTGAAAAATTGCTTTTGTTGTCATGACAAACATAAGCTTCTAAATTAGAAAAGATTTAAATTTGCGTTCTGTGCATAATTGTTATTTATTTATTTAATTTCACTCGGTAACTCCCGGAAGTGTTGAGGTGTTTTCAGACGACACACGTTCTTAGCAAAATATTAATTTAAGATTTTAAGACGTGAATATTTAAAAATAATAATGACTTCATATAATTTCACCGAATATTTTCGGGTGTCGCAGAAGAAAGTTTAATTATACAAACATCAATTAATCAACTCAGCACGCGTAACAAATACACACAGTGATCACGCAGCCATCAAAAGGGTGCCACGACGCTTGACACCGATGTCAATAAAACTCCCGCAAGCGGAAAGTGGGACGTCCTTAAAGCTCAGTCAACACAGGTAGCGAATTTCCAATAAGTAGGCGGGGCAAAGATCATACAACTCGTTAAAAGTGGGCGGGCTTTTTGACAATGTTTGGACATCTCGGGTATCGATTTCTGCGGACAAAAGAAATTTCGGAAGTCCGCGGTACGTCTTTGAAGTTCAGTTTGGACGTCCGGTGGCAATAGCGCGTAAATGAGAATCCTCGGAAGGAAATTTTACGCGTACAAAAGCAAAAATAGGCGTAAAAATACGCCGGATTCGGCGTTTCCGAGAACTCTGTATTCTTTTTTTAGATTCATATGAGAGCAGAGTCCCTGTAAGTATTTTTTTTCTTATTTATCTACAAAAATCAAACACTAGAAGCGTCTCTGTGAGGCACTTCAAATAAATACCAACAACATATGTTTTTTTGTAGAAATAAGAAAACTATTGCATGTAATACTTTTTGCTGTGCCTTAGTTTAGCTGCTTTTTAGGGTATTTACCTAATTAAAATTTCTCAAATACTATTCAAATTTAAGTTTATGGAGTATATATATACCAAATTTTCAATATTTCTTGCCCCATTAACAAAACTGGGAAATGATTAATTAGCTCAAAAGTTAATTCTTGATACCCTATTAAATCAGAAATGGGCAGGTAAAAATAGCCAAAATTACCCAATCATTATGAAAACACGCCTATTCAAATATATTGAATATATTACCACCAAAAAAATTGAAAAGTTTCAGATAAAAATTCTGATATTTTTCATATTTCTGCTCAAAACATAGATTGTGGGTACTCGTTAGAACCGCCTCGGCGAGGTGGTTCTAACAACAAGTACCCACAATCTATGTTTTTGAGCAGAAATAAGATAAATAATGTATACCCCTATAAACCCCAGTTTTACTATATATAAAAGTGGGGTTTAAGGGGGTCAAAATTATATAGGCATGTTTCCGAGATGTGTTTAAAACCTTATGTAAGGCACTGACTTTTTGGTTGAAAAAAAAAAAAAAACAACAAAAAAAAAAACACACAATTTATCTGATGCCTTGATATTTGCAAATACATGTAGTACCACAGCTTTAACCCAATGAAGACTGAATGAACCCCACACTATATACTGAAAGAGCCCAATTTTAGATATGTCAGGCTAAGTAATTTAGATATTCCAAAACTGGTTGAACTATTTGCAAATAGTGGAGACCCTGACCGGACACTGCAATCTGCAGCATCTGATCTGAGTCTGCATGGTTTGCCAATTACCCCTTTAGGGGTCTCCAGACTACAATGGGTTAAATGCACCAAGTTTCACTTGAAACTTGTAAACAGCCATGCAACAATTTTGATTTTCTCTACCGAAAACAGTATACTGTCTCACTCAATGAAATGACTAAGATCAACCAAAGAAACAGTGTACTTTTTGCAAAAAGGCAACAATTACAGTTTCAACTGCAAATATTGATATATTTTTCTTATGTTACCATAAAAAATTTATCATGATACTCACCGAGGCACTTCTAAGTGCCCATAACATATGTTGTCATAGAGAATTAAAAAAAAAAAAAAAATACTTTTGTGTTGAAAAAAAAAAAATGCCCATCACGAAAACATGCCTATATAATTTTGACCCCCTTAAACCCCACTTTTATATAGTAAACCTGAGGTTTACAGGGGTATACATTATTTTTCTTATTTCTTCTCAAAACATAGATTGTGGGTATTTGTAAGAACCGCCTCGATGAGGCGGTTCTAACGAGTACCCACAATCTATGTTTTGAGCAGAAATATGAAAAATATCCGAGTTTTTTATCCGAAAATTTTCATTTTATTGGTGGTAAAATGTTCAGTATATTTGAATAGGCTTGTTTTCGTAATGTTATTTCTCACCCTGTTACTTCTAATGAGTACCCACAACCTATATAAAAACAGAGAAATAAGAAAAATATTATGTGGATACCCCTCCCCCTCCTGGAGTTATGTCCATATCGAGACTGAACTCACCTTGGACAGGGCATTAAAGTGGTCCAGTGGTTGTTCTAGATAAAATGTATCCACTGCATTCAAGTTGTTGCTGTCTATTAATAACAGCTGAGCATTTAGTTCTCTCTCTTCCTCCACTCTCTGTCGGATTTTCCAAAACCGCTGACCTATAAATCAATAATAACACATGTTAATCCTTAAAGTGCCAATCATAAATGTAGCAGATGACTCTGACAAATTTTTTATTTACTGTTTTTTTTTTTTGTTTTTTTTTTCTATTTTATTTATCAGAGAAAATACAACATTTCACATGAATTGCACACTAGAGCAATGATGTACACAATGATTATGGACCTTTTTTAACATTACGTCACACATTAAACATCATTCGAAACCTCTCGGTCTTTAACGCAGACTACGTTCTAGCCTCATTCCTGTTTGATGGCAGAACTTTTTAGTTGTTGTTTACATTTACCAGTCAGTATAATTGCCGATGTTTATTCACAAAAATAAAGCAGTTTCATTCGTCAAACGTTTCTTTTCAGAAGAGATTATCATTGAGTTATCATTTAAATGTCATAACACAAATATTATCATATATTTTGACTATGTAGTACCTAAAACTAGGCGTAAAAATGGTCATCATACAGCAATATTACGGTTGCGCGCATGCCTGCTGATATCATTTAAACAGTTGTATTTCATCACGAAAACATGCTTATATAGTTTTGACCCCCTTAAACCCCACTTTTATACAGTAAAACTGGGGTTTACAGGGGTATACAGTAATTTTCTTATTTCTGCTCAAAAACATAGATTGTGGGTACTCGTTACAACCGCCTCGGTGAGGTAGTTCTAATAAGTACCCACAACCTATTTTTTGAGCAGAAATACGGAAACTACCAGAATTTTTCATCTGAAAGTTTTCATTTTTGGCAGTAAAAGTCTCAATATATTTGAACAGGCGTGTTTTCGTAATGTGTCTTAGGAAAAGCAGTCAGATTGCTTCTTAAAGCTCTGTTTTAAAACACTAGATAAAATTTACCTTTGAATATTAACCAAAAGTGAATTATTTTCCAAGTAAAATTTGGCTTGAATCAACTGGCATCAATGGAACCTGAAACGTTTTTGCCATCTACAATTTTTGGTCACTTGGCATAACATTGTAATCACGTGATCAGTAGCCCGGGCGAAAACAATAACATTAAAAAGGTCTATATGTAGCTTGGTAATGATCAATATAAATAATCACAGCTTAAAAAATATATAACAACAAAAATATGTATTTGTTTTGCATCATTTTTGGATTTTGTTTGTGTAAGGCCAAATAAAAAAAATACGTGTATTTAGGGTAACCCTACCCTACCTAATTTTCCTGGCGAAACCCAACAATTTTTTTTTTCTCAAAAAAAAAAAAATAAATAAATAAATAAATAAATAAAAACAAAAAACAACAAAAAAAAAATGTTAATGGGAGAAAGTATTTATTGTAAATATTCGGACAAGTAGGTCTGAGGAAAACAGTGTGGATCCAGATCAAACTGCTCCTACTTTGATCGGGGTCTACACTGTTTGCTGTTTTATCAGTACTTTTAGACACATCAAAGGGTAGTCAAACAGACTTGGTAAAATTTCATGTGAATTATGCTGCAGAGTCCAAATATATTTGGTAATTATAATTTAAAAAAAAATAAAAAAAAAACCCTGCCTAGTTATTTCAAATATGTTACCGTACCCTAAAAACAAGTATTTTTTTTTTATTGACCTAATTATAATAAACAGATCTACATAGGCACTGCTGACCAACATAGATCAAAATATTTGACCCCTGCAATTCAGAGGCGGATTTATTTTTTTTAGAGTCCAAATTCTTTCATTTTCATGTAGAATTCTGAGAAAATGCTGGCAAAATGGTCAAATCGAACCCCATGAGCAAAGTTCAACCACCTTTTTAAAATACCTGAATCCACCCTGCAATTAAGCACCCCCGAGACAAACTAGGACATCACATGCAGAGTTTACCTGTCCTATTAATATGCATTCAATATACATAAATCTGTACAACACGGGACATTCCTCCATCAAAGACAAATTGATAGATAAATAAATACAGATAAAATGAAAGTGAAAGTAGATCACGAAAACATATGACATTTCTAAATAGCGCGTAATGTGTTTATATCAGAGACAAAAAGTTTTCCAAAAGCCGGAACAGAAGACTTACCAAGAAATGCAGAAACAGTTTGCAAAAAAAAAAGGCTAAGCAAACCCCACACAATATACTTCATGTTGCTTGGATTACGTTCCGTGATCGAATGAGACGCCTCTGCTTGGACAATCATGTGAAGGCCACATGATGGCCTACACATGACAGAGTCGTAAAATCTCGGTCAACTCCGTAGCAGCCGAGGAGCGTGACTGATAATTCGGAAGGCACCTCAAATGAGGCCCTCCCAGGGGGTTCTAGGGAATAGGGGAATAATGTCATTTATTTCAGGGGAACAGGAGAACACATGTCTAAAAATGAAGGGAACATGAGAACAAAGGTAAATTCGGGGAGCAGGGAACATAGAAAATTAAGATTTTGATTTGGGGAACAAGGTAAAATTAAAAAAATACTTCAGGGGAACAAGGGAACAGGTACACCCCGACCCCTTCCCCCACACACAATGGGAAGGCCTCTCAAGTGCGCTGAAAGGGACCGGGGTATTTGTTTGTATTGATTTGTTTGTATTGAGATTTTGCGGCCCAGTCAACCCATTAGGGTCATGCCGGGCGTGGTCAGCATATGCAGGAATTCTCGTACTACAGGTACTAATCCGCACCAATCGGACCCTTCTGTGACGTCACAGCCTGTCGCTAGTTCTCAGACAGGTAATAGTGTGGAAATGTATAGAATTATATAAGAGCCCATCATTTAACAAATAAAATCATTTATTTTCAATAATACAAGATATTATTATAACCTCGCAATAGATGGAAAAATGTATCTGCTTCAATTTGATACCAAATTTGTTGAAATAAGATAAATTTTAAAATGGCCCAGATTGTAATGAATGTTACAAGGGTTTTTCCTTATTAAGTCTTTGTATTTAACAACAAAAATGAAAAATAGCCTTCATTCAATCGCCCAAAAGTCATATTTTTTTTTAATTTCTCCGTTTGCTATAACCTCTCATTCGATAGATCTATTTAATATCTATAGTTATGTAGTAAAATATTGAATAAATTATTTTATTAAAAATGGCCCACAGGTTGCAGAAAATAGCTATATTTGAAAAAAGCGGAGCGAAAATGTGTAATGATTACACAGACGCAGGTCTTGTGTACACATGATACTAGAATGAATTGCAAAAGAGGTTGTAAGAATTGGAAAATAATAAAAAGAAAAGAAATTGGTATCCATTGATAGTATTATAAAGATTATTTAGCTTCAAAAAGGAAAACAAAGATATATGTTTATAATAAAATAAATTTATTTATTTAAGTTTTGTTTATGTCGAATTATGTTTTTATTCGGCAATTTATAGCGGATGTTAAAGGATTACTAAAGTGGCAGATTTTAACAATTCTTTAGGGTTGTTGTCATATTTATTGGTAACAGAATGCCGTAGGTATGATGTAGGGATATCGGAGGACAGATTTAAATTCGTTAACGGGATATCGGAGGAAGGGAAATTTTGTATTCTTGTTAAAACGGCTACAGCTTTCTGAAACGTGATCTTGCCTTGTTAAATATTTTGAGGACAATTACCATCAAGGGTTACATGTAGCAAGCGAAAAAAAAAACAAAAAAAAAAACCGTTTATTTGCTGACTCTTAATTGCACGACGGCGGTTCGGGCCTCCGACTCAATGACGGCCTCTTCGTAAAACTATAACCAGTGGGTAGGGGCTTGACGATATGTCTTTGGTTTGGCCCACCGTGGTTCAACTATTGGTTTTCATTTACTCTTGCATACAGTAGAATTAGCCATGAGTACTCGTCTTTGTTTATTATAATAGTGATTAATTTGATTTTTATGTTTTCGCTTTGATGCATGGACTGAGTTGGGAGCCTTTATGCGAACCGAATTTTTATATATTTCTGTATTAGGAGTAGCATAGGGACCCAGGGTGGCTAGCTGTAAAAGTGCTTTAAAACCCCCGGTGGTTTACTCTACTGACCGTTCTAAGGCGGTGGTCCCGGTGTTAGTCTTACTCTTTGGTGCTTTGTGGTTTATTCTGCGAGGCGATTTGTTGTATGTCTTACCTTGTGTCATTTTGTTCTTGTTTTTTTTTTTTTTTTTTTTTTTTTTTTTTTCAGTCCTTTTAGCATTGCGATTACCTCGCTTGGGGAAGAGAGAGCTAATCTTAGTGCTTTTCGTATGTTTGATCGATTTGTGCTTGTTTGGATTTGTCGGTTTCCTCTTCCTCTTGATGTCTAGGAAGGGCTGCGTTTGTGATTGTGGCCCTCCCTGGACTTTTCTCTTACCTTTTTTGCAACGAATAAATGAAATAATGTATCATGAATTTATCAAGATAATCAGCCTACGCGATGAACACACCGTTAACACGACTTCACATAGAAAAAGTGGGGTTTGCATGGGTATAAATCGTTTTCTTCGAACTACGAAAATTATCAGTTTTCTTTCTGAAAAGTTTGCATTTTTAAGACACGAAAATTTTATTAAAATGAATCTGCGTGTTTTCATATTTGTATATTTTCTTGTGCCATAGGTGGGTTTCTAGGTCTACATGTATACACAGACGTTTGAAATGGAAGGGGCGGGTGTGTGAACTGTTGGTTATTCTTAAAGGGGACACAGATGCAAACAAAATGCCGATGGGCCCGGGTGGGGCTGGGGGGAGGGGGGGGGGAGGCAAAATTAAGGAATTTAAAGTGATAGTATGATCAAATCTGCATGATTTTAAAATAATTTGCCCGAAAGGGGTACAGGTCTCGTTTCATTTCTTGGTCGGTCAGATACTCCATGTATTTTGCTTTTACATTTAGGCTTACAATTCCCGTCGGTTTTTCAAATGGGGAGGGTGTGACCGTTTTAGAGGTGGTGCAAATGTTCACAAAATGTCCATTTAGAGGCAAAAATTAGGGTTGCATATTGTGTTTTCGGTTAAAATCTGTTTGATTTTTAAAAAAATTTGTCCAAAGTGGGGACTCTGCCCCCATCCCCCCCCCCCCCCCCCCCACGCGACACACACAAACACTCAGCGCGTATGGATGTACACGTTACAAAGTCTGCAATGTTTTCTATCGATAGCAAACTAAAGTGACAAAGGTCTCTTCGATACACTTCAAATAGTTATCATATCATGCTAGCAAGTTTATGCGGTGAAGATCCCTTGAAAATCTCACTTATATTAGGAAAATCGATTTACATGGGAAATGTAATTTTCTGGCTACTGCCTAGATACGAGGACTGTCCAGAAATTTTTAGACAACAATGTTAGGTAACACAAGGGGATTTCTTATAAGACAGTTTGCCGACAGGCATTTAAAATCAGGAGCGTTACATAAAAAAAAAAAAAAAAAAAAATACTATGAAATTCTCTGATATGGACTTCCGGTTGTACGCGTAAGGAGAATACAAGCAAAGAACAGTATAATTCTAAACTGAAGAACATTGCAACATATGGATTTCGATGCACATTAGATCAAATTCCGTCAAAATGAAGGGAGTTATAGGCATTTAAAGATTTCAAGATGACTGACATTTTGAATGTTTAATTGGATTCCATAGATTTTACAAGAACTATTTAAACTATTTATCAGGTTTTAATTCTTTTAAACTTTGTTTATTTTGTTGAAAATAATAATTGTGTACAACGTGACTTAGATATCTACAGAAGCAGTGCAACAATTACTCATGTATTTGACATTACAAGGTTTAACAAGTGGCGGCACCAAAGGCAACCAGTGAAAACATAATCAAATCCCTGTCATTTTCTTATTTACCTGACGAATTTAATCAAAATGCATCAAAATCGAGATCTTGGTCCATACTTACTAAGCAGAGTGGCCCAGGTGTTAATCTTACTCTTTGTTGCTT
Source organism: Anodontia alba (assembly GCA_964016985.1). Classification (NCBI taxonomy): domain Eukaryota; kingdom Metazoa; phylum Mollusca; class Bivalvia; order Lucinida; family Lucinidae; genus Anodontia; species Anodontia alba. The sequence goes on along the minus strand of OZ024832.1, from coordinate 39,534,031 downwards.
TGTGGTTTATTCTACGAGGCGATTTGTTTAAGTTTTACCTGGTGTTATTTTGTTCTTGTGTTTTTCAGTCCTTTGAGCATTGCGATTACCTCGCTTGCGGGTGAGAGAGCTAATCTTAGTGCTTTTCGTACGTGTGTTCGATTTGCGCTTGTTTGGTTTTGTCTGTTTCCTCTTCCTCTTGGTATTTGGAAGGGCTGCGGCTTCTGTTGCACTCTCTGGACTTTTCTCTTACCTTTTTTATATTGCCTTCCGCTCAAATCCATTTAAGCCTAGTGGACTCCTCTATCCCTATAAAACTGAACATGTCCATTTATCATCTAAAATTGTACTTGATGGCCAAGCGTCCGATCTAGTCCCTCTTTTATCTGGTGTTCCCCATGGTTCGGTGCTTGGACCGATCTTTTTTTTGGTATTTATTAAAGATCTTCCTGATAATATCGGGTCATCTGTTCGTTTGTTTGCTGATGAGTGTGTTTTGTTTAGGAATATATCGAGCGTTGAGCGCAAGACTATGGTAACTCAAACATATTTTTGAAACCCTTGTTTAGAGGCAACTTGGACCCCTTTGTAAACAATGCAAATTTAGGTGCCATTGCTCATACGAGCAATGGCACCTAAATTTTCATTGTTTACAGAAAGAAATGTTGTAATCTTCATAACGCCTTCATGGTGAGGAGATTAGGTTTGGAGAAAAACAACCATCTGACTTACGCCAGTCTTGCGCTCAACCCTCGATATATACTCCTTCTGACTGACTTATCTTACAAGATGACCTGGATAGCCTAGCAAGTTGGGAGGCCGATTGGCAGATGAAACTCAATGTAGCCAAATGTCATTCAATGAGGGTGCCACGCCACCTTCCGGATAAGCAGATTAAGTTTGAATACTCACTTCACCAGCAAACATTGCAGCAGGTTTAATCCGCTAAATATCTGGGTATCATCATCACTGACAATCTTGATCGGGATCAACATATCTCCGAGATAAAATCGAAAAACTACTATGACATTTTTAGACGCAATTTGGTTTTTACTCCTAGGCAGACACAGGCTGTTGCATACAAAACATTGGTTCGCCCTGAACTTGAGTATGCGTCACCTGTTTGGCACCCCAATGTTAAAAACAGATTCAGCAAGCTGAGAAGGTCCAGAGGCGATGGCGGAATAATTAGTAGCGTAGGTGATATGCTTGATGAGTTGGAATAGCCATCCCTGGAGGCCCGTCGTGAGCTTCTTTTATACGATACACTCTGATATAGTGTCTATTAACAAAAACAGATACTTGATCCCTGTGACTGATTCAACTCAAACAAGGGCATCGAAATTAAACAGCACGCATTACCGTAGGAACCAGGACTATAATGATGCCCTTAAGAATTCTTTTTTTCCTAGAACTTTTTCTTAGTGGAATAGTCTTGCCGCTTCTGTGGTAGATGCTAAGACTGCAGAGGAGTTCAAAGCCCGTATGGTATATATTGGGAGTCAATTTTACAATCTTGGTAGAGGTCCACAAGATAAAGCTACATACTTAATATCAAAGCCCTGGGCCTTCTTGTATCAAACCAGAATAATTTTTTAAATTTTGCTATAGGAGTCTAAGTAAAAATATTGGCCCTTTAGTTACGGAGAATATTTTAAAGGGCTTTTACCATATATGGGCACGGCAGCCATCATGGTCAGGTCATATTACCCAGATGCGGCGAACCAATATCGTCCCCACTACTTACATGTATTTAGGATCCGTGTGAAATATGGCTTTGACTGGCCCAGTGGTTTCTGAGGATAAGACGTTTGAAGCGTTTTTCCTATATGAGTCTGGAAAAACAAGTGACCCTAGGGCGGGGCCATTTTAACCTCAGGGTTATAATTTGAACAATCTTGGTCTATAAGATAAAGCTACACATCAACTACCAAAGGCCTAGGCTCTCTAATATCAGACAAGAAGATTTTTAAAGTTCTGCCTATAGAAGTCTATGTTGAAAAAAAATGACTTTTCCTTAAAAAAGGTCAAGGTCAACCAAAGGTTATATTTTTTTCAAACTTTACTGGGCCAATTTTCCAAATGCTGCATACCAAGCCACAGGGCCATTGGCCCTTTCGCTCCGAAGAAAAAGATTCTTAAAGGCTTTTTACCATAGGTGGGCATGGCGGCCATCTTGGTTGTGTGACCCAGATGTGGCGAACAAAATTTGACCCCAGGGCTGGCTATAACTTGAACAGTCTTGGTAGCTGTCCACATGATAAAGCTACAATCGAAATATCAAAGGCCTGGTCCATCTAGTTTCAGACAAAAAGGTTTTAAAAGTTTTATCAAAAGGAGTCTATGAGAAAACATTTGACCTTTCTGTAAAAAAAGTTCAAGGTCAATCAAGGTTATAATGTTTTCAAACTTTATTGGGCCAATGTCCCTATGCTGCATACCAAGCCCAAGGGCCATTGGCCCTTTGGCTCACGAGAAGAAGATTTTAAGAGGTTTTTACCATATATGGGCGCGGCGGCCATCTTGGACATGAGACCAAGATGTGGCAAACAAACTTTCTTTTCCCTACCCATTGATTCTCTATGTGAAATTTGGTTTTGATTGACCCGGTGGTTTCTGTGGAGAAGACGTTTGAAGTGTTTTCCCTATATGAGTATGAAAAAAGTGACCCCTGGGGCGGGGTCATTTTTGATCACAGAGTTATAATTTGCACAATCTTGTTAGACGTCCATAAGATAAAGCTACATATCAAATATCAAAGGCCTAGGCCTTCTTATTTCATTATTAAAGTTTTGCCTATAGGTCTATGAAGAAAAAAAAAAGACATTTCCGTAGAAAAAAGTCAAGGTGATCTCAAGGTTATATATATATATATATATATATATATATATATATATATATATATATTCAAATTTTATTGGAACGATGTACCTAATGCTGTATACCAAGCCTCAGGGCCATTGACCCTTCGTTTCGGAGAGGAAGATTCTTAAAGGGTTTTTTTTTACCATATATGGGCGTGGCGGCCATCTTGATCATGTGACCCAGATGTGGCGAATAAACTTTCGTTCCCCCGGCCCATGAAGGTTCCATATGAAATTTGACTTTGTTTTGTCCAGTTGGTTCAGAGGAGAAGACATTTGAAGAGTGTGGACGACGGACGGACGTACTAAAAGCTCACCTATGAGCCTAAAGGCTCAGGTTAGCTAAACTAGTACAGAAGATGTCCAGAAACAGCCATAGTCATAGTTCACTGCCAACCAATGACACCAAGAAGAAGAAGAAACCAACAATTGCAGACGGAACAGGTCACCCTATCCCCATAAAGGTGATCACAATGCTAGACAGAATACACATAACACAACAATAAGACAACGAACAGGGAAAACATGAAAAACGAAGTCTTTCATCGAAAAGCCACAAGGCCACACAAAGAATATTATACAACTGTTTCATACCTTCTGCACCCAGGGAAACCCGATATCGGGATATCGGAGGTTGCGAGATTTCGGAGGTAAACAAATGGTGTCATCCAGCGACAGTGTATGTACTTATCCTCTTTTAATGATCAAAAAAGTGCTTCTGGAGGATAAGCAACGTAACCTATATTTTCTCAGTTGAATAGTTTAATATATGAAAATGGCATTTCAATATAAAGTATCCTCCTATTTATTCAAAATCACGTTTGAAAAGGAAATTTCATTGTTTTTCACCCAAATTTCATTTTCAATTGTTTATAGCTTTTATCCTGTAAAGCTTTTTCATTGAGTATGTATGTCTGTATAATCTAGAACCTTTCTATAAATAATACAAGAAATAGCAGATGTGAAAAAATTACTAAAGTGGCAGATTTTTTTAGATTTCTTTAGGGTTGTTGTCATATTATTGGTAACAGGATGTCGGAGGTATGATGCAGGGATATTGGAGGACAGATTTATATTGGTTAACGGGATATCGGAGGAAAGGAAATTTTTTGTTCTTCTTAAAACGGCTACATATTTTCTGAAACGTGATCTTGCCTGGTTTAATATGTTGAAGACGATTACCTGAATCGTCAAGAGTGGCATGTAGCAAGCGAACAAAGCGTTTATGCTGACTGACAAAGAATAAATGAAATAATATGCCATAGACTTATCAGGATAAAATATCAAGATAACCAGCCTTCGTGGTGAAAATCCCGGTAACAAACACGACTTCACGTAGAAAAAGTGGGGATTGCAGGGCTATAAATCATTTTGTTCTTGTTTCTGCTCTAAAATATGTACTGAGGTACTCTTAAGAACCACGTCGTTTCTGCTCTAAAACATAGGTTGGGGGTTATCGTTAGAACCGCCTCAATGAAAATAAAAAATAATAATACGAAAATTAACAGTTTTCTTTCTGTAAAGTTAGTATTTTTTAAGACATGAAAATTTCATTCTGCGTGTTTTCATATTTGTTCATCACAACGTTTTATGCCTTTGTTGAGTTTCAAGGCCTATACACAGACTTTTGAAATGGAAGGGGCGGGTGTGTGAATTCTTGGCTATTCTTAAAGGGGACAGAGATGCCAACAAAATGCCGATGGGATGCAAAATTAAGGTATGTAAAGTGATTTTATGGCCAAACCTGCATGATTTTTAAAATAATTGACCCGAAAGGGTACAGGTCTCGTTTCATCGTTTGGTTGGTCAGACACTCCATGGATTTTTCATCGGTCTCAGAACTACTAATTTTACCGACGCTTAGAAGTGGTAGATTTATCTGGTTCCCCAAGGTTAGATGTTTGGACCTGTCCTTTTCTTGGTATTTATTAATGATCGTCCTCATAATATCAGGTCATCTGTTCGTTTCTTTGCTGATGACTGTGTTTTTATAGGAATATATATACTCCGTCTGACTGTCTTATCGTTATAGCCTAGCACGTTGGGAAACCGATTGGCAGATGAAGATCAGTGTAGCCAAATGTCATTCAATGAGGGTGACACGCCACCGCCCAGATAAGCAGATTTTTTGACTACTCACTCCACCACCACACACTGCAGCAGGTTTAAACTGCTAAATAACTGGGTATCACCATCACAATCTCGCTCGGGATCAACATATTTCCGAGATAACATCAAAAAACAACTATGGCATTAGGATTTCTTAGACGCAATTTGGCCTTTGCTTCTATGCAGACAAAGGCTGTTGCATACAAAACATTGGTTCGCCCTCAACTTGAGTATGCGTCACCTGTTTGGCACCCCAATGTTAAAACTCAGATTCAGCAGGTTGAGGTCCAGAGAACGGCTGCTCGATGGACCTTTCGGCGATGGCGGAATAGAAGTAGCGAAGGCGATATGCTTGTTCAGCTAGAATGGCCATCCCTGGAGACCCGTCTTAAGCAGTCCTCTTTAACCTTCATTTATAAGATACACATTGATATAGTGTCTCTTAACACAAATAGATACTAGTTCAACTCAAACAAGGGCATCGAAATTAAACAGCACACAGTACCGTAGTAACCAGGCCTATAATGATGCACTGAAGAATTCTTTCTTTCCTTGAACTATTCCTCAGCACAGTAGAATGGCCTTGCCTCTGCTGTGGTAGATGCTAAGACTGCAGAGGAGTTGAAAGCCCGTATGGTATAGACTAGGACTCAGAGGTATGCTTCTTACCAGATTGTAAACATTTTTAAAGAGCTCATCATGTGATTATTATTATTATTATTATTATTATTATTTCTATTATTGTTGTTGTTGTTGCTAAATTCTAAATTAAGCGACCCACCTAACACACGTAATGGTCAAATATGAACGACTCAGTATAAGAAAATAGATAGATTCTTGTTATTAGATATACAAATGTCAGCCCGATGGACGAATAAGCACCTGCTGTTAACTTTATTATAGAGTTTTTGTACTGATATCGGTGAATATTGTGCAGAATTGGGATATTGATATGAATAATTGATATATCATAGATTTACAGTGGTAACGTTACGTTTATTATTTCTGGTCTGATGGCACTCATTGGCACCACATCGGCGCTGCGGTTCTTACGAGTTTCCAAAATTAACATTTCAGTCGAAACATAGGTAGGAAAATATCACGTTTCACATACAGAATATCATTTTTGCAGCGGAAAGCTGTTTTATTGCATATAAGTTCTTTAACGTAATGGCATTGGTTCTAGTAATATTATTACATTAAATTTTCCTTCAAACCAGTCAAACCCTATGTTGCTACAAAAAGAGACACTAGTATTTGCACACAGGCTTAGCACCATATTGTGCGAGCAGGTTTTAATTTATATTGCTTTTTTAGACAGAACTCACTCCGCCAATTTTCAGTGCCTCCGAAATCCAGCAACAGTCCCTCCGAGATCCACAGCATCATGTGTCAATGTACCTCCGAATATTCCGTTATCCAAAATTTCGCTAGTACTTGCTTTAAATTTCATCCGGTGGCGTTATTTTTTGTTGATAAACTGAAACAACTATGAAGAAGTTGAAGGAAAGATAAGTCCATCCTTCGGCAATAATAAATCAACATGTCATTTACCATGATCGGACTCGTAGCCGTCGAAAAGGCAAAAAATGAGATGAAAAATAGATCATCTTGGTTCAAATGCCGTTTTCACCTCCACAAAGTAGCTGAGACAGGAAATATTTGCTTTAGCATATTCATTATTATGTCTCTAGAACGAGCAACTCAGCTTTTTTATCAAATGATTAAGATATAAGCTATCAAAAATGGATAAGTACATATCCTGTCGCTGGATGACGTCATTTGTTTACCTCCGAAATCTCGCAACCTCCGATATCCCGATATCGGGTTTCCCTGGGTGTTCCGGGGATAGTCAAATTTATCAGCCCCGAGGTGCTGTGGACCACCTGATGAACTATCGCCCGAGGCCGAAGGTGGTCCACAGCACCGAGGGGCTGATAGTTTTGTCTGTCGCCCAGAAAAGCATGATATAGATGTTTTATTACCCACCTTATATTAAAAGGAACTGTTTTCGGTTTCTTTTGACCGCTATGATCAATGTACATTGGGAACTATTTGATGACGTGAGCGGAAGATGGTCCAAACTATTAGCTTGGTGATAGTTCTCTTAGAACCGGTTCAATATGGCTGACTTTTGTCACAGATGAAGTTGCTGAGTACTTCGCGTGATCGGGAGATCGTCCCGCCCGGGTAACAGTTCTCTAAGAACCGGTTTAATCTGGCTGGCTTTTGTTACAAGTGAAAATGCGATAGATAGTCAAAATTACTTTATATCTTCTCATATAGTAGATTGAGTAATAAAATACAGTTATTTCATGCCTGTCTGTGGAATAGTCAAAACTACCGTTCGATGCACTATTGCCCGAGACATTATTGATTTATCTTAATTGGCACGCAATATCAGCACGTCAACGTCATTCCCATGAAAGTGACGTCACCAACCGTGGTATAGTCAAAACAATTGCCCCGCACTTTTGCATTGAGTTTAATTGGGTGACGTCATTAACTGTGGAATAGTCAAAACTATTGGACGGCGTCAGCATTGCTTGATTTCGTTGAGGTAGTTCAACGTGCGCCAATTACAATAAACAGTCTAAATAGACAGAACTATTTCATTCAGCTGTATATAGTAGGTTGGGTAAGAAAAGGATCTATCATTGGTGTCAGGGGTAGATAGAACAATCCGTCTCGAGGATCAGGATCTGGCATCACAAGGCTTGCCGAGTGATGCCAGACTGTGATTGCGAGAAACGGATTTTTTTTTGTCTACCCCTAACACCCATGATGGATTATTTTTCTTGCATACCTTTCCTTTCTGAACGTGGACTTTTAATAATGCAGTCACTTCGATTGCTGATGCCCGACATATTGTGATGGCATTACTGTGGCGTTTCATGAGGTAATTATTTTCATTGACGTAAACCTTAACGATGGCGTACGTGACGTCCATAGCAACCAGTGCATATCAAACACATGAGAATTCTCGATTTTTCTCTTACTCTGGGTAGGATAACCGGGGTAGGATAAGAAATTCTATCCCAGGATTAAATCCAGGATTTTCTTATCTGGTGTGCAAGAAAAGAATTTCTAGCCCTGGGTTAAATCCAGGCATTCCTTATCTGGTGTGCAAGACTTTACCAGACCCGAAGCCTTAGAACAATCGAAAGTAAAACTACTCATCATCACGTAATCATACCTTTATAATTTTGACCCCCTTAAACCCCACTTTTATTTAGTAAAACTGGGGTTTACAGGGTATAAATTATTTTTCTTAGAGCAGAAATAAGAAAAATAATTTAGCCAAGGCGGTTCTAACGAGTACCCACAATCTATGTTTTTGAGCAGAACTATGACAAATATCAGAGTTTTATCTGAAAATCTTCAGTTTTTGGTTGTGAAATTTTAATATATTTGAATAGGCGTGTTTTCGTTATTGTTAACTTTCTTTGTTTTCACCCAATTGGCATAGAAATGTATGGTTTGTAAAGATCTTTCAAATCAGATACAATCGACCCTCGTTATCTCGAATTCCAATGGACTCTGTGAAATATTTCGAGATATCCGTACCTCGACATATCAGAGTTGTAGCATTGTGGGAAAATTAAATCGAACAATCACATTTCGTAAATGAATAATTATGTAATTTGTCTCCTGAAGTTAGAGATATATTGAAAATATTGGAGCAATTTCTCTTTTTTTCCATGATATTTTGTAACCTATTGTTAGAGTTTCATGATTAAACAGGGACCAGATTTTAACTTCGAGATAAGCGGTTATTCAAGATAGTCGAGATAACGACAGTTGACAGTATATTCCCATAAAAAAACATGCCTACGATTATTTGGACCCCCTGAAACCCCGGTTTTATATAGTAAAACTGGGGTTTACAGGGGTATACATTAATTTTTTTTATTTCTCTTAAAAACATAGATTGTGGGTACTCGTTAGAACTGCCTCGATGAGGCAGTTCTAACGAGTACCCACAATCTATGTTTTGAGCAAAAATATGAAAAATATCAGAATTTTTTATCTGAAAATTTTCATTTTTTAGTGGCAAAATTTTCAGTTTATTTAAATAGGTATGTTTTCGTAATGCTAACCAACGTTGCCTTTCCCTTTAATTTTACGCTTTAAAGAAAAGATACCCAGAAAAATTCTCATATCTGTGTTTATTCTGCATTTATTTATTTATTTATTTATTTATTTATTTATTTATTTAAGGAAATCGACTTCCAGCATTGCCTTGTCACGTTAAATTATTAATCTCTCAATTATATGACCGAGCATTTTACCCCAGCAAGCGCTGTTCATTCTTATTGAGCAAGGTTCAGAGAAGATGAATGCTTTACCCTTTCTAAAGTAAAAGGTCTTGGAAAGAAATCGTCTAGTTATAATGGATAAATTCTGTGGATTACCTCCCGAATAATATAAGGGTAAAACAAGCGCCCCTTGCTTTCAACCTTTAACACAGTCTTGGCTAATTCAGCAGACGACACATTTATGATATTTTTCTTATTTTTCCCAGAAAACAGTCTTTTTAAGAGTCTTTAGTATAGCTGAATTTTTAAATAAACTTGGTATTATCAACCCATTCCTAGGTCTTAAAAGTTGTTGTCTGTCTTCGTATATTTTATCTTAATCGTCGTACAGAGGTTACCGTAGTGAAACCATTACGAAAACAAGCCTATTCAAATATACTGAAAAATTTACCACCCAAAAAAAAAATGAAAATTTTAAGATAAAAAAATCTGATATTTTTCAAATTTCAGCTCAAAACATAGAGTGTGAGTACTCGTTAGAACCGCCTCGGCGAGGCGGTTCTAACGAGTACCACACTCTATGTGTTTTGAGCAGAAATAAGAAAAATAATGCATACCCCTGTAAAACCCCAGTTTTACTATATAAAAGTAGGGTTTAAGGGGGTCAAAATTATATAGGCATGTTTTCGTGATGGTTTGACTAGGAATGGTTCTCCATCCGCATCCTGTTCTTAATAACCTTGTAATTTATGTTTTTGTGTTGTTTTTTTGTTTTTTTTTTTCTTGAAAATGAGTAAAGGAAGGAGTACATTAAATGTAAATATTTTGATAGTGCCACAATAAAAACGCCGTATGGCTGCATGCATGTACAGCCATACGGTTATGTGGTCTAAGTGATAAATGCACTCAGACTGAAAAGTCGACCGAAGAGTGCCTTATAACCGAGCATCCCGATGGACAGTTTGTGAACCGTCCGTGGACAGTTTGTTAAATTTTCTGTGAGCAGTTAGCGAAAATGGCCTTCACTCTTAATACCGACGATAAGCTCTAGCCAATAGGCCTGCCAAATGCCACTTTCCGTTGACCAAGGCGACGCCGAAGCAAAAAAACAAACAAACAATAAACAAAAACAAAAACAAACAAACAAACAAGCAAAAAAAATAAAAAAATACAAAAATAACAACAAAACAAAAACAAACAAAAATATGCAAATATGGAATATGGAAACCGCCGTAGGTCTTCAACCACATCAGATGTGTTGATAAAATTTTTGTATAAATATTTTACAAGATCTAGCCAATTGCCAAATGCCACTTTCCAATGACCGAGGCAACGCCGCAGTCAAAAAATGTAAAAATATGGAAATCGTCATTAGGTTTCAACCATACGGGATATTTTAATAAAATTGTGTATGCACATTAATACTGAAAAGGAGTGGGTCGTTCACCTAAACGGTAGTTGATTTCTAAAAGTAAACTGCTTAACCATTTGTTAAAAATAGCAAATTTAAAAGTTAAAATTCGATCTCAGACCGTATAAAACATGTCTTTATCGGTACCTAGAAATACAAATACTGACAATTGCTGATTAAGCATTACCACTTTATGGGCATATTCAGCAGACGACACTGATGATATTTTCATCACGAAAACACGCCTATATAACTTTGTCCCCCTTTAAACGCCACTTTTATATAGTTAAACTGGGGTTAACAGGGGTATACATTATTTTTCTTATTTCTGCTAAAAAGTAGATTGAGGATACTCGTTAGAACCGCCTCGCCGAGGCGGTTCTAACGAGTACCCACAATCTATGTTTCGAGCAGAAATATGAAAAATATCAATTTTTTTTTTATCTGAAATTTTCAACTTGTTTGGTAGTAAAATTTTCTATATATTTGAATAGGCGTGTTTTCGTCATGTTCCTATTTCTCACACCGGCCTCCCTGGCTCAATCGGATGTACATCCGACTGATGATCAGGAGGTCACAGGTTCGATCCCCGGCGGATTCGGCAACATTCTCTGCTGGAAATTGGTCATAAAATATTGTCTGTGCCAATCTTTTTCTTCCACTGATTCAAGAATGGCAGTTGTCAGTTTCTGGCGAAAGACCGTACACCAGCACTGGTTAACCCATTACGAAAAGACGCCTATTCAAATATATAGAAAATTTCACCTCCAAAAACTGAAAATGTTCAGATAAAAAAACTCGGCGAGGCGGTTCTAACGAGTACCCACAATCTACGTTTTCGAGCAGAAATATGAAAAATAATGCATACCCCTATAAACCCCAGTTTTACTATATAAAAGTGGGGTTTAAAGGGGTCAAAATTGTATAGGTATGTTTTCGTGATGCACTAAGAAGACTTAGTCTTCTAAGGAAAAGTGTGGTTTGTTAATTTGATTAGCTGGCTCGCCATGACCTCAGTAGTGTTGACTGGGCCGTTAAACTACAAACCTACCAATCTTATTTTTCACAGAAAATATGCTTTGATACTATAGTTCAACACGGACTTTGCTCAGATGAGATGAAATATAAGAGTCGCAAAGTCAGTCAACAGTAGTATATAAAATGGGGCAAGAGTGCCGCCCTATACTACATGTACTGACAACGTACTTTCGAACATGAACGCCCAGAAAAGATTCAGGTCAGCCTATGAATTCGAGCAGAATGATCAGATTCTTCACTATGCGCATTTTGGATAGTCAAGGATGCAAAGTTTCTTTAAACTGACTTAGAACACTCTGATCAGGCTGCGTGACTGCACTACATATATATCCTTTGCTAATATTATTGCTGGTTTCAGAAACACAATCCTGTTGCTAAAACAATCCTGTATAGAAAGATAACAAGAAGCTTGTTTTCTATATTGTCATCATATTGGTTTGGATACAAGATTTTTAGGGTCCATCTTTAGAGGCATTAACCGAAATCATGGATGACATTGGATGACATTGAATACACACACGTACACGCACTCACTCACACACACACACACACACACACACGCCCGCCCGCACGCACACAGAGAGAGAGAGAGAGAGAGAGAGAGAGAGAGAGAGAGAGAGAGAGAGAGAGAGAGAGAGAGAGAGAGATCCGTGTTGTTATTTTTAGGTACTGAATAATAATTACAACACGACTTAATAATAAATTAAGATTTATTTATTCGTCTTATTCGATGTATAAACATATGAAAAATCATATCATCAAATATCATCATTCCCAGAACGGTGTAACAAAAGTAACAATAAAGGGGAATTAATACACTTTCAGGGGAGGCAACTCTGTCAAATTGTTTTTGCCTCCCTTCTAAAAATGGTCTGCTCTAAAAAGAAAGAATTTGCTCTTATTGGAGTAGACACATTCTCAGAAGGATATTTGTTTGCAGGAAACATCATGAAAACATGCCTATATAATTTTGACCCCCTTAAATCCATCTTTTATATAGTAAAACTCGGGTTTACGGGTATACGTTACGTTTCATATTTCTGCTCAAAAAATAGATTGTGGGTACTCGTTAGAACCGCCTAGCCGAGGCGGTTCTAACGAGTACCCACAATCTATGTTTTGAGCAGAAATTGAAAAAATATCAGAATTTTTTTATCTGACTATTTTCAGTTTTGCGAGGTGAAATTTTCTATACATTTTAAGAGGCGTGTTTTCGTAATGCCAAACAGGAAGTCATCAAAAATTTTCTCCCATGTAAACAAAGGTGGAAAGCCTACCCTGTGTATTTAGTCCCCTAAAGTATACACGTTCATCAGAACGTACCGTATATGCCCTAAATAAACAGACAGACGTACTTTATAAACAAAAATAGACCCAAATCAAACAGCTTCTAACGGATCAGGTCTAGATTGTTCGTCATTTTACCATCACCAGAAAAAGTATAAATGTAATCTTGTCCGGTGACTTGTGGTTTCTGATTTCAATTTCTATTTGACGTAATACTGTACAGTACAGCTGGGAGCCAGAAACCTCAGGTCACCGGACAAGGTTATATTTTTACAAAAATATAACCTTTTCCGGTGACGTGTGATTTTAGTTTTTTTTTTTTTTTTTTTTTTGTATTTGTCGTACTACAGTACAGCTGGGAACTAGAAGCCTTTGCTCACCAGACAAGGTTATAATTGTTTACAATAATTACGTGTTTTCGTCCAAATTTTAGGATACATACGGTAGGATGAAAGGTGTAATTGTTTTAGAAAAGTACAATATAAATTCATACAAAAATCACTGCACCAATACTTGAATCTCACAAAGAATAAAGTGCCTTGTTGCATACAGCGTAGACCAGGCAGGGGCGGATCCAGGATGAATTCTGAGTGGTTTGATTTTATCAAATTATTATACTTACTCTACGTATTCGGACAGACCGACCAGAGCAAACAGTGTAGACCCAGATGAGATTTCTGATCAGGGTCTTCACTGTTTGCCAATCACCCAAATATTTTACACACATCCTCAGGTACTAAAATGGACTTGTTGAATAGGAATATAAGATAAAGAGTAAGGAGTGAGAATATTTATGGTAAAAACGGCATCCTTAATTAATCAAATTTATGAAAATTACGAAAACACGCCTATTCAAATATATAGAAAATTTCAATTCCAAAAACTAAAAATGTTTAGATAAAAAGACTCTGATATTTTTCATATTTCTGCTCAAAACATAGGTTTGGGTACCCGCTAGAACCGCCTCGGCGAGGCGGTTCTAACGAGTACCCACAATATGTTTTCGAACAAAAATAAGAAAATATAATGTATATCCCTGTAAACCCCAGTTTTACTATATAAAAGTGGAGTTTAAGGGGGTAAAAATTATATAGGCATGTTTTCGTGATGAAACTTTCCTATGCAAATGAAAGTTTGAGTCAAAAGGGTGGTCAGTCAAACCCCACGAACCCCCTCTGAATCCATCCCCGCCAAGATTGGTTTGAACTTCTTGCACCATTCAGGATGATTCATCTACTATGGAGCGTTTTTAAAATACGAGGATTGTTTTCTGATCATGGAGTACCCTGGCATTTCCATGTTGAAATTTCAGAAATCATCATGTGACACAATGGTCAGTAAACATTCAATTGCATATAAACAGATATAAATGAATTTGTTGACAGATATAAAGTATAAATATACCCTTGTTCGATGTCCTGTGACTTCTGGTTTCACTTTTCTATTTGACTTTACCACAGGGAACCAGAACCTTTAGGTCACCGGACAAGTTTATATTTGAAATATTTATTCCTCAATATAATGTAGACATGAAAGCAAGAAATTGTGGACAAACACGTACAGATATTTTTTTATTGAAAAAGAATAACAATAATAATGTATTAAACTAGATTTTCTTTGTAATTCGGGCATTAAATTTTTTGCGTGTTTTCGCGGTTGGTGGGGGGTCGGGGTCGGGGTGTGTGGGTGGAGGGAAAAACATGTTCTATATGCTCTATTTTATACCTATTGTATTAGTTACCGTATTTACCCTAAGTATTCGGACACCTCAACTCCTTACCATATATGTTCTAAAATTTGAACCAGTACAATTCACTACCTGATGTTGTGTCTAAAAATTGCTGGATGAGTGGCAAACAGTGTAGATCCAGATGAGACGCCGCGTTCTGCGGCGTCTCATCTGGGTCTATACTGTTTGCTCAGGCCTGTCTGTCTGAATACATATGGTAAATACGGTATACAGCCTACAAACGTGTGTCAGAATTTGTGTTACAGTATTTATTCTAAGTACTGTTCAGGAAAACCTGAGTAAACAACGAACACCCAGATCAGACACTCCAGTATGCTTCTTCTATTCAGAGTCTTCACAGGTTACCATTCATCCAGCAGTTTGTAGACACAATGGGTAGCACAACTGATTTGTTCAAATTTTAGGACAAGTATGGTAAGAAGTTAAGCATCACGAAAACAAACCTGTGTAATTTTGACCCCTTTAAACCCCAATTTTATATAATAAAACTGGGTTTTACAGGGATATACATTATTTTTCTTACTCTGCTTAAAACAAAAATTGTGGGAACTCTTTAGAACCGCCTCGGCGAGGCGTTTGTAACGGGTACCCACAATCTATGTTTTGAGCAGAAATATGAAAAAAAAAAAAAAAACATCAGAATTTTTATCTGAAAACTTTCAGTTTTTGGTGGTGAAATTTTCAATACATTTGAATAGGCGTGTTTTCGTAATGAAGTCGCAATATTTAGATTTGACTGTCAGACGACATTAGACAAAAATTGATCTTAAGGGGAATGGATACACTTTCAGGGGAGGAAGGCAATTCTGTCAAAACTGATTTTGTGTAGAACCTTTCTGAAAAGGGATCTATTTAAAAGGAAGAAATTTGCTCCCATAGGAGCAAATTTCTTCTTTTTAGAGCAGACCCCTTTACAGAATGGGATAGCTAAGCAGGAAAGCAAACAGGAAGTCACATACAATCTCTCCCGTTTTAAAAAAAATTAAGGAAAATCTACCATGTGTATATGTAGTCACCTTAATAAGGGCACATGTTTACATTTAATACATTTACCCGCACACGGAATTTTTGTTAGAAAAAACAAAAAAAAAAACAAAAAAAAAAAAAAAAAAAAAACAACAACAAAAAAACAAAAACAGAAAAACAAAAAAACAAAAAAAAAAAAAAAAAAAAAAAAAAAAACCCCGACATGTCTGAACAGAAAAAAAAGAAACTGTATATAATGGAAGACTACAAAACATTTGAGCCAGGTCACAGCATTTCCTACATTATAGCATGTGTGACCAGCGAACACTCAGACCAGACTGAGCGGATGATCAGAATATTCGCCGGGAGGCGGGGGGTGTTGGGGAGGGGGCGCTCTGTGAGTAGCTAAGGATCAAAAAAGAGTTTTTAGGCTAATATGAGTCTTTGCCGGTCACACATGCAATCTTGTAGGAAACGCTGTGCCTCTGTTCATTTAACGAAACGTATGTTTAGACTTGAAAATCGCATATTATTGCAAGACTGTAAATGGCATAAATACAACTGGGACTCTGTTTTCTTCTCACGGCTGACAAGACGTATTTTTATCCAGGATCAGATGAACAGCCAACGTATGAGCGGGGGCACAGTATGTCCTACAAGACTTCATGTGCGCCTGGTGAAGAGTCCGCCTGAAGATATTTTGGATCCTTGGCTTCTCATCTTCGATGGGCTCACATGCAACCTTGCAGGAAATGCTGTGTCCCGGCTTGTATGTAGGAGGCATAAATAAGAGGGACATGATTGCCATGTATCGTTAATCTGCCAATCATAGCAAGGAGAACCTGACCTAGAAATCATCAAAAAAACCATATTCACGATGATTACATATACAATACAACGTAGCGCATCTAATGAACGATGAAGTATAGGTTAAGGTCAAATATGGATGAATGCATTCAAGAGGCCTTGCTAACAGGTATGCATGCACCAAGTATGACAGCTGTAGGACTAACAGTTACTGAGAAACTGATCTAAACAAACCTTAACAAAATTACTGTACGTAAGCAATAGGTTAAGATCAAATGGATGTCTGTGTTTTAGGATCATGCTAAGATGAGATGTATGCATGTGTTAAGTATCAATGCTGTAGGACCAATAGGTACAGAGAAAATGACCCCCCTAAAAAAATAACAAAAAAAAAAAACAAACAAAAAAACAACAAACAACAAAACTTTACAATCAATAGACAAACAAACAACAAAACTCAACAATCAATAGACAGTGAAATATAAATCGTGGTCAAATATGGATGTCTGCATCAACAAGATAATGCTAGATATATCAAAGTGCCGGTTATCACTGCTGTAGGATCATTAGTTAATGAGAAACTAACTTACATAGAAAAAAAAACTAGCAGTCAAAGTAACACCGTAAAACATACGTCACAAGTAACCCAGTTTCGAACTTGACATAGAAATCATCAAGGCAAACGTTCGAGCAATATTCATGATGGTTACTTAAATGAACCATCTTTGAATTTGGACGAGGTTTTATGTTCGTCCTGTTTACCTGTAGGTTTGATGAACACTTTGATGGTGTCCTTAATCGGCCATCATCTATCAATAACAAAGCTATCAACAGACTACCACAGGTGGAATGTAATCCGCTGCTTGATTAGCTCCCAACCGCCTCTGAAACAGTGAAAGCAATAAAACTCTTGTCATCTGGCAAGGCTCCAGGATGAAATGCAATACCTGCAGAGATCTACAAAGCAAGAGGTCCGCCAGCTGCAGAGAAACTGACAGTTATTTCACATTATGTGGAGAAAAGAAGCCATCCTTCAAGAATTCAATGATGCAACAATTATACACCTATTCAAAAGGAAAGGGAATCCTCAAGTCTGTGACAATCATCGAGGATCTCTTTATTGTCAATTGCTGGGAAGATGCTTGCTAGGGTCCTACTGAACCGATTGAATGAACACCTGGAACGGTCAGGGCTTCTACCAGAAAGCCAGTGTGGATTCAGGAAAAACAGAAGAACAATAGACATGATCTTCACAGCACGACAGCTCCAAGAAAAATGCCAGGATCAGAATGTGGACCTCTACATGACCTTTGTCGACCTTACCAAAGCATTTGACACAGTCAGTCGTGAGGGACTTTGGAAAATTATGGCAAAGTTTTGTTGTCCTGCCAAATTCATAGCAATGGTGCGGTAGTACCATGATGGTATGCTTGCAAGGGTCCAAAATGATGGCGAGTTTTCTGATCCATTTCCTGTGACAAATGGATTTAAGCAAGGCTGTGTACTAGCTTCAACACTGTTCAGCATGATGTTTTTCTGCCATGCTTACAGATACTTTCCAGGATGGTGACAATGGTATACCTATTAGGTATCGCTTTGATGGGAAACTTTTCAACCTAACAAGGTTGCAAGCTAAATCTAAGGTGCAGACAGAGATGCTAGACGAGTTCCTCTTTGCTGATGACATGGCAAAGGGTGCTCCAACAGAAGAGAAAATGCGAAAAGGTGTGGATCAAGTATCTGATTCATGTGACAGCTATGATCTCACTATCAGCAACAAAACGACTGAGGTAGTATATCAGCCAGCAACTGGAAAGCCTTACAAGGAGCCTGCCATCACAGTGAAAGGTCAACGACTGCAAGTGGTAGACACGTTCACCTACCTTGGAAGCACATTGTCTAGAGTTGTGCACATTGATGATGAAGTCAATGCTAGAATCGCCAAAGCTAGTGCAGCATTTGGCCGGCTACGTGGAAGTATTTGGGACCGAAGTGGAATCAGACTTGACACAAAGCTGAAAGCATATAGATCGGTAGTCCTGCCAACACGATTATACGCATGCGAAACTTGGACAGTTTACCAACGGCATGCCAAAAGACTGAACCACTTCCATACAAGCTGTCTTCGAAAACTTCTAAAGATCAAGTGGCAAGACAGGATTCCAGACACAGAATTCCTGAAAAGGGCAGGGATGCAGAGTATACATACTCTCCTGAAATTGGCACAGTTAAGATGGACAGGCCATGTTACCAGAATGCCTGATGAACGTTTGTCAAAGAAAATCCTCTATGGAGAACTTCAAGCAGGACAACGCTCCCATGGTGGTCAGAAAAAGCGATACAAGGACACCCTCAAAGCCTCCCTTAAAGACTTCAACATACCAACAGAGTCATGGTAACAGATTGCACAAGATCGTACAAAGTGGCGAGGCCTCATAAAAAGGGGAGCTAGTGAATATGAAGCAAAAAGAATCAGCGAAGCCGAGCAGAAACGTGCACAGCAAAAAGCCAGAGCTAAGGCATCACCAATAGAGCTTTCTTCCTCAGACCTCTCTTGTTCTATCTGCAACAGGCAGTTTAGAGCTAAGATTGCTCTCATCAGCCATCTTAGAACACACAAATAATAACACATCATACAGTTGATTAGGATTGATCATTGTCAGTAATGACAGACGAACAAGAAAGTTTGATGAAAGTCTGATGAAAAATAAACAAGATATTGAGTGAACAAGTTCAAATGTAGGCTTAAATGGCACTCAAGGGCAAATAACTCTGGCATGAATTGCCTCAAATCCCTGTAATTTCATCTCGGTCTAGACGATATGCCTGTACTGGTTGTTAGCAAGTCTGATAAACTTTCATTAAAAAATAAAGTGTTTATCAATCAGACGACAGTTTCATCATAACAAGTCTATGGTCAAGGAACTTTAAAGTGAATATTAAGGTTTAACGCAAAGTCAAACTTTACCAAGATTTCATGTCTGTTCCGATTATCTGTAGGTTAAATGAAAGTCAGGTTTAAAAAAGAAATACAGTTATTGAGTAGACAAGATTTCTCCAAGTACATATAAATGGGAGTTATCGGTTGCTATGGAAATCAGAGTTTTAACAGAATCTATCCAAAAATATTATCCAGTCAATCTTGCAAAACAGCTTTGCGATATATGAAATTTGATCAAGGCTGATTCACCGGTCTCTGAGACATGCTTCTTTTAAGTCCTCATTATAGGTCTCATAGATACTTTTTTTCAATCCAAGTTTAAGGGGATATAACGCTGGAAAGAATACATCAATCTGACTGAAATGTGAACTCAGTCGAGATTTAAAGCTTGTTCTGATTATCTGTAGGGTTGATAATTATTACATGAAAAACAAACAAGTTATTGTCCAGACATGTTCAAATACAGGCTTTTTGAGCACTCACGGGCTAATTATTCTAATTGGAATCGCCCAGTATGGCTGAACTCAGCCGATACTGTATGCCTTTCTTCATTATCAGCAAGTTTGATCTACTTTCAATAAGAAATAATATGTTATCAGCTGGACAACATTTTCCCATTATAAATTAACAGGAAATCATATCCACGTTTAGCCCACCCCAACCCGCTCCACCTAACAACAAAGGGAATGACACATAAATACAATAAAGCAGCCACAAATGAACAGATGGCAAGCAGAGCCGGCAACCTCTCCCAAAAGAACTCTGTTACCCAAACTTAACTGAATATATCTTAAATTTACATAAATGTTCAAAGAGAAAAATATTAGAAAGTGAAACAATACATAACATTTAACAACAAGAGGCCCACGGGCCACGATTCGCTCACCTGATAAAAAACAGCTTTGGCAGATTTGCAAATTCATGCAACATCTTTCCAGTATTGCCACAGCAACTGGGACACAAATTTGACCAAATCATAAAAAGTCAAAGGTCATTTTAGTCTCATCATTTTAACAACTTGGTAGACCTTGAGTCCCCGATGAAGATTTCATGATTTTATACCTGTATATAGCCCAGGGGCAAGGGCAGATAACCCCTGGGGCAAAAGTTTGATCCTAACTAAAAGGTGTTACAACTTTTATCATACAATGTAAGTTTCAGCCATTAGTTTTAAATACATATTGAAAGAAAATGATTTTTATCTTTTCCCCTATACATATCTATAGAGACGCAAATTTGACTTTTGCCATAAAAATATCAAAGGTCAGCCTACGCTCATCATTTGAACAACTTTGGTATTACTTGAGACAACAATGCTATATACAAGGTTTCAGCCCCAAAGGTTTCTTGGTTCTGGAGAAGAAGGTTTATAAGAGTTTTTACCATATATGGACATGACGGCCATCTTGTTCAATGGTATTGAACCATTTTAACAACTTGGCAATACCCTTTCGATAAAAGGGCCCATGTGAAATCTGGTGAAAAGTGCTCAAGCAGTTTCAGAAAAGAAGAAATTTGAAAATTACAAAATTTTATACACTTATATACATTGTAAGTTTTAGCCTTTAGTCTTTAAAACATTTTGAGAAAAAAGACCTTTTAACATTTCTCCGTACAAATGCATGGAGACGCAAATTTGACCTTGCAGTAAAAAGGTCAAAGGTCAACCTCATTGAACAAACATGGTAGGTCTTTAGTCCTCGATGCTATATACTAAGATTCAGCCCCAAAGCTCTCTTGGTTCTGGAGAAGAAGAGTTTTATTATATGTGGGCATGCCGTCCATCTTGTTCAACGGCGCGGTACCATTTGAACAAATTGATGATACCTTTTCGACAGAAGACCCCTTCTCTTGGTTCTGGAGAAGAATTCGTTTTAGTGTTTTTACCATATATGGGCATGGCGGCAATTTTAATTAATGGACAAATTTTGTACAAATTTCAATCCCCCTTTTAACAAAAGACTCCACATGAAGTTTGAAGAAAACTGGCCAAGGGGTTTACAGGAAAAGTCGTTCAAAACTGTGGACTGACGACGGATGACGACGGAAGACGTACGGTAATTGATCACAATAGCTCATCCTGAGCCTTCGGCTTAGGTGAGCTAAAAAGTACCACGATGAAAGTACCGCCTTGGAATTGACAATAATGAAAACGGGGTTTGGGGCTTATGCTAGTTTTACGGGATTCCAAACCCTTGCTCTTTGTTTACATAGTGGGAAAAACAAATATTTGTTTGGTATATGTGGAGGTCTTCTTAGTCGGTGGCCAAAGTTTTTAAATCTTCAAGGGGACGTAACTTTGGAGTGGTTTATCCGATCTGACCCAAATTCAAACCCTGTTCTAATTTTCTATAGGTTAGAGAATAATCAGATGAAAAATAAACAATTTATTGTCCGGAAAAGCTAAAATATGGGCGTTTCGAACACTCAGTGGCAAATAACTTCAATATAGCTGATATTTGAATTTAGCCGAGATTGCATACCTGTCCCCATTATCAGTAAGTTGGATCTACTTTTGATAAAAGTTGTTACCAGTCGGACAATAATTTCCCCATTATAACTATAGGCAATTTTTTTGATATTCAAGGGATGTAACTCTGGAGTGGTTCATCCGATCTGTCCAAAATCGAACTCGGTGGAGATTTTATGTCTGAAGATTCAACAAAAAATAAAGAAGTTTCCCTAATTTAAGTCTATGGGATATTTCTGTTGCTATGGAAACCACAGTTTTCATCCAAATTGCCCAAAAAACATTATGCAGTAAATCCCCTTCCCCTACCCAAATCCAACTATGTTACACACAGAATTTGATCAAGATTTACTTACTGGTCCTAGAGATATTCCAGTTTGAAAGTGTGGACGGCATACGATGTACTAGTATAACGGACCAAACCTATACTACAAGCTAACATGAGCCGTTGGCTCAGGTGAGCTAAAACTACACACAGTAAAGCTTCAATGACTCGACTTTACCGTGGTTGATTCGAATTGGTATTTGAATCCCTTGTAAATTCTTTCGATAACTCAATATCAAGTATTTCCGGATATTTTTGGAAAATTTTCGTATTTCATCAAGGAAACGTTTGTCGTGTATACTCACTAGAATCGCCTTATCGAGACACAACATTCCATTATTTTATTGAAGATCGAAGTACTTCCCTAAATTATGCCCATTTGCCTCCTGACCTGGCGCCATGATTAAGCCTTAGTGCGCGAACTACAAATGCACATATATCTAGAAAAGAAATCCATAATCTCAAAGACGTTCACGCCATTGATGTTCGAAGAAAACAAACAGACTTCAGGCGGACAGCGAAGAATCTGATCGGAAGCTTCGCTGGACGCATATGCAAACCTGTATTTTATGACTTAGTGTATAAGTTTAGAAAAGTTGTAGGTAATTTACTGATCAATTTATTAATGTGTCATATGTCATATGTTATAAACGAAAGGGAATAACATTGACATAAAACAGTCTGCTTGCTTAGCGGTGGACCAAATCAAGGCCGACCCACTTTGCTTACCTCTTTAATTGCACGCCGATGGGTCGGAGTTTATACCCTAAGATGGTCCCGACTTAAAACATTTAGATGGTCTGGGCCGGAACATTAACGGGTACCCACAATCTATGTTTTCGAGCAGAAATAAGAAAAATAATATATACCACTGTAAACCTCAGTTTTACTATAAAAAAGTGGGGTTAATGGAGTCAAAATCATATAGGCATGTTTTTTGTAATGCCGAGGATCAACTAGTAGTTTTCTTATGCTTTAGTAGTCCAGTGGTGTTGTTTGTGAACGCAGGGACCTCCAAGTGTCTCAACACGCTGTTTCTATTGAGTCCTCACCGTTGCTTCATTATAGGCTTTATCTGCAATTCATTTGTTGCAATGATTCATGGATGAGTTGGAAGACCTCCACACGGACCAAACAAATATATGTTTTTACCACTGCGGAAGCTGAGGGAGAGGGTTGGGAACCCGAAAAGGCTAACTTAAGCACCCCGCCCCCGCCCCGGCCACCTCAGTAACTTACTGATCATTCCGAGGCGATACTTTCGTTGTGGTACGTTTTGTAAAATGTTCTGTAATATTTCACTTAGAAATCTTTTTCATTTAACAAATAAGTAAGTGTAAAATATATTTAGTTAAGTTTGGGTATCAGTTGCCTTTATGTTGGGAAAGAGTTGCTAACTCTGTTTGCCATCTGTCCATTTTGAGGCTGTTTAATTGTATTTGTCTGCCTTTCCTTTTGATGTTGAGAACTTGACGTGGATCCGATTGTATTAGCTCCGGAGTTCAGGTACTTACTCAGAAGGAAATGCTATGTCCCGGCTCAAATAGTAAGAATGCAAACATCACCCAGAAACATGTATCTTGCTATCGGAGTTTACGAAAATTCTAGTTCATGTTGTCTCAATAGATATCTTAATATTCTAAAAGAAACCCGTTGAAACAGACAGTCACATCTGGACGAAATATATCAGAAACTTTCTGAAGGAAATAAGTACATTCTGACAAAGGTATTATTCCAGTGAATGCGCCCAAACTTTTGCAAATACAACCCTAAGTTAGTCAACATCATAAAACCCCTGTCGACGTCAATATATTTCATGTGTAGTAAATGTATTAAATTGTCGCTCTTCGTATATTAATTGTGATAAAAAATCTGTACTATTGGAAAAGACATAGACAAACAAATTATGAAAAATTTATTCAGCAGCCTATGCATCTTATATAATGAAAAGAGAATGTAGTAGAAACAGGATTAAATTCTGAACATTCAATGGTGACTTCGTAAAAACAAGGTAAATGTACATATTTCGTACTCTTGTTTTTTGTTTTTTTTTTAATTTTTTCTCAAAGTGAAATAAAGTGCACTTTGTTGTTGTTTTATTCAGCTTTCTACTGATTTAAGGTTTTCGAATTGGTTCAGTCAAAACCTCACTAATAATTTACCAAATATACGTTAGTCTACGGGAATTTCAGAAAAAAAAAATGAATAATTCGTGGCCCCAGATTGTAGCAAATTAGTACGTAACGTTCAGGAAAACATTGATTGCTATGTTCTCGGGCCTAGTTAGCATAGTTAACAGTTCATATATTATCTTAACTATATGTACGAGTATGTGGCCGATGTCTATATTCATGTATTCATAGAACAGCTGATTCCCATACAGTCGTGCTAAACAAGTGATTCTGATAAGGGTAATTTCAAACTAATTCTATCTGTATCTGGCTGTATTGTGTCATCATTCAATGAATCTTGGGAGTCACTATTAGTATCATCAGCCTCTGGAGTACACAGGCGTGATGATGGAATATCAGAAAGAGTTCTTTCCTTCATTTTACGCTTTGAACGTATGCTACGCATTGAAAGCTTATCACCTTTGTTATACTCTGCAACTTGCACTGTATGATCGTATATTTTATGTCTACTACCTTTCTTTGTGTAAAGTCTATGTTTGGAATTACTCTCATGATTTCTCCCTAAACAGTTTTTTTCTACACTAGTAAGATTTGATGTAATGTCTGGTATATGACTAGTAACACTCGAATCACCACTTCTAACATGATATGTGTGTGACTTGCCGCCTTCTTGTGCGCTCTGAGATCGCTTGACCCTGCGAGAATCCGCTGTTTTATGCAGCTTAGCTTGTAATGTTGGCATCTCGTCTTTGAAGTAAGATTCAATTTCATGAAAATATCTGTCATTATTATTTTCATTACTGCATTCGGATGAATTGTCTTCTGTTTTATTTATCAAAGCATGTGTTTCAAGTGCATTAGAAGTGTTCTCTTTAGAAGAGTATGTGGCCCCTGCAGAATTCACTGTTTCCGTGGAAGTCTCTAGTGAAGATGACACATCTTTGTCTATAACTGACACATATATGGCACTTGTGGACGTTTTTGGAACTGGTAAATTTTCCGGAGTCTCCGAAACTTCCGTCACCGATGACTTTGGATACGAGGTTCCAACCTCTGCCTCCTGTACGACTGATTTAGACACTGTCATCTTATCACATGAATCGGATTCCGGTTCCAGTTTCTGGGCAGATTGCTCAGTTTCAAGAACACTGAAAGTTGAACTTGGTTCCGTTGTCTCGCTTATTGTCATTTGCTGAACAAACGCTTTTGCACTCGTTTTACTCTCGTGGGTTTGTTTTTCCCCATCAGTAGACATTTTTCGTCCGGAAAAAAATCCGTCTCTGCCTTCTAGTGAAAGCCTGAAGTAAAAATTGATAATTGTAAAAGATATCTGTAGCAACAGATTTTACCCTAAGTATTGGGACAGACATTATCCAGACACATCAGCAGGTAAATATAATAGATTTGTTCAAACCTTAGGATAAGTATGGTAAGGAGTCAAGGTTTTCCACAATTTTGTGCAAATACGGACTTTGAACCGCAACGTCAGAAAACGATCTTCTGACATGAGCACCCAGCAAAGATTTAGATCAGTGCGCATTCGTCCAGTCTGATCAGAATCTTCATTGGACGGAGATTGGATAGCCACGGATGCAAAATTTCTTCATTTGGACAACAAAGACTCTGATCAGTCTGCGCGGATGAGCAGGCTAATTTGAGTCTTCGTTGGGCGCACATGTCAGAAGGTAGGTTTGCTCCCATTTCGGCTCAACAGAGTAATGTCCGGTAACATAATTGCACCTACTGATGACTGGCGAAACACTAGGTTTGTGTTCAATAAAGCAAGAGTTTTTCAAAAACTATTGGCTATTGTAAACGCGTCTCAGGTGACCTCAGATTAGAGAGTAGCCATTATTCTCTTTGACGCTGATTGATGCTAGATCGAATAAACTATATTGATAATGATCATTTTATGTAGTATCAAACAAATAGTATCATCGTACTAAACATGCTTGGTTATAAACTAGCATACAAAAATGTTATTCGTTTAGGCTGCCATTTTGCTTGTGTCAAAAGACAGCTTGAGAACAGTTTCCGGACGACCGCTATCGTCCTCCGAAAACTTTGTCAACGGAAGGTTTGCTTTTATTTGCGAGTGACCACGAACGTCTCGGTTAACTGAACACTGTCCAGTGCTTGCACGTAAGTATTTTCCCATTCATTGAACTGAAGAATAACAAACAAGAGGCCTACGGGCCACGATTCGCTCACTTGAGTAAAACAACTATTGCATATCTGCAGATGCCGTCCACATTCTTTCAGAATTGTTACTGCAACTAATCAAAATAATGGATGGGCTTTATAAACAAAATTTGCATCCAAGAGGTTTCCATAGATATATAGGGAATCAAACCTAACTAATAAAACGCGAAACGATAATACCCTGCTCTTTTCTTGTGGCGAGCAGTCAAAAAATGAAGAAATTTTGCGCAATTGCAGTCTGTAACCAGACATCTATAATATCAATGCACATGCTAAGTTTGGTGAAAATCGATTGATATTTACTTAAGTTATCGTCCGGAAATGATCACGCTTATAAAAATTGACGAAATTTGCCCACCCTCTCCTCACAATATCAATGCTCATACCAAGTTTAAATTTGCCCACAATCTATTAATATTTACTCAAGTTATCATCCGGAAACAAAACAATTGACATGTGGTGGGCAGATAACTGTCAAAAATTGACGAAATATGCCCATTAACAAGCCCAAACTACTCATCCCTGGTATACACGTGTACGCAAACTTCGAATAAAATCCATCAAAAATGATTTAAGCTAGAGAGCGGAAATCAAACGCTGACGGACAGACAGTCTCTTGGAAGGGAAAACAAAATATCCCATCGCTATCGTGGTCAACGGTCAGCCTAGGTTAAACAAATCTGGTAGATTTTCCATCTACAATGCTCTATACTAAGACTCAGTTTCAGTGCTTTCTGGGTTCTGAAGAAGATTGTCAAATTATTTTCAACATGTATGGGTAAAGCAGCAATCTTAGTCATTGAAGCATGACCATTTAAACAAATATTCAAATCCTCTTTGACAGAAGACTCCTTATGAAATGTGGTGAAAACTGGCCCTGGCAGTCAGTTTTTAGAGGAAAATATATTTAAATATTTCATTATTTCATACATGTATACGGCCCAAGCAAGGGTAAATAACATCCAGGGGATAAATATTTTGCCACAACTGAAAGGTTTTGCAACTCATATATTGCAATAAAGGTAAGAGGAAATTGCGTGCCACAATCACAAGCCGCAGACCTTCCGAGACACCAAGAGGAAGAGGAAACAGGCAACCAAACAAGTGCAATTCGAACCAACGTACGAAAAGCACTAAGATTATCTCTCTCTTCCCCAAGGGAGGTAATCGCAATGTTAAAAGGACTGAAAAAAAAAAAACACAAGAACGAAATAACACAATCGCCTCGTAGAATGAACCGCAACGCAACAAAGAGCAAGACTACCACCGGAACCACCGTCTTAGAACGGTCAGCAGAATAAACCCCAGCGGGGGTGGGGGTGGGGGAGGGGTGGGGAGGGGGTGGTAAATCACTTTTACAGCTGGCCAACTTCACCCTGGATCCCGATGGTACTCTTAATACAGAAATACATAAAAAATCAGTTCGCTTAAAGGTTCCTAACACAGTCAGTGCATCAAAGCGAAAACATAAAAATCAAATTAATCACTATAATAAACAAAGAAGGGTACTCATGGCTAATTCTACTGTGTGCCAGAGTAAATGAAAACCAGTAGTTGACACACGGCGGGCCAAGCCAAAGATATATCGTCAAGTCCCAACCCACTGGTTGGTTTTACCAAGAAGCCGTCATTGAGTCTGAGGCCCGAATCGCCGTCGTGCAATTTACGAGTAACGCATAGCCATAAACAATGATTCGGTTGATAATAAGGCATGCAGTCTGCCGCATAATATCAAGCTTTTTGCCATTTCTTTTATTACGGTTAATTAGTTTTCTGAATTGCTCCGAAAAGTTAGATTTTCCAACATTTTTTTCTAAATCTGTAAACTAAGTCACCGTAAAATTCGGGTTCCGATATACCTTGTTGCAGAAGTGTTGTCAGACCGACGTTATATTTTTCTACCAAGGCACTGTGTCTGCGATAAAATTTCGAAAACGTCTTACGAAGTTTAAAATAACGATAGCCCTGCCTAAGAAGTTTGGCAGTAAGGGCTTTAGTACGGCAGTTAATGTCACTACGATTTGAAGAAGCTATGGCGAATCTAAAACGTTGAGATATGTATACCCCATATTAGGTACGCCGGGGGACATCGCCATCTAGAAAAGGGAAATTGACTATATCAGACCTTAGACGTTAGCACATAGCACATTGTTTATGAAGCCAGGTAACAGAGCCTCACCATGTCATTATCAACAAAATGACATGCGTACCCAACAAAGGCTCCACCCAGTCTGATTAGGGTCTTCGCTGTGGGCTTAGTGGATTAACAAACACACAAGGTTTCTTTATGCGGACAGCGAAGACTGATTGACTAAGCATAGCTCAGATGAGCTAAAAACGAACTTTGGATTGGTACTGGAAATATATGCTTAAAGTGAGGAAACGTACCTCTGATCAGAGTCTATATTGTCCGAACGAAGAAACTTTGCATCCTTGCATCAAGTGACGATTCTGGTCAGACTGCGCGAATGCAGTCTGACCTTAATATTCAATGGGCGCATGTGTCCGACGGTACGTTTTCTAACGTTGCGGCTCATACTCAACCTGTTAGCAGATACACCACTAAGTGTCGTTGTTCTTTGGTTATCAAAGTAAACGCAAGTTATGTTTTGGAATTTAAGTTATCTGTTAAAACAGTAAGAATTTGTCCCCTTAATATCAGTGGAAGACAATATGCCAATATCCTTTACAAAACGATTATGTTGTTGTTTACTGTGTTTCTTTACTGCGTTTACAACTTGATGCAAAATGTCACAAACCTATACCAAACTAAAAACGTACAATAAAAAGTAACTTTATTAACCTGTGTACCTTTATTTCCATTTACATAATTAAACTTTCTGATGGAACTGAATATACACGGGCTGCGTTCAGGTAACCAGAACGTTCGCGGCTACTCGCAACTTTTATAAATTCCTGTCTACTTTGTATGCACCAAATCTCTTCTGATAATGATCTTCTCTGAAAAGAAAACTTCTCTCTTCTATTGAGTGAATTCATTTGCCATTAAAGTAGAGCTCTTTTCCAGAAGGGGAGTGAACAATTTTGATAGAGCTGTCTCCTAAGAAAATGTATCGATTCCCCTTAAAGCAGTAAAATAAATCCACCTTATACAGATCTGAATTTATTACATTTACATTACAATTACAAACATGCTCGCACAAGATATTCAGCACAGCATGTGTAATAATCTAATTGTCTGCATGTTAAAATAAGTGCAGCTTTTAGGACGAATTTCGACCTGCAAGCCTTAGTACGCTTATTCACCTATAGCTATTTAATAAGCTTATTTTTTTTCAGATGTGGAATTTATTCAACCTACTATTTATATAATTGTAACGTATGTGCCATGGTAACAAATGCAAAGTTTGCGCATTCAATTCAGGATTCTCACTTGCAAAGTCCTGTTAGCTGCGCAGGACTGCTGCGGAGTGACCATTCCAAAGCAGTTTCTCTATTGCAGTTAAACTTTATTTGTGCCGGTAGTTTCATATGTAGTGTTTGTTTTGTCATTATTTGTTCCTCAACTTTCTTTCAGTTGGTGCTGGGGAGACAATGTTTCGGTATTGTGTCATATTTTTTTAATATCATATGCGCTCAATCAGTGATTATATTAAATTTCTGCAGAAATGTCCATCATGAACTTATATAAAAAGGTAAATGTGTCCCATGGCATTGCGACAGTAGGGGCGGTGGAAGTTAAAGCTCATAGTGTCTTGGGCACGGCATATAAAGGCGGAATCCAATCGTATCCTTTTGCTGTATTTTCCCTTTCTAACGAAGAGTAAACATTTACTACTGTGTGAACTCAGAAAGCTCTGCAGACATTCTGAGTCAAACTCAAGCCCGCAAAATTTCAGCACCGCAGTCAAACGATATATCCTCTCGGCTATCGCGGCTCTCTGTATTTATTTAACACAGGTAAATCAGTTAAAACGACTACTGGCTCTATAATTCTGTTTTACGTGAAAGAAGTTTTATCAAACCACAGTAGGAAAATCTAAACTACTGTACGAAACAACATTCAGATTAAGTAAAAAAAAGAGACAGATATTCGACTACTATATATGTTCAGTATATATAATATATATCACTTAGGTTCGTAAGCCGGACTTCGATTTCGATAACATGTCTGTCCACATCTGGATAAAGACAAGAAGAAGTGTAGCCAATCTAGTTCATTAACGTTTTGATCGAATGCAAAAGCATTTTTTTGAAGTAACCGAATGATGCCCTTACAGCCATGTCAGGACTTATCGGAGGTGCTAACAGTCTTGAATATCAGAAAAATAAGGAGCACTAAATAACAATGCGAAAACGAAACTGTGAAAAGAAAAGAAAAATGACATACATAATTTACATGGAATAAATATTAGCATGACCGTATTGATCAAGGAAAACAAACATATGCCTAAGACTAAAAACAAACACAGTTTTCTAAAAATCAAGTGCTGTGAAAAAGCAGACACAAAATATAGACAAATGTGCATGGAAGTAAACCAAGTAGAAAAAAAACGTTGTTGCACATACCCATGGGTATCGCCTCTGAAATAGGAAATACAATACCATCCATCACGAAAACATACCTATATAATTTTGACCCCCTTAAATCCCACTTTTATATAGTAAAACTGGGGTTTACAGGGGTATACAGTATTTTGTTATTTCTGCTCAAAAACATAGATTGTGGGTACTCGTTAGAACCGCCTCTACGAGGCGGTTCTAACGAGTACCCACAATCTATGTTTTGAGCAGAAATATGAAAAATCTCAGATTTTTTTATCTGAAAAATTGCCATTTTTCGGTGGTAAAATTTTCAATATATTTGAATAGGCGTGTTTTCGTAATGAAATGCATTTTATGCATTTTATTAACAAACAATATACAAAAAGAACAATGTGTAACATGTTCGCAAACAAAAACACACAAGAAACCGCCCCAGTTTGAACACAAAATAATAATAATAATAGTGAATTTGCTAAAATATTCAATGAATTGGTTCTAAACACATTTCAGAAGTTACTTTCGTAAGCGGAAGTATCAATAAGTGTACTTTGACAGTAGCTTTGTGTACTTGCTTATCCAATACATGCATCAATGTACGCAAATGAATGTGCATACATTTGCTTGTATGTTATCCGACGGGTAACAAGGGTGTATGTACGAGAAATTCGAAAAACAGAAAACTGTTTATAGTTGCCCCATTTGCCAATATATTCCATATTTAAATAAAACGGATCGTAACTCATTGTCCAGTTTATGTTTGCTTGGCCGTCTTTGGATCAAGGTTTGACTTTGCATTTTGAAGAAGCCGAATTTTCTCTTACACTAATACAATCAATTTTCATGACTATCAATTTCAGTTATGTAACACTTTCAGAGGAGTTTAACACAATACACATTCATCAGATCTTTAAGGCCGAACCTGTAGGAAAAAAACATGCATACACTATTAATACTAATCAGCCAAAAGTTTGTGACTGGTGCTCCTTTATTCAGCACATTCCCATCCTGGTCTTCTTTATCAACCGAACCACTTGGTAAATACGCTAGACACGTCCAAATTGTTAAGTAGTTGCGGTCATGGTACCAAAGCCGTAATCCAAAATCATAAATCCATAAACGAATGACGAATCAGAATGTTCAGACCAACAGACATGGACCCCAGAACAAAGGGTGTAATCAGGCGTCCGCGGATAGTAAGCATTACTTGGTAAGCAAGCTTCACCCACCATGCCCATGGGCCTGAACGAAGGAAATATCGGTAGAAGCGTATGTCCGGGATTTGGGAAGTCTACTTATGGCGCGTCACTGGCAAAAACATCAGAAACAATTCTGGAAACTGCCACATTGTAGGGATTGACTAGATCATGATGTCTCCCAAAGTGTTGCTACCAGTTTGGTTTTTTGATACCCCTGGCTCAACAACTTTTGAGTGAGCACTTTCCCACGCTCCATGAAGTCCTGATAATTTGAACAAGTTCTGGCATAACTTGTAAAGTATGCACATTTTGGTCAATACTGGAAAATACTAAATATGCGGCCAGCTTCAATCATGAGCACTATAACGGATTCAAAAGTTAAAGAGCATCACTGTTAACTGAGCAGTATTCTTTCTTCATTATATGACGCACGATAATAAAAATGATTGTAACACTGTAGTTTTAGTAATAAACTCGTACATTGGAAGTCACGAAATTACATTTACAATGACAAATCACTTAAAGACAATATTTTATTTAAGAGATATTATTATACGCTATTAATACATATCAGCTGTTTTGTCGACAGCATGTTACGTACAGGGTAATATTCTGTCAGGTTAACCTGTAATGTTACCCTCGCAAGTAATATTACCGTCTGACGCCAGTTCGGTAAGCGCATTTATTGTCCAGGGTAATAATCTATTAGATTTCTTTGTAATATTACCCTTGCAAGTAATATTACCCTCTAGTGACGTCATTGCTGTCCATGCAATTGCAATGGTAATAATTCAGTATAATAAAACAATTGTTTCCTTCTGTGAGGGTAATATGACGATTTTGTCTACCCTTGAATGGTAATAACCTCGACGGACGAACGTCGGACGGACGACGGGCGACGCATACATACCTACAGTAAAAGCTCACTTATGAGGCTAATTGGTTTAGGTGAGTTAAAAAAAAAGTTCGACAGCCATACCACGCTTGACGACAATGCTAGGATTACCGCATAAAGGGTACTCCAATCCAAATATTCACCTTGGATGGACAGCGGTCTAAACTATGCGGTTAGGGAACATTGACTAGTTTACTCGGGAGAAAATTCGCCCTGTATTCTTACGAACAAATATAAGTGAAATGCCACAATCACGAAGCACAGCCTTCCCGAGGCACCAAAAGAAGGAGAAAGCTCTAAATTATAAATAAGTATCCTGTCCGCGTTAACGTCCTCTGTCTCATAAAAGAAACATTATAGTAAAATACATACAATCACAAACACTATGATCCTTAGAAAGCCAGAGCAACTAAACAGACTGGTACAAGCATGATGATCCTGGCCAAACATATCTCAATATATCAACAAGCATCTTGACGATCACAGTCAAACCAAAATTGTTTCTGAATTTATATTTATAGCCAGAATGATAGGATATTGCTATCTATTAACGAAACACAGAGCACTAATAAGATAAGATTAATTAAGATTAGGTTTTGTTTACGGAAAACGACAACACCGAAATATTCACTGTGACGACAAAACACCAGAAACTTATGACAGGAAGCCTTCTTTTGCGTCTTCGCAGTTTGGCAAATATGTAGTCTGCTTTCCATATACATTCTTAATGATTTTTCACATGTCATTGGAAAACTGAAAGCGTTGATCGGAGTGTCTGGAATATGTTTTGCTCTTCGCAAGTTAGAAATACCATAAGTGGCACTTATATAGAGCAAAGCAACATAAGAAAAAGACCTTACAGTAGTAAAGACTCACCCATTGAGTGGTGAAGGTTCTGGAAGCGTCTTATTGAAACCTTCTTTCCCTGTTAGCCAGTATGTTTTTGCCATCCCCTTACCCTGTTGAACACAAGATAACGAAACTTTAATAAAACAAACGTACAAGCCAAGTTATGACACTTCTTTAGTGCGACACATAAACGTTTACATTTATTCCACATTTGGTACAATACGCAATATTGTTTGCTAGAAATAGCAGTTTAAGGCAATTTCAATAATAAGAACGATTCAGAAATTAAAGAATTCCTCTAAAGACTCAATCCAACAGAAAATGCCACTGACAATGATCTCCTTGGCCTAAAAATTGACATTTGTGGTAGCGTGGCAAACACTATGCTTTGCTAGAATTAATAATGACTGTAGAATGAATGTGAAGAAAAACCAGTAGTTAAATAACATGTTTTAACTTAGCAAGCAAAAGTCACCGAGCTCTACTTGTCTTGAAAGTCTCCTGATATAAGGCTGTATCATGTCAATAATGCTGTTTGTAATCAGATTCCAAACACTGGACTGAGGTTATATGAAACATAGAGATCATGTTTTCCTCCTGGAAAGTAGTTGCGGTCATGGTACCAAAGCCGTAATCAAAACTCATAAATCCATAAACGAATGACAAATCAGAATGTTCAGACCAACAGACATGGACCCCAGAACAAAGGGTGTAATCAGGCGTCCGCGGATAGTAAGCATTACTTGGTAGTCAAGCTTCGCCCATCATGCCCATAGGCCTGAACGAAGGAAATACCGGTAGAAGCGTATGTCCGGGGTTTGGGAAGTCTACTTATGGAAAATGTGTTCCATACTACGGGCAGAGATTGAAAGCAGCTACATTTACTACTGATTGACATCACAAGGAAAAAAAAACTACCTATATAACAATTGAAAAATAAATGTGTTTTATGTTTATATTTGTAACGTACTATGGTGATTACATTTTTGCATAAATAAAAAAAAAATAATTCCAACTTTGTACAATACTGATTTTTTATTGTGCTGTTTTAAGTATCGCTGCTGATGCAAACATCAATTTGTGTACTTTGTGAAATCTAGAAAGTAAAAACATTGATTTCTTGACAAGATACTAAACAGTGCAAATGGACTCTCCTACCGTTTCAAAACAGATGTTGCATTCTTGCAAAGCAAAAGCAAATTGTGTAACTTTTTATAGCACAACAATAGCGCATTACAACATTGCATCATTCTGTGATGTTACTGGTTCCTTTCTTTGACTTAAAATATGTCACTTAAATAAGGTCGCTATTATTGTTTTCAGACGGGTAACATGATTAAAATACTAAATATGCTAGGAAAGATGAATTCAATATTTTTATTTAATGTGTATTGTGTTAATATTTTACATTCTCCAACTGCAAGACATTAACCTCTGTATTTAAATAAAGTAAATCAGAAAAAAATATCCCTGATCAGAACTTATCCTCTTCAAGGTAATTTTATAATACTTAAAGAAAACACTTTCACGAACTTAAAATTGATTTAAATAGTGTTGTTTTAAATTTGTAATTGGGACTTATGCGATTATACATTACACGTGAAAACGTTCTACGCGCTGTTGCTAGGAGACATGAACTATGCTGTAGTTTTATATTGTCCGTCATAAATAGATTCAAACAAACGGTCTCTTCTATATCCTACTATTTTGTTCGTTCTACGGCGATTTCCAAAAGACCTCTTACCTTATTGCCTTGACTATTAATCAAATGATGCAAAATCATATCCCAATGATACCATTTATTCAAGCCCATCGTAAACTAGAAAATATCTGGGCCCAGTTGTTTAAAACTGACGATGTCGTTAGTTAACGATTCGTTAAAATTTTAATTGAGTGATATGCAAATATGCTGAAATTTTTTGCTGAAAAAATGTGAGTAGCTTTTGCAATGCAAAAGCTACTCACATTT
Source organism: Anodontia alba (assembly GCA_964016985.1). Taxonomy (NCBI): domain Eukaryota; kingdom Metazoa; phylum Mollusca; class Bivalvia; order Lucinida; family Lucinidae; genus Anodontia; species Anodontia alba. The sequence goes on along the minus strand of OZ024832.1, from coordinate 39,498,076 downwards.
TCTCAGCAAAAATATCAGAATATTGTATATTGAATCCGCTAAAACAGAAAACGAAATGATCCTTAACGAGCTCGTTAAGCTAACGATGCTTTGAACAACTGGGCCTGACCTCTGCTGATCTTACGGAGAAGGTCAATATCCCAAATACTAATCATGTCCAAAAGCCTATTCACATATTTGATGAAAACCAGCCAACCAATTCAAGAGATATTTTGTACAAATTTGTAAACTGTCACACAGATGCCGACCCGAAGCGAATTCTAACGGAATCTAGACCTACTTTATCTCTGGTGGGGGACATAATTAGTCAGTCCGCAGGACACCGCCTCCTTACAATGCATCATTGTAGGACGGAATCCAAGCTTGTGAAAACTGACCACAAAATATATCCAATATCCAGTTATTATACTTTACACGATAGCTTCAAATGAAAGCAGATCAAAAATAATTTTTGAGATACTTAGGAAAGGCCAAATTCACGGAACACACCCTCCCAAGGCACTCATTACGAAAACACACCTATTCAAATATATTGAGAACTTTACCACCAAAAACTGAATACTTACAGATGAAAAATTCTGGTAGTTTTCATATTTCTGCTCAAAACATAGATTGTGGGTACTCGTTAGAACCGCCGCGGCGAAGTGGTCCTAACGAGTACCCACAATCTATGTCTTAAAGCAGAAATAAGAAAATTAATGTATACCCCTTTAAACCCCAGTTTTACTGTATAGAAGTGGGATTTAAGGGGGTAAAAACTATATAGGCGTGTCTTCGTGATGGGGATGAAGTTTTAATCATACAAAACAACAGTACAAATTTTGTCGAAAACAGACGAAATAAGAACGAACAAACGACGATGGACAAAAAAAAAAAAAAAAAAAAAAAGAAAAAAAAAAAAAGATCAACAACAACAAAAAAAAACAAAAAAACAAAAAAACAAACAAACAAAAAAAAAACAACAACAAAAAACATTGTTTTGCAACTGTCAGCGGTACGACCGTTGGGTGTGTGTAATGGTTTATTATTTATTTTTGCGGATAGCCAAAACTCGCCTTCAGTCTGGTACAGTTCCAGATATGCATAATTATTATGTCCGTCTGCTATTTGCCGCTTTACGTGTCGTTTATTTTATTTTATTTATTTTTTATTTATTTATTATTTTTGGTGTTGAAAATGTTCTTCGAATGCTGAGAACAAATTTCATTTTTCTTTCCCGTAGCAAGCACATGCGTCTAGAAAGCCTTATAATCACTAAAAGAATTATCCGTATAACTTCCAAGTACTTACAATAACAAATGAACAAATCCAGAACGAATGATGGTAAAACGATAAACCAGAACGTGACTAATTAACTTTCCCAACAATAAGAGCTAATGTATTAGGATACGACCTAAGAACAACAACGGAAAAAAAATCATTATGCTATGTCAAGATAAAGCAAACCTCTAAGCTTTTTTTCAGTACAAAGCACCTCGCTAATTAAATCAGTTTAATACACTACTAAGAAAACATTGACGTTATCATGCTAGTTAATCAGGACATTGGGAGGTAGGCGAACGAAAATATATAAGCCTTTAGCAAATAGCTTAGAAGGATAATTGAAGGATTTACATCAAACCGACTGATTAAAATTTTATCGCTATTAATTTGATAGATAACAGGTAATCAAATTACATGCCTTAATCAAATACACACAAAATGTGATGGAATCAGTTCCAATCCTAAAATATCAGCTGAAAATACTTGCGGTTTTATCTTTAGAATTACAGCTCTAATGTTGTAAGAATAAACGTATAAAGTGAGCGATGTTCATGACAAAGCTTATAGCTGTAACTATTTTAAAAAAATAGCAATATAGTATGGTCTTCGCATTCTGCTGTGTGAGCAGCTATATATTTTTAGTACATTTCCATAAATGACATGTAATGTGAGCAAGTTGGCATATAACGCGCAGCAATACGTAAACAGCAGCTGAAATCAGCGTCACAAATTTGAAAAGCAGTTTTCAGAAGCAGAATTTTGGATCAGGAGATGACACCTACGTTACCCCAGTACTAATTGTCAGATTAATCCTTGAGAATGAATATTCATAATTTATATATACTTGTACTAAACATAAATGAAATATCGGTTTTACTAATTTACAAAATGTTTTGAATGCTCTTAAGACTCCTTTAATAATACAGTATGGCGAGACAAAGGAAAGGCCACATTCAGGGAACATGGACACCCCACGGTACAGATAAGTTTGACCTGAAATGACATCAGTCAGTGAATTGTGACCGCAGTTATGGATCTCAATAACCAATGCAAGCCAGCCACTGCTGCGTGTCACAAAAGTAACATTCTATTAAGTAAAGGATCCCGACTAAGTAATTTCTAATTTTACGGTTGTCTACCATTTTTCAGGCCGTAATACCAAATAACGTTTACTGATCTACCAAAGCACAGTAGCAGGCTCTGAGGATGGCAACCTAGCTTATTCAAACGTCACATTTACAGAAAGGTAGTCGCCAAATATTCGTTAAGACAGCACCGTTTCTTGAACATGCATTCTGTCCGTTCTAAGGGTAGACTTCTAACCTCCAGATAAAACTGGGATATCGTCTGACAGGCTACAAGCAATATTTGTACTTTCGCTAACTGGCTCTACAACATGCTAGGTGAAGTATGTTATTATTTGGTTCTTTGAACACAACACGTGTACTTCATCATATAAAGAAACGAGTTAGTGAGCTGAAAGGAATGTACATCTATTTGCTTACCTTAAGTTCGACTTCTCCCCTATACTCAACAATGTAGCCTTTGAGATCATCAAGAAACAACTTAAGGTCTTCACTGATGTGAATTCTATACGCTGAAAGTAATGCAAGATACAATTAGACAGTAAAGCAACTACGTGTCAAGTTTAGGTATAACGAAACTATCTAACAGGAACAATTATGGGGATCAGTAATACAAGTACTGGTACTGTGACCAAAAATATGCTACCTGAATATATGCATGAGTGCTACACTGAATACTTGTAAACAAAATGTATATACCAACACTAAAATCTACGAAATGTACAAACAATCTTGATCTTTGTGGAATCGCAATTATCGACCGAAAAATGGTACGGACTTTATAAAACGAGTTTCAACATTAAGGTCCTTGTGAATGTGTCGGGGAGGGAAATAATAAATGAGTTAAATGAATTAATAATCAAAGCGACAAGAATATTAAACTATCTTCATATGGCATCATAACCCGTATTTTATACGCATTTTCATCATAGCTCGTTGCGTGTCCAGTACATGAATAATTTGTTCAACATACAAATACATTTTGACTTTTGCAGTCTACATACGACTGACAATTAAATTTCGAACATAACGATTTTCTAAAGTAACTGATTTGTTGCACTAATGCCAATATCATCATTGCAAATGATATTTAAAATCTCGTTTGAGAATTTCAATGTCTACTTGTTATGTTACGAAACGTCATAAAGTGTCATCCCCTATTGGAATACCGTAAAACAGAATATTCTGAGAATATAACCACACTTTACATAGTATTATGATACATTTTAATGGCAACATTATTATTCTTTTTGGAGGTAAAGTTACTTACGTGCGCCAGTAGATTCCATCCTGGATGCCGTATTAACAGTGTCGCCAAAGAGGCAATACCTTGGCATAGTAAGACCCACCACACCAGCAACACAAGAACCTTAAAATATATGAATACTTCATTCAACATTTGCAGTGACTGATAGCAATTTATGTTGTATGTACGTCTACTAACATTTCACGTACTTGCAAAATATTTTGTTGAAGCAAGTGGAAGGCATTTATACAATGCAATTACGCAAATACTAGAAGCCGATAGTGATTTTTATGTGTAGATGTCACAGTCACGTTTATTAAAACGCAGTACGTGCACATCACTATGACTTTATTGTCGTAAATTTATATATGAGCCACGTGCGCGTAATGCCATTCTGTTAAGATATAGATAGATAAACCAATGTAGGTGTGCAATCTGGTTAGGAGGTTTATTGTAAGGCAATATATTTTACAATATCCAAATATTTATGTAGTGGACAGCAGAGCTCCTTCTCGAACTGAGTGGATTTGTATACTGCAATATAAAAGGTACAAGTGTTTTTTTAATCTAGAAGGTATCGACTATGGGTCAGGCCGGAGGCTCAATGACGACTCAATCCTAAATCGTTTCTAGATGGGTAGTACTTGTATTATGATTTTACATAACATGTTTTGTCTATAATTTACAATGTTAGTGCAGCCGTCATCTTTATACCATTATAGTATTGATAGGAGTTTTGAGGAGATTGGTTAAAAACAGCCAGTTAACTCTCCTGAATAATTTCTGTAAAACTAGGTCCAATTGTTTGGATTCCTGGATTCCTCTGATTTTATCATTGACATCTCTATTAAAGATACCTGCTTTTCCCTTGAGAAATCTAACTTAAACACGGTCATACGGGATATCGGAAACGCTTCCAAAATATCAAAACGAGTCTTCTTCTGTGCAATAAAATATAAAGTGTTAATACATTCTATGTGGATATGGAAACTTTTAAAGTCAAAAACCAGCTAAATCCAACTAAGGATGTATAATAAACCAAATGATTCCAATTATAAGGACCTATTTTATTATTGGTCTACCTGGTACTTTACCTATCCAAGAAGATAACAGAAAACAATACCGCTATCTATCTTTAAGGAAAAATATATTTCTATTCCCTGCTTATCCTGATCTTTATAGGCCATGTCCTTTACGCCACATAATATGGGAAAAGAGAACTCTTGTGGTTATTAAATACATTAAGTGAGTGTTGTGTAGTAATAAAATGGCTGCTAGAAGTAACAAACAAACTAGATGGGTGGTTTAAATTTGCAAGCTTTTGACAATATGCCTAAAAATGTAGACCGTACATTTCCCCGGTGTTTCTATATATTATCGGAGAACATGATAATATACAGCACATAGACCTGTTAATGTATTGGATTTGAAAACAAAAAAACAATCAGAAAGACCTACTGTACGCATTACTTTACCTGAGTGAAGGCCAATTCGGACACGTAAGGGAACTTCTGGCATATGTTTTATGATGAAATTCCCGCAGTGTGATAGCAATTCCAGTGCCATCGTACTGATTTCACCTGCATGCCGATTGCCATTTCTCACTGGCAGCCCGCTCACTACCATATAAGCGTCGCCTATAGTCTCAACCTTAAAAAGCATACAGGCAACATGTACTTTACAATACAGGTAACATTTACTTTACAACAAATAAAACAGTTTTAATCCGTGATGCTCAGTTAAAGACACATCGATTTGATATCTTAACTTAGACTGGCTCCAGTTGTTTTTTTTTATATCTATTTCTCTCTTTCTCTACATTATTTTTTTTATCATGACCCTCTTTAAACCAACTTCAAGCTACCTATGGCTGAACAAAAACGACTGGTAACAATTGTGGAAGCTCTGAAATATGATTCACCTTCCATATATTTAGATAAAATCTGCAAGCAATTAGGATGCTATAAAATAGCCATTTAATAAACACAGATCCTTATCTCTAACAGTTCCTTGAAATTAATTTATTTTGGTTGCTTCAGAATCTTTGGCAGTGGACCTCAGTTGTGTATTTAGTACTGCCCCAGAACCAGAGAGTTGTTTTGGATTCATTATTTAATTTTTAATGCATATTTGCTTTCTTAATGTGTTTGTTAAAGTTTTGGTGCCTGATGTGTTTATTGATACATTTGAATAATAAAATTATATGGTGTTGAGAAATGTATGAATTGTGAGTAGTACAGGGCGTATAGGGTCCCCAAAGTGCCGCCCTATACTACTATTGTGTTTTTTTAGTTTTGTTGGCTGATTTGTTTATGCATTTATGTGTGTTGTTCAAATTACGTAGTGTTGAGAACTGTATAGCTTGTCATTAGACTGTATCTAGGAGCCAGAGTTCAAAACTCAAACTAAAATAGATATAAAAATAAAGCTAATACCCACTGTACAAAGCAGACAGTTTGCACTAGAAGTCCAAAAGACAAGCGTTATTTAGTACACAAGGGTGTAAAATCAGAGCAGTATACCTAAACTGAATAACTTCTCCAAATCAAAGTAAAAGAAGATGAGCATAGTGATATTGTTTGCAGAAACTGTCAGCACAGAAAAGACTCACTTTTTTTTCTGACAATCTGTATTAACTTTTGTCATACTGAATAAATTAAGATGTCACGCCCACTTCTAATTTTTAGCCAGTCAGATTGTTTGATCCGAATAGTTGCTAGACATTCTCATATTTAATGACAAACAGTGCAGATCCAGATCCAGATCAGATGGCTTCTTCAGAAACCAACTGATCTGGATTTACACTGTTTGGAAAGGCAGGGTATATCCAGGTTCAGCATGACAAGGGTCAACCTCGTTAACTAAACACCCATGGCAATCTTACAAGGTAATCCACCCACTACCCCCCATCCCCCACCCCACCCCCCAAAACCCAGGAGACTGACTCTCTTGATGCTTACGTATTAACTAACAGTATTTTTAATTAATACCTGAGTGCTTCATTGGCCATAAAATTAACTGTTACCATTTTTTCTGGGCAATTCAGCAGACGACAAACAGGCAATATTTTTTCTTATTTTTCTGACTTCCAAGCACCAAATATCAGAAATTTTTATACAAAACATTAACTTTTTAGCAATGACAGTCTAAGTTTACCTAACAAATTTTATTACCCTCAGCTGTTTGGTGAGAACCATTAAGTATTGCAATGAGAGAAAGTTTAAAAGGTCAGCAGGCGGAATTCTGCCTAGACCAGTTTTACTTGTTTTCAGACCCTTTCTTTCTAGCCAAGGGATTGAAGTAAACAAAAATTCTACAAGCTAAACAAGTGTTCTGTCCCCTCAAACAAAAAGAAGAAAAAGAAACGAAAAATAAAGAAAGGGTCAGGTGCCAGACTAATCTTAACTATACGTCAATGATTTCTTTAGTCATTATATACGAGGGGCGGTCGGTAATTAATCGGACTTTATATGCTTCTGTCTTTCCGCGTGCAGCTATCCAAACATATCATACATATGTGAAAAATATATTGTATTGCCCATATAATTGGGTAGTTTATTTTCAATAAGAAGTGTTTATACTCGTAAACAAAGTTTTGAGCATTTATAAAAAGTAGGTTAAAGGCTACCATGGATTCTAAGCTTAATGGACAGAAATCTGTAATAAAAATTCCTGCTTTTAGAGGGTGAAGAACCTTGCAAATGTATTCAAAGGTTACAGAAAAGGTTTTCGTTAGGCTGTTATAGCTAGGTTTTACAGCGTAGAGAGGGCAGGACTTTTATTTGTTTCAGGAACTGAAAACAAAGCTCGCTGGAAACAAATATGAGGCCAGGGCGGTTTTGATTTCAGCAGTAAATCGGTATCTAAGCTTAAAGTCCACTTCATGGTAGGCAGAGGGAATATAAAAGCTCCCGTAAATATGACTTAAATCTATAGACGTAGACTGGGATTACTTTGAAAAATGATGTTCTTTTTTAAAAATATATTTACGGTTTTCGAGAAAAAAAAACGTCCGGGTATTTTCCGACCGTTCTTCGTATCTGCTTCAGCCTTATATGAATTGACCCTACTTCAGCCTTATATGAATTGACCCTACTTCAGCCTTATATGAATTGACCCTACTTCAGCCTTATATGAATTGACCCTACTTCACTTTATATTCAGCTTATGTCTTAAAGTACACATACAGTTGACTCTCGTTATCTCGACCTCGCTTATCTCGAATAACCGCTTATCTCGAAGTGAAAATCTGGTCCCTGCCTATACATGAAAACCTAACAACAGATGGAAAATATTGTAGAAAAGAGGAGAAATTGCTCCTGAGGAGCAATTTCTCCTCTTTTCCACAATATTTTCAATATAACTCTAACTTCAAAAGTCCAGTTACCTATCAGTTTGTTAAATGTGGTTAATCGAATTATTTTTCCCTCAATTCTGCAAACCTGATATGTCGAACTACGGATATCTCGAAGTAGTTCAGAGAGTCCCTTGGAGTTCGAGATAACGAGAGTCGACTGTACTTCATTCTACGGGAAACTTCCTTATCTTACACTGAGGTCAGAGTCTTTTGTGGTGATTAAATTCACAAGCTTTTTCTAGGTATCCGTATTTGTTTCGTTTTTGGCAAATACAAAATGAGAAACATATGAACATGGGCCGATTGTTCAATGTATCGCTAGCTTAAAGAATGTATATTATTTTAATAATGAAGTTTGCAACACTGCTTACGCCCTCTAGCGTACACATGAGCAGAACTCCACTTTCAAATATACCACAATGGGCCAAATAATCCTGCTAAAACGTCAATGATTTAAAATCGCGTTAATTTAACTGGGTAGATATGAATTACCTTATAAACATCAAAATTGTCAATCACAGCATCAAACATAGTGTACAAATCGTTCAGCAGATCAACAACCTCCATCGGAGTACTCATAGCAGAAATAGTAGTGAAGCCAACAATGTCAGAAAAATAAATTGTTACTTGAGAGAACGTTTCCGCTTGAACTGAGCGTCCCATTTTCAAGTTATCTGCGACTATCCTAAAAGAAGACAAAGAAACCATTTATAAAGTGCAATATAATCAGCATTATTTTATCTATTCCACCAGACATCATTGAATATCCAGTTACATTCCGTTTAGATAGTTTAGACCTTTTACAACCATATAATGTTAACGCTTTCCACTAGCTTAAAAAAGATGCCCCTTTGTATTCAGTTACTACAAAAACAGCATGTTTGTACTGTAGATGTTAGATTTAGTTTAGAAATATATTATTGCACATATCGTGCTTATGATTCAGTGGAAAACCCACACTTGTCTGTAGACTCAAGCAGGCGTAGTCTGCCAGAATAACGGCAGACATATATGTTATTGCTACCCCTATGTGTATTGTCGTCAATTTCCTTTCTATTTGCAGTTCCGTAATATTAAACTAAAGTTCAAAATTGAAATGTATTTTATCTACTTTTAAAATGACATACCTGAATAAACCTGCAAAGTTGGTCGCTTGTGTGTTCATATTATCGTGCATTATTGTTCGAACCTGGTGTCTCTTGCTGTCATTGATTGGCTATGTTTTGTGGATGTGTCTCTTCATATACATCGTCTATACTATTTTCGAGGTCATACTACCTTTTAACCCTTGTCCTGCTGAACAAATTAAGATGCTACTCCCATTTATAATTTTCAGCCAATCAGATTACTTTATCAGACTGTTGATATAAATTCTAATACTAAATGTAAAACTGTGCAGATCCAGATCAGTTGGCTTCTTCAGAAGCCAACTGATCTGGATCTACGCTGTTTGCAAAGACAGGGCATATCCTGGTTCCTCAGGACTAGGGTTAAATAATTTCAATGAGAGTTCAATGGCACTCCCTGGACTTTTCTCTTACCTTTTTTTTTCAAATAGTCAAGGCAGACAAAGTATGTCCCCATTTCCCGGGAGATTTCAAAGCTAAAATATATCTATTCCAAGAGGCGTTTAGCAAATATTGAACACTTGATGTTATTTGAGGAGTCACATTTTAACAGAACGTTGTTTAGATTTTGATTTTCACTTCAACTTCTATTCTGGCATTACTTAATTATTAGAACTGACGAAAACAAACGCATGTAATATTTATAGACAAACGCAATATTTATAGACACATACGGAGGTAGCATTCTATAAAGAAGTGTGTCTGTTTTCTTTTTCTCGTCTTCAAGCTGCATTGTTCTTTCTCTGACTAAATCTTCCAGATCCGTTGAATACTTCTCCAGCATTCGAAACATTGTGTCCACAATATTTAGTTTCCTGCAAATGATAGAAAAGATAGCTGCGTCAGGACATAGCAACGGACTGGTAGATATCTTCTGAACCCAAACACCCAGCTGGTATGGCCGGTTTGAGTAGTGTTTAATACTAAGAAAGCAAACTTTAGCTACTTCCACCTGTGGAAAACAAAATGATATGTTAAAAAGAAAACTTTGACGTTATGTATGTTACATGTAATTTACACTGAACTGATCGCGGCTACATGTTAGGTCGCTTAGGCGGTCAGATGGTATAGGATTGTTTGTAAATATAATGCAAATAAACGCGTACTTTGGCCAATCCACGAGGAGATTCCGTGTGTTTTGAAGGCTTTTTACAAGCGGACCATATGTGTTCTTGTTACGATACAGGGCAGGCCTACTTCGTAAGTCCATTTTTTATTTGCAAGTCAGGTTCGTACGATGTTGCGTGGCACGAGAAATCGTGAATCGAATGATTCCTGTATTTCCAATACTTTTGCAAAATCGATACTTATTTATAAATAAAGCGGCGAATTTCATTTATCAAATTAAGAGATCGCGTAGACACACACGAACACACACACACATACATGCACACACACCAAATACATGCGTATATATGTAGATAGAGGCATATGCATGTGCGCAGTCTCTGCATATAAACTATAAAAGAATGTAGATGACTGCTCACGAACTTGTGCTCATGCGCGTAATTGTACAGACGCACAGACACATGCAGTTTGTTTCAAACAAAAGCGATATTTCAAATTCGCGTAGTCTATCTGGGAAAATAGTTTTAAACATAGATTGTAATATGAATTGAATCCTAGAGTGGTCTCCCTTATACTTGTAACTGTAACCAAATCATGTTAAATTAATTGTAATAAATGTTTTCAGTGCGAGTTTGTCGGTATAAGCAGCGATGTATAGTGTCTTTATAGCCTTCGGGTGGCGGCATTTCAAACGTGTTAGCTCCTTGTTAATCAGGCGTTACGATAAATATTAATGAAAAAGTATTCAGAAATTGTAATTTTGATGTCGAGCGACGGTGTCATCAGTTATGGCAAACGGGAGGTCGGTCTCTTGGAAGTCGCATCTTATTCAGTGATAAATTAATCATGAAGTCGGTGGCTCTGCCGCGACGTCGATGACGTCACTCCATCTAACTGAGGGCGTGCGTCGTCATTGTAGAATAATAATATAGAATCACATAGTTGCAAGCTTCATCTTGTGTTACTGTAGAATGTATAATTAAGGTGTGCTTGTTCATTTTTTATAGGTGGTGGTCCTCTCCTTCCCTGGTCAGAGCTGAAATGTTCTAACCGTTGGGGGAAAGACATAATCGACTGATCCCTATGTATGATGTATCTAGATAGACCCAGGCTCGTCGTGACGACGTTGTCGGAAGTAATCTACATATTCGTTAATAATGTATTTTTCAAAAGTTGTGGGCATAATCTGTCAAACTGCGCGCCGTATATAGTGAAGTCTTTATGACTTAATTTAAATAAGTGATAAATGTCAACACAAGGACTTGTGCACAACATAAGGCACAGTGAAACGCATAAGGATCAGTCTCCAAATGATTTAAGAGTCAGTATTATTTCCTACATATTCCGGGTATCAATAATCTAGCAAACGAAAGATGTATTAAAATATGATGAAGTTACGTCATACAAATGTATCGTTATCGGAATTGCACATGCTATACATTTAAGCTATTATGCAGGTAAACTTTAATATGATTCAGTTTACCGTTGTGTTAATTGAATATTATTTTGACAGGTGTTGTCTGTTCTTCGTACGGCCTTGTGGCGGAGCTTTTGTCATGTTCTGTCTTTTCGTTGTCTTAATGTTGTGTTTAGTTGATACTGTCTAGCATTGTGATTACCTTGTTGAGTAAGTAGAAACAAGTTGCTAACTTTTCAACCGTTGGTGACTTATGTTCTGTATGTCACGTTTTCTTTGCTCTTCCTTTTGGTGTCATTGGTAGGCTATGTTCTGTGATTGTGGATATTCCTTTACATTTTCTACATTATTTTAAATAAACATAATTCATGTTGTGTATAATTATGAGGTGACCTCTGGAATAAATCCACGATTTCTGAATTAATCGCATTGGCTAAATCTGTATATATAAACTTATACAATTCTCAAAAACGCCACTGTTCTGTATTTTGTGCAATAGTGTTTAAGTCATTTCAGTTATCCCATATGATTTTGTGACTGAATATTTCTTTTACATCAAATAATCGTTTTATTGACCTAAATGACTTTTATCTATTATAAAAGTACGACAACACTACTAATAAGGAACTGATCACTGCAACCTCTTGTCCCTTTATCTGATTGGTCTGTCCAGTGATCTCTGTCTTATATTCATTTGTGTAGTCTTAGTAGGGCGTTCCATGTCGGTTTATTGAATTAGCGTTACTGTAATAATGACGGCGAGCAAAGGCAGTGATGGCACAGTTCGGATGCGCAGGACAATCCAGTCTAATAGAATAGAATTTTTATTTCCATAATGGGCCCATTATGGGCATAACAACAAGCAAATAGTCAATGAATCAAAGAAAAACATACCTCCTGAAATTTAAAATGACATGAGATCAACAACATTGCATCAAAATTATAGTGACATAGTAACTCATAGACATCTCAATCCGCCCAAACAATCGGCCTATTTCAATTTAGCTGTGCCCTGGTGTGGTCAAACATGTATGTCCCAGTTTGCCACTCCTCTAGCTAGGCAGGCTGAACACAGATAAAGGCCAACCTACTAGTCAGCTTAGAAGGTTCAAAAACCACTATCTCATTGAAGTCGTAATAAGTGAAGATATTTATAACTGACTTTTACAGAATTTAAGAGTTTTGCAGTAATATTTAACTTCTGAGTTAGAAAAACTGTCTTCAAAACGATATATATTTGTTGTTTCAAAGTAAGGTAGAAACTGATTAGGGCTAAGCCCTATTAAACCCCGAGTCGTATGCTTCTGAACATTTCAAGACAATAAAATATCTCTGTAATATTTGATTGTCTCGATGATTACTTATGGTTTGGAACAATTTGACCTTCCATGACTGTATAATATAATTTTACAATGTTATGCTTTCTGTTTTCAATGCTGTGGGAAGGCACCGTGGTTGTTATTTTGGATTTTCCCTGGTATATTGCTCCTAATGCTTGCCATTTTAAATGTTACAAAAAAGTACAAACAATGTACCTAACCCACATCTATATTAAAAGTAACACTCGAAAAAAGATATCATGGTACTTAAGTTACAAATTCTACATGTGTTTTATTTTCTGAGGGTTTGATGAATTCTGTTCTGTACCAGCAAAGAACGAATCGTCAGGTCAAATGTATAAGGATCTGTCATTGATGTGAGTAGAGATATAAAAATCCATACTGAGGATCACTGTCTGGCATCACGAGGCTTGCCAAGTGATGCCAAACTGGGATCCCGAGGGACCGATTTTTCTATCTACTCCTTACACCCATGATAGATTCTTTTTCTTGCATACCTTTCATATCTGAACGTGGATTTTAATAATGGAGTTACTTTGATTACAGACGTCTGCCATATTGTTAAATTATTACGTGACGTCTAGTGACGTCGTTAGGTTGACTTACGTCAAACTTAACAATACGTGACGTCCTATACAACCAGTGTATATCAAAACATGTGAGAGTTTTCGATTCTAATCTTACCCTGGGTAGGATAACCTGTGTAGGATAAGAATTCTTATCCCAGTGTAAAACCCAGGATTTCCTTATCTGGCGTGCAAGAAATTAGCATACATACTTTCCACCAGTTATCGTCTTGTATTGCTGATATATATCTTCAACAGATGGTCTCATGTCAGGATTCTCAGACCAGCATACTTTCATTATCTGTATGTATTGAGGTGGGGCTGCTTGCTGACTAACTGAAGGACGTAGAAGTGGTGGAGGATGCTTTAACTTTTGGATCATCTCTGAAAAGAAAACATACACCCTACTCCTGAGTATAGTTACGAAATTCGAAGATGCAGAACATACCGTTCCATTTTTTACAAATTTACATTTACACCTCTCAGTAACAGTTATAAATTAAAGTTATTAGTTTTGCGATGAGAGGATATAAGAAAATGAAATATATACGCGATAATAGCACTTGATTTATATTTAGTAGCAAAATAATATAGAAGGTGACCAGGAAGAGTCCAAATTATAGGTACACGGTTTGCATACACAGCAGTCGAACCATCATAGGCAGGGGCCGTATGTAAGTAAATCTGTCTGTATGTCTGTCTGTCTGTCTCTCTCTCTCTCTCTCTCTCTCTCACACACACACACACACACACACACACACACACACACACACACACACAATGATCGACCGATGTACTTCACATTTGCACAAGTAAAATGGGAATATAGCAGAATCTTAAACCCAATAAACCTAATGACTAGGAATTCTTGATGCAAAATATAGAACTATACCTTTAGGAGGCAATCCACATGTGATGAAAGGCTCTGCTCGAAGTATTACACATTGCATAATAATAGCCATACTGTACACATCTCCCTTCTCTGAACCCTTAATGAGAGGATTTGGCATCCGTAAGTGTTCAGGGGCAACAAACAACAATTCTGTTGAAAAGCAAATAAACAAATAAGCTTATGTGCGAATTATTTCGCCTTACACACCGATTACAATAAATAACAAAGACAAACATAAACTATCACAAAAAACCAACAACACAGAATATAGCCTACAATGTCACTAAGAGGAAGAGCAAATAAACAGACAGTACCCAAGCCACTAACTACAGAAAAACAAAGTAAACGGCTCCCTCCGCCCAAACAATGCTAAACAAAATCCACCAAACACACTTAAGACAAATGTAGCGAAGCTAACACACTGCAGCATTACAAAAGACTATCGTGAAAGTGAACTACACTAAAACAACGTATTGACACAGTCTATTTCTATTAAACAGATTCATGAGTTATGATATTTCTATGTGTAGTAATTTGGGCATGAGATCTCAAAAACATATTGCAAAACTGCTTGCTTTGAAGAATTAATATATTCAGCAAACTCCAAAGTCCACATTAAATTATACCACGTATCCAGATATGAAGTCGGTTTCTTCGCACGGATGGTGTGATCATGTGATCACTATAACTATAACAGATCCTGCGCAAAGATAAATATACCAAGACTGGCACCATCACTAGGTCCTGTATTATCATGCACTGAATATGAATATTGTCCTAGTTAAAGTTTTGAAATTAAGCCTTAGTTTGGTTTCTGTAAGCTGTAATGACTGTCTGCCATTACTTTAAAACTTGGCTATGAACTTTATTATCACAAAGCAATAAATATGAAAACTTCATTTGGAGGAAAAAGGCTGCTTCTAATGGTCGTAAATGAAAGCCATTAGATCACATCACTGGGACAAACAGGCGCTGTGAGCTACATTCGTCAGACAAATTAAACCAATTGCAGTTGTATTTTATCATATAAATTTGATGGTATAAAATATTGCCACAGAAACTCAATGCCAGATTCGTATGAGGTATATTAAATGAATGCAATAGAAAATTGTGAACCATACATTGATAAATCATAAATCATGAATACATTGGGCATACGCCTGTAGATAACAGCAAATTCAAATAAAATAATATAAATGACAGGTTTAACCCTTTTTAGACTTAATAAACCCTATCTCTCCCCCACAAACTATATATTAGAATTTCAATTTGGGCATAACAGGCTCTGTGCTTCAGGTATTCCTAGAGAAAATGGCTAAATTATTTGTAATCAGTAGAGACCCTGATCAGACGTCGCAGAATGCGATATCTAATCTTGGTCTGCACTATTTACCAACTACTCTTTCATGGTTTCCAGACTAAAGGATGAAAAGAAGTAAATCAGTGAAATATGTACGAGAGATTGTATTTTTTGTAGACATGAAACATAATGCATTCTTGCTTGACTTAAGTACAATATGCTGTAGACAAGATTCCAACTAGAAAAAATGCCTAACAGCATTATGGACGGGTTTCTCGAAAAGGTTAACCAAAAGATAAACCTCGGACGTCAGGGGAAATAAGTACGTAAGGAAGAAAGTGAGAGTTGTCTCTTTTGTACGCGACATGCCTACTGGTCGTATTCTTCATCCCTACCAAATATAAAAGCAATCCTCTGAAGAATAAAGGTATCATATACCTTTGAAAAATGGTTAACCTAAAATTAAATCTGGGATGAAACCCGACGCCGCCCGCCCGGACATCGCTATCTAGAAGGACGGATTTAAAAAAAAAGTCCAAAAGTGGGTTCTTGGTCGTTTAACAAACCAATGGAGACAAGAGTACAACCGGTTTAAGCCGCCCAAAATACGCTCGTAGTTTGTCCTACTTACCGCTCCGTGACAGTCTGTCTGTGGCAGTTCTCTCTGTTCTTGCGTCGATAGTTTTATATGTTAGATTTGTTTTGTCAGTGTTTGTTCGCCATCTAGTCTTCTTTTGGTGCCTCGGGAAGACTTTGCATCGTGATATATGCGTCATGTTCCCGATACCGTAATTTGTATGTGTATACAGTTGAACCTCAATGGCTCGAACATCTTTGGGACTATGGAAATTCGTTCGAGACATGGCACCAGTTCAGGAAGCAAACAGCGATAATTTAGGGAAATCTTTTCGATTTTCTACACAGTGATTGTATGTTGAGTGTACTCATTCGAATCGCCTCGATGAGGTGATTCTAATGAGTACGCACAACATACAATTTCTTGAGCTATCTGAAGAATTTCGTAGGGACTCAAAAACGAGTTCGAATTAGCCATGGTAACTGAGCGATCGGTGTTCGAGCCATCGAGGTTCGACTGTATATTTTTTTAACATTAACATTAACATTAAAACTAAACTATGTATAAAGGTCATAGACTATTTAATCTCACAGGACAGTATTACAGTTCTTTACGAATATACATGTAATTCCATAATTAAGAGTTTCTAAACTTTAGTCTCTTTCTGTGGCCTGTTTTACATTGCTTGATGCCAGTACTTGTCAGAATGTATATTTCAGGCAGTTATGCTGTGGATATGGGCAAACGTAGGTCTTAGCCCTTGTCCTACTGAATCAGGATGTACTCTTCCTTTGCAAACAGTGTAGATCCAGATCAGTTGGATTCTGAAGAAGCCAACTGATCTGGATCGGCACTGTTTGCCATTCAGTTTTGAATTTCTGTCAACAATATCAATCAGGGCATCTGATTGGCTCACATTTAGAAGTGGGTGTGGCATCTTGATTTATTCGGAATGACAAGGCTTAACTGGGTGATTTCAAAATAAATCTAAATTGTTATCTGGAGATAACATTGCCTGTTGATCTCTCAAAACCTGGGCTGCGTTCAATAAAGCAAATCACTTGCGAGAGCCTTTCCCAAACCGTTTAACATCTTTTGAACCGTTGTTTCAAAACCGTCTAACTTGACTTTAAATCTGAGCGTAGCCGTTATTCTCGTTGACGACTGAATAAACGATATCAATAATCATTATTTTATGAAGCATCGACTGTATATTATTAACCTAGTGAACCGTTTCCATATTTTTATTTTAAACAGGCATACAGAACTTTCATTTGCATAGGCCGCTATTTTATTGTGCCAAAAGGCAGTTTGAGAGCAATTTGCGGATATTTGCTACTGCCCGCCGAAAACTGTCACAAATGAATGGATAGTTTAGTTTTGTTTGCGTTAATTGAGCAGCCTTTGTAAACAATATGGGTCAACCAGTTCAAAAATAAGGAAGCTTCTTACAAGTCACATCAGGAACGAAAACCGTTCTGGTTTTGGAATTTTCAGAGGGACCGCTATCAGACAAATACCTAGAGTTTACTTTTTGAACGTGAAAGAAAAACAAAACATCTCCAAGCTTCACAACATTTGCAGAAATGTATGTACTATATAAGGATAATCAATGATAGTCTCTATTCGAAAGACTGAAGAACTTACACAATGCTGCATATGAATCACGAATCCAATTGTACAGTAACACTTCAATGACAGGAACATTAACGGCTCGTTTACTGTATCTGATTCTGGTTTGTTTGTGATCCCTAGGACGTTCCCCCGATAGTTCAAGAAAATAAATATTTCGGGATATTTTAGGGAAATTCTCTCATCTTATCACGAAAATAAATGACAATTCTAATGAGTACACTCAACATACAATTATGATATAGAAGATTGAAAAGACAACTCTAAATTACCCCTATTTCCCTTCTGACCTAACGGTATGATTAACCATCACGCAAACTTCTCTATATTATTTTGACCCCCTTAAAGCCCACTTTTATTTAGTAAAACTGGGGTTTACAGGGGTATACTTTATTTTTCTTATTTCAGCCCAAAAGCATAGATTGTGGGTACTCGTTAGAACCGCCTCGACGAGGCGGTTCTAACGAGTACCAACACTCTATATTTTGAGCAGAAATAAGAAAAATATCAGATTTTTTTATCTGAAAATTTTCATTTTTTGGTGGTAAAATATTCAGTATATTTGAATAGGCGTGTTTTCGTAATGCCCTCAGCAGCTTGAACTATCCATGTCAAGAACAAATTTCTATAATCCCAAAGATGTTCGAGCTAATGAAGTTAGACTTCAAATTGTTAACTATTAATAATCATGACAATTTCGTTTCCAGTTCTTACAATTAATAAAACACGGTTCAGGTATGTTAAATATAAAACATTACGACAAATACCGTATCTACCCGTAAACAATTTGATTTTTGTATACGTTACGATATTGGAAACCAATTAAATGTTATGATATCATTTTGGCAACACTGCCGTCATGATTAGATTGAATAAACGTCAAAAAGATTGCCTTTAGAAAAAAAAGACCACACTACAGATAAAAAAATGGGAGTCTCGGTTTTATTGAGACTCTTCATAAGCAATCTCGATTTCATAAATAACACATGCTTCAATACAGGCTTTTTTGTATGAGGCTACGATTAAACAAACGACCTTTCCTCAATGGGGAGCGAGTTAGTTGCTTTAAATTTGTAAATGGAGAAATTTTCTTCTTATCTAAAAGGAATTAATTGGATAGCGAGTTAATTCGATTTAGAACAGACTCGCTGTGCTGAAGGTAACAATTTTGACAGAGTTAATTCATTTGCAATTGTTTTAATTCTCTTACATTGACCAGTGAAGATAATAAAAGTCTAGTACATATGGTGCATAAGTATGTACTTTTCGGCGGAGACATATAGATATCACAGTTGACCTTTACGACTGAAAACATGCGTGAAAATATGTGCCATATATTTCAGGCCTACAATCTTTTTTATCTGTAAGTTTCTTGACAGCACGTCATGTATAGATTAAACGATGTTAAGAATATCTTAATGTTAGAAATCTAAAGATGACGATGAAAAAATTGTAAAGCGAAAGATGCTAAAGAAGTAAAATCGAGCAAACTATTTGTGTTGGTAATACAATCTTCTGACTCGACAGCCATTCAATGGATTTATTTTGCGGTATGTCTACATGACGAAAAGATTATGCGATGAAAGACGCGCACGACAGTGAAATTAGATATCACGCCCGTAAACAGCGTTACAAAAAGTGCGACGTGATTTTGACGAGGATACTTTTAAAGTTCCGGGTGTAAAGTAACCTTCGTTTTAAGATCCTCTATGATGAAAATGGAAAATCGCACTCACAAAAAATACTACTTTTCGTCAATTATCTTCCTGTTTGAAGATGCTTCTTGTTTCTTCTCAGTGTCTATACCAAAATATCTTTTTTTATAGATCTTGGTATTACCGAGTAGCAATAATAACTTTGGCTGTTGGTCCTGCTTGTTGGAAGGAGCAGCTGATTAGCACATTTGTGTTAAATACAGTCGAACCTCGCTATCGCGAACTCGCTGATTTCGAATTACCGCTTATCTCGAAGTGAAAATCTGGTCCCTGTTTTAACACGAAACTATGACAACAGGTAACAAAATAATGTGGAAAAGAGGGAGCAATTCCTCCTCTTTTCCACATTGTTTTGTATATATATTTTTAACTTCAAGAGTCAAATTACATATTCATTTGTTAAATGTGGTTGTTTAATTTATTGTTTTCCTCATTCTCTCAACTCTGATATGTCGAGGTACGGATATCTCGAAGTGTTTCAGTGAGTCCCTTGGAATTCGAGATAACAAGAGTCGACTGTATAAATATTGTTCATCTGCATTCATAAGGCACAGCTAGAATAAGGAGACAAATACACACTCATTTATGCCGCAACGCCAGAAAACATACAGCCGGATATGTGCGCCCGCTATGATTCAGATCATCCTGTACATTCGCACAATCGGACCAGAATCGTCCATGAGCGCAGTTTGGATAGCCAGTGATGCAAAGTTTCTTCTTGCAAACAACGGAAATCTGATAAGACTACCCGGATGTACAGACCGAGTTGGGGTTTCATTGGGCGCACGTGTCAGATTGCGACTCATTTCTCCTTGCTTTGGAGTACGAGAACATCACGAAAACATACCTATATATTTTGTACCCCCTTAAATCCCACTTTTGTGTAGTAAAACTGGGATTTACAAAGGTATACATTATGTTTTCTTATTTCTGCTCAAAAACATAGATTATGGGTACTTGTTAGAACCGCCTTGGCGAGGCGGTTCTAACGCGTGCCTACAATCTATGTTTTGAATAGACATATGAAAAATATTAGATTTTTTATTCGAAAACGTTCAGCTTTTGGTAGTGAAATTTTCAATATATTTGAATAGGCGCGTTTTCGTAAAGAGGCTTGGTCAGAAGTCGATGATTCGGATGATGAATAGCATTTCAATGCAAATATAAACACCATGCTATGCATTATTCTTAACGCTATCACTGTAGCATTAATTTTCTTTAACCCTATTGAGACCAAACAGAAACATTTGCAGACAATGTAGATCCAGATGTGACGGCTTGTCACTAGCCGTCTCATCAGGATCTTAACTGTTTGCCATTCTGCTCTTGATTTCTTATTGAATCCCCTGTTTTACAAGAATAGACATTTCTGAATTCAAGGATGGTAGATTCTACTTCACAAACGCAGGTGTGAAAGGATTACAAATGTAAGTGAAATGAATAACATTCTGGGCAAGCGATTGTATCAATCGTTTGTCCCCGTCGGAAAAGGGGTCTACTTTCAAAGGACAGAATTTGCTACTTTAGAATAGCTTCATTTTTAAAAGAGCTTGGTGTGCAGGAATCTAAACAGAAAGAGTGCTTGCCTTAGGAGCAAATTCTTTTCCTTTAGAGTAGCCATGTTTAGAAGAGAGCAACTATATTTTGAAAGAGTTGTCTCTTATAAAATGTATTGATTCCTATTAAAGACATAACTAAAATTAAACCAAATATTGGACCACTCGCTAATGATGTTATTGACTCTAGGGGCTATGCAAGAGAAATCGGCGTGTCATAAAGAAGTGGTTATGAAATCCTAGCACGAGGTGGTAAAGAGGGCTTCTGAGGGGTAATTAATGTTTTAGCGGGATTTTACCAATGGCTCAGGTAAATTCAGGCTAGTTCTATTGGGCCCTAACTTGTCTATCCTTTGTTGACAGTATACTAGTTTTGTTGTGCACAGTCGTATCAGTGGTAAGACTAATGACCGAGACTCATCTTATTATTTAATATAGGGATCAAACATGGTTTTTCATGCATTTACATTCGCCAGGTCCCGAGGGAGGTCTTGAAAACCGAGACCGGAGGCCGCGGTTTTCAACATCCCCCTAGGGACCTGGCGAATGTTAATGCATTGAAAAACCATGTTTGATAGCTATTATTGCATAAAAAACGAAAACATTTGCTACATTTTGCGTTATTTCTTGCACTTTTTTGTTTTGTCTTTTTACCAGTGTCTCGCGAATGCAATTTCCAGGGACTATGCTCGTTCTAGGGTCGGGCAGTACACATCTCGTAACGGCAGCAAATCTGTGGCCCCGGTACGATCATATTGAAAGTTGCGTAGCCGTGCATTAACAGCGCGTGAATTGCCTTGTTAATACACGGCTATTCGCCGGTTAATGCACGGCTGTTCATAACGTGACGACACTGCTTTTTATGCAATAATGTCTTAAAAAAATACTGAAACACACATTACCTAAATCATCACATTCTGGTGAGCATTTTGAAGCTTCGTATATATTTGGCAAACCAAAATCTGTAACCTTGAGGACCCATCTGCTATCTATTACACAATTCTGCCATTTTAGATTACCATGGTAACGCAATGCGCTGTTATGTATGAACCTAATTCCCTGTAATAAAACAAAAGCAATGATAATATCACAAAGTGCACACATGTAAACTTATTTTCAATGTTTCATATTTTATAAATGTATAATCATCATCGTCCCATTTCCGCTGATTCAAGAATGGCATTTGTTACTTACTGTCGAAATAATGCGCACACGCACTGGTTAACTGCTAATAAGACTACGCCTGCCGTGAACAGGAAACGTGTAAGCAGGTTTACCGACCATCTCAAAATAACTTTTACAGTGCTGACTGGGCCGTAAAACAACAACTCAAATAAACAAACAAATGTATTATCGTGTATTGCCGCATTTTGTTTCTAGTCCAACCATAGAAATGCCTACGGTCTCACTGATCAAAAGTGACATTTGTATCATGACAGATGTAATCGAAATGTAAGAGACAGTGATTTGTCGAGGTAGCACAAATGGGCTGAAAATCAATTCATATACTGAAAACTGTTTGCGCTAAAATTTGATATATGAAAGCTTATCCATTAATATTGCAGAAATTGTCATCACAACACAAGGTTATATCCAGTGATGCTGCGTATAAAATTTAATTATGCATACGAGGGTCGTGCAAAAAGTTCTGTCACTAATAGGCTTCCTTGGTTTTATCCCAGGTATATTTTAAAATGCTTCACTGCGCTTGAATGGTGTGTTGAATAGCTAACGATACCCGTTTATTTCGTGCAAATGGCTTTTCAACTGACCTAGTTATTTCAAATTGAAATGGATGCAGTCATATACACTGACCAATGTACTTGCTACATTAGAACATGGACCAGGTGACTGAAATTCGTAGCTATATTAAATGCCGCATTAGGCTTAATATAGATTCAAAGCAGATATTTAATGAATTGTGTGATATATATGGACCTCAGACCATTTCAATGCGCACAGTTTTAGGTAGGTTAAAGCTTTTAAAGCTGGGAAATTTTCTGTTGAAGATGATACCCGTCCTGGTAGGCCTAAAACCTCTTGTTACCAAGCTAACATCGCTGCTTTAAAGATTGTGGTCCAACAGGATGCGCGATTGTCTGTCAAAGATATAGCTATTTGTACTGGCATATCAGAAGACAGTGTGCAAACAATTCTGAAAAAGCATTTGGACCTGAGAAAGGTTTTCGCTAGGTGGGTACCTCATTTGCTCACTGAGGAGCAAAAGACACAACGCCTTAAATGTGCCCGGGAACTTTTGAAAACATACAAAGGCTGTAATAGTCGGGTTATTTCTAACTTGCTAACAGGTAATGAAACCTGGGTGCACATGTTTGAGCCACAAAGAAGGGCTGATAATAAACAATGAAAGCGTAAGTTCGAATAAGATGTTGTACGCAATTTTTCTTAAATTCAAGTGGGCCAGTTGTTCAAGTGCCTTGTCCATCTGGTCATACAGTCACTGGCCGATTCTACAAGAATTCTGTACTGAAGAAAGTGAAAGAGCTTTACAATAAGAAACGACCAAGCAAAGGATGGTCAGGAGTCCACCTTTTATATGACAACGCCTCCTCTAATAAGTGTGAGGTTGTGAAGTCTTTTTTGGCTTCTGAAAAGGTGAACGTTAAGCCATCCACCTTATTCACCTGACCTGAGACCCTGTGACTTCTTTTTATTTCCAAGGCTTAAGAAAATGCTTTCTGGAAATAAGTATACGTCTAGAAGTTCTCCTGGCAGCGCTATTTATCAGTGTCTCCAATGGATACCAGTTGCTTTTCGCGACTGGGTAAAATGTTACAAAAATGTGTTTCAGGAAAGGGGGGGTACTTTGAAGGTTTGTAATAAAAATATGTTTGATAAAACGTAATCCGAACCCAGTGACAAAACTTTTTGCAGGACTTTCGTATTGTAATGTCATGGCGCAAAACAGCAATGATTATCCCGGTTGATTCGAGTATCTGCATGCATGTATTTTCATGCATATACATGCACGCTATGCATATGTATGTATGTATGTATGTATGCGACGTTTGGCTACATATATCAATGCAATGTTAATAAAAGTATATATCAGCTTCATGCTGTAAAGCTTCGGAATTAAAATAATGTAGATCGCTTGTGAAGAACTAGCAATCATCTTTTCCCCAAAATGCTCATTATTTACCAAACAAATAAGTACACGTCTTATGCACATCGAACCAATGCATTTCCTTCTCAGTACCGTATTAAGATAGAGCTGCGCAATGAAAAAAAAATGTGCTCGGGAAATATGCGGACAGCAAAGGACCTGATCAGCCTGTGCATCTGCACTGTCTGAACAGGACATTTTCGGTCCGTTTACATTTATTGGGTACAGTAACAGAAGGAAGGCAATATACAGCAAAATGTTTCATCAGACTGTATGTCTGTAAAATGTTTTTTTTCCGAGGACATTTATAGAGTTAATTTGCTCGGTGTTCGGTGTCGTTATCATTCGCATATGTCCCGCTAACCCCTTTCCTCATGGCACGGTTTGTATGTTTAAGTAAATTTAACATACCCGTATCAAGTCTGTTAACAGTGATACTTTAAAATCCCAGTCCAACTTTATATCAGTATTCTTTATCACGTCCTACAAAAATGAAAGAAAACATAAAAAAAATACAAAAAGGTATCGATTTATGATACAATCTACACAATTCGTCACACAAAAGAACAGAAAACTACGCGTCCTGCACATTATCTAACAATCGGTCGTTAGACCAAAAGCTTATTTTATAAACTGAGGTCGAGTATTTACATCATTGTGTCATTCCACACATATATTACATAAAACGTAGCGTCATGGTCGGTGGCTACCATTATGAATATTCGCCGACAAAAACAGAATTAAGCAAGAGAGTACTAAAATCCGATAAAACGTAATATGAACTATGATGGCCCTGCGCAGACTGCTTTGAATGCATGGGGAGATCTTGCGCGCCTTGTACATGTCAAATGACGCATATTCTCAAACTGAGGGTCCTGTATATAATACATTTACAGACTTAACCTTACTGCAGCAGACACCAATTTGATTTTATTCTGTATTTGCTAAGTATGATATAATACCTAATGGGGAATTCTATGTGAATGAGAAGTCTATAAAAAAATAATTCTAGAAATGGTTAGATGACGATCTGAGCTGCAAGAAAATTGAGGGAGATTGGCTTGAATCATGGTGCGTTTCGATATATTCGATATGATTGCCAAGTATTGCATGTATAATACTAGGAATGCAATTGCATTGACTCTTCTGATTAACAGATGTTTACATTGCATTTAAGTAATAAAGAAATTCGATTTTAGCAGTTCTATATGGCTCGTAAGATTACTCTAAAATCATGTACATAAACGAACATATGACAAATTGTCTGCGTCTGATTGTTTAGGTTCTTTGGTCAGTAATGAGACAAAATAGTTTTACTGAATAATCAGAGAGACACTTAAGATATAGCCTAAAAGTTAATTGTAGATTAATTAAACATTATATCGACGAAAATGTAACAGATCAGTCAAACGACCGAGGTAGGTTTATGGCCGTTTTTCGCAAATCTTATTGTAACTTGTGTCGTCACAAATAACTAGTTAAAACACTTCTGTATGTTTATATACCATCATATATGCCAATTAATTCACTACTTAGAAACAAATGTGAGTGCTGACACTTACATTGTACCAGCTAGCATAAACCAGTTGTCATGAAAGACAGCAAACTCAAACGTACTATATCATACATGGAGGAAATAAGCTTCTCACAAACAGCTTCAGGTAATATTAAGTGCATCCACTAGTCTAAATATATGCAATACAGCGAAAATAACATTTCTACATTGAAATATTGACATTCAGTTGCATTGTTAACTCTGTTTATGACATCATACTATCAAATCTTTTCTAACGTTATTGGCATAGAGACAATTACATGTGGATTAATGTAGAATTGCCCTGAGATACTGATTTTGCATTTGCAATAAACACAGCAGGGGACATAATTAATTCTGCATGCACACCTTTTGGTGGGGACCTTTGGTACAGTTAAAGGTTTAGACAGAACTGTCTGGGATATTGTTGGGTTCAAGAATTGAAAATTTCACCACCAAAAACTGAAATTTTTCAGTTAAAAATTCTGTTATTTTTCATATTTCTGCTCAAAACAGGCGGTTCTAACGAGTACCCACAATCTATGTTGTTAGCAGAAATAAGAAAAATAATGTATACCCCTGTAAACCCCAGTTTTCCAATATAAAAGTGGGGTTTAAGGGGTCAAAATTATATAGGTATGTTTTCGTGATAAGCAGTTTGCTCGTCGCGGCTTATATTTTATCCTCGTATCTGTACCATTATACACCTTATCGGTTTGAAAAAGAGCTACAGTGCACATGACCGATTCCGAAAATGGAAATAAGCATAATAATAGCTTATTTGCCCTATTAATGTTCTCCACAGGGCAAAATTAGTATCACTAATTGAGACTTTAATAGTTTCTTAACTGTTCTACATGTCAAACGGTAAATCTATCCCAATTCCTACCGGAATCAATGGCGCCAATAAGATTTTCTTTATTAGGAAACATTGGCTTTACAGTACGATTATATGCGAATCATCAAGCAAAATATTGTCTTCGAACATGCGCAAAATGTGCAGATTTAGATCAATATATGCATGCGCAAATTATCATCCGAGATTTTGTGCTCCTTTTATACATTCTGTAGTGTCCAGTGATTCCGTTAGAGGACAGCGAATGCCCTAATCAGACTGCACGGATGCCCGAAGACACGTTTTTACACGACGCGGCCCACAAACACAAATATCACTCTAAACAATACACCTAAATATGCAAAAATAACAAAGACCATGATTTACCTTTAATGATTTGCTATTACTCAGGTCTTCTGTCGTACACATTTTCAGTTTAAAGGATCTTCGAATTATTTTAGAATCATTTTGTTTAATGTTATGTATCAAACGCAAACAGTGTATACTGTTCAGAGGCGCTCCGGTTTGGTTCTTAATTGTTTGTCACGGTATCCTTTATAGGCTACTAGGCAAAACTGGCGTGGTATGCGATGATTGAACATGAGGTCAAATTCGGAACTCACAAAGTCACGACGTAGTGAGTTCCGAATTTCACCTCATGTTCAGTCATCGCATGGCCTAGAAGGTTGGAGATAGGGGACGTTTGTTTTCTCTGAAACTATATCAATGACACATTGTAAAGAATTGATTGATATCCTTGGTCTCATTTACGAGGTCAGAGCACTGGGGGTAGGGAAACATCTGTTTTCTCTGACAACACACTTTTATGATATGTACTGCAATGTTCAATTGGAATATAATTTGTGCAATAGCCGAAAAAAAAAAAAGAAAAGAAAAAAAAAAAAAAAAAGCATAAACGGCACTAAAATAAAAAGCATTCGCAGTTTAATCAACTACTTGAATGTAACAGAGTTCAAAGGCAGCCTTTTTATTCCTTTAGACAAAAACATGTTGTTGTTTATGACATAAATGTTCTCAACTATGCAAGTTTGACTTAAACACATACAATGTGTGGCGTCTGATCATGGTCTGCATTGTTTGCCAATTACCATTCCTTTGATTTTAGTTAGGTATTGAACGGAACACCTAGATTAAATTTCTCAGTTCGGTTTACCTACTGCTCACTCATTATGCAGTGAACCCTCGTTACAACGACAGCAAGTTCCCGAAGATATTATCATCAAAAGGAAATTGATGTTGTTAAGAACTCTAATTGAGCAGAACTATGATATGTAAGAAAGGTCTTGTTTTATTCTTATTTCCTCAGAACATAAGTTTTGGATATGTATTTCTGAACTTTGTCTAACTTGATATGTATGTGTACCACTCATACTGCTGAGTCGCTCTTTGAAGAAGCCAATTTACACATTGCAGGTTCCTGTGGTCATTTGTGATTTACTTTCACAGTTCTGTCTTTAAATCTGATCAATAATGCATTATCGTTGAGCAGACGAAACAAGTAGTTTATCTAGTTCGATTGTCCGCGCATATTTCGGCACTAAATACACGACAATTCAGTTATTTGTCAACTAACGAGTCAATCGCAGATACAAGTATAATGGAATCATTTGCATGAAGTTAATGTATAACAGATTTCTACAGTTTAATTTTCAAAGGAAGAATCCGATTCATTTTCAAGAGACACATCTCTGTCAGAATCGGGTTCGCTGTCTTCCGAAAAGGAGCATTACGAAAACAAGCCTGAAATTTTACTACCAAAACATGTAAACTTTCAGATAAAAATTCTGATATTTTTCATTTTTCTGCTCAAAACATAGATTGTGGACACTCGTTAGAACCGCCTCACCAAGGCGGTTCTCACGAATACCCACAATCTATACTTTTGAGAAGAAATAAGAGAAATAATGTATACCCTGTAAACTCAAGTTTTACTATATGAAAGTGGGGTTTATGGGACAACATTATATGTTGTTTTCGTGATGCTACTCCAATTAGTCAGACTTTACTCCGCCCTGAAGCAAATTCTCACCATAAATTTTCTTGGGGTGGTCAGGTGTGTCAACGGGGCGTCCAACTGATATTAGCTTACAGTTTGGCAAGGCCTGCTATCCTTGTAGCTGGTAAGGGTAGAGGGGACATGTTTTTATTTATTCTGTTTCTTCTCTTTTATTCATGTTCCTCTGTCTTCCCTGTTCCTCTCTATCATCTCCTCTACTACTATCTCTTTTCTCCTATCTTTGGAAGGCAACACAAAATGACCCACAAGGGGATGACGTGTCATTAAACCCAAACACACACAAAAAAACATACATTTTCTCCCTTGTATAAAATGGCAAAAAGTCTGCCAAGTCTATCCATCCCATTTAATCAAAATACTCATATGACTTCCACTGTGACACACATCATATATGTTTATC
Source organism: Anodontia alba (assembly GCA_964016985.1). NCBI lineage: Eukaryota > Metazoa > Mollusca > Bivalvia > Lucinida > Lucinidae > Anodontia > Anodontia alba. The sequence continues at coordinate 39,469,001 of OZ024832.1, read as the reverse complement.
AGCAAAATACAGGCAACCCTCTTTATACCGACACTCGATATAACGACAACATTCGTTATAATGAAAATTTGACTGGCACAAAACTTCGCTCAAGGGGTGATAGTTAATAAAAAAAATATGTAAGAACATTGTATTTAACACTTCGTGAAACGTATGATTTGGGATATTTGTTAGAATCGCCTTAATGAGGCGTGGCACGTCCCTGTTTTATCAGGAATATATTTTATATGTACACAGCATTAAGAGAAGTTTGTTTTGATTTTAATTGACCCGGTTAGATTATTTGCATTTGTAACTGGAGTGCTGATTATGATGACTGTTTTACCTTTTAAGAGAGTAGGTACACTTCTGCTTTCAAGTTACGGTAATACGGTAATCACGAGATATGTATGGTGAGGGCGGATTTTTATTTTTTACGTCTATAATTTGAACGGTTATCAGAACATGGTATATTCCGAGTGAACCTAGGTTCGGTGATCAAAATCTTCACTGTTCTGGAATTGATTTTTGTCTCAAGGATATCTTTTGAACGAGGAAACAATTTTCTTTCGTAATTTTGCGGTCTTGTAGCGTTCCGAGAAAAGAATGTTTCATATTGAGTAGTGGCTGTGTAAAATTTTGCACCATTCGGATGATCAAACAGGTTATTTTAAATCTTGAACATCGCGAGTTTCTTGTGAATATGTTATTTTTAAATCTTGAATATCAGGGGTCTCTTGTGAATGTTATTTTTAGATCTTGAAAATCACGGATTCCTTGCGGACACGTGTATCAAAACGTGCCACATTACTATAAAGGCACCACGGTTCAGTAGAGCTGTACAATATTTCCAATTTTCATTTCAAGACGTTATATTGTGCTGTATTTCGGGGATCTGACCATGGTCCCGTATATGTATCTGTATACGTCGCTATACATGTAGCTGCATCTATATGATTTGAAGAGCACTGAAGAAGATTTGAAGTTGAATATTTCAAGTACAAAATGGTACCCGATGATTGTCATAATGTATAACCCCGTTTAGCTCTCGACAGTACCAGAAATACATACCAGAGAAATGAATCCACTAAGTAAAAGTTATGTGTAGTTCTACTTTTCAATTCTTCAAGTATATTGTAAATTACAAAGATGCCAACAACCAAGGAACCTCTGCGACATACAACTTTGCAAATTACTTTATAGTTTTTTTGTTAATTTGTTTAAATAAATACTTGTTTTTATTTATAAAGTGTTAATATGTTTATCCTCTGATTGCATGTGATCGCGTCTAGTCCATCGTCGCCGGCCCAACGCTCGTCCGTTAACGTGACAAGGCGATTCTAACAAATATCTAAACATATGTTCTATGAAAAATAAGAGTAAAGCAAGATATTTCTTGCGTATCATTCTGCTCATTAAGGATTCGTTACAACAAATTCATTATAATGGCAACGGCTTTGGGAATAAATGCTGTCGTTGTAACTAGGGTTCACTGTATATGTCAAATAAATTGAATTTCTAAAAAAGAATAATACTTGATAGTAATGAACCCTCTCGCAAAACTGAAAACAGCTGTAGCGTTAAATCTTCTGGGCTATTCTAGCTAATTTATACTAATGATGCTCTGAACAACTGAATCATGGAATGCAGTACGACCACGTCAACCTTAACAAAGAAGCCGCATTAATTAATTGTCACAATTGTTCTTATTGGGTAGGTACACTTGGGTTTCTCTCCCTCTCTCTCTCTCTCTCTTAAAGCAAACATCAACGATAGCTGATAACAAACACGACGTAATAAAATCCTTATGTGAATTTAGCGCTACCACACTTTTTCCTTTCAATCTGCGTCTAATCTATATTACAGTGATCTCTATTTTAGCGTGTTACATTTATTACCATTTCCGCCACAACGTCAGAAAACGTACTTGTTAGCATGAGCACCCTGCGAGGATTCAGATCAGCCAGAGAATTCGATCAGAGTGATCAGAATCTTCACTGGGGGAATTTTGGATTGCGAAGGATGAAATTCCCTTCGTGCGGAAAACGAAGACTCTGGTCAGACTGCGCGGATTTGCAGGCTGATTTTGAGTCTTCGTTGTGTGTACACGACATAAGGCCCCTTTTCTCACATTCAGGTCCATTTTACAACTCAGACTGTTATTTACCAAGGCAGACTATTTTACGTGTCTGGTTTCTGGCATCTTAAAAGATTTAAATCTGCGGACAAGCATTAGCTGTTCGAGATCACTTGATCTATGACTGGTAATTTAATGGAAAAATGGCCGAATGAACTGGATATACCTCGACTGAACTAAACACTTATAATCAGTGGGCATAAAACTGCTATACATTTTGTAAAAGATTCAAAAGATGAAATGCCACTACTGTAGTTTTCAGTCTGAGCAATATTAAATAGATTATAAAAGAAATGACCCTTGCGATCAGTTAGCATACACAAAATATCTAAAACACCTGAAACGTAAAAACTTGTGGACCAGACTAGATAGTTAAGGCCAATTGTACAGCATTAGTTACCCTCATAACTATTCAAAATCTCACATATATATCCTGCAAAAACGTACCATTAGAAAAAAACCGAACCGAATATGACAGAATTTGCCACCATAGTTTATTACGTGCTTCCCTGTCCAGCAAATGTAAGCAAATAAATCGGCTTAGAGACAGTAGCCACAATTTTATGCAAAGCAATAAAAAGAATAGAAGATTCAAATACATGTAAGCAACAGTCACAAGCTATCTAAAACAGACCAGTAAAACAAATATTCTTGCACACTAGATACGGAAATCCTGGATTCAACTCTGGGATAGAAATTCTTATCCTACCCAAGTTATCCTACACAAGGTTAGATTAGAATCAGGAATTCTCGCGAGTTTTATATGCACTGGTTGTAATGGACGTCACGTACGCCATCGTTCAGGTTTTCATCGCTGATCGTAATGACGTCATTAAACGCTACAGTAATGTTATTACAATATGGCGAACGTCAACAAACGAAGTGACTGCATTTTAAAACATCTATGTTCAGAAATGAAAGGTGTGCAAGAAAAAGAATATATAATGGATGTGAGGGGTACATAGAACAAGAGTTGTCAGAAGACAATGCAACTCGCCGGACGCACACCTTTGAAAACTTAAACATTGTGCTAACGCGGACGCGGACGCCGACAGACACCGAAACATGGTGCTAACGCGGACGCGGACGCCGAGAGACGCCGACGCCAACGAGTGGCAACAAAAGCTCCCCAGGGACACAGTCCCGGCGAGCTAAAAATCCGTCTATTGCGAGCTAAAAATCCGTCTATCGCGATCGCAGTCTGGCATCAAGAAGCTTGACGGATTTTTCTAAATATATAACTTTTTATTATAATATGAACTTCAACGGCTTTAGATGAACATGCATGGTCCGACCCATGTAACAAAGGTGCGATAAGTAGTACAGGTAAAAATGGACCGCGTCAAGTGATAAACTGCCTTCGAACTTTTCGTAAAATGCGCAGTTTGAGATTATCCTGCGCATGCGCAAAATATCATCCAGGCATTTGTATATTCTGTAGAATCAAATGATTCTGTTAGCCGACAGTGAAGGCCCTGATCAGACTGTGTGGAGAAGATCGATGCCCGATGACACGGTTTTCGGATGAAGCGGCCCGTGTATCATACTATGCCTGTGGTGCATTACATTTAATCAGGGATGTTAGAACTAATCTTGTTGCTAACGAGAAGCAAACGATAGCGTTGAATACAAAATTGAGACATGCATCAGGACATCACAAACTAGTATCATTTAGCAGTTCTATTTGTGAAACAAGTTCCACCTTTCAAATGAATATTATAATTTAGTATAAAATAGAGACGTCTTCGTATGCATATTATAAATTAGTATAAAATACAGACGTTTTCGTATGCATATTATAATTTAACATGAAATAGAGACATTTTCGTATGCATATTATAATTTAGTACAAAATAGACGTTTTCGTATGCCTATTATAATTTAGTATAAAATAGAGACATTTTCACATGCATATTATAATTTAGTACAAAACAGAGACGTTTTCGTATGCATATTATTATTTAGTATAAAATAGAGACATTTTCGAATGTATATTATAATTGAGTATAAAATCGAGACATTTTCGTATGCATATTAAGTTTGTACAAATAGAGACGTTTTTGTATGCATATTATAATCAAATAAAAAATAGAGACATTTTTGTATGCATATTATAATTGCATAAAAGATAGAGACATTTTCGTATGCATATTATAATCAAATAAAAAAAAAAGAAACATGTTTGTTAATATTATAATAAAATGTTAAATGGAGACATTTTTGTATGCGTATTATAATTAAACAAAAAATAGAGATATTTTCGTACTGAAGTCATGCTTAGTCTTGGTTAATCTTTGGTTTATTTGGAAACACTATCAAGGAAAGTAACTGTATCAAATTTGTTTTGTACCCTTTCTGAAAAGGGACCTACTATAAGAGGAAAGAATGTGTGGAGCAAATTCTTTCCTTTTAAAGAAATCTCGATGGCGCTTGATATGTTAGAAAGCGAACAGGGCCAAGTTGGTCAACGCATCGGCAGCTTAACGAGCTCGTTAATGAAAAATTTTCGTTAACCGCTGTAGCTGAAGTTTTTTTTTTTTTCAAATACTTAATTATTCTGAAAGATGCAAACTTGTCATTCGTAGCCTTCTTGAACAATGTGATTACCTTTTTTTTGCAAGTTAATTTAATCCATTTTATGCTGTTAATAAGCTGTTTTTATCACAAAATTGTTCAGATCGTAGCATGCTGTTGTCACTGTCATCCATTGTTTTAGTGTGTAAACATGGAATTATGGGAGCCTGTGTGTGATCGATGAAGCGTAACTGTCAATTAATTTGATATTTTAACTTTTACATAAGCAAAAATATCAAATGAATGTATTTGCCATATTTCAAGATAGAAACTATAACGTCACGTTAGCTGACAACTTCGTCAAATTTAGAACAACAGAGCCCAGATATATTCAGTTCCCTTCAATCATATTTTATTTGACATGTGTTCATACATACCTCTAGACTTCCCCTATTACAGTAATCAGAAATGATGAAATGGCTTGTTTGGTCCTCAAAGAATCCAATTATCGCATTCACATTCTCATGCCGAATTTCACGGAGCTACAACAGAAAAAAAAGCGATAACACAAGGTATATAATAAAGTCACTGCTGCTCGATCATGTCATGAATAGTAAATACGTTACATGTGAATATGTGAGAGGATAAGAACATTACTTGTTGGCCGTGCAATAACATACAGTTAAATTTCAATGACTCGAACACCGATGGACTTTTCTGGGCATTTCCATGTTAAGTATGTGGACCACACCATTCGAAAACGTGTCTTCGGGCATATGCAGACAGTGTAGGCCCATATTAGCCTGGCCATCCTCGCAGTCTGATCAGGACCATAACTGTCCGCTTTCAGGATCAATGTATACTGTAGAATATATCGATGTATAAAAAAGTCCTTATCAGGCTGTGCGGTTTCGCAGTCTGTTCTGAATCTTCACTGTCCGCTTATAGAATTTTTATATACTGGAGAATATATCAATGTATAACAAAGGTTCTTATCAGGTCGTGAGGCTTTACAGTCTGATCTGGATCTTTACTGTCCGCTTATAGAACTTTTGTAAACTGGAGAATATATCGATGTATAACAAAGGTTCTTATCAGGTTGTGCGGCTTTACAGTCTGATCAGAATCTTCACTGTCCGCTCACAGAATTTTTGTACACTGGAGAATATATCGATGTATAACAAATGTTCTTATCAGGTTGTGCGGCTTTACAGTCTGATCAGAATCTTCACTGTCCGCTTATAGGATTTCTGTATACTGGAGAATATATCGATGTATAATAAAAGTTCTTATCAGGTTGTGCGGCTTTACGTTCTGATCAGAATCTTCACTGTCCACTTATAAAATTTTTGTATAATGGAGAATATATCGATGTATAACAAAGGTTCTTATAAGGATGTGCGGCTTTACAGTCTGATCAGAATCTTCACTGATCGCTTATAGAATTTTTGTAAACTGGAGAATATATCGATGTATAACAAAGGTTCTTATCAGGTTGTGCGGCTTTACAGTCTGATCAGAATCTTCACTGTCCGCTTATAGAATTTTTGTATATTGGAGAATATATCAATGTATAACAAATGTTTTAAATCAGGTTGTGAGGCTTTCCAGTCTGTTCTGGATCTTCACTGTCCGCTTATAGAATTTCTGTATACTGGAGAATATATCGATGTATAATAAAAGTTCTTATCAGGTTGTGAGGCTTTACGTTCTGATCAGAATCTTCACTGTCCGCTTATAAAATTTTTGTATACTGGAGAATATATCGATGTATAACAAAGGTTCTTATCAGGTTGTGCGGCTTTACAGTCTGATCAGAATCTTCACTGTCCGCTTATAAAATTTTTGTATACTGGAGAATATATCGATGTATAACAAAGGTTCTTATCAGGTTGTTCGGCTTTACAGTCTGATCAGAATCTTCACTGTCCGCTTATAGAAGTTTTGTATACTGGAGAATATATCGATGTATAACAAAGGTTCTTATCAGGTTGTGAGGCTTTACAGTCTGATCAGGATCTTCACTGTCCGCTTATAGAATTTTTGTATACTGGAGAATATATCGATGTATAACAAAGGTTCTTATCAGGTTGTGAGGCTTTACAGACTGATCAGGATCTTCACTGTCCGCTTATAGAATTTTTGTAAACTGGAGAATATATCGATGTATAACAAAGGTTCTTATCAGGTTGTGAGCCTTTACAGTCTGATCAGGATCTTCACTGTCCGCTTATAGAATTTTTGTATACTGGAGAATATATCGATGTATAACAAAGGTTCTTATCAGGTTGTGAGGCTTTACAGTCTGATCGGGATCTTCACTGTCCGCTTATAGAATTTTTGTATACTGGAGAATATATCGATGTATAACAAAGGTTCTTATCAGGTTGTGAGGCTTTACAGTCTGATCAGTATCTTCACTGTCCGCTTATAGAATCATTGTATACTGAAGAATATATCGATGTATAACAAAGGTCCTTATTTGGTTGTGCAGCTTCGCTGACTGATCTGGATCTTTACTGTTCCCATATGCCCGAAGACACTTTTTCTTTTTCTTGGCGCGGCCCAATTTTCATAAACTGCACGTTGTTGTCACTTAATTATAATAATAATAAAATTAATATTTTTATAATTGTAATTATTATTATTATTATCATTATTACTTATTTTATTATTATTATTATTATTACAAAACAATAGTGAAAAAAAAAGTTATAGTAAGATACTCACCGTTTTTATGATAGTGAGTACTTTGCTTTTCATTTCAAATCCCTTTACTTTCAATTCTTTTACATGGACTAAATCACCCTGAAATATGCAAATACAATTATTGTGAATGTATGTATGCTTATTCCGAAGGTCATCACGAAAACATGCCTATGTAATTTTGACCCTCTTAAACCCCACTTTTATATAGTTTAACGGGGGTTTACAGGGGTATACATTATTTTTCATATTTCTACTCAAAAACATAGATTGTGGGTACTTGTTAGAACCGCCTCGCCGAGGCGGTTCTAACGAGTACCCCACAATCTATGTTTTGAGCAGAAATATGAAAAATATCAGAATTTTTTATCTAAAAACTTTCAGTGTTTGGTGGTCAAATTTTCTATATATTTGAATAGGCGTGTTTTCGTAATGTGTTTACATTTAAACCGTTAAAAACTATCACGTAAATACAGTGTTGTAGTTTTATCTGTGGTCAAACTAGAGACTAAGTGGTATATGAGACTCCGCGTTTGCACTGTGTGATTATACCATTTACTGTTACAGTACTCGAACTGTATAAAACATAGATATTCTGTGGATGGCGATTTTTTTCGGAACAAGATACACACGGCGGAAATTAAAACACGAAACTCGGTAATATTGTGCATGTGCAATATTTGGTTATGCGATGCTGTGCACGTTCTCTAGCCTAGAGCTGAGAACTTTCTATATAATTGAAAGAAGCTTAGTCGCCCCAACGGGCAGGCAATATTATATTATCTACAACATAATGAAGTACAGAGGGAATGCTTTTAGTGGCCGCTGCAGGGCACACAGTTGCAGCTGTAGTGAAATCAAAGATGTCCTACGAAAAAGGATCTTTCTCCAACAAATAACGCACAGAAGACATAAAAGCATCGGTTTAACTGAGTCTGTTCGTGCGCAGAAGTAAACAATGTGACGTTGCATACGCTCTCTAGTCTCAGGTTCTTCTTTATACATCCGAACTGAACTAGGCTCAATGAAACCAATAAAGTTTGCGCTTGGAAACATTTCTTTGAGACTCTTTGTATGACTGGAGCACTCAGTCCCGCCCCACCCATCCCCACCCCTCAAGCCACCAGCCTAAGCGAAACCCGATGTTTAGAAAAAAAAAGAAAAAAAAAAAAAGAAAACAGAAACAATATGAACTTAAACTAAAAGATCCTTAGAAAAATAAAATTAAAAACTGCACTATGGTGAAGTAAGGGGAAACTGTTTACCGTGCTCTGGTACAAAAGTTGAACTACAAACTCTGGCATTTAAATCACAGTTTCTCTACTTCAGCCTAGTCGAAGAGGAATTATTGCAGAGATGTCCCCTAATGTCCTGATACCACATCCACTGAAGGAGCAGCAAAACCCACCCAACGTAAATTGCGAAATACGAAAATTCTTGACGTTTGAAAAGACAATGAAAATATAGTAGATCAGCAACGTCAGGAAACGTACATTCGGACATGCGCGCTCAGCGAAGAATCAGATTAGCCTGCACTTTATAAAGTCTGATCAAAATCTTCACTGGACACATTTTGGATAACTTAAGATGGTACAGGTCACCCTGATACTTCCTACCAAGTTTCGCGTCAACTGGCCTTTCGGGTCAGGAAAAAAAATGAAAAACAAAATTTCATAGTGGCGAAAGTCACTATTAGTTAGCTATTTTTGAACAATAAGTCACTTTCTTTCAAGTTTCGAGTCAAGTGGCCCAGGGGTGTAGGATGTTGCGTTATTTAAAGCAAATTGTTGACGCTGCATACGCACGACGCACGGCGCATGACGGATGACGAAAATTGCTCATGTGAGCTAAAACAGAAATTTTCACATGTGAAATATAACATTGAGGAACTCCTTTCTTTGTTTCATTTAATGTTGACATTTTGTTTCCATATGTTTATGATAATTGTGCCTAAAATACATCTTTTTGTTTTCAGTACCTTGAGAAAAACTAAGCTGCCTTTTATTTCACTCTACTGACTAGTAAAGACAGTGGTATCTTGTGACAGTTACAGTGTGGGGGATCCAAGTGACTAAACGACTAGGTACACAGAGGTTGTTACTATTTTTAGCTCCGCATCAGATAGGATTTTTTAGAATATTTCGATTTATACCTGATGGAATTTGTTCAAATAAAGCGCAGAGTACGCGGAAAATCAAGTTCTTTCTGGTGGTATAAGCGCTATTCTGCAATCTGGTCTGATTCTCGAGAACATTCGGAGAATGTTTTTCGTCAAAATTCATATACGTTGTCCCGGTGGCCCAGATTGACAGCAAAAACATTCTTCGAATGTTCTCGTGAATTAGACCAGATCGCAGAATAGCGCTTAAACAACCTGAAAGAGCTTGATTTCCCGCGTACGCTGCGCTTTATTTGAACAAATTCCATTTGGTATGAATAGAGATATTCAAAAAATCCTACCTTATGCGGAGCTAAAAATAGTAACAAACACCGTGTACCTAGTCATTTGGTCACGTGGATTCCCCTCAATGAGTCAGCGAACATTTTTTTATCACAGTGCTCTTTCGGTTGTTATAAGGCTTTGGTATTTCATTGCCCAGGGGCGAAACTGCGCATCGGACTTTCCCTGACTGAATGTAAGATGTGCATCGAGACAATACAAATATTAGAAATGTGTCCAAAGGACACGGATGCTCCCGCCTGAAAAAAACTTACTCTAATTGCTAACGCCGGATGCCGACGGAGACGGACTGACGGACGGACAGGGGTAACACTATAAGCCTTTTCCACCATTCTTCTAATGGCGGGAGCATAAATAAACCAAACGCTTAATAAATGTATGGGTATGACTTTTAGTTCATCTTGTGGTCACTAAGGCAAAGATTGAATATCGTCTTTATATTATTAATATTAACTAACGATACTTACGTTATATCGTGCTGTGTCTGTGATATCTGAGTATTCATGGAGACTGGCTAAGGATCTGTTTGGTTTTTCAGAAGCCTTCAAAATATCGGGCTTATCAGGAATTAGCCCATTTATCATCTACAAAATGTTCCAAAATATATATCATCAATAAACTATCCTACAATTTTAGACGGAAGTGCCTTTTATCTCTTTACAGGAGATGTCATTTAACCCATGTTAGTCTGTAGACGCCTAAAATGGTATTTGGAAAACAGTGCAGACCCAGATCAGACGCGCAGAATGTTTAGCTAGTTTTCTCAAGGGGTATCTGTATCACATAGCCTAACATACCTAAAATTTAAATTGGATTCTTCCAATGTATATAGTAGTGGTAGTTTCTGCTGGTTAAAATGGGCTGAGTTCGAAGCTGTCCAATATCTAACTGAACCATGTATTGTACAAGTTCGTACTGCGTCGGACCGGTATTACACTGACGTAGGGGGAGCTTGGTCTGGTGTGATTGGGGTTGATGTTGTGCATCTAGACGTTTTAATGATAAATACGTAACTATACACTTTACGTGCACCAGGGTCGTTATAGATTAGCTATGCAGGTTGCAGAATAATACAGATTCACTTTGAAGGATCCAGTACAAATCATGCATCTAATTATCTATAATTCGCGGCATAACAATTTAGTTACATATGCGGGAAAGAAAGAAAAAAGAAATAATGAATGAAAGAAAAAGAAAATACATAAAAAGAAAAACAAACAGAAGAAAAAAGAAAGTAGCAATCAAGCAGAAAGAAAGAAAGAAGGAAAGAGCAACTTTGAAGTTCAGTCTACTGATTCTGACGATTCCACACAATCTATAAAAAACGATGCAGTTTTCTAGCACTCCAACATATATCTATGAGAGATAATGAGGGTAATTGTAATATACCACTAATTCCGTCCACTCACTGTCAACACGTTCTGTTGGGAAAGTCAAATGCTCATTGTTAGGATAGGGCATTGCTTATATTAAGAAAAAAAATATGAACTTACAAAACTACTTCGAACAATTGATCATTCTCATGATGATGGTTGAAATTTAGACAGGTTCTACTAATTTAATAGCGAAATACGTACACCAAGATTTCAATTTAAAGCTTGGGTCTATATTTAACGCTATCCTGGATTTTATGTCGAACATCCCATAATTGTGCAGTTATGTGATGTACTTTTAGGTATGTCTATTCAGCTGCTTCCATGATATACTCTTGTTACATCCGTGTGAACAAACCTTGAAAACATAAAACCTTTCTGATATATTTTTGCATAATGCATAAGTAATACAAACGACTTTTTTTTTAAATTTTGCCTAGAAATAATAAAAACGACTTTTTTTTTTTTTGGCCTTAACTTCTATATGTACGCTCGTATATACTATTATGGCGTTATTTTACCAATAATTCTAAAGTCTGAGACTTTGCTACGCTGTTCTTTACAAAATGTTAAATCGTAGCTTAACGCAACGGGTCATGTTTGTTCGTAAAAACAAAAACAAATCTGTCCTTATAAATTATACTTGAAATATGGGATTCATGCGCAAACTACATATTTATAGACACATTCCTATGAACCCCCCAACACACACACACACGCACGCACGCACGCACGCACGCACACACACACACACACACACACACACACGGCCTGCTAGATTCCCAAGACTTCCACTGAATATCATGTTTTGTGCATATATATTGAATGTTTAAACCTACAGAACAGAAAAAAAATAGTACAGCACCGTAACATATAACACGAAATATCTCATTCTCTGAGTGACCAAATAAATAAACTATTTATTATATTGACAGGAACTAATACTCGTCGTCAAAATCCTCCTCCACCGCTGGTAAGTTTACATCATGAATACATCACTGTCAACTCAAATTTGCTCATAGACTTAATCACTGGTACCGGGACACATTAGGGCAGTAACGTGAGACAGTGTACCTTAAGCCATGTACACATAGTGAAATGTCAGATCAACCTGAGGATCCACGTATTGTAGCTAGGGTCTTCGCTGAGCACTCATTGATTAACTAAGGACCTTATGCTTATTCCATCGCACAGCAAAGAATCTGATCAGCATGCGATTCAAAGCTGTGCTCACTTGTCAGAAGGTACATTATTCGCTTTCTGCTTATTTGATAAAATGAGAAGACGGATCTGCACATGAAGATCTTATTTATTATGAGCGATCAATCATGGTCATTGGAAGCATAAAGTGATTTTAGCGTCTTCCATTACAAGATAATCAATGTCGTCAGACAGCTTGCGATAACCAGTGTAACAAGTGTCAAACTTATTAGCAAGCGTTTGATAGAAGAAAAAAGAAATCGATGCCCCCATAGTGTTGATCTTACATACTAAAAACCGAATGTAGTACAAACAAGTAATGATCAAAACATTGAGAGTGCTGACGGAGGCGGTTGCCTGAAATTCTATAGCCTCTAAAACGGATTGGTATTTACGGTGACATTTAAAAACCCGTTCTTTTCGGGTCCCGACAGTCCCTTTTCGGTCCTTTTCTGTGTTTCGTACATTGTAGGACCGCAGCTCCGGCGATACGTTTTAACCAACGCTGTAGATTTGCCGCGTTTAACTTGATTATCCATATCCGACCGCCGACATTCTACTCAATATACTCGGAGCACCAACCCTAAATTTTTTTAACCCTACACGGTAGCCCCTTCCCCCTATCACCACTCATTTTCATTGTAAGTGATGGGAGGTAATATTCTGATAATGGAACAGGAGTGTGCATGAAAGAAAAAAAGTGCGAAAGCAGTCAGTTTATCGGTGAAAACACAATAAGTTTTAATAGAATCCAATTTTTCTGTATTTCTTTTTAATATAAATACTCTTTTCGAAATTTTAATTTTGTCTATGCATTTATGTTGTACAGGTCATTATGTATTAAATAAAAATGCTGTCCTAGTCAGAAAGCATTATGGCAGTTTTTGGGTAAAAAAGGATAAGTTAGAATAAACACTGCTGAGTTTTTAAAGATGCTTTTAAAACAAAATATGTCTAAATCTAACCTTATTTAATGGTATTACATATTTACAATACAAAAGTAGATTTTGATATTTTGTCTTGACCCAAAGTGTGAATACCGGACTACAGATCTGTGTAAAATATGAACATGCCTACCATGTAGGTTGCATGAACATATAGTATGCTCAAATATCATGGCTCTCTTGGATGAATATCAGCTCTTGTCCAACAGACGACATGCATTTAGGAAAAGGCACAGTTGTGAAACTCAGTTGACCACTGTAATAAATGATTGGGTAAAAATCTTGGACAAAGGAGGACAGGTTGACACATTTATTATGGACTTCGAGAAGGCTTTTGACACCCCGCCTCATGAACTTCCTAAAAGAAAATTATTTGGTTATGTCATTTGCCGAAAGACACTCAGGTGGATAGATTCCTTTTTTTGCTATAGAACACAACGAGCTGTTGTAAACGGTGAAACCGGAGTGGGCCACAGACATAGACTAAGAAATAAGACTTTTCGCAGATGACTGTGTTTGCTATCGTGAAATCAGAGACACAGACGACTCATTGAAACTTCAGAAGGATATAGACAGATTAGGGTATTGGGCCAGAAAATGGGGTATGAGATTTCAGCCAGTCAAATGCAATATAATGCAGATAACAAGGAAAAGAACAAATAAAATTGAGGTTTCTTAAACTTTATAGGGTACGATCCTCGAAAACGTGGATTCCATTAAATACATGATCGTTTTTTATTTCTCTTTTGATTGTACCAAGACAGTTTCTCTCTTGCAGTTTTTATACGTAACTGTCTGGTTGGTCAGTCTACTGTCTACATGGTGTATGTTGAATTTAGTATTAAGTGTGTTATTGTATTTATGTTCATGTCTCGTCTACTTATGTTGGCTCGGGATTGATATATTGATTGACTAAGTGTGTCCTTTTCTAGGTGTGTTTTTTGACATTTTATCTATAAATTGTAAAAGGGAATGGGCCATCCAATAAATCGATCAAATCTTGGTATCAGTATCCACAGCAATCCATGTATTTACCTTATCCAGATAGGAATTCAGGAGTTATACAGCTTCAAACACTTTAACAAATTCTTAAACATTATAAAATCATATAAATCCATGACCTTGACCTCAAGATGACTGAGGCAGCTAGACTTGCAATGAATAAAGTACTGCACTATAATCTAACAAAAACCCAAGTACCAACTAATTCTATTCAGACACTCAGAAGATATAGGTTTTTATACATTTACATATAACTTTAACATAAAAGTTCCGAGTCCGTGACCTAAACCTTGAATCATAATCAGGGTTAAGAGTTGTTTTAATACAATTTTGGGCCAATATATACCACCATCCCAATCATGAACTATGTCAAAGAAAGGTTTTGAACAATATGGGTTTTAAATATTCAAACTAAAATCATAATGATTTGTGGCCGACGTCAATGCCGACGTCAACGCCGACGTCACAGATAATACCGACGCTGATGCTAATGGAAAAGTTTCTCTTATGCTTTCGTACATATGAACTTAAAAGATAGACTGTTGAATGGAAATACAATATTTCTATAATAAGAAGTGATGAACGATATTTATCTTGATACGTACATATAATGGCAAAAAAAGGTTTGCTTAACTCTTACCATATACAAGTTTTAATCAAACTAGAAGCTGTGTTTGTAAAACACTGTGGCCCAACCATATGCTTGCCTCTAAAGATAATACAAGGTAAAAATGGCCAAATCTACAAAGGGCCATAACTCTAGAAATATTTTTCAGAATTTACTCAAAAGGTAATCAGTTCATCTTCTCATCACTACCAATTTATTCATCAAGTTATGGGGCTCTAGCTCCAACATTTTTTGAGATCATTTTCTGACAAGGGAAAATGTCCAAATTTACAAAGGTACACTACTCATGCCCAGAAACATTAGGCCCCTCCAACTTCCTTCTCATCACTACCAATCTATTTATCAAGTTATGAGGCTCTAGCTCCAACAGTATTTGAGATATTTTGCTGACAAGGGAAAAATGCCCAAATTTACAAAGGGCTATTACTCTTGAAATATTTTTTTCAGAATTTATTCAAAAGTTAACCAGTAATTTACTCATCATTACCAATCAATTCACCAAGTTTCAATGCTCTAGCTCCAACAGTTTATGAGATACTTTGCTGACAAGATAAAATTGCCCAAAATTACAAAGGTCCATAACTCATGAAGTACTTTTTAGAATTTATTCAAACGTTAATAAAGTCATCTACTTATCACTATCAATCCATTCATTAAGTTTCAAGGCTCGAATTTTAATAGTTTTTGAGATATTTTGCTGACAAGGGAAAAGCCCAAATTTACAAAGGGCCATTACTCATGAAATTGTTTTTTCAGAATTTATTCAAAAAATTAATCAGATCATCTACTTATCATTACCAATCAATTCATCAAGTTTCAATGCTCTAGCTCCAACAGTTTTAGAGCTATTTTGCTGATAAAAGGTAAAATACCCAAAGTTACAAAGGGACATAATTCATGAAGTATTTTTTAAAATTTATTCAAAAGTCAATCAGGTTGTCTGCTTATCACTACCAGTCTCTTCATCAAGTTAAGGCTCTAGCTTCAATAGTTTATGAGATATTTCGCTGACAAGATTACATCAATATTTTTTTTCAAAGGGCAATTACTCAGGAACGGGGCACAATCCTATCGAGAGAAGAAATTTCAAAACAGTAGCATGCACGTGACTAAAGTTATGCTACGCATCAAAAAGCGTGACGAACGGATGGACGAACGGACAAACGGACGCCCCAGGAGCAATATGCCCTTCCAACTTCTTCGAAGCTTGGGGCATAATTATAAAATTTTCTGTGAAAAAAGAAGATGTTCTAAAAAGAACTTGTTTGTCAAATATCAAGCTAAATTATTATTTTCAGAGCATTAATGGGTAAAAAGCCTCACAGCAGAGCAACTGATTCCCTGTGCTGTGGTAAATATTACAGAAAATACTCATTTTATTATATTACAAATAACAGAGTTGTATGACCCAACATATTGTTAATTTTTTGACTCCAAAGCCCCGATTGTTTTTATAACTTACTCTGACAGTGGATGAAAATATTCACACAATAAAACTCGGGGCATGAAAAAGAATGTTAGTTTTTAAAAAGTAATTACAAATATCAGTGTTTCTTGTTTCAAAAAAAAAAAAATGTTTTCTCCCACAAAATGTACTCATTTTACATTTGACTAGAACAGTTATTGTTTTATCACTATACATATTGACTATTACACTTTAAATCTATTCTAAAAGTCGGCATAAGATAAAGAAAAATATTAAAAAATATTCCAGAAATTTGGGATTTTTATTAAAAATAACCATATTTTCCCCCCAAACGATTACTTTCGCGTTTTCTTTCATGCATAGTTTGGTTTCCATATCAACATAGTTTTCTCCTTCAATTGCATAAACAAATTATGAGGGCCCTCCGTGTAGGGTAAACCCCTTTTTTGCGCAAATGTGATCAATTATTGCTCCGACTAACATGATTAAAATCTTATTTCTTCAAAAGTTGAAAGTTTTCTTTGGTTCTGTTTATCTATTTGCTATTTATAAGTATTAGAGTATATAAGGCTAATATGTTTGAATTAAAAATTTAGCGTTATTAGCATTAAAAATGAATTATTTGTTAGGTACTTATCTTTGTAGTAACAGAAAAACGGAAGGCCGAAATATGGTATGTTAGATCTGGTATGGCGCCTTAGCGTAGAATACGGAATATCTCTTTCTCCGGGTGACCATTTAAATAAACTAATATTATATTGGCATTACGGTGAATAAATACATGGTGTGTTTTTTTTTCCACCATTTACAAATTTACCAGCGAACACTCAGATCAGAGTATACGCTGATCGCATGTGCCTCTAACAGTCTCCAGGCTACTCAAATCATTGCCGCACTGGATGGATGTATAGACTGATCCGAGTCTTCGCTGGTTACACAGGTCTTATTGTAGGTGTTGTTCTGCGCTGGCTCAAATGTGAATGTGCAGGCTGACCTGAATCTTCGCTAGGCGCATACATCCGAAGGTTCATTTTCTGACTTTATGGCTCATATAAATTTTCCATCTGTTATATCGAAGTAAAAGAATTCAAGTCAGTGGCGATTTTGCCAAACCTTCTGGTATTCTCAGCTACAACAACAAATCGTATTTTGTGGGAAGTGCAACAAACATGTATTCAAACATGACAGAAACGTTTTCCCATAGCGCCTTATGGAAATGTTGCCGTCAACGTAGTGCGTGCAGAAGGGTGCGTTTGATGACATCGCATGTGAACTTTTATTTCTGTCGACGTCCGTTGCAAAAAAAAAAAATGTTTTTGGAAAACATTGCAACGATGTCAATTTTGCTTTATGTACATGTTAGAATCGAAATAATTTTCCTATGCTTTGAATAATCGCTGAATAATGCATGGTGTTGGGGGAGGTGGGGTGGAAGTGGGAGGAGGGGGTGGGGAGGCGAGTGGAGGCAGATTGCGAAGAATAAATTCACGACGGCGAAGTGCTGTGAACTATCGTCGAATAACGCATGGTGTTGGCGGGCTGATTGCGAAGTATTAATTCGCCGCCGTGAATTAATACTTAGAAATCTTCCCTCCAACATTGCGTTGTTTAACGATAATTCATAGCAGAGAAAAACAAACTATTTCTTAATCAAGGAAACGGTTTTACTTTCAGTGGAGGGGAGGGAGGTAGGAGGTGGGTGGGGAAAGCTGTCAAAATTGTCTTACCACATGACCCTTTTGAAGCAAATTCAATCCTCTTAGAATAGACCCCTTTTCAGAACTAGATCGGTGTGCGCGAAAGCAAACAAGAATTAACAAATATTCATCACAAGAACATGCCTATATATTTTTGACCCCCTTAAACCCCGCTTTATACAGTAAAACTGGGGTTTACAGGGGTATACGTTATTTTTCTTATTGTTGCTCAAAAGCATAGATTGTGGGTGCTCGTGAGAACCGCCTCGACGAGGCGGTTCTCACAAGTACCCACAATCTATGTCTTAAGCAGAAGAATGAAAAAAAAATGTTTTTTATCTGAAAACTTTCAGTTTTTGGAGGTGAAATTTTCTATATATTTAAACAGGTGTGTTTTCGTAATGTGTATTCCAGATAAAATATGGCTAAAAAATCTGCCCTGTGTATTCAGTCTTCTTTATACTAAATTCTGGTATTGGATGGACTTGTCTAACGATTTGTTCAACTGCACTTAAGCCCTGATTGTCTTCTAATTGGTCTGTGAAGTAGTAAATGTATTCCACATCTATATCTTTGTGCACGGAAGCGTAAAATGGGATAAACTGAATGGACTTTTGAACCCTTAATACGAATGGCATATTTCAGCCTGTATGCAAAACATGTCTTTCCATTGCGGACGCCAATTGAAGCAACACACACACACACACACACACACACACGCACACGCACACACACAACTAAAAACAGTAAGTGTCCAAGTTTTCTGGGTCCTACTAGCTAGTTTCGGCTAATTAGGCCTCATCAGTGATCCTCAGAAACAGAACATATTTAAGCATGTTCCCGAGTTCCTACAGCAGTTTTAAAGTGGCTCATACAATTATAAGATACTTACATGTACACAGGACCATTGTACAGCTAAACTGACCTCAATAAGGGCGTTTCCGTGTACCTTTAGGCAATACAGGAAATGAGGTCGTATATGTTTATTGCGCAGTGAAGTATTTTATCGCCTGCTAAAGGGCGCATGACAGGTCGTCCATTACATATAATCTATTGTTGTTGTTTTTTATAACAATATTTACTTCCAACCAGTTATATGAGAGAGAGAGAGAGAGAGAGAGAGAGAGAGAGAGAGAGAGAGAGAAGACAACGAAAGCAATGCATTTATCAAGCAAGCAACTTTGAAAAGCCATTCATTAAGAGAGAGAGAGAGAGAGAGAGAGAGAGAGCAATTTATTTATAGAGCAACAATGTACAGATATTTATAGACTAGCTCCTAGACCTTGATGTCATGTTTTATCACTCCTAACTATAAGCTTATTCAAATTTATATATTATACCTTGTAGCCAGTCTTTGATTTTGGTCTCTGACATCAAGCTCCCAGATAAATTGCTGCTATCAAAGAGGCAAAGTCAAGCAGTAGGCTGTAGATGATCTTTAATTTATTAAGTATATTAATATTTATGATTTACTGATAATTTTGATATCCGACTAGTAGCTAGTCTAAGATATTTACTACACGCATTTATAAATAAGCTGCACTACGTTCGTTACAAAGCATCTTCTCGTAGGGTGCATCTACGGATAACCACTGCTTTGGTCAAGTTGTGAATTCGCGATGGGGTTTGCGTCATTGTGTGCTGAAAGAAAATTATAAACCCTATAACATACGTATATTAACGGAGAGGAAAAAACAAAATCCGAACGCATTGTCTAAATCTCACTTTTCGATTAAGGTACTTGTTTTGTCTAATGCTGTTGGATTGAATATGGCATCGTCGTACTAGCACGGTGCCTACGTTATTTGGTCATACATGTTTCTAAGTACACAATTTAGGGTGCAATGTACCCACTGCATAGGTCGCCAGGAAAGTGGAACAATCTAAGCCAATTGCATTTCGTATCATTTGGTTTTGAAAGTGACGCGTCAAGCGAAAACAATGCCTTCGAACATAAGCAAACTGCACAGATTCAGATCATCTTGCGCATGCGAAAAGTACCATTCGGGTCCTAGCTCTCCATTGAAACACTATGTAGTAACCAATGAGTCTGTTAGCAGACAGCGAATGCCCTGATCAGTCTGTGCGGAAGCGCAGGCTGATCTGGGCGTTCGCTGTCCGCATGTGCCCGAAGACATATTTTCTCATATCTCATCATTTGATTTTGAAAGTGATAGGATCAGCTGTGGAAACAACATTCACAGTATAAAATACTCAATACCTTCGATCCTTTCTGTACATCTTTTCTCTGCAGAAAGACGAGATCTTGAGAGGTAAGCAGAATTTTATGATGACCCTTCGACATTTCTTTTTTAATGACGTTTCTCCTGTAAAATAAAATATAAAATATTATCGATAAGTATTATTTACAGGAATGGACTTCATTTTTTCTGGATTTTATCTATGTGTAAACGCGGGCAAATCACTCGCAAATTGAATAAAGAAGTGCTTAATATTAGATTTGCGACTGAACCGCCTTCTAAAACAGATCTGGCCTCGAGGTTATAAAACTTTTTTCCATGCTCAATTCAGCTGAGCATGTTTGTCATGTTAATTAATGTGACATTACTATCAATTGCTTATTATTTCTTGCTAAACATAGCTGAGCATCAACTTTTCTCTGCTAACAGATATTAAAATGGCACCTAATGTTGGCATTTTCATATTTATTAGCAGAGAAAATATGCTCAGCTGAGTTGAGCACGAAAAAAAATTATAACCTCGGGGCCAGTATTAAAATGCGTGGATGGGAGTAAATCGAGTTGCCAGAATCTTTACGCTAGTGATAAATATTGTCCACAATGCCACAATAAATACAACACAACCTGAGCAAGCAGGTTACACCAAGATGAAGCAAGATGAAAATTTTATCAGGGGTTACATTGTTTGCCACGCCGTCGATTCAGTTTAGTCGCATCACCAGTTAGCCAAATGGTATTGTTCAGACTTGTTGCTGTGGCCCATTTTAGAATATCCCTCTCTCTCTCTCTCTCTCTTGTGATTTCTTGTGTGTGTGTGTGTGTGTGTGTGTGTGTGGGGTGGGGGGGGGGTTGGGGGGGGGGAGGGGTGGAGATGGGGTTGGTCTCAAGAGTCATTTCTTTTAGAATCAGAAGAAATATTGTGGGCAGTGATGATGTCTTAGTTATTAGGCAATTCAAAATGCAGAAGCGGGAGTTTATTTGTTAGCTCTTCGGAGTCACAGTTATGCATTTGACATTTGTTCTCTGCTTCAGTACTTGCTTCTGATGCGTGCAAAGGCATTTCGTTCTAAATAAGTCAATCGACAGATAACATGTAATATAATCTTAGAGAAATAAGTGCCGTTGCAGTGTAATTACTCTAATATATTATGATAAAAAGACCTTGACAAACAGTGTAGACTGATCAGATATCGCAGTACAACGTCTGATCAGAGTTCTCACTGTTTGTCACTCGCCCATCAGTTTTAGGACACATTATTAGGAAACCAAATTAGTTTGTTCTGATTTTAGCATCACAAAAACATGCCTATATAATTTCGCCCCCTTAAACCCCACTTTTATATAGTACATCTGGGGTTTACAGGGGTATACATTATTTTTCTTTTTTCTGCTTAAACACATAGATTGTGGGTACTTGTTAGAACCGCCTCGCCGAGGCGGTTCTAACGAGTACCCACAATCTATGTTTTGAGCAGAAATATGAAAAATATCAGAGTTTTTTATCTGAAAACTTTCAGTTTTAGGAGGTAAAATTTTCTACATATTTGAATAGACATGTTTTCGTAATGGGGCAGGTCTAGTAAGGCGAATCCAACTATTTAAGATAATAAAAGTACTGTTTCCTTTATCTACTCGTATGTCATATCCCTTCTTGTCTCTGCTTAATGTTTGGCCACAGAATGATGAAATAAATGTCGATCGAATCCATTTTAAAGGATACTTTCAATTACTTAATAGCAACGTTTCATCCAATTTAGAAAAATCTGTTTGACTTTGAAAGGAACAACTTCCATAGAACTTGATCGCTAGATCGCTAGATGTCTAGTGCAGGCACCAGAACGCATAAAAATAATCTGGCGTATCACCAGATGTAAACTGAGCCGGGGCACAGCAGTTCCCACAAGACTACATGTGCGCCCGGCGAATTACAAACCAGCCTTCGCATCCATGGACTCTCATCAGAGTCTTTGCAGGGCACTCTGTTGGTAGCCAAGTATTCAAACAGTTTACAGGCAGATAGCTGCATCCGCGCAGGCTAATCTGAGTCTTCGCTGGACGCATATGCAGAATTGCAGGAATACAGTGCCCCGTGTCAATTCTGTTTATTCCTGCGGGCCATCATATTATTGTTAAGGTGAATGAACGACACTCTGGTTAGATTTTTTGGCATGTATACAAGGGATACAATGTCTACAATTTCCTATTTGCCTTCCTGCAACCCGATCCCCTCATTACGAAATTCAAATATTTAGAAAATTTCACCTCCAAAAACTGCAAAAAATTCATATAAAAAAATGATATTTTCATACTTCTGCTCAAAACATAGATTGTAGGTACGCGTTAGAACCTTGTCGGCGAGGTGGTTCTAACGAGTACCCACAATCTATGTTTTTGAGCAGAAATAAGAAAAATAATGTATACTCCTGTAAACCCCAGTTTTACTATATAAAAGTGGGATTTAAGGGGGTCAAAATTATATAGGCATGTTTTCGTGATGTTCTGAAAAGCGGTCTTAAAAGAAAGGAAAGAGCTGACTCACATCCCAACTAAGAGAAAACGTTACCACAACGTTAGGATTTGGTTATATGCAGGTTTGGTTGCAACCCAACAACGCTTAAACCTTACCATGACGTTTGCAATGAGTTGTAGAAAGGTTTTGTTGAAACCAACCATAGGCAAACGTTGTTGTCACGTTTGATTTTCAATATAATCGAAACATATATATCTGACATATGCTGTCAAATTCAAAATGTTTATATGGATACTTTGCAATGATTTATAATGTTTTATGATTTGAAATATTCTTTAGGTCTCTTGATAACGTTTTAAAAACGTTTCGTTACAATATTAAGACTGAACTTTCGTGCGCAGTTTCGTAACCCAACTTACTGTTGTTTTGGCAAAGTTTTGTCAGTGTCAGTGGAACTTTTTCTGCTGATTATTGTACATTTAACATGTTACAATTGTCAAATATTTAGATGAAAAAAAGATATATTACATATTAAGACAATGTTTATCCAACAACTCACCTGTCTTTTCCGCCAGTTCGCTAATTCGGGATCAAGGACGAAGAAGTCCGATAAGAGAATAATTCGAGTGTTTTTTCTACTCGTGCGGCTTCAAGCAACACATAAGGTAATCTTTAAATCAAGCATCTGTAATGTTTATCGTTGTATGTCTTAAATAATGATGGAATAACCGCATGTTTGCTTGAAATTTTCTACTGACATATGTTTTCGCGACTATTCAAAAAGGCGCCATTCAAAAAATATGCATGGCTGTATAATATACGTACGTAGAGAGAAGCATGCTTGGTTATATCATGTTAATTCTGTTGCAATTGAGTTGCTTGTAACAAAATAAATGTCAGAAGTAACTTAAAATGGAACCAGTCCACAATTATCTCCCCTGAAATATAGTCGCACAAATAGTCCCTCACTTGGATGCTGTGTCTTATGCCGGAGTGACTGAGCAGACTACTTCACTGTGATTCTTTTGATAGATCAACATGTAGGTGTTTTGAAAATTAAGAGTTTGTTTTGTTTCCTTTTGATTTCAGGAAAACAGGTGAACCTAAGCACACCCCTAAGAAGTGAGCCTACATGGGCTTTAACTGGTATGAACTGACAGGTGTTTACTTTGGCAGACGACAGCAGGAAAAGGAGCTGGTCATGGTCATGTGTAAAGTGAATAAGTTTGAAGGTAAGAAATGATGACATAAGCAGAAGAAAGTATGCATCGATTGCAAAGTTGTCAGCAATTTTTTCCCAAGAGGTCTTTGTATGGAAGGTCATGGAAAAATAATTGTGGCCCGAGGCCAAATTATGTCTAAATTGTTGTCGCACACACAACGTTTTTACATTTCTGAAACGTTAAATTATGTCCAAATTGTTTTGCGCACACCAACGTTTTTTACAACGTTTCTGAAACGTTAAAGCAACATCTTTTATTATTTTTTTTTATTATTTTAGTGGTCAACTTTATTAAGCGAACAACCTGTATAAAGCAAGCATGCCATCATTTCACCCCCAAAAAAGGCAAATACACTGAAATTCACCTGCATTAAACAAGCACCTGCCTTCAGCAAGCCGATTTCAGTTACGAACAATTAGAGGCTTGCTTATTACAGGTAGGAGTTTTTGCCCTTTTAAGTTTTTTCATGATGTTTATGATGTGTAATGTATCATGTTTTCCTTTTTCAGGTTGTAGAGGATACTAGTGGCCGGCAAGACTCCGATACAGATTAGTGAATTTTTTATGCTCTTAGAATGGAATAAAAAGATCTAGTATTGCGCTATATATTTTGTTTATGCAGTTGTTTGCATTTGCCACTGCTTATAGGCTATAGCTTATGGAGTATCCGCTGGCCAACTTTCAGTGTTTCTTTGCGTAGAATGAATACAGTTTTCATCCTGAAAGAATGTCACAAGAAGTGAATAACGTCTTTTGGTCATCTCAATCTGTCACATTCAACAGTTCTATCAGCTATTGTTTCATTTACATGTCCAGATGTTTGCATTTTAGGCCCTGTCGATCCTCATGCAGGTTAGTTTGGCAGAGGTGGATTTTTTTTTAAACGATCCTCATGACAAACTCACTTGAAGAGGTGGTACTGATCCCAGTAGTTTTCTGTCTTAATAATATTTCGACAGCTTTACAAACAAAATATCATGAATAAACGGTTTCAAACAACTTTCATAGTGAAATAGCTGTTTATTGTGGCAGAAATACCCAAGGAAGCACTGTATGCAAATATTGAAGAGCTTGTAAGTACTGAAAGCGACAAAGTGCATCATTGAAGTTGAAGCTTAAATCAAAGTAAACAAAGGTTTGGGACAGATTTTGCACATACTATTAAAAGTAGATCATCTGAATCATAATTGATATCCTTTGTGGCTGCCTGCAGGTCTGACATTTAAAGGTTGTCGAGGTTTAGACAGGCTCTCAAAAGGTTTTAGAAAAGTTTTTCTGCAACGTTGTACAAAAACGTTTTGCAAACATTGAGAAAACTTTCCAATAAAGCTCACCTGAACGCTAAATCACAACGTTTTCACAACCAAATATAACGTTGCGTCAACGTTTTCCCAACGTTTTTTGTTAGCTGTGATGGGGAGCCAAACTTTCCTTTTTGACAGAATGTTCTCCTTTGAAAGTGTATCAATTTTACTTAAACATTGTCATGCTGAATAAATTAAGATGCCACGCCTACTTCTAATTTTAGCCAATCAGATTGCTTGATCCATATTGTTGACATAAATTGACATAATTAATAACCAACAGTGCAGATCCAGATCAGTTGGCTTCTGAAGAAGCCAACTGATCTTGATCTACACTGTTTGCAAAGGAAGGGTATATCCGTGTTCAGCATGACAGCGGTTAATAAATGGAAGTAAATGCATGGACATATTGAAAGAAATGAAGTAGTCAAATATATAACCAGGCCTTAATAGCAGTAAATGAAAGCTTACTAAATACCCCCATCGCCCAACTCCACCATCCTCCCACTGCCCCCCCCCCGCCCCCCCCCCCCCCAAAAAAAAAAAAAGAAGAAAAAGCGGGGATATTGTGATACCCCCGTCCGTCCGTCCGGCCGGCCGTCCGTCCGTCTGTCCATACGTCCGGCTGTAATGTCACATCATTGCTTCTAGACCGTTTAAGCTAGAAGCTCGAAACTTTCACAGGCAATAGCTCAATGGATGAGGACTGGAGGAACACATTCGGAATTTTGGTGTAACCTCTTGGTGCTGGGCCAGATGGGTGGAGCCCCGAAGGGTCCAAAATCCATTTTGTACAAACATAGTCATGTTGCATATCAAATCGAAAGTAATGAAAAGTAGAATACAGTGGTCAAACATTTTGCCCCGGGGCATGTCTGGGGTCACTAGAGGTCAAAAAGTAGGATTTTTGGTCTTTTTTTTTTTAATGTCACACAACTTTCTTAGGCTTTTTGAGCTAGAACCTTGATTGAAACTGTCACAGGTAATAGCCCAATGGACGAGGACTGGAGGGACGTATTTGGAATTTTGTTGTGCACGGAGATATGCGATGGCGCTGGCGCGGGGATATGCGATGGCGCGCCATCGACTTGCTCAAGTTTTATATGATACCTACCGATCAAAATATCTGCAACTGTAAAGACGAAAACACACACAAACGCACGCATGCGCTACGATATCATTATTTCCACTTAATCTCATGATCGAATACTTCGGTTTTGATTAACGCTTATTTAAAATTTCCGTAGTGCGCATTTTATTTTATAATATTTTTTTTACGATTTTTATTTGATTTGATTTGATGCAATTCCATCTTAATTGCAGGTTATTGAATTCGACAGAGATAAGCCAGATACGCCCACTACAGAAATCACACAAGCAGGCAGAATAAACGCAGCTTCAAGAGAAATCTCCTGGTTAAGTATTTGCTGTCATTTTCCCCTGTACTACAATTACAAAAAGAAACAACAACAAACAAATATGTTATGGTCATTTCGAGGTACCTTTAATGAGTCCCACAACAATACGTTTCTGTAGAGAGATAAGTAAAATGTATTTATCTTGATACCCCATTATCTAGATCTACGTAAGCCGTGGCAGTTTTGCCATACAATATGCGAAATGTAGGAACGTTTGGTTTCAAAGCACTTTGAGATCGATATAATCTTAATAAATTCCAACTCAAGCGGCGGAAACTTATTTCGAGTAATTTGATTGGCTGAGAACAATTTGAAAACGGGATTGATACTCCAATAAATCCAATAAGCAGGAATCCCGGAACTATTCTTTTCGTTAAATTTCTAAAATGAGCTATCTAAACAATATTGTCGACGTAACTATATATATATATATCACCTAGGAATAATATGATCCGGCGTTTACACATTGAGAAAATCTTAAAAAAAAACAAAAAAAAAAAAATTCATTTCTTTGATAAAGGTTACCGTGCATGTAATAAAAAAAATGAAAAGCTGCTTTAGAACTACAATATTCCAAAAATCCGAATAATACAGACTCCTACATAGCCCCGTTTTTTACGAGTATTATAGGGGAACATAGGGGTTCCCATTGCATAACTTTGTAAAAGTAATGCGAACAGCGAAAGACCAGACAAGACTAATCAACAGTCTGCCTAGGCCAAGACCTTCATGGTCCCATGATCCCAGAATGCGAAAATGCAGGCTGATCTGCGACATTTTGCCCACTTATTTGATAAATGCCCTGTTCTGATGTTGTCCACATGCGTACATGTATTATTTGATTGTTATACTATTTGGTGAGCGTCATGTCTGGCAGCGTGTGGACTGAAATCTACTTACAATATAGTTATGACATATTTGAATGTCATATTGTTTGATCGACGCCCTATCTGGCAGCGTGCGATAGAAACGTTTGGACTGCAATCTACTTTGTACACTGTTATGACGTTTTTGAGTGTTATAATGTTTGGTGGGCGTCGTACATACCTGCATGGGACAGAAAACTTTTGGATTGAACCCTACTTACTACACAGATATGACATATTTGAGTGTTTTATTATATACAAAGTAATGAAATATAGAGAATTATTAATGAAATAAAATGCATATTTTCACTAGTGAAATATAAGTTTTATATTTTCACTAGTGAAAATATAAAACTTATATTTTCACTCCTCTGAGCAGTGAAAAATATAGGCTCTGGAACTATTCGGACGGCACAAAGAACTAAAATTTGCATGTTGTTATTACACGAGATGAAAACTTTTATGGTATTCACAGAAAAAGAGTAAATTTTCTTTTTATTTTATTGTTTACAGGCCAATGCGCGTTTCTGACGTCATATATAACGTCACCAAACAAAACATGAACGTCATGGCAAGATTAGCATCTCTTCTATCGAAAGTGATGTATATAATAAAAAGAAAATTCAAATGTTTGTCGTGAATATGACTTTTATTTCATCTCGTGAAGTGAAAAAAATGTATATTTCATTCGTGCCTTCGGCACGAATGAAATATACATTTTTTTCACTTCACTCGATGAAATAAAAGTCATATTCACTCCAAACATTTGAATATCCTCTATATATTGTTTGGTGGACGTCCTAACTTGCAGCGTGCGATATAAAGCATTTGAACTGAAATTTACTTCTCACAGAGTTATGACATATTTGATTGCTATATTGCTTGATGGGCGTCATATCTGGCTGCGTGCGATACCAACCATTGAGGCTGAAATCTGCTTATGACACAGGTATAACATATTTTATTGTTATAATGTTGGTGGACGTCATATCTGGCAGCATGCGATAGGAAGCGATTGGACTGAAATCTACTTACCATGCAGTTATGATATATTTGAGTGTTATATTGTTAGGTGAACGCCGCCGCTTGGATTGACATCTACTTACTTTACAGTTATGCTTTACTTCAGTGTTATATTGTTTAATTGACGTCATATCTGGCGACACAAAGAGTTTGGACTACAAACTATTTACCATATCGTTATGACATAGTTGAATGTTATATTGCTTGGTGGACGTCCTGTCTGGCAACGTGTGATACAAAGCGTTTAGGCTGAAATCCACTTACTACATCGTAGTTATAGCATATTCGAATGTTATATTGTTTGGTAGACGTCATAATTGGCAGCGTGCAGGAAGCATTTGGACTGAAATCTACTGACTTCAGGGAGAGAAAATAAACAAGCAGATTGCTTTCGTTCCCATCCCATATAGTGCGTTTTTGTTGTATGTATTAATGAAAGTGGTGAAATTAAATATTTTTAAAATCTACTTACCACACAGTTATGACATATTAGAGTGTTATATTGTTCATAAGTGGCAGCGTGCGATAGGAAGCATTTGGACTAAAATCTGCTTACCACAGAGTTAAAACTTTATGACATATTTGAGGGCTATATTGTTTGTTGGATGTCATAACTTAATGTGTTTAGCCTGAAATCTACATACACAGTTATGACATATTTGATTTGTATATTGTTTGATGAACGTCATATCTAATATTGTGTTACAAAATGTTTAGACTGAAATCTAGTTTCTACACTGTTATGGCATATTTAAATGCCATATTGTTTGGTTGTATCAGTTTAGACTGAAATCTACTTACCACACAGTAATGACAATAGCCGTTGATATACCAACTACTACCAGGACAGATATGGCGATGGCGACAATATAGAAAGGATCAAGTACTGAAATAGAACAAAGGAGGCGTAACGTCAGAAAATGTACCTCAGGGCATGTGCGCCTACCAAAGACCAAAATCAGGCCCCGAGGTTATAAAACTGTTTTCATGCTCGAATCAGCTGAGCATGAAATTTTCTCTGCTAATAAATATGAAAATGCCAACAACAGTTGGCATTTTCATATTTATTACCAGAGAAACTTTCATGCTCATCTATGTTTAGCAAGAAACAATTTACAATTATTAGTAATTTGAGATTTATTAGCAGGAAAAATTTCATGCTCAGCTGAGATGAGCATGAAAAACGTTTTATAACCTAGGGTCCTGCCTGCGCCGTCGCACAGTCTGACCAGAATAATCACTGGGCGACTGGGCGCATTTTGGATAGCCAAGGATACAAAGATTCTTCATGCGGACAATGAAGACTCTGAGCAGACTGCTCGAATTCGCAGGCTGATTTACGTCTTCATTGGGCGCATGTGTCAGAAGGTATGTTTTTTTCACCTTGGGGTTTTAAATGTTTTTTTCAACAGAATGGTGTACATGCATGAGGAACTGTATTTAACCTGAGCATTCGGAGACCTTAACGTATTACCTTACCTGTTTCTACAATTCAAGCAAGACCACTTCACTGACTGTGACTGTGTCTAAACAACTGATTGATGTGTGACAAACAGCGTATGCCCTGATTAGACGTCGCAGAACGCGGCATCTGATCACGGTCTACTCCGGTTGCGCAAGCCTGTTTGTACGAATAATTAGTGTAAATAAGGTCCCTGCATATTCAACAAACTGGGAACAAGCCGGCCAAACTGACCTACCGCTTTGAACTTTAAATTATAATATTTATGAGTATACATTTAATACGTTAACATGTATTACCTCTACAGATGAGCTACTTGCTCTTTCACGTAAAATGCAGGTTTCTCTGACTGCTAGAACTAAAATTTGGACGTTTCACAATAACTATTGATCGTAAAGGTCAAATCGATAAGTCAGTATGATCGATCTATGCATGTACATAAGAAAATGTACGAAAATACAAAACTATCATCAATCAAAGTTACCTGCACCAAAATTGTGACGTGGCATGTCGATGTTCTATAATAAACTTATCATAAGAATCTCGCACGAATCTCACGATTTAACTGCAAACTATGTTTCATTAAAGTAATCGAAGGTTCACACTCTATCCATTCTGAGGCGAAGCGTTTCCGTAGGTAATGAAATATCCGATACACACTGTCGACTAATTAGCTAAATAAAATTTATTTTATGGTCGCGATTCCTTTTGATTCGACAGCTATAAACATCAAATGTGGGAGAATGATTTGAAAATAAGACTCGTTTCAAAGAGCAAACAATCTTCCTATGCTTTATTTTATTACATAATATGGGTCAAGCCTTGCGAAAACGTGCATATAGGCATTTGCGAAAAGCGAAGGCCCAGCTCAGCCTGCACACCCGCGCAGTCTGATCAGGGCCGTCACTGTCCGCTTACAGAATCAATGACCACTAGAATGCACGGATGAGAATTTACGCATGCCTGGAATGTATCTGAATATGGCATTTTGCACATGGTCGAAGACACTTTCGCTTGGCGCGGCCAATGTGCGAAGTAACACAATTAACCTGTGTAACACTTGCAGTCTCTACAACGTTTTCTCAGCCTGGACCCGGAGTTATAATCTTTTTTTCGTGCTCAACTCTGCTGAGCATGAAAATTGTCCTACTAATAAATCTCAAAATACTAACAACTGCAATATCTTTCTTACTAAACGTAACTGAGCATGAAAATTTCGCTGCTAATAAATATGAAAATGCCACCTTACATTGGCATTTTCATATTTATTAGCAGCGAAACTTTCATGCTCAGCTGAATTGAGCACAAAAAAGAGTTTTATGACCTCCCCAGTCAGCATTCTACGTAAATCTATATCGGGCCGTCATCGGCCCGTCAGGGTAGCTGACGGGCCGATGACGGCCCGATATAGATTTACGTAGAATGCTAGCTGGGTCGGGGCTTCATCGTCGTATTCTACAGTATCAACGATCATCATACTGGCAGCGAACATTAAAGAACCTGATAAATGAGTGAACGCTAAAGCTGTTGTGCAGAATGACAATCAGCGAACACCCTTATCAAACTACTCCCCTAAGAACAGTTTGATCTGTGTACACATTCAGTGTGTTTTCTCAGGCAAGTCTCGCCACAAAGTGGGATTAACCTATTTTTGCCTGAAAACCCCAAAAAGTCAACAGTCAAACAGTGCAGCCCTTTATAAGACCCCACAGCATGCGGCGTCTGATCAGTATCTCGACTGTTTGCCAATAGTTTAATATTTCTTTTTCTCTTGGACTATCTCGAGGGTTGAGCGCAAGATTGGCGTAAGTCAGATGGTTGTTTTTCCCCAAACCTAATCTCCTCACCATGAAGGTGTTATGAAGATTACAACATTTCTTTCTGTAAACAATGAAAATTTAGGTGCCATTGCTCGTATGAGCAATGGCACCTAAATTTGCATTGTTTACAAAGGGGTCCAAGTTGCCCCTAAACAAGGGTTTCAAAAATATGTTTGAGTTACTATAGTCTTGCGCTCAACCCTCGATCTAAATTACATAGCTTGAAATAACATCGAAATTGGAGTCTTCCAATATCTAGGGTGAGTGAGTTAATTCAGTTTAAAATGTGGTAAATGCTTTACATACATACCTGTATGAGCATGACAAGAATCTGGAAAGAAACATTCATCAGGTGGAAGAATTATTCCCTTCGGCCACCGTACATCTTCTATTCCTAATAACTTCCAGGTACCATCCTGAGATTGAATCACCTCCTGCACTTTAACGTACTTCATGGCGGTGGCGTCAAAATCATATAACACAAAATCATACAGAATTTCATTTGAAATATCCGTATTAACTGTCCCTGAATGAATATGCAATGTCCGATTCCTTATGCCTTCAAACAAACGGCTTAAATCAACATCTGCCTTGTCTGGAAAGGTACTTACCGCTTGTTCTAAAAGCAGTACAGAATCGTATATGTAATTAATCTCAAGCTGTTGGCCCGGGGAACTTCGCCTCACCCTCGAAACGTTAGTCTCCTGTATAAAATCTGGATGTATTTCAAATATGCTTTCCAGTATATGTTTATGGGCACTAGATTCTAGCGCAGTACTGTCTGCGGTATGGAGTGTGTACGGGCTCATCACAAAGGTGAAGAACGCGTGGTTCACGTGCATGTTGCGCTCAGCTGCTGTAGCTAGGATTCTCGTCCGTAGGGAAAATTCAGTGCACAGAAGGATTGCTGCAAAGAAAAGAAACTTGCTTTACGTTATGCTGAAAACAAATGAGCTCTAGCTACACAGCACACATTTCAGGGAAAGAGTATAGCTGGCATATGTTTGGCCATTTAGTATAAGGGATACAACTTTTGTGACTTTTATGACTGTTTGTATTCCTACACACATGCCCCTTCAGCAAAGGGTTTACTTTAGAAAAAAAAAAAAAAAAAAAAAAAAAAAAATAATAATAATAATAATAATAATAATAATAATAATCTGCTCCCCATGAGAGCAAATTTGCTTGATAGAGTAGATCCCTTTGCAGAAGGGAGACAAACCGATTTTGACAGAATTGCTTCTCCGAGAAGTGTAGCAATTACCTTTAAGGTTATGGATACATTGATACATTTTAGGAAGGTGATTAATTTTAACAAAAAAAAAAAAAAACCTTTGTGATTTGCTTTTCGTTTTCTTGTACATTAGTACCCTGAAAACTACTATAAAAGTAAAGAATTTGCTCCAAACATGGTAAAAAGTCTTTCCTCTTAAAACTAGTCATCTTTTCAGAAGGGATGCAAACCAATATTGACAGAGTTGCCTCCCCTGAAAGTGTATATCCATTCCCCTTACCAGCGAAGCACTGATCAGATTGTACGGCTATGAAGACTTTCAGCTATGCGAAAATGCCACTTTCTCTTGTTTGTCGGCTTACAATTATATGATAAACACCGGGATAACCCAAAGTGATGGAAGTGACAGACCTGAGCAAACAGTGAGACCCAGACCACACGCCGCAGACACATGAACAGGTAAAAATATGGACGAGGTCAAATTGTTAGACAATAAGGTCAATAGAAAGAAGTTTCTATATTTATGATAGATGTGCATACATTTTATTGAAAATTACAATCACAACTGCGCCAACATAATTGAATGGAATGGACACGATTATTGCAAAGGTATAGGAATGAACCGACCGGACCAGAACGAACGGGTACCAGGACTGGAGCGACCGTTAAACGCGAACGGAACAACCGGGGACTGGTAAAATGGTTAGTTTAACCGCCATCGGGACTGTAACTGTGGTATTCATAGTTTAAACGCCGTTGAATTGTAGCACTCGTTGTCGTCTGTTGTTCAGATAAAGCAGCTACAGTTTGTATTCAGAGCATTTATTTGTAGAAGAGCTTCCAGGCATACTTTTTCAAGAGTTTGCCTGGATTTGCGTACAAATAATTCCGTTCTGTCTACGCCACTGGCACCCGTGTTGGCTCTGATCGTAGGCCGTAATCTGCTGCGCCTATCTAGGTCTACACTGTTTGCTCAGATCTTAGGAAAAAAAACCGGTAAAAAACAAGTCTGTGTGTGTGCATGCGTGCGTGTTTATGATTACGCTATGCCTTTCTGTGCTCATTATCCTTTCGTTTCAGGATGCCAAACTGGCCGTACCGAAGCTGCTACTAATCTGTAATGGAGAACTTCAGAGAAGGTAACTTTATCATAAATGTATTGCCTACCTTTTAAGAAGGGCGCTACTCTAAAACAAAGACTTTGTTCCCAGTGGAAGCGACTCCGTTCGTTTTAGAATACATTATTTTCAGAAGGGGTTAGTGTACCGAAAAGGAACTAAAGTTACCTTTCTTGTTCTGCGAAGAGGACAACATTTCAGATGTACCTTAACATTTACCACTCTTTTGGCTAGCTTTAGTTCAGCAGGTGACAAACTGATGATACAATTTTGTCCAAGAAAATAGGCATTGGCATTTTCTGCAAATTGTCTCCTAAGGAGACAATTTGCATAAAATGTCAAAGCCTATTTTCTGAGTAATAAAGAAAACTATTTCCAAACGTCGTCTAGTGAAAAGTTCGACCAGCATGCTTTGTGTTAATACAGTATTGTATCTGTGCGGTTCGATTTAGCCCTACGGCAAGTCTAATTCACCGAGATTCCACTATAATAGTTAGCCTTTAGATCCTTTTATGTCATAAATAAGGATATAAGGAGA
Organism: Anodontia alba; assembly: GCA_964016985.1. NCBI lineage: Eukaryota > Metazoa > Mollusca > Bivalvia > Lucinida > Lucinidae > Anodontia > Anodontia alba. The sequence goes on along the minus strand of OZ024832.1, from coordinate 39,434,257 downwards.
GTGAAAGAAACCTCATTTGGATAAAGATGAAAGGAATACCGACACACCTATATGTTATTAATATTCTTTTTTCAACTGTGTCGTTTTCCGAGATGTGTGTTTCAATAGAGTCTGAATGACCAAGCCGACTTGGAATAGGAAACAAAAAAGTATTTAGACATTATGCGGACAGCAAAGGCTAGACATTATGCGGACAGCAAAGGCTCAGATGAATATGTGCATCCGCGCCGCGCGGTCTGACAAAGAAATTCCCTGTTCGCTTGGAGAATCATTGGCTACTTAGTTTGTAAAAGAACACACACACACACACACACACACACACACACACACACACACACACACAAAACAAAACAAAACAAAACAAAACAAAATAAAAAAAAAAAAAAAAATAAAAATAAATAAAAAAATAATAAAAAAATAATAAACACACACATACACATGCACAAAGGCAACTGACACATTCACATTCGCTATGGCTGCGCTGTTGTGTTGCATATGTTACAAACGGCTTATTGAAAGGTGATTTGACTGCTAAAACTTGCAGCGCGTCGGACTGGTTCCATTGCGAATATACATTTAGTTCCATATTAAATGGATTCCCAATTTTTTGTTCCGTTTCTAAAGTGTGTTTGGCTTGGTTTAATGCCAAACTTGGCCAAAATGTACAATTCGGGCAATTCTGCAGTATATATTAGCAAATGTTTACATTTTTACATTTTTATTGATTGCTTTAAATATGAAATTAGAAAGTAGCTGGGTGTAAACTACCACTCCACAATATCTGTTTCAGTGTATTCAAAAGCGGAAGCTAATTATCTGATACAAAACCTTTTCTGTAGCCTTATATCTTCATTCCAATCAAGTTCTCTATAAATTTAAATCTAAAAACATTAAGGCTTCTAAATTGTCTACATAAGATTTTTCTACACTGTATACTACGTTACCTCATCATCTTATAAAAGATAAACTTATTGATTTAAATTAACCGAACGTTTATTGGGAGAATACCCAATATTTCGCTTGCAAAGAAGAATGTGCCTTTTTTACTTCTGATGTATACAAGAATTACAATTTATGGTCTTGTCAAAAAGTCTGTGATGCCCTTGTTTATCTTTTGGATAACATTTTCATTAGATTTGGAACTAAACTTTATCGGCAAACTATTTGTATTCCGATGGGAACTAATTGTGCTCCTCGTGTTGCAGATTCATTTCTTTTTTGTTATGAAAGAGATTTCATGAAGTCTCTCTCACGGGAAAATCAGGCTGACATTACTGAGGCTTTCAATTCTACTTCAAGATACCTTGATGATTTATTAAATATTGACAATATTTACTTTGACCAAATGGTGGACCGCATATACCCTACTGAACACCAGTTAAATAAAGCCAGTTCTTCCGATACCAAGGCACTTTTTTATTTCAATCTATGTAAGCTAATGGTACAGTTTCCACCAAAATTTATTATAAACGGGACGATTTTGAATTTGATATAGTCAATTTCCCTTTTCTGGATGGCGACGTTCCCCGGCGTACCTCATATGGGGTATACATATCTCAACGTATTAGATTCGCCAGAGCCTCTTCAAATCTTAGTGCCTTTAACTGCCGTAATAAAGCCCTTACCGCCAAACTTCTTAGGCAGGGCTATCGTTATTTTAAACTTCGTAAGGCGTTTTCGAAATTTTATCGCAGACACAGTGCCTTGGTAGAAAAATATAACGTCAGTCTGGAAACACTTTTGCAACAAGGTATATCGGAACGATAAGGCGATTCTAATGAGTACATGTACACGCAACATACAATGTCCTGCTAAAATAAGAAAATTTCCCTAATTATTGTTTCCTGAGCTAACGGAAGAATTTCTTAATGACTCAAAAACGAGTTCGAATTAGCCATGGTAAACGAGCCATCGGTGTTCGAGCTATTGTGGTTCGACTGTATGTACTTCAAATAACAACTACAAGAAAGAAAGAAAGAAATTAGCAATAAACAGTATCACCTCAGGCAAGAATATTACAGAGCATCCCTACTCAGAGTGTAATGCTAGGGAACATCTCTTTCCGAAAAGTAAAGTTTTGCCCCTTCCTAGAACTGTGGATTAAAAATACGCTGCAATCCTAGATAGATTCGGAAAATATTAACACATTTATTCCTAGTGGACTCTTCTACATTGTATCTTATGTCCTTGAACCAGTCCATTTCCCATAAAAGGGGTGTCTGGTTAGTTTTCATTAATACTATGTTTTATAGAAATTTCTGTACTTAATGCAAACTGTGTAAACTCTGATCGGACGCCGCCATCACGAAAACATGCCTATATAATTTTGACCCCCTTAAACCCCACTTTTATATGGTAAAACTGGGGTTTGCAGGGGTATAAGTTATTTTTCTCATTTCTGCTCAAAACATGGACTATGGGCACTCGTAAGAACCGCCTCGCCGAGGCGGTTCTAACGAGTGCCCACAATCTATGTTTTGAGCAGAAATATAAAAATATATCACAGTTTTTTATCTGAAAATTTAAAATTTTTGGAGGAGAAATTTTCTATATATTTGAATAGGCTTGTTTTCGTAATGGCGTTCTGCGGCGTCTGATCTGGGTCTACATCGTTTGCCAATGTCTCTTTTAGGCATAAATGGGTTAAGAGACTGAATATGCTTGATAGAGTTTCCACCATTATTGACAAGGCAAACACATTTTGTGACATTCTGTTTACTTTCCTGCACATCTAAACTCTCCTGGAAAAGGGATCTGCTTTTTAAGGAAATGCGCATCGTTTTAAAGATGATCTCCTTTTCAGAAGGGAGGCTGTACAATTTTGAAAGTTATCTCTCTTGAAAATAAAATTAATTCTCCTTACAGATACCTTTCTGTCTGATATACGCTAGGCCAGGTGCCCTATATCATCCAATTGAAACTTAAGAAATCTGTGTGATGCTGAGACCATATACAACTAATCGCAATATACGTCAGAAAAAAAATTTACCGGCATCCCCATCGCTGCAGTTCTTTAATAAAATCTCTTTGGTAAGATTAATTACTTGTCTGTAGACTAGTTTTGTAACTACTTCTCACCACGTTAGCCGCTGTTAATAACTGAAAATTTGCATAATGTGGTTGTTCAACTTCTAAATCAAACTAAACAAATGCGAAAATTATTAAATGTGTTGCTTCTTTATCAAACACCTAAACTAAGACACGATTTCGATCCAATCACAAACATGAGCAATGACCGTGGTACAAGTGCACCTTGAATTGCGTTATTTTGGTTCGAGACTGCAAAAACGTCTTCTCAAATAACATTTAAAAGCTAGGTGTGTTGATTTAATTTTATTGCAAATGGAAAACAATGATTTGGGACGGAAAAATAATATCCCTGATGTTTTATTTCTAAATATTTGCATCATAAGAATTGTGTTGAATTCAATACCGTTATAATTAAAGCTTACAAGTATCTGTTTGATGAAAAACAAAATTGAATGCGTCGAGCAAAAAGGAACATAAGCATGACACAGCATTTCCTTCAAGATTGAATGTGTGCCCAGCGAGGAATCATGCACAGTTTGAACAGATCCTCTCGCACGGCCCTCAGTGGGTTGCAAAGGATTCAATGCGTCTTAAAGTGAGCTGACCAACCGAAACGGATGCGCATGCTGATTTAAATCTTCACTTGACGTACAAGCAGTCTTATAGGAAATGCTATGCCAGGATCAAAAGTAAATTAAGTTATCCAGGAAATGCCACAATGGCAAAACACAGTATTTCGCGAATATACCAAATATAGTGCAACATATGCCCATATCTGAATTTATCTTCCTCAGTGTCACTAACCCAAACAGTCGGGGAAATCATAGGCGATATGCATGACTCAGCTAGCGAAGCATATTCCCCCTCCGAGCCCACATCAATGGACGCATCCCATGAGATAGGGCTACTGCAGGCATCAGGCAAAGAGACATAGACATAGGCGTCCTACACTGAGCCACCTCAGTCACCATGACCCAAGCAACGCGGCAGCTATAGGCATCAGAAAAATGTCCAAAATAATGAGATCTTACAACAGATTTTGTTTGTTTGTGTTGAGGTTTTACGGCCCAGTCAACCCAATGGGGTCATGTCGAGCGCGGTCAGTTTACCTAACCACACGTTTACTGGGCAGGCTTAGTTCTCTAAGCGGTTAGCCAGTATTGTGCACATTCTTTCGCTAGAAACTGACAACTGCCCTTCTTGAATCAGCGGAAGGGAGAGAATGACCGTAGAAAATATTTCATGATCAATCTCCACGAAAGAATGTTGCCGACCTCGGCGGGGGTTGTACCCGCGACCTCCTGGTCTCCAGTCGGACGGCGCATCCAACTGAGCCACCGAGGCCGGCCTTACAAAAGATAAAATTAGTATAAAATTTTAAACCAAATCCGCTAAGAATCAGGTCACAGTGACAAGTCAGTCTTAGTTTTAGACGAATTTAGAATTTACATACTAAACATTCAATTTTATAAAAGTTAATTTTAAGTCATTACTTCGTTACTGACATCAACACCAACGTATCAGCATCAGCAATGTAACATTTATTACAAACAGTTATAGATACAGACAACCCTCTTTATTCCGACCATAAGGAAAACATGCCTATTCAAATATATTTAGAATTTTACCACCAAAAAATGAAAAAAATTCAGATAAAAAATTCTGATATTTTTCACATTTCTGCTCAAAACATAAATTGCGGGTACTCGTTAGAACCGCCTCGGCGAGGCGGTTCTAACGAGTACCACCAATCTATGTTTTTGGGCAGAATAAGAAAAATAATGTATACCCCTCTAAACCCCAGTTTTACTATATAAATGTGGGGTTTAAGGGGGTCAAAATTATATAGGCATGTTTTCGTGATGATTCGATACAACGACAAATTCGTTATAATGACAATTTGACTGTCACGAAACCTTCGCTTAAGAGTTAACAATTAGTCACAAATCATGCAAGAATATTATATTTAATACTTTAAAGAAACATATGTTTTGGATATTTGTAAGAATCGCCCCAATAAGGCGATTCTAACAAATATCCAAAACATATGTTCTATGAAGAAATAAAAACAAAACAAGACCTCTCTTACATATAAATCTGTTCATTCAGTATTCTGTACAACAGCAAATTCATTTCAATGGTAACGTCTTTTGGACCAAATGCTATCGTTGTAACGAGAGTTCACTGTACATATTGAGGTGACTGGATGCACCTGGTCTGTTGTCCATTATCTTCTAAAACCGGTCCTTTTGTGTGACTTTCTGTTTTCTTTCCTGTACAGCGTCCCTTAAAAAGGGTCTATTCTAAATGGAAACATTGCTTCCCGGGAGAAGATAGAGTAGATTCCTTTGAGTACTTTCTACTTTTTGAAGTTGATTCCTGTTTCGAAAAGCGGCAACAAATATTTTGACAGTTGCCTCCCCTTAAGGCTAATATAAAGCGTGACGTCTTGAGCTTCGCGACGTGGTATAATCCTAACACCACCACATATCATCTAGACTTTAACAATTTCTCATTGTGTAGACGTGTACCAGAAAGTGCCGGATACGGTGACTCGAAAGTTTTATTTCCTGGACGTTCATTACGAAAACACGCCTATTCAACTATATTGAAAATTTTACCACCAAAAAATGAAAATTTTCAGATAAAAAGTTCTGATATTTTTCATATTTCTGCACAAAACATAGATTGTGAGTACTCGTTAGAACCGCCTCGACGAGGCGGTTCTAACGAGTACCATAATCTATGTTTTGTGCGTACTCGTTAGAACCGCCTCGACGAGGCGGTTCTAACGAGTGCCCACAATCTTATGTTTTGAGCAGAAATATGAAAAATAATGTATACCCCTGTAAACCCCAGTTTTACTATATAAAAGTGGGGTTTAAGGGAGTCAAAATTATATAGGCGTGTTTTCGTGATGTTGAATGCCGCTAGACCTAAGTGGTCGTTACAATAGAGTGAACTAATGACAAAAATGTAATATTGTTCAAAAAGGTATCTACATTGCCTGTATGAAAATACTATATAAACCAATTTTGAAAGTTACTGAACATTACGTCACACGGCGACGACTTAAATTAAAAATGTCTTATGCTACATCATAGTCCGTAAACATTCATGTAATAACAAACAAACCTCCAAAAAATCTGTGTTATAAGATTTATCCAGTTATTCTGCATAAATTTCCATTTCCAAACTTAATTTGATTTGCCCTGACACGGTTATGGCAATGGAGGTCAGTTTTAAAATGCGTAACACATACAGAAAACATTTTGCTTTGAGGCCAATACTGTCACATATTGTGAAAGATAGCTCCATATATGTCGTATGCCGTTAGTGTTAAAACAGAATTTATGGACATATTGTGATCTTCTAGGAATATAAAACTGGGTGAAATTAAATAATATCACTTAAAAGCTGTCTGGATACAACAAATTGCATGCCAAATGAGGCATTATTGCGATTATTGAATCCCCGAGGCTGATAAAGTAGATCTTGGTTAAGTACCTTTGTTTGTAATGAATTTACCCTAAATACAATGTATTTGGACAGGCAGGCCTGAGCAAACAGTGTAAAACCAATAACACGGCTCAGAACACGGCGTCTGATCAAGGTGCATTGTTTACGACTCATGTAATACACGTAGATGACAGTAATAAAATGGACTTGCTATTTTAAGATAAGTATTATAAGGGTTAAGGTGTTCCAGTATTTAGATAAAACATGGTAAACTAAGGCATGCCAAAATAGCCGCATGTGAGAAAACATTCAAGACCCCTAAGACATCTGCTTCTGCAGTCTATGTCCTTGACAAGTTCAAACTGTAATAGTAATTATACTAAATAGTTTTATTATTTAATGAGAATTTATGCACTTTTTAGGGGAAGGGGGCGGCGGGGGCAACTGTCAACTTGCGTTGCCTCCCTTTCTGAAAAGGGCCTGCTTCTCTAAAAGGAATGCATTTGCTCCTCTGGTTGGGCTGGGCGAATTCTCTCCTTTTAGCTCGGATAGGCCTTTTTTTTTAATGGAACTTGATCTCACGGAAAGCAAACCGAAAGACATTAAAGTTGTTTAATCTCAAAGGAAGAATTTAGACCTGTTTGGAGAAAACGTTTTCCTTTTAGAGTTGAACTCCTTTCAGACGGGTCTCGGTTTGCAGGAAAGCAAACAGGAATTCATGAGAGTTGTCTCCCTTGTAAACAATACCAAAAAAAAAAAAAAAAAAAAAAAAAAAAAAAATAAATAAATAAATAAAAAAAAAACAAAAAAAAAAACAAAACAAAAACGGTTGCAAAATTTTACGGGGACTGAATACACTAGGCAGCCTTTCTGCCACATGTATTCCATTACGAAAACACGCCTATTCAAATATATTGAAAATTTCACCAGCAAAAACTGAAAGTTTTCAGATAAAAATTCTGATTTTTTTCATATTTCTGCTCAAAACATAGATTGTGGGTACTCATTAGAACCGCCTCGCCGAGACGGTTCTAACGAGTACCCAGAATCTATTTGTTTTAGCAGAAATAAGAAAAATATAATTTAAACCTGTAAACCGAAGTTTTACTATATAAAGGTGGGGTTCAAGTGGGTCAAAATTGCATAGGTATGTTTTCGTGATGAGACTCCGTGAAATCTTGCAACCGTTTTTTCTCGATTCTTGCTTACTTCTTCAAGCGATAATGGACGAGAAAAACATTAACTGATTTACGCTTAGTGTCCCACAAAATGTACCTTTTCACAGTGTAGACCCATACCAGACACTGAAATAAACGGTGTCTGATAAGGGTCTGAAATGTGTGATCAAATTTTTTTCAATTTATAGCACCATGTTGATTAAAACATTTTAATCATCATCTCAACGAGGACTATATTGCGATAGCATTTTTTTTTCTGGGCGCCTGTTTGACTTAGAGCAACGAGTTTCCGCCTGTGTGACTAAGATGATGTATCACGAAATGTCCATAATAAAGTGTATCTAAACACCCCAAAGACACTCTTTGACAACCTACAATGTCTCTAACTTTATTCCTATTATTTGCGCCGAAATCAGAGATGGATGACAAGCGATTACTTTTGTTTTCGCTCTTTGATAACTCATAACATGCCACTGCATTGTTGCACAGCGCCAAAAGATGACTTTCTAAGCTTTCTCAAAAAGATAACATTGTCTATACTGCAGCAATATGCTTTTCAACTAGTGGCGTATCCTTCACGATGGAAGCGATTCCGTTTAAGAGATCCAGCAGAAATGGGTTAATATGACACTATTTATACATCTGCATTACGAAAACACACCTATTCAAATATAGAGAAAATTTCATCTCCAAAAACTGAAAATTTTCAGATAAAAATACTCCGATATTTTTCATATTTCTGCTCAAAACATAGATTGTGGGTACTCGTTAGAACCGCCTCAGAGAGGCGGTTCTAACGAGTACCCACAATCTATGTTTTAAGCAGAAATATGAAAAATAATGTATACCCCTGTAAACCCCAGTTTTACTATATAAAATTGGGGTTTATGGGGGTCAAAATTATATACTAGGTATGTTTTCATGATGGAATATATTCTGCCACAAGACAAAATGTAATGTAGTACAGAAACAAATATATAAGTGGCAATTAAGCATTCTAAGATGCTTATGACTATATAATTTAGCAAGTGGAAAATGCAATAATTAGCCGATGAACACATATACTATTACATATGAATCTTCAATATCCATCCAAGGTGGATGATACAATATATACCTTTTTGTTTGAAAATTCAAATTTAGATAATATTTATTATTTGTATTATTTATCTATGTCTTCACATCGATATTAACCCATTTATGTCAAGCGTCACCTCCAAGGTACATTGGAAAACAGTGTAAATCCAAACCAGACGCCACAGAAATACAGGAATTTCTAACAATAAAACTAAACAGACACCCTTTCTTGTGATAATAGACCAGCCCAAAGTGCTATTGTAGAAGAGTCGACTAGGTATAAATGGGTTAGAAGCAAGACACACCAGATCGACAGGAAAAAAAAGTATTTAGAATAGTATAGGCATATATGCTTCAAAGAAATTAACCATGTGTGTGAGCCCAGCAAAGACTCAGATCAGCCTGCACAGTCCGCACAGTACGACAGAGTCTTCAGTATCTGCGTGATGAAACCGTTGGTCCTTGACTATCCACAGAGCACCCACCGACACTGAATGCACAGGCTGTTCGGAGTCGTCGCTTGACGCATTTGCAATCTAGTCGGAAATATTATGCCCCGGGCCAACGTTTGCAATTCGCAATGTGATGATTATGATACCAGCAACTAATGAATTATTTCAGTGTCGCAAGTTTCCGTAGACTGCTGCCAGCGTTTTTGTATTTTATTTCGACGCATTCTACCCACGAAGGAGACATACACCAGACATTACTGAAGTGACTTCGAGGTTTCTAAAGAACAAACTGAATGGCGCCATTTCAGGAACTGTTTAGTGTTCTCCGCTCAAAATGAAATAGTATTGTGACGTTTTCAAGAAGATAGTTATAAATAATATACGAGCTACGAATAAGTATATTATGAAGAGAGTGAAGCATGAACAGCGTTCGCTTGTAACTATTGAAAATTTTACAAACTAAAAAGGAAAGTTCTGATAAAAAATTCTGATATTTTTCATATTCCAGCTCAAAACATAGATTGTGGGTACCCGTTAGAACCGCCTCGTCCCGTTAGAACCGACTCGGTGAGGCGGTTCTAACGAGTACCCACATTCTATGATTTTGAGCAAAATAAAACAAATAATGTATTCGCCTGTAAACCTCAGTTTTACTATATAGAAGTGGGGTTTTAGGGGGTCAAAATTATATAGGCGTGGTTTCGTGATGGGAATAAAAATATAAAATTAAAAAAAGGCTTCGTGTACCGAGGAAAGGCAAGGACCACAGCCTTCCCGAGGCTCAGAAATAAGAGGAGATAAGGAACAAACGATAACAAGACACTACGGCACATTTGCAAAAATGAACCCAATACATGTAAGCATTCTACATAAATCTATAGCGGGCCGCAAAGCTGACGGGCCGATAACGGCCCGCTGTAGATTTACAGATTTATAAAGAATGCTAGCTGGGAAACTGCAACACAGGAAGTGACTGGGAACAGCCAGCAGAATATATATATATATATTCTTACGACATGAAAGCCGCAACAAAGGAATGAAGCATAGCTGAAAAAATATACCGTCTTTCCTGGGAATCGAACCCGGTCCTCCCGGTTAAAAATCCAATGCTCTAACCACTGAGCCAAAGAGTCGACTCCCTGACGCAGTTATATACTTAGAAGCTATGCGTAATCTGCCAAGGCAGATAATCAAAGGTAGGAGTGCTCGGTCGTAACACTCCCCCTCTTCAAGGAAGTCATCATTTATGATGACGTGAAGCCATTTTCGGCGTATAAAGTCCAATCCCGGACGAGCCCCCAATTTCTGTTACAAGCCAGGCGTAACGAGAAAGAAATGAAAGTGAAACCAGCAACAAGCTTTAAATTATCAACAATATTTATTCACAAAAAATAAGATAAGATTCAAAACAAAAGAATGTAAGTGAACAGTACCTTTCAAGTTTATGTCACAAAGTCCCTCTGAAATAATCCATGAGAATTTATAAAACAAATCCTTTGAATATCAGTTTCTGATCCCACAATTTAATGTTCCTGAATTCAGAATTTAACTCCAAAATGAATAAAATATTAAAGTAATCCAGTATAGAATGATTTCCAGTGAAAGTATACAAAGATGCCCAGATGAAAATCTTTTCTCCTTATATAATATCAAAGAAGGTTCTAGAAAAAGAATTTACTACAAGCATCTCTTATTTTCCAGTTCCAATCAAGAAACTTCTAAATCTTCCATGACATTCCAAAAACAACTCAGTCCAGAATCAAGGACGTAAACATCATGTTATTGTAAACATGTTGAACATTCCAGAAAGTTATTTTTGGAAACATAGTAAATAAAGCTATTTATGGAAACAGTAAATATGTTGTTTAAAACAATTGAACACCTTGTTATATAACAATATATATATATATATATATATATATATATATATATATATATATATATATATATATATATATATATATATATATATATATATATATATATATATATACTGGATTGAGCAGAGTTGGGCTTAACCTCTTTTCCCCTGAATTTCCGAAGCGGATTTCCGTCTGCATTTGGTTAAATCGATTATTTGGAATTGGGGTTTCAGTATCTAATCAAAAACATAGTGGCAAACAATTCAGATCCCGATTTGATGGCTCGTTATGTCATTTCATCAGGATCTACACTGGTCGCCCAGGTAACTGTGTTGGTTTTTACGACTGAAAGAGTTAAATAAGTTTTACTCGATCAAAACCCATCCCTTAATTCTGATGTAACTCCAAAGTACAATTATGTGTTTGATCAGCGAAGGGTCCTCTTCCTCATTAGGAAAACGTCACATCAGTAACTTGTAATTGTAAATGCAGTCCCTCAAGTGCACGCTTTTAAAATCGAATTACAGTGGTCCTCTGTGAAAGATTGTACAGGTCATTCACGCCCACTAGCAGCGCCTTGAGTTGAATTTATTTTCATGTCATAATGTTTGAGCTCAGTATTACCAAACTAGGATAAGAAAAAATAATCCTATATCAAAATACAAGGCGACATTCGCAACCTACACACAGCACATTTGGTTGGTTGGTTTGGCGTTTAACGACCCAGTCAACGCTGTTAAGGTCATGTCAAGCCGGTCAGTTACCCACACTTTTCTTGAGCAGACTTAGTCCTCTAAGCGATTAACCAGTACATTAGCAGATTTGGTCATCAAAACTGATTACTGCCCTTTTTGAATCAGCGTAAAAGAGTGAATCACCAAAGAAAATTTTGTCGATCAAATATCACGAAAGAATGTTGCCGTACCCGGTGGGGATCGAACCCACGACCTACAGATCATCAGTCAGAGGCACATCCGACTGAACAACCGACGGCGGCAACACACAGCAAAACAACAGCACTGCGATCGCAAAACAATCAGAAGGGGTGAGGTACTTTGAATCTACAGAGCCAAACAAAAAAATAGAACGCAGCAAGCTTGGTTGAGTCGGTTTCTAAGGGTAAATGAGCAACAGTGGTTCGCTAGCAACGCATTAAACGGACCTCTATTTTCACATGATGAAATGTTTGCACTTAAAAGTTCCCCCAAAACCTAGAACATTTAACCCATTTACATAAATGGGACATTGGCAAACAGTGCAGATCCAGATCAGACCCCGCAGAACGCGGCATCTGATCAGGGTCTACACTGTTTTCATTAAATACAGAAATTTCTTTAAAACACAGTTATAATAAAAACTAGCCAGACACCCCTTCTATTGGACATGGACCTGTCCAAATACTTGAGATAGAAGAGTCCGCTAGCGAAAAATAGGTTAATCGAAGCACTTCCAAACATTGCCAATATAGTAATTACATTTTATATTTTTGTTTCGTCATAACGTAGAGGCCGGGTCAAACGAAAACGTGATTTCGAACATGCGCAAAATGCGCACATTAGATAATCCTGCGCTTGCGCAAAGTATCGTCAGGGCATTTGTTCTCGTTGATACATTCTATAGTATCTAATGATTCTGCTGGTGGTTAGTGAAAGATCTAATTAGCCTGACCTGGGCCTTCGCTGTCCGATCATGCTCGAAGACACGTTTTGCATGCCATGGTCCATTTCTTGATACATGTAACTAAGTATGCAGTAGTGCATGCTGTCGAAAAATCGAATAATGTTTTATAGTTTTCTTGCTTATCGCGTAACCATAGGCTAAGTCAGCCTGGTATGTTATCCATTCATCTTTAAACTTCACCTGTACGTCTTTTTTGATGTCAGGATTATGTTCAAATTGGTTTCGAACATTAAACGAGACTGAAAAATGATTTTATATCTTATAATACTAAACCTGTTTCATACAGAAATCTTTTAAATAAGAAGAAACAAAATATCCATCAATGGATTAAGATTTGTGCTGATTGAAACAAGCCCATTTTCTTAACTTGACGGCTTAGACCTGTCGTACATAACTGTATTATATGACATTATGCAAACTTGGCTCGTAATTTCTGTGTTAAAGGCTCCATATCTCTCAAAATAGACATTTTATTATCAAAGAAAAGATTTAGAAATATTTACACAATCATACAATGTGTAACATACAGCCTGTAAAATTTCAGTTAGTCTTTCGTTCTTGAACTGAATCAAAAATGAAATGATTTTTATCGTATCTCTGAATTAATGTTGGCAACGTAAATTCAGAGATACGATAAAAAAGATCATTTCGTTTCTGACCCAGTTAAAAATGCGAGGTTAACTGAAATTTTACAGGTTGTCAGATGCGCATTTTATGATCGTATTAATACCATACATCAATTTATCAAACCTTTCTTGGATAAGAAATGTCTATTTTTGAGGAATATGGAGCCTTTAAGTACTTTGGCAGACGGGACTGAACAGAGTAGACACACATCTGCGGCATCCGATCAGCATACAAACTGTTTGTCACTTACATGTACAGTTGAACCTCGTTATCTCGAACTCGCTTATTTCGAATTACCGCTTATCTCGAAGTGAAAGTCTGGTCCCTGTTTTAACATGAAACTATGACAACAGGTAACAAAATAATGTGGGAAAGAGGAGAAATTGCTCCTAAGGAGCTATTTCTCCTCTTTTCCACATTATTTTATATATATATTTCTAACTTCATGAGTCAAATTACATATTCATTTGTTAAATGTGGTTGTTCAATTATTGTTTTCCTCACTCTCTCAACACTGATATGTCGAGGTTCGGATATCTCGAAGTGTTTCAGTGAGTCCCTTGGAATTCGAGATAACGAGAGTCGACTGTATATCAGACGAGAACACGGCGGCCGATCAGGGTAGTGGCTCTTTGCCACAGAAAATTTTAGACAAATCAGCACACACATTACGAAAACACGCCTATTCAAATATATAGAAAATTTCACGTCCAAAAACCGAAAATTTTCAGATAAAAAATTGTGATATTTTTCATATTTCTGCTCAAAACATAGATTGTGGGTACTCGTTAGAACCGCCTCGGCGAGGCGGTTCTAACGAGTACCCACAATCTATATTTTTGAGCAGAAATAAGAAAAATTATGTATACCCCTGTAAACCCCAGTTTTACTATATGAAAGTGGGGTTTAAGGGGGTCAAAACTATATAGGCGTGTTTTCGTGATGTATTGACTTCTTTGGACGTTAGGACAAGTATGGTAAAAGTACTAAGGTTGGTATGCTTCCTTCAGAGGACTTCATACACACTGTAGTTTTTACGCCAGTTTTTTTGGGTCCACGTGATTGTCATTGAAATATGAAATGAAACCGCGTGTTTGCACGAAATCCAGGTAATAGTTATTTATAGCTGTGCTATTATTTTCGTTGTGATGTCAGTGCCAGATCTGTTAAATTTGGACTTGGGTATTGGCAAACAGTGCAGACCTAATTCAGGCGTCTGATTAGGATTTGCACTGTTTGCTTAAATTACAAAAAAGTTAAGAGTCAGATGAAACAGTCTTCTGTTCCCTACCCCAACCCTACATTCAGAGACAATTGACCTATTACAAATATGGTAAAGTGCTTAGGTTTCCGAAAACTTAGGATACATTTGTAATTACGAGAGTCTGCCTCAGTGTGGGGAATCCACGTGACCAATTGACTAAATGCACGAAGTTTGTTACTATTTTTAGCTCCGCATTAGGTAGGATTTTTTAGAATATCTCGATTTATACCTGATATATTTGTTCAAATAGAGCGCAGAGTACGCGGAAAATCAAGCTCTTTCTGGTGGTGTAAGCGCAATTCTGCAATCCGGTCTGATTCTCGAGAACGTTCGGAGAACATTTTTCATCAAAGTTCATGTACATTGTTCAGGTAGCCCAGATTGACAGCAAAAATAGTCTTCAAATGTTCGCCAGAATTAGACCAGATAGCAGAATAGCACTCACACCATCAGAAAGAGCTTGATATTCCTCGTACTTTGCACTTTATTTGAACAAATTCCATTTGGTATGAATAGAGATATTCTAAAAAATCTTACCTTATGCAGAGCTAAAATAGTAACAAACACCGTGTACCTAGTCATTTAGTCACGTGGATTCCCCACACTGTGCCTGTTGTGTTTGTGCATTACCATTTTTGTCCTGCGAAATTCGGTTTCATTTTATATCAATACTTAACCACGGCTTGAATCAACTTTCAGCGTTTTTTCGTTATTGGATATATATCTTTGCACAGATGAAAGCGCTGCGTAGAGATTAAATGGGCCGCCTCAAGTGAAAATATTTCTTCGAGCATGCGCAAACTGGGCGGATTCACATCATCCTGCACATGCGTAAAGCCTCATCCGGGCGCTAGCTATAGATCCAGAATCGGTCTGGCCAGATAAGAATTCTTATTTGGATTAAACAGACTTTAGCAAGATTCCGGATCTGACTAAATTCGTATTTGGACTGTGACATATTTGCTTTATATTTAGAAAAAATAAGGTAAATAAGGTCGATTGCATGGGATGGGAAACATGGATGAGGTTTCACGTTCGTGTATGACCATTTGTAGGCGTTTCTGTTTCCAGGATGAGTGTTTGTAAGACTATCAGCATGGGAAAAGGCGTAGGTGTTAACATTAGGATCATTTTGCTTGCTACAAGTTAATATCACCATGTAAAATCGAAACCAGTACAAAACAGTCATACAGTCCAAGTATAACCAAGCAAGCAGTTTGCATGTTGACGAAACAAAGAGAATGATTGCGATATCACAGACAAACGCATACACGCACGCACGCAGCACACACACCAAACGCGTGCGCACTTGCGAAGAAGGATGCAATGTAATTTACTATAAGAGAGCTATCGGTAAACGGACATGATATAGAGAAAACAAAGTCGAACTAATATACGTGTTAGTGGTAGCACTGAACGCATTCTGAGACAAAAAATAAAGGAGTAAAATCTTAGATTGTAGAAAGTAGCTGTGCTAAGCCGCCGTTGATTATATATACTGTTTGGTAACATCACACACACACTAACGTCTTCTATATACAGTCGACTCTCGTTATCTCAAATTCCAAGGGACTCTCTGAAACACTTCGAGATGTCCGTACCTCGACACATAGATTTTCAGAATTGAGGAAAAAATAATTCGAACAACCACATTTAACATTTTTTTATGTAATTGGACTCTTGACGTTAGGGATATATCGAAAATATTGCGGAAAAGAGGAGAAATTGCTCCTTAGGAGAGCAATTTCTCCTCTTTTCAACAATATTTTTTACTTGTTGTTAGATTTTCATGTTTAGACAGGGACAAGATTTTCACTTCGAGATAAGCGGTTATTCGAGATAAGCGAAGTCGAGATAACGAGAGTCAACTGTATCATCTACTGCAAGGCACCGTATTTATCCTAAATATTGAGACATCTTTACCCCTACCATAATTCGCATAATAATTATAAAAAATGTTCATTTGACTACTTGCTGGTGTATCTAAAACGTTGGATGGGCGGCAAAAACAGCAAACCCTGATCAGACACCGCTTTTGATCTGGGTTTATAATTTTTTCTAAGACCTGTCTTTCCAAATATTAAGGTCAAATATGGTATACGGTTAAGTATAATATATACAGGCGTTAAACACAACAAGGTCATTGAACGTGAATGTTGGCCTATTGCTGACACATTATTCGATTCTTGACAGAAACCAGCGGAGTCCTATGAGTAACCATCAATAATTTGTAAGGATGGGCTGTTGTTGTCTGCTTAAGACAAAGTAAAAAAATTTGTTTTCTTTACATTTATATACACAACCTCCAAAAAAGAAGCGCAATATTGCTAAATGGCAAAAGAAACAAAGACTAACATGTGAATGTGCATTTATCACATATACGAAAACGTAACAGATGTGTTACGTACGCATACGTTACAGTTACATATGTGTATGTGTGTTCCCTGTCGAATTTAACACAGGTGCAAAGAATACGAAATCTTCACATCTTTTAATCCTTGTCCTGCTGAACCCAGATATACCCTGCTTTACAAACAGTGTAGATCCAGATCAGTTGGCTTCTGAAGAAGCCAACTGATCTGGATCTGCACTGTTTGTCATTAAAATGTGAATTTACATCAATAATCTGGATCAAGTAATCTGATTGGTTAAAATTAGAAGTGGGCGAGGCATCTTAATTTATTCAGTTTGACAAGGGTTAAAGAGAGAAAAAAACTACAGTTGGATTGTGTAGACCGGACGTGTGGACTGATCAGGAGCTACAAATTTTGCCACTCATTTTTTCCCATATCACTCTACATGTAAATGGCGTAAAGCCTGATCAGATGCCATAATAGCAACATGACGACTAACCTGCATCTACATTGTTCTTACGTTACTACACCACAATCTCTTTATAACACTATTGTTGGGGTCCATAGCATAAACCGTGTTAGTTAAACAACCGTGTTATATCCAAACAAAAATGTATAGATTATATTGAAAAATGACCATTTATGGTCATTTTTCAATATAATCTATACATGTTGGGGATCCATCTTTGAACTGTGTTATAACGAAAACCGTGTTTAACGAACCGTGTTACAAAGAGGTTGTAATGTAATATTGTTTTTTTTTTTTTTAATTATTCATGGCACAGCTCATATATGACACATGATATATGAACGTTAGTAGCAGATTTCCATTGTCAGAACAAAATATAATGTCGGTTAAGTGTACCAGTAACAGCATTTACACCAAACATGGGCATTAATCCTTAAATGCTTTAGCTGCGACTCGCATAATGATCCTACCATATCCTTGCAAAGGGGGCGTGGTTGGGGGGGGGGGGGGGGGGGGGGGGCAAACAGAACATTACCACGTTTCAGAAATGATTTTTGCAAATAGAAGTTTTACTTATAGGTTATTTGTAACATAGACATAGATGTTTTCTACGTAGGAAACCACGCATATTAAGTGGTTGCAATATCTTAGCATGGACACTTAATATATATTTAACAATGCTGAATATACAGATAATAGACGCGGACATTCAGAAATTTTATAGTAATACACGTTACAGATTACATTGAACGCAAAAGTTTGTTCTACATAAATAAATGCCAAAACATGTTTTGTAAGTAGGGCCGTGTGTCAAATAATAATAATAATAATAATAGTAATAATAATAATAATAAGAAGAAGAATAAAAACAACAAGAATGTATACTAAGAAACAAATCGATCTCAAGAAACAAATCGATCTCAATAATCATTCCCGATATAGTGATCTCAACTTCATGTAATGAACAGATGTTACATATGTGTTTGGTCAGTTGTTACGTATGCATACGACTGTATGCACATATAATACATCTGTTATATATTTGTATGTGTGACATATGCATACTCGCACTAACGCCTTATGACTGTAAAACTTATCTAGTGTGTGTAACGTGCATGTAAATTAACAATTGATGTAAATTGTTCATCCCTAAATATGAATAATATATGCAAGAGATTGTGGCTAACGCGTATAGATACAAAGTTATGACAGCAGAAACAAATAGGAATAAGGCATTATTCTTTGTTTTCATTGCTGTTCAGAAGTGTTGTATTTTTATTGGGTCAGTATATAGTGATTTCTATAAAAGATTGTAATAGTAAAAAGATAAGAGCTCCCTTCAAATGGGAAATAATCTGTCCAAAGAGTTGAGGTAGCAGAGTCCTCTAGGCAAAAATAGGTTAATAAATTGGTTAGAACCGCCTCGGCGCACAGTCTACGTTCTGAGCAGAAATATGAAAAATATCAGAGTTTTTTATTTGAAAATTTTCAGTTTTTGGAGATGAAATTTTCAGTATATTTGAATAGGCGTGTTTTCTAATGGAATATTCGCATACCTACTGCGCTTTCAAACTAGTGTTGATTTACTTGCATACCAAAATAGATCAGTTATACTATCAAGGTCACTAGTAGCAGCTGCAGATCAGAGGGGTCTCGAGGGGGTTCATCTTTGATTAAAACTTCTTTTTCATAGGAAGTTTTGGATGATAAATTTTGGATAGTGTACTTATCTAGCACACCTAACTCTTTACCTTGTACCTCCAATGAAATTCAAGTCCATATTACTACATGTGAGTGTATCTAAAATTACACCCTGTGGCGTCTAATCTGCTTCTACTTTGTTTGCTTAGACCGGTTTGTCTAAGCACTTTTAGAGTACGAACGAAGATTTAATCAAATTGAAAATTTTGAACCCCCAATTTAAGAATTCTGGATCTGCCATTATGTTTCTTTTGCGGTTTTACTGTGTTGCCATCACAAAAAACATGCCTATATAATTTTGACCCCCTTAAACCCCACACTTATGTAGTAAAACTGGGGTTTACAGGGGTATACATTATATTTCTTATTTCTGCTCAAAAACATAGATTGTGGGTACTCGTTAGAACCGCCTCGCCGAGGCGGTTCTAACGAGTACCCACAATTTATTTGTTTTAGCAGAAATAAGAAAAAATATAATGTAAACCCAAGTTTTACTATATAAACGTGTGGTTCAAGTGTGTCAAAATTGTATAGGTATGTTTTAGTGATGAGCTCCCTTGAAATCTTGCAACCGATTTTACTCGATTCTAGCTTACTTCTTCAATCGATAGTGGACGAGAAAAAACATTAACTGATTTACACTTAGTGTCCCACGAAATGTACCTTTTCACAGTGTAAACCCATACCAGACACTGATATAGACGGTGTCTGATAAGGGTCTGAAATGTGTGCGGATCAAATTTTAGGTAGCAGAGTCCTCTAGGCAAAAATAGGTTAATAAATTGGTTAGAACCGCCTCGGCGCACAGTCTACGTTTTGAGCAGAAATATGAAAAACATCAGAGTTTTTTATCTGAAAATTTCAGTTTTTGGGGGTGAAATTTTCTATATATTTGAATAGGCGTGTTTTCGTAATGCATTCCTTATTCTGGTCAGTATATATTCAGTTGCAGAGCCATTGTTATGCGAAATAATTCATCGCAATGGAAACTGTTGCAGACAGTATTATCCGCGATAGGACTATTAATAATGAGAGATTAGTAATTTGTTATCTGCGATAGCACATGCGCGTCTTAGAATCAACATAAAAAAAAATATTGATTTCTTACTTAAAAGATAATACGCCTCGGAGACATTATTATCATAAACCGAGACTAGCTCAGCCTTGGAATCTGTCCGAATTAGCCCTTAAAGTGCCAGTCATAAGTCGAGCAGATGGCACTTTGAACTTTTCGGGTATTTTTGTCAAAGAAAATAAGACTTAGCATTTTATGTGAATCGTCGATTTACATGAAATGCCAAGCCTTTTTTCTCTGATAAAATAGTAATGATAATAAAAATAGAATGTCGTCTGTTACAATTTTGCTTAGCGCATTAAGGGTTCTTTGAAAATGGCAGCGTTTTTTTTTTTTTTTTTAATGAGAGAAACTTGTTACCAGTTGTAGGTTATTTACGGTTGTTTTGAAACCTCAGACAGGCTTGCAAATTATATACTGACCCCAGAAAGAAATGCAACACCTCTTAACTACAAGGTATGGCACGATTAATAGTTTTGTCTGTTACGGAAAACAAAATATCTGTATATGTTGATTTCTTGCATTTATACTTTATGCAGTGGAATAAACCAACCAATTATGCCCTCAATTATTGATTTACTTGCACGTTTTACGCACTACATTGTACGAAAATAAGCCATCAGTCATCGTTTCATTTTGCTATTTAGTAGTGATGCGTTTCTTTTTTGATCAATATATAATGAGGATATTACGTCATATAAATTTATAAGGAATGGATACAATTTCAGCGGAAGGCAAGTCTTTAAACGGATCTAATCTAAAAGGAAATAGAACCTATGTTTTGAACAGTGGTAAATGACTTGGTGCGAGCAAGTCATATTTTTTTCTCCCTTTAAAATTAAAGCACTGACAGCACTGATGGGTCGATTGTTTCTGAATGTAGGCTGGGAAAATGGGGGACATCTCACTCTTAACTTTCTGTAATTTTAGCAAACAGTGCAGACTCTGATCAGGGTGTGCACTGTTTGCCAAAGTCCAAGTTCAGGTTTTACAGATAATCCTCTTTACACGGTACTCTGACGTCACAGCGACAAGAATAGCACGGCTATAAATATCCGTACAAACCCGGTTTGATTTCATTGGTCAATGATAATCATATGGCTCCAGAAATGGCGGAAAAGCTACCGAGTGCAGCCAGTTCTCTTAAGGGAGCATTCCAGTAAAGGTTCATGTAAAGTTACTCAAATCTCTCTTCGGACAAGATTTGATAGAGAAGAAACCATCTCTAGTGATCTCTGCTGGTCATACGAGTATATATCAAAAGTATATCGATATCAGAATATATGGAATACGCTGGGCTGATACAAGGAAAAAGGGCATTTTTAGTTTGTTTTCCTATTTATGATTCTTTATTCACCTGCATAGTCCCTTGGTTTAGCTAGACATATCAATCTTTGTCTGAAACTGCCTAAGGACAATACTATATATCTTCGAACAACAATGGTGAGACTGCGCTTCCTGAGCTTTTGTTGGTCGCCTAAGTGATAAGCACACTTTTGTCATGGACTAGCCCAATTATGTATGTTTAGATTTACATCTGCATATGCGAAGCAGAATTAACGCTATTCTGGAATAATTTTAATCGGCTATCAATATGACAAAACATACTATTCAATTTAGTGCGGTCCTGCGTGTAAACAAATATTACCACATCCGGCTCCTGATTGAATTGGGGTTCATGTAGATTTTGTTCAAGACAAAAAAAAAAAAAAAAAAAAAAAAAAAAAATTAGGACGATATATATTATATCGTCTGCAAAAGAATGAGAGAAGTCTTGTGCACAGTTTTTGAAAGGGAGTTCAAGCTGTTGAGAGCTGTGGGGAAACTGCAATGTGGAAAGCACCCTTTAAGCCCAGAGCTCGTAGTTATTTTAAGTAAGGCGGTCAATAATAAAGATGAAATGAAAATTTATCTAATATGAAACGAAAATGTGTGCAGTTTTATGGCTGTTTCAAAAAAAAAAAAAAATAAATAAATAAATAAATAAAAAATAAATAAATAAATAAAAAATAAAAAAAAATAAAAATAAATGTTTCTGTTTGTGTTTGCTGGAGCCAAACAAAGAAGTGGTTTAATTTCAAAATAAGTGTAATTTCAAAACTTTAGTTTATGATAATTGCCAACTGAGGGTTCAGCCTCAAAAAACGTCCCAGAAAGTGCTAGTGTCAATGTTGAATTGTTTCCTTATTTATTTTACTGTGCTATTCCTAGTTTTCTAATTAAAACACTGTTTGGCAGCCTAGCCGTACCCTGAAAATAACGCCAAAAGAGTGTAATTACTATAGGGAAAAAAAAAAGTTCCATGCACACCTAAGGTGAAAAGATACATCCCAGAGGCAGGACACGCTTACCTTTTGTTTCAAAGAGAGACAACTCTAGCCGAAATATTGGTTTCCTGGTGTACTAACACACCAAACTTCGTATGAATTGGAAGAGTCGAATTTAATTTGAGGTACACACAATAAATATTCTGCGGCAAACTGCATGCATGAATATTAACCCACGTATGGTTGATTATTTGCCCCTCCCCCCCCTCTCTCTCACACACACACACACACACACACACACACACACACACACACACACACACACCCTGCAAAGTGCAAAAAAGTAAGTAATTCCTCAGCCTGTTCGGAAGGTACACGCCTTACCACCGATGATTGTGGTTGGTCCATCGTGGTCCAGCCCGCGGTTTTCTTTTGCTCTGGATTCAGATCTTATTTTAGTTCTCTACTTTGTCCCATCATTCTAGAGTTTGTAACTTTATGCGTTTTACTGCGTTGTCTCACTAACGAGATACATGCAGAGGAACCTACATGGACCGAAAACATAGTTGTAATTTAGAGCTACATCGGACTTACAGTCAATGTTTTGATCGAGCCGTTTTTCTCTGACCGTTCCATTAGGAAACCATGCCTATATAATTTTGACCCCCTTAAACCCAACTTTTATATAGTAAAACGGGTTTATAGAGGTATTCATTATTTTTCTTATTTCAGCTCAAAAACACAGAATGTGGGTATTCGTTAAAACCGCCTCGCCGAGACGGTTCTAACGAGTACCCACGATATGTGTTTTGAGCAAAAATATGAAAATATCAGAGTTTTCATCTGAAAATTTTTAGTTTTTACAGGTGAAATTTTCTATATATTTTAATAAGTTTGTTTTCGTAATGCAAGGCGGCTCCTCCGTTGACGTTTCTTTATTGTCCTCGTATGTGTGGTGTTATCTATTATTGTTTGTCGCTAATCTCTCCTTTTCTTGGTGCCATGGGAAAGCTGCTCTATTGTATATGGAATTCCGTGTGTTTGAGTATAGTAGACATATTATGGTATTTAAGGTGCTCTGTAATTTTGTACATTGTAACAGACAATTACAACTGCATATAACCGAGCTCACATACTTATACCTTATGACAACTTTTTTCTTGTTGAATCGATATTTTGTTGGCACTTTAACCTTTATCACTGTCTGGACTGATTCACCAGATGACAAAGTGCTGATAGTTTGTATTTTCCCTTGAAAACATGATGTGACATTGATGCAAACTGTCGGTACTGGAGACAATTCGCACGGAATGTCAAATTCTATTTCCTGAGAAAAATAAGAAAACATATTTCGAAATGTTGTCTGGTGATAATTTTTTCCAGAGTGCAAAGCGTTAATACATTTACAAAACACACGTGACACGTTAGTGATTGGAACAAGTCGATGACCAGACATAACTCCACATTTAATTTGCGTGGCAGTCAGCTGTATCAACTCAAGTTAATTTGATGTGACACTCAGCGTAGCAGCTCCGAATCACGGAGGGACAAACGCAGTTATCGATGATGTATGGGCGGAAGAAAGAAAATGATTTCTGTTCTTTGAAGACAAGCACTGTCCTGACGTCCTGGATCGGAGGATTGAAACCGCTGGCAGGTTTTAGAACACCTCTTTGAGGACCGAACAAACATATATTTTACCACAATGGAAGCTTGGGGCGAGGGTTAGGATCTAATGTGGATCTGATGGTATCAGTTCCTGAGTTCACTCGTTTACCTTAACCGAGCGATTTTCGATCTCTTGTGTGTTCTTTGTTTCAAAAGGCAACCTTACAGATTTTTATTATTGTTTATGGCTCTCTATCGTGACGCTCTGGTTGTTCGTCGGCGCCGGTGATGATCATTACAGCATTGCAACTAATTTACTTTCTTATTTGGATGGAGAATATGCATGGCAACCAGACTTCCACTCAATTTTGTGAAATTTATGAAAAATTGCAGATGTCCAATTAATTTACACATAGCAGGTAATTTTAGGATGGTGTACGGAGACAAGCACATGACAGTAGCAAAGAACTTAGAACTGGCTCATATGTCATTGATATTGCAATAAGCGTATACAGAACCATACGTGTAACCAGTAAATGGAGATTCTTACGTCAAAAGCCAATGCCGGATTACCAGACCATCGTTGAACTAAATTATAACAAGCGTCTCGTGTAATCCTGTAATCTTGGAAGAACTGTTTGATGTCATACAGAGCGTCTGATCATGTTACTGTTGTACATGTACATTTTGTAATACTGTGTTTTTTTACATTGCGACAATACGCAGACCGTTCTGATTCTATGCGGTTTGTATATGAAACTGTGTTGTTTTTGCTGCGATTTCTGCAAATCTTCTTTTAACTGAAGCGCTTTACTTTACTGAATAGCTGTCCGTGAGTACTCGCAAGCATTTAGATTACCATTACGAAAACACACTTATTCAAATATTTTGAAATTTTCACCACCAAAAACTAAATATTTTCAGATAAAAAATCTGATATATTTTTCATATTTCTGCTCAAAACAGAGATTGTGGATACTCGTTAGAACCGCCTCGGCGAGGCGGTTCTAACAAGTACCCACAATCTATGTTTTTTAGCAGCAATAAGAAAAATAATAAATACCCCTGTAAACCACAGTTTTACTATATAAAAGTGGAGTTTTAGGGGGTCAAAATTATATAGGCGTGTTTTCGTGATGCATATTGATAACAAAGACCTATTTGCACTTATAATAAGTGCTTACGAACCACAGATGAAACTTAAATAGAGAAACGGATCGAAACTGTAATGCACCAATAGTAATTAGTCTTATTTAGCTATATAAAATCAAAGCAATGAAAGCAATGGCGGGTCGATTGTCTCTGAGTGTAGGCTGGGAAAATGTCCTGAGAGGGAACTTAAGACTGTTTCCATTAACCCTTAATTTTCTGTAATTTAAGTAAACAATAGAGACCCTGATCAGATGCCGTGTCTGATCTGGGATTGCACTGTTTGCCAATGTCCCAAATGTCCGAGCAGGTTTTACAGATAACCCCTTTCCCTCTATCAACAGCACTCTGAAGTCACAGCGACAAGAATATCGCGGCTGATCAGGGTCGACACTGTTTGCCATACATACAGCAATATTTTAGACACATCAACAGGTAGTAGAATGGTCTGTTTCAAATTTTAAGAACTTCTGATGAGTACCCACAACATATGTTTTAGTGGAAATATCAATATGAAAAAAATCGCTTATCTGGAACTATGTTTTTAATATAAACTTTAGAAATTGAGAAACTTTGTATCCAATGCATTTGGTATAGGTATATGGCTCCAGAGGAGGCAAACAATAGGATAATAGTGTTTCTTTTGCACTAAAACATATTGTTTGTAATCTAATTGGAATAATCGGAGTCTTTGTTATCCGAATGTGCAGTTTGATTGGCGCACATGTACGAAGGCACGTTCCCTGACCTTGTGGCTTATTATAGATTATGCCTCGGTTTTAACTACAAAAAATAAATACAGAAAGATTAAATATAACTTGGGCATCAATATGTTCACACATAATAACGTATGTTTAGCAAAGCCATCGCGAGGCATGGACAGGAAAAGGTATTTCGACAAAACAAACGTATACATTTAGGAAAACCGAATTACAAACAGAGAAATGGAACAAATAAATTACATTGTAGAAGAAAATAATACATAAATAAAAATAAAAAATAGTTATAAATAAAATGTTTCGGATCGCATAGAAATTATATAAAACAGCCAGTGAAACCTCACAGAAAAACATGTGAATCAAATTAAATTATTGTTATGAGGGATTGTGGCAAACACTTCGGACACTGACAACATGACTTATTAAATCCAGTAGCTGATTTATGGAGGGCCCAAACAAAGACATAACAATAGACATCAATCCTGACATGAAAGATGTTCGTCGGCTTCGTTATAGAACCTGAGACCAAACCCATTGTCTTGGGATTAAAGAGGAACATAGCTATCATTGATACTGTTCTGAAATGTTAATTTTAAACCAGACTTCTATATCAACTCTTAGGACAGGTCCATTTCTAAAAGAAGGGCAGTCTGGTTACTTTTTCATTAATATCATGTTTTATCGAAATGCATGTATTTAATGCAAACAGTGTAGACCCTGATCAGACGCCGCGTTCTGTGGCATCTGATCTGGATTTACACTGTTTGCCAATGTCCCTTTTATGGGACTCTAAAAAGATGATTTATTTATCGTAGAGTCAAACGGCATTAAGATAAAATTTAGCATTAATGATCAATACAGTATGTGGTATCAAGGGAAAACAATTATGAACACCTACTAATACATGTAGCAGGGTAATCTAAGACTTCGCTGGGTGCGCATGGAATCTTGTAGGAAATGCTGAATCCGGGTGCATATTTTCTGTTCATCATCACGCATAGTACAGTTTTCTATTCCATCAATAGCGACATACGTTAACACAATTTGATTGAGAAGATGCCTTGTCAAGTTCAAAGCCACTTCATTTATTATATGGGAAATTTACGGATTTATGATTCAGGTTTGATTGTGCAAAAGGCGCTGAATTTTGTAGGACGAACGCGTATGCTTTGGAGGTTAACGCCCGTGCTATTTATATGTTTAACCTCCATATTGGAAAGATAAACTATCCGAGAAAAATTATAAAGTTAAAGGGTTTATAACATACTGTTTTTGCGTATTAGTTGTTTCAGACTTTCGATTTTAGCGGACATGTAGCGTGCTAGTCGTACATAAACTGCAGTGAAGTTTCAGTTTCACCTCCGTCACATTGTAAATAAGGCGCAATGTTAGAACATTAAAAGTTTACATAAATCAAAAAGCGAAACACATTTTTTCTTTGAAACTAGCGTAAACTACCAGTCCGAACTTACACACTTAAAATAGATCCTAACAAGACATCGCGAATTCGTAGTTTCATCCTTTTCAGCATTTTAACTTATTCAAGCTCAGATAACGTAAAAAAAGAATGATTTATATCACTTCTTTTGCTGGTTTGGGGAATAACAGGCTCAGGCATGAAAAAAGTTTTCTGCTCAAAGCTCTTTGCTGAGAGATGGTCATCACGAAAACATACCTATATAATTTTGACCCCCTTAAACCCCACTTTTATATAGTAAAACTGGGGTTTAAAGGGGTATACATTATTTTTCTTATTTCTGCTTAAAACATAGATTGTGGGTACTCGTTAGAACCGCCTCATCGAGGCGGTTCTAACGAATACCCACAATCTATGATTTAAGCAGAAATATGAAAAATATCAGAAATTTTTAGCTGAAATTTGTCATTTTTTGGTAGTAAAATTTTCAGTATATTTGAATAGGCGTGTTTTCGTAATGGTTGCCTTTATATGCTCCTCATGCGCATATGCAATTAAACCCAAAGTCTGCTATTTATAGTTTTGATTTGTTCAATCACTATTCACAAAGGATCCTTATTTCGAAATATGGGTTGCGCCATGCGAAAACGGGTCTTCGGACATATACGGACAGCAAAGACCCAGATCAGACCATAATAATTTGGTACTGTAAGGCATAACAAAGTACAGAACAGTTCCGGATTAGTCTATAGCACAGTTCAACTGACTGATCTGGATCTTTACCCTGAAGCCATCTTTTCTTATGCCGAGGCTTAAACAATATCTCAGAAAATACAGTGAACTCTCGTTACAACAAAAGCATTTGTTCCAAATGATTTTGCCAATAAAGTCAATTTGCTGTTTTAAAGAATCCTTAATCAGCAGAATGGTATGTAAGAAAAGCCTTGATTAGATCACCTGAGCACGAAGTTTTATATAGAGCAAAACGCAAACATTGGCAACAGTTAGGCCTAGGACTATCAAACTAACAGGGAGGATTGACCTGAAGCGTAGATGACCTTTAAGTCAAAGGTCAAGGTAACCATGACCTTTAGTACCAGAAAGGCTTATAATTCTGCACTTTAACTTAGATGGGATGTTGGTCTTGACCAGTAGATGACCCTAATTAAAAAAGGTCAAGGTCACAATGGCCTCTAGTACAAAACAAGCTTATAACTCGGCAATGCTTGGGGCTAGGACCCTCAAACGTCGTAGGGATGTTTCTTCTGTCAGAAGATGACCCTGAGGGCAAAGGTTCATGATCAAAGTCACTATGACCTTTAGAACCGCATCTCTGTTAGCATCTCTGTTAGCAATGCTAAATACAACATGATTCAAGGCCATCATGGCCCTCTGGTTTTTAGTTGGATCTTATGTTTTGGATATTTGTTAAAATTGCTTCGGTAACGCGATTCTAACAAATATCCAAAACACATGTTTCTTAAAGTATAAAACAATTTGTGTTAATTTTCAATAATTTTAGGATAACTGTAACTCTTGAACGAAAGTTTCGTGCCAGTCAAACTGACATTATAACGAAATTGTCGTTGTATCGAGTGTCGGTATAAAGAAGACTGACTGTACCACAATCACGAAGCAACAGAAGGAGAGATAAAGAACAATCAATGACAAAACAAGACAAAGGAGACAAAGAAGAAGTGTTACAGAGAAAAACACCTGCGAATTGTCAATAGAAAAAAAACATACTGGTCGGCTTCTTAAACCAGTTTAACTCGCGCGAAATCTAATCCTTTTTTCCATAGCGCCTCCAAAAATCAACAGGAAACAGTTTTGTTTGTTCGTCTGTCATGACTGACAATGATCAATCCTAATCAACTGTGTGATGTGTTATTATTTGTGTCTAAGATGGCTGATGAGACCAATCTTAGCTCTAAACTGCCTGTTGCAGATAGAACAAGAGAGGTCTGAGGAAGAAAGCTGTGTTTGTAATCCCTTAGCTCTGGCTTTCCGCTGTGCACGTTTCTGCTCGGCTTCGATGATTCTTTTTGCTTCGTATTCGCCAGCTCCCCTTCTTATGAGGCCTCGCCACTTTGTTCGATCCTGTGCAATCTGTTCCCACGACTCTGTTGGTATGTTGAAGTCTTTAAAGAAGGCTTTGAGGGTGTCCCTGTATCGCTTCTTCTGACCACCATGGGAGCATTTTCAAACTTGTAGTTCTCCATAGAGGATTTTCTTTGGCAAACGTTCATCAGGCATTCTGGTAACATTGCCTGTCCATCTTAACTGTGCCAATTTCAGAAGAGTATGTACACTCTGCATCCCTGCATCCCTGCCCTTTTCAGGAATTCTGTGTCTTGAATCCTGTCTTGCCACTTGATCTTTAGAAGTTTTCTAAGACAGTTTGTATGGAAGTGGTTCAGTCATTTGGCAGGAAACAGTAAACAAAGTTGCAAGCCACTGAATATAGATGTCCACAATCCTGACACCACAAAATAAGACTACAAAAATCAAAGTAGACAGCTGTAGATTTGTTGACCACAACGCTAGACTTAGAACAAAGTTGGTCAGCTTCAGAATATCCAGAATAGCCTTGGAAATGACTTGGGTAGGATGGGGGACGTACACTCGTGCGAAACATGGCCTTTACTTCTGATCCAGCTATAAATTACAAACATATGTTAAGTCCGCATTTATAATCATGCGCCAACTTTAGGTAAACAGATTGAGAAAGTAACCGTCATTTAGTCTGAGGACCGACGCACCGCCGTGCAATAAAAAAGGAAGCAAAGCTGCAAATCATAACAGCAATGCATGCACTTCTCCGGGGAATATCCATGATGTAACTTCGTTGTAGCGAGTGACAAACTTTTTGTACTGTTCAGGAAAATCAATTTTGCTAACAATTTATATGAATCTTTGGAATATTTCACCATTAAATTTAAATTCCGATGGACCGTCTTCCAGAAGTCTAGTGTTTTCGATTGTCCCGGTGTTAGTCTTACTCTTTGTTGCTTTGTGGTTTATTCTACGAGGCGATTTGTTGTATGTCTTTCCATGTGTCATTTTGTGTTTTTCAGTCCTTTTAGTATTGCGATTACCTCGCTTGGGGAAGAGAGAGCTAATCTTAGTGCTTTTCGTACGTTTGTTCGATTTGTGCTTGTTTGGAGTTGTCGGTTTTCTCTTCCTCTTGGGGTCTGGGAAGGGCTGAGGTTTGTGATTATGTCACTCCCTGGACTTTTCTCTTACCTTTTTTTTTCAAACTAACATTACATGGGACATGTCGTGCGAAAAAATGCCTTCAAACATGAGCAAAATGCGCAGATTCAAACATTCCTACGCATGCGCAAAGTATCATCTGGACATTCGCTCTCAATTAATTTTGTAGTATCAGAAGATTCTGTGAGCGTACAGTAGAGATCCTGATCAGTTTACCAGTTTTCACATGACACAGCCCATATTTGGAAATAAATTCAGAATGACGGCGATAAAACTTTGAAAACGTTTCATGCAGGTTATGATACCGGTAGCTCCGCTCTGCTATTTCGATCATCAAAGTCTCTGACTAGACCAGATTCTCTAGCAAAACGACGTAAGTTAGAAGTACATACACCAAACGATGTAGAACGTGGAATATCGCCATCTACAAAAGGACAATTTACAATATCATAATCAAAGTCCTTGTAGCTCTTTTGTCCAGTTACATGTGAAGTCTTAAAGTCAAAGACTTGACTATATGCTCTAGCAAATGAAATCAATTCACAGATGTTTTTACTACTGACCGTTCTTAAGCGGCGGTTCTGTTCGTTGTTCTTTGTGTTCTTTGTTCTTTGTTGCAGCTCACTATGGGACTATTGTAAAGTTTTCTTGTATTTCAGTTTTTAATGGATTTTGCCGAGCATGGTGATCACTCCTTTGGACAAGAGGCTGGTTACTTTGCTTTTCTGTGGTTTGTGATACAGTCAAACGTCTTTATACTGACACTAGATACAACGACAAAATTCGTTATACTGACTTTCACTGTGACGAAACCTTTACTTAAGAGGTAACAGTTGGTCACAAATTATGCAAGAATATTGTATTTAATACTTTTAAGAAATATATGTTTTGAATATTTGTTAGAATTGCCTCACTGAGGCGATTCTAACAAATATCCAAAACAGACGTTCTATGAGGAAATAATAATAAAACAAGGTATTTCTTATATATCATTCTGTTCAATAAAGATTCTTTGCAACAGCAAATTCATTTTAACAGCAACGTCTTTGGGAACAAATTCTGCCGTTTTAACGAGAGTTCATTGTACGTTGCCTCGGTTTGTTTGCTTCTGCATTTGATATCTCTGGTAGCTTATGTTCTGTGATTGTGGCTCTTCCTGGCCATCGTTATCTATTTTTATTTTTATTTTTGTAAATTTTTGTCACTCTAGCTTTCCATATAAATTTGAAGACATTAACTAAAACTCTTCATAGTTTCTCACCAGTTCCCCCTACCGAGTCTCTTTCTTACCATATGAAGTGGTGAATTTATGGTTTTACATGTTTTCTGAATTTGTAAACCAAGTTTTGCATAAAACCTTAGAAAGCATTACTGAAACATTTTTGTTTATTACCATAGGCGGAACCGAGCTCTTCTCATGTACATTAGAGCGGCCCTGGAATAGAAAACTTCATACTTGACCTGATGATCATAAAACAATAACACAAACAATATTTAAAGATTTTCTTTTATGTTTTACTGAAGAAAAAAAAAACTTAAGATTTTATTAGAATTGTTTCCAAACATAAAAACAAAACACAAAATGTTTTTATTAATGTCTGTGGACAATGTCTCCCAGATTATTCTGAAAAAAATAAAAATAAATATGTAGATATTTATCAAAAACGCACCGTTTAATCATAGTCATTACTCTAAGGTCGATATATATTACGAAGAAAATGCTTCTGCAAGCAAATAGCGATCGTCTTTGCTGTCCGCATGTAACCCGAGGAAACAGGAAATTAAGGGGACTGGTACATTTTGAGCCATTTCTTCATAACTGAGAAATTTTCGGACTTTCTGTTTTCCTTCCTACACAAGAAGTCCCTTCTGAAAAGAAAAAAAGGGTCTACACTAAAAAGAGCTAAATTAATGGTTTCTTTTTAACATAAAGGAGGACCAGAAACTTTGATAGAAAGGCTGCTTTGAAAAGGTTCCATTCCATTTTAAAGTGAACTAAGATGATAACATATGAATAACTGACTCCATCTAATCTCAGCCCCATCAACGACAGAATCAAATATCTAATGCTGACAGCAAAATTACTGAAAAAGTAATTGTGCAGTTAATGCGAGTGCTTTTGGAGATAAAACTCTATTACCCAAATCTAAAATCCATAAAATCTTGTGTACCGTGCAATGATTGCATCAAATATATGTTGAAATTAATCATGTTATTTCATCAGAACTGATTTAGAGAGAGAGAGAGAGAGAGAGAGAGAAAGAGAAAGATATATGGTCATCCATTGAATATGCAAGCCCCAAAATTAAAGGATCTCTTATATAGGAGCTGGAACGCTTGGTAGTGTTTCTACAATTTTTCACAAGTAGACAATTTCCGTGAACTACTGTTTGTGCTACTCTACCCGAAGCCCCTCCTGTAAAATGAGCAACCCTAAAAGGAAAGACCTCTTAGAGTGGATCCTTTACAGAAGGCAGACGAAACAAGTTTGCAATAGATTACTCTCCTCAACATATTGACAAGTTCTTTTCGCCAAGACCAACACAATCATTATTTAAATACGCCCGTTCAGACATACTGAGAATTTTACCACCAAAAAATGAAAACTTTCAGGTGAAAAATTCTGGTAGTTTTTATATTTCTGCTCAATACATAAATTGGGGTGCTCATTAGAACCGCCTTGGCGAGGCGGTTCAAACGAGTACCCACAATCTACGATTTTGAGCAGAAATAGGAAAATAGGAAAAATCATGTATACCCCTGTAAACCCCAGTTTTACTATATAAAGGTGAGGTTTAAGGGGGTCAACATCATATAGGTGTGTTTTCGTGATGTCTTCGCACTTTTTGTTGTACGTTGAAAACAAACATTACTAGTTATTAAAGTGTCTGGCTGCTGCATACCGTCTATTTGAAAATCAACTATATCTCCTTTTTAAGATACACAAATATAACAAAAAAGTACGAGAAAAGTCCAGGGAGTGCCACAATCATAAACCGCAGCCCTTCCCAGACACCACAAAGAGGAAACCGACAAATCCAAACAAGCACAAATCGAACAAACGTACGAAAAGCACTAAGATTAGCTCTCTCTTCCCCAAGCGATGTAATCGCAATGCTAAAAGGACTGAAAAACACAAGAACAAAATGACACAAAGTAAGGAATAAAACAAATCGTCTCGTAGAATAAACCACAAAGCAACAAAGAGTAAGACTAACACCGGGACAACCGCCTTAGAACAGTTAGTAGAGTAAACCAGCGGTTGGGGTTTAAAGCACTTTTACCAGGTTTACAGCTAGTCAGCTTCACCATGGGTCCCGATGCTACTCTTAATACAGAAATACATAAAAATTCGGTTCGCATAAAGGCCCCCAACTCAGTCAATGCATCAAAGCGAAAACATAAAAATCAAATTAATCACTATAATAAACAAAGACGAGTATTCATGGCTAATTCTACTGTATACCAGAAATAATGGAAACCAACAGTTGAACCACGGCGGGCCAAGAAAAACGTCGACAACACAATGAATTACGTTCATAATAATATTATTTTCCGAAAGGTACTGATTTTTGTAAAAGAGGGGCTTATCGTCTACGACCAGAAGATAAAATGACGTGTGTTAATTAATTTTGTCTGTCCGAAATCGTATTGTAATATCTGCTATCTTGTACAATAGGATTTACCATCTAATTGGGTCATAGCCTATGTGCCAAATAATCTGGTATTGAAATTTGACTGTTTAAGGAAACTCGTTACCCGAGGTAGATTTTCTGCCATTTTTACAAAGAAGACATCAGTAAATAAAGGATAATAAAGGAGAAGTTCTTGACATAAAGGGGAGCGAATTGTTTCGTACATGCATTTCAGAAGGGAAGTAAAACAAGCTTGATAAAGGTGTCCTCCCTTTTTATTTATCCGTTCACTTGGGAATTATAGATCAATAATAACATAACAAGTATCCATGACCGCCGATTGTGCATTTTGTTTCAAAGTTACAGAACAGAATACAAGCAAAAAGTCTATCCCTTAGATCGATTCATTGTGATTAATTTCCCAAAGAAAAGAAACATATAGCAGTGCCAGACCTATTGAATCATTAGTCGCAATAGTCATCCAAGCAAGGTTATGTTGAAAAAATCCTCAGTAGTCTTCATCCTTAGACTTCAGAGATAACTATTGAAAAGCGAGCGGGTTTCCGATCAGTGAGAAAACCTAATAAGCAAAGACTCAATTTCAGAACAATTTGATATCAGCAATATCACTATCATGTCTTCATAGACTTCAACAACACCTACGACCGGGTGTTTTATGATGCCTTATGGGTATATAAGGGGAAATATAATTTCAATGCCAACCTGGTCCATGTTATTGAGCGACCGCTCGATAAACCCACTGGTGCAGTCCTGTTCAATGACACCACTGGCAATTGATTCAGGTATGAGGCAGGGGTTTCTCCTGTCACCAACTATCACGAAAACATGCCTATATAATTTTGACCCCCTTAAACCCCACTTTTATATAGTAAAACTGGGGTTTACAGGGGTATACACAATTTTTCTTATTTCTGCTCAAAAACATATTGTGGGTACTCGTTAGAACCGCCTCGCCGAGGCGGTTCTAACGAGTACCCACAATCTATATTTTGAGCAGCAATATGAAAAATATCAACGTTTTTATCTGAAAATTTTCAATTTTTTGGAGGTGAAATTTTCTATATATTTGAATAGGCGTGTTTTCGTAATGAATCTTCAATACCTACCTCGAAAGTATAACGGGTAAGGCCTTAGCAGATAACAATGTGAATGGCAGCTTGAAGGCCGAATAATTGGCAACATCTGTTTCGCCGATTACATTGCTAGATTTGCTGGAGAGAAGAATGAACTAACAGGATCGGTTAAACGTCTCGAAAAAACACCAAGGCCTACAAAATGGAAATATGTCCAGGAAAGCCTAATTTGATGTTGAGACATCCAAACGAATACGAGCTTGATATCAGTATACACCACAAACTAAATGCCACAAGGTTTGAAACAATAAGTAGTTCCAAATATCTAGGGTCCGGCATATTTTCTCTCTATGGTCAAACTACGAAATCTCAAGTGGTATGGTCACACCTCATACATGTACTTTAAAGCACGACAAAGAAAAAACAGCGCAAGTGTAGGTACAAGTAGCAGGAACAAGCAGAAGGAAAACGTCACGAACTGGGCCGGTAGTAGATTCGCTAGATCGCTGAAGGTTTATCATTGCGAAAACACGCCTATTCAAATATATAGAAAGTTTTCCTCCAAAAACTAAAAAAACATTTTCAGATAAAAACAACTCTGATATTTTTTTCATATTTCTGCTCAAAACATAGATTGTGGGTATTCGTTAGAACCGCTTCGGCGAGGCGGTTCTAACGAGTACCTACAATCTATGTTTTGAGCAGAAATATGGAAAAATAATGTATACCCCTGTAAACCATAATTTCATTATATAAAGGTGGGGTTAAGGGGGCTCAAAATTATATAGGCATGTTTTCGTGATGTGAAAAGAAATCAAAATGGAGAGACCTGGTCTCAAAGTTATCCTTAGGTGCCCTAATGACCGACAAGGCTATGGGACTGAAATGAAAGTAAGAGACTTCCATTACGAAAACATGCCTATTCAAATATACTGAAAATTTTACCACCAAAAAAATGAAAATTTTCAGATAAAAAATTCTGATATTTTTCTTATTTCTGCTCAAAACATAGATTGTGGGTCCTCGTTAGAACCGCCTCGTCGAGGCGGTTCTAACAAGTACCCACAATCTATGTTTTGAGCAGAAGAAAAATAATGTATACCCCTGTAAACCCCAGTTTTACTATATAAAAGTGGGGTTTAAGGGGGTCAAAATTATATAGGCGTGTTTTCGTGATGTGAGATAGACAACCCATAAATTACTGATAGGCATGATGATTAAATGCGATAATTATACAATAAGAAACATCATACGGCGCCAGCCGTGCGTCCAGCGATACATAAAATGAATTGACAGTCATGCAATTAGAACATTTGAATTGCGTCTCGAGAAAACGGCTTTTCAGACGTTTAATCGAATCAAAATGTCAGTGCGCATGTCCAGCCCCTTAGCGCGGCCAACTGTTTGGTTTTTGGGTTGAAGTTTTCCAAACATCTACCGCTTACGTGTCCAAACAGCATAAGTTCTGTCGAAAATTAGCCGATACATAGACTTGCCTGAATCTTTGCTGTTCGCATACAACTAACGTCTCTTTTCTCATGATGCGGTTGATTTTAATAAACTTTTCATCCCTGCACATAGATATCTTCACAAACAATGCAGATCTAGATGAGACAGATCTAGACGAGACGGCTTGGAGACTTGAAACCTTACTAATCCATTATGCGCAGACTTCAAAGAATGAAATATTAGAGATATCAGTTACTAATGGCTTTTCTGCGACAGTGTCCATACGCAATAAGTTAGTAAATAGTTGGCTGGTCTGTGACGTTTTCCAATCTCAATCTGTTATTTAGAAAGGAAACACAACATAATGTGTTGACAGATCTAGACTGTCCTTATGTATTATCTAAATCAATAATCCTGACTTTGTCCGTTAGAATGACCTCTTTAATCGTATTACGCGTCGCGCAAAGAAAACTACGGCTGTACAATAGGTTTCTTTCCAGCCGAAAAAAGCAGCTTAAAATCTACGGAAATTATCAGAATTACCGGTTTATTATATATAGTGGAAATAACAGCATTCGATCAATCTATATTTGAGCCGCAACATAAAAAACAACATGTGCGCCAAGCGAAGATTCAAGCCAGCCTGCGCATTCGTGTAGTCAGACTTGAATCTTTCTTGTGTGCTTTTTGAATAGCCATGGATGCATAGTATCTTCCTAATGACGACGAAGACTCTAATCAGACTGCACGGATGCGCAGGCTGATTTGAGTCTTCTTTGAACGCACGTGTCATAATGTACGTTTTCTCATGATACAACTCATTTCTAGATTTAAAAATCATAAAGGGCGTTACGATTTACTTTTATGTGTTGTTCTGCGTTTGTTACATTTATCCTTTGTGAACGGATAATAACCATAAGTATATAATAACAATTTCACGTTCTTGGAATCAGAGCTGACAATTTACTCATATTTATATCATAACACACAACGGCATGCCATCAGAGACATTATGTGTGCTCCCCAAAGAGCAGCAAATTCTTCTATACACATTGCAAATAGCGCTTCATAAGAAATGACATGAACGTTTTGAACACTAATATTTTATTAATAAAATCAAAGCCTTTTAAAGCTCTCCGAAAATAAGATTACATCTCTTTGAAATTGATACTTACTTATTTAGGGAGACAGTCATATAATTGCAACTGTTTTGTGTCAAATTAAGATGACACTGTTTTAATGAAACAAAAAGCGGACGTTGATAAACAATTAGTCGTGTCTTAGTTCCGATGTTCTTAAACCCATTAAAGTCTTGCGTCACATAAAAAGTTACATTGACAAACAGTGCAGACCCAAATTAGACGCCGGATTTTGCGGTGTCTTATCAGGTCTACACTGTTTGCAACACTGCAACTGATACAGGAATTTCTCTAAACGTGGTAATAATAAATGCTAAGCGGACACCCTCTCTATTGGAAATGGACAGATGCAAAGTGTTAAGTTGAAGAATTCATTCGGTATAAATGGGTTAAGTGGTCTGGATATATTATGAGAGAATGAATCCTCCGGAAGCAAGGAACAAACCAAACTAAGGCTAACAGCAGGCTCGGCCAGTAAAATCGATTTAAACCCAGATAGATTTTAAGGCCGTTCTACTGCGGCGCTTCTAGTGTTCGTTGTTTGTGGAACATTTTGCTGCTCGCTACGGACTTTTTCGTAATCACATCAAAGGGAAAAAGGGAACTAATTGCTTTGCTTTTCGTGTATTTCATCACGAAAACATTCCTATATAACTTCGACCCCCTTTATAGTATATATATAGTAAAACTGGGGTTTACAGGGGTATACATTAGTTTTCTTATTTCTGCTCAAAACCATTGATTGTGGGTATTCGTTAGAACCGCCTCGGTGAGGCGGTTCTAACGAGTACCCACAATCAATGTTTTGAGCAGAAATATGAAAAATATCAGAATTTTTTATCTGAAATTTTTCATTTTTTGGAGGTAAAATTCTCAATATATTTGAATATTCGTATTTTCATAATGGCTAACATGTTATCTATCCGTCGTAATTGTCTTCGTGTCATGAGTTAGGCTATATTTATGTCTCTTCCTGGTCATCTCCGGTATTGTATTGAATTTGTTCAGTTCAGTGAGCAGTGATCCAGAAAAACCAGATAACATAAACCCTACAGTAAGCCATTTATGCCGATTAGAATCTTCTACCGTCTTTGGACCAGTTCATTTTGAGTTTACTGGATGTCTGGACAGTTTTTATTATCACACTGTTTTATAGAAATTCATGTAATTAATGTACAGACCCAGATCAGAAGCCGCACTGATCTATATCTGCAATGTTTGCACATGTCCCTTTTCATGGTACGCTAGGCATAAATGGGGTACAAGTAAGAGGAAAAAGATTTGGCTCCTGCCACACAGTTATTAACACCAACTGTCTTAAAGACAATAACGATCTGAGATGATGGCTTTTCCGAGCGCAAAGTAGATTTTCCGCCATTTTAATCAAATACGGGTAACTGCTGTGACGTCTCTTTTGCTTTCTTTCACACCATTCTAAAACGGTTACCTGTTCTAAAAGGACATAATTTGCTCTCAACGAGATTCAATGTTCTCCTTTTAGAGTAGGCCCGTTTTCAGAAGGGTGGCGAAACAAATTTGGTTGAATTGCTTCCCCTGAAATGTTATCAGTTTCTATTAATGATAAGTATTAATGTAATGAACAGGACCTAAGTTTGCTTTATTTATCTAATAACCGTATCAAAGTTGCGGAATCTTATGATTCTGCGGCTAGAAGAATTATGTTTGATAGAAGGTAATAGCTGTTTAGTAAAATGATTGTATAATTGAGGATGCAAACAATTTGACCCGACAGTCTTGCGATTTATTCCCTTTTTCCCCATACTTTATAAAAACAACTGCACCTGTTTTGAGTTTGGGCATATTCTCATTGCGAAAACACGCCTATTCAAATAAACATAAAATTTCCCCTCCAAAAACTGAAAATATTCAGATAAAAAAAAAAAACTGATATTTTTCATATCTCTGCTCAAAACATAGAATGTGGGTACTCGTTAGAACCGCCTCGGCGAGGCGGTTCTAACGAGTTCACACAATCTATGTTTTTGAACAGAAATAAGACAAATAATGCATACCCCTGTGAACTCCAGTTTTACTATATAGAAGTGGGGTTTAAGGGGGTCAAAATTATATAGGCATGTTTTCGTGATGTTTGGTGGAACGAGGAATGTCATTTAAAAATCAAAAACAAAATAAAAGTGTAGATCCTAATGAGGCGACTCTACTACACTGTTTGCTAAGGTATTTGTTTTGGTCTTCAGGAATGAAATAGTTAATGTGACCCGTAACCACCACGATTGTGATACATATTATTATATTACTATTTTGACTATGTTGTCATATAAGCCATTTTATGGTGCTACTGAGCTATTCATATAAAACCATGACCACATTCCTCTAGCATACTAAAGTAACTATTGCCGTCTAAACGTCGAACTATTATGCAAAAATATCAAAGTTAGAAAAAAAAATGAATAAAAAATAAATAAAAATAAAAGAATAAAAATAAAATAAAATAAATAAATAAAAATAAAAATAAAAGAACAATTCGACATATTGTCTACAAGATTTTTATCATACTTCTGGCCTGTTTATGTAAAGTATTGACCACAACCGACCAACATATTTGCTATATGACTGTTGTCCGATAGATGCCACTGAACTATTGTTGGAAATCCATAACCACAATATCCTGACGTATGTTCTACATGACAGCTGTCTGATAGATGTCGCTGCACTACAAAAGCTGCTACGTGTGAAAACGTACTTTCTGAAAACTAATACACAAAGCCGCCTAAACATCCGCGCACTTTGATCAGAGTCTTAACTCTCCGCATTACCTCCTAGGCTATTCAAAATGCGCCCAGTGAAGATTCTGATCAGACTGCGCTGATACGCAGGCTGATCTGAATATTTGCTGGTCGCATATGTCCGAAGGTTCGGTTTCGGATATTGCGACCCATATATGCGAAGCAATGACCACTATTATCCAGTATGTCATCTATGTTACTATTGTTGGACATAGCTGAATTACTGAAACAAAGACCACAGTTCTCTGACGTATTTTCACGTACGGGATTTTAGTCAGACGTTGCTTCATTCATGCATTCCCAAATAAATGCCAGCAAAGTATATCTGTATGCAATATTCTAATGGACTGTTTATTGTCTGACTGATGTCACTCTTAGACTACTATTATACAAAGAAATCGTATATTTACTTCAGGATTTTTGTCAGATCGATGTCATTGATTGATTCTTGCATATATCAATTCGTTCCAAGTAATGGGTACCACCCGCTATACACTAGTCCAATGTACAGTCCAACCTCAATGGCTCGAACATCTTTGGGACCATGGAAATTCGTTCGAGACATGGGTAGTTCGAGCCACTGAGGGTTAATCATGGCCCCAGTTCAGGAAGCAAATAGCGACAATTTAGGGAAATCTTTTCGATTTTCTACACAGTGATTGATGTTGAGTGTACTCATTAGAATCGCCTCGATGAGGCGATTCTAATGAGTACACACAACATACAATTTCACGATAAAATAAGAAAATTTCCTTAATTTGTGTTTTCTTGAGCTATCAAAAG
The DNA here is from genome assembly GCA_964016985.1 of Anodontia alba. Classification (NCBI taxonomy): domain Eukaryota; kingdom Metazoa; phylum Mollusca; class Bivalvia; order Lucinida; family Lucinidae; genus Anodontia; species Anodontia alba. The sequence goes on along the minus strand of OZ024832.1, from coordinate 39,392,785 downwards.
AATTTCGTAGAGACTCAAAAACGAGTTCGAATTAGCCATGGTAAACGACCCATCGGTGTTCGAGCCATCGAGGTTCGACGGTATTCTGTAAGAGAACATTATCGGAGCATTGTTCGTGATCCATGACTACGAAACTTTGGCTATTACTATATTGGACAATGTCTCAAGCTTTTTGTTACTGCAAATGTGTGGTTGTACAATGTATCTTGTGATTGTTTGTTTCTCACATTACGAAAACAAGCCTATCAAAATATACAGAAAAATTTACCCCAAATAATGAAAAAAAAAAATCAGTTAAAAAGATTCTGATATTTTTCATATTTCTGCTCAAAACATAGATTGTGGGTACTCGATAGAACCGCCTCGGCGAGGCGGTTCTAACGAGTACCACAATCTATGTCTTTGAGCAGAAAAAAGAAAATAATGTATACCCCTGTAAACCCCAGTTTTACTATATAAAAGTGGGGTTTAAGGGGTCAAAATTATAATGGTATGTTTTCGTGGTGATCTCTTCGTTTTCCGAAGGCTGTGCTACGTGATTGTGGCCTGTCGTCGGTAAACTTCAATTATATTTGAGCCAGTGCACGACAAAACCAATAAGACCTGCGACCAGCGAAGACTCAGATCATCCTGCGCATCCGCGCAGTCTGATCAGAGTCTTCTCTGATCGCATGTGCCTTCTACAGCCTCCGGGATATCCAAAGAGGGATAAACGAGAATCTTTGCCATACTGGGTGAATGTACTGGCTGATCTGAGTCTTTGCTAGTCACATAATATTATGTCTTATTGAAGGTTTTGTCGCGCGCTGGCTCCATGTTGTCTGCTGGATCATAGCTGCAAGACTGACTGATTACTATTGTCAAATGACACTGAACTACATTACGAAAACACGCCTATTCAAATATAAAGAAAATTTCACCTCCAAAAACTGAAAATTTTCAGATAAAAAACTCTGATATTTTTCATATTTCTGCCCAAAACATAGATTGTGGGTACTCGTTAGAACCGCCTCGGCGAGGCGGTTCTAACGAGTACCCACAATCTATGTTTTAAGCAGAAATAAGAAAAATAATGTATACCCCTGCAAACCCCAGTTTTACTATATAAAAGTGGGGTTTAAGGGGTTCAAGATTATATAGGCGTGTTTTCGTGATGATTTATGCCTATAACGCATGTTCCTATAATTACAACGTTCATTTGAAGGACTCGTAATATTGATTATAGTTATTATGGAAACAATTACTTCACTATAACAACTTAGTCGTATTATTATTATAAAACAGGCAATTCTGATGAGTACACTCAACATACAATTTCATGACGAAATAAGAAAAAAAACAAAAAAACAAGAAAACGAATATTTTTTTTTGCGTTATCGGAAAAATTTCGTCGAGACTCAAAAACAGTTCAAATTAGCCATGGTAAAATAGCCATTTAAATGTGCTCGGTGTTTGAGTTATTGAGGTTCGACTGTCCTTGGTAAACATAGTGTTAGGGTCAAGCGCTATGATGGTTACAACAGTTCAGGGAAAGATAAATAAGTAAATAAATAAATAAATACTTCAAATCGTGTAATGCCTGTGAAATAAATACATAAGTATATTCTTCAAACCGTGTACCGTGTGTGAAATAATAAGTAAATAAATAAATAAATAAATAAATAAATAAATAAATAAAAAAATAAATAATTTAAATTTTGTACAGGATATGCGACTTTTGTCCCTGTATAGTACGCACATACTTTAATCATGGTCGTTGACCACTTCCTGGTGCTGTCGATGGCTCACAACGTAAGAAGAACATCATCGGACATGTGCGCCCTGCGAAGATTCAGATCAGCCTGCGCATTCGTGCAGTCTGATCAGAATCTTCCCTTGAGCATTTTGAATAGCCAAGGTTGCAACTTGTCTTCACGCGGACGAAGAAGATTCTGAGAAGACTGCGAAGATGCGCCGGCTGATTTGAGTAAGTCCGAACGACGCCATCACGAAAACATGCCTATATAATTTTGACCCCTTTCAACCCCACTTTATATAGAAAAACTGGGGTTTACAGGGGTATACATTATTTTTCTTATTTCTGCTCAAAAACATAGATTGTGGGTACTCGTTAGAACCGCCTCGCCGTATTTTGAGTAGAAATAAGAAAAATATCAGAGTTTTTATCTGAAAATTTTCAGTTTTGGGGGGTGAAATTTTCTACATACAGTCAAACCTGTGTTAGTGGTCACCTCTATTACGCAGCCAACCTGTATTAAGCAGCCAGAAGAAAGTTGCCCGAAAATTCATATACTTATATATTTGAACTGTATTAAGCAGCCACCTGCCTTCAGCAGCCACATTTTAAGCCTACCAAGGGTGGCTGCCTAAGACAGGTTTGACTGTATTTGAATAGTAGTGTTTTCAAAATGCGTTTTCAGACGTTGCGATCGTGTTGTATTATAAAAGAAAAATATATAGCTATATTATTTTGCCTCTCTTATAACATCTAATTAGCTATATGTCAAGAGATATCAAACAAATGATGAGCATTGGCATGACTTTGTCATGTTGACGTATTTGGAAAATATTGCCAATTAATATCTATATTTGAATGTTGATATAATAGCAGTATAAAGAGTCGGTCCAGTATTTCGTTCTGTTCTGAGTTCTTCGTTTCCAGAGGCATCCTTTTAGATTATTATGTTATTTACAGCAGCCGATGTGAGAAGACGTGTGGGTCCGTAAACAGTCGCTCCTTACTTGACCATAGTGGAGATTATATTTTTATTTTCTTTGGGACCTTTGCGCCCATTCTGGTTACTTTAAAAATGAAATAACGCTTAAGCCGGTGGTAAAGCGTGTGTGCGTGCGTGCGTGCGTGCGTGTGTGTGTGTGTGTGTGTGTGTGTGTGTGTTAGGGGAAAAGGAGAGTATGCAGCTTCGCAAATTACATTGCTGTATATGAAGAAACTGAATAAAACCGAGTCTCTGATTTTCGTTCTTTTGAGTGTTCATCCTTCTGTAGGGATCTGGATAAACTTTGACTAATATTCGGCCACTACTTACCACGACACAAATCACATTTTGCTTTCTGTGCATTAATTACTTTCAGAAAAAAAATCTACTTTAACTAGTCTCCCCGTGAGTAAATTGTTTCCTTTTTGAGTAGAAGTAATTTTAAAAGGGAGCATTACAACAGTGCATAAACTAATATGAAACGGTTGTTATGTCACTAATTTATTCCACCATAACTTTTTAAACCGGTTTATTTCCAATAGCTGGGTGTCTACGTATTTATTTATTTATTATAACTATATGTTTTACATAAATTCCTGTATTCAATGCAAACAGTGTAGAGCCTGATCAGAGCCGCGACAAAAATGGTCTATACTAGTACAGAAACAGCATTGTCAAAAAGTTTTGCGTTTCTTTCACTACTGATCATATACATCAAGGAAAGTAAAACTCTTGAATTATATTCATTTCTTTTCCTGATTTATACGAGTTCATTTATAAGAACCTGTCAGAAAATGTTTAATTTCATAGATAATCGACATTTTTTACACCATATTTCTCTATTTAGGATATTGTGTTATCACCAACAGTATCAGCCTTCTGTATGGTATCGGCCTTATAGAATTGGAATTTCTTACATACTGCTATTATCGGTGAAGGAACACACTTGACCAGTCTGCCAACATTTGTAACAAGGGAAACACCTTTTATGACATAATATTTGCCTGTCTGCACACTGGTCGGTTCTGTGCTTGTTTGCACACCGGCGGTTCTGTGCTTGTCTGCACGCCGGTCGGTTCTTTGCTTGTCTTCACACCGGTCGATTCTGAAAAGGGATATACTCTAATGGGTTCACACAAAATATATTTTGGTAATAAAATAAAAACCTTTCCCTAAAATGTCTTTAAATATTTGTTTTCTTGAACTATCGGAAGAAATTCCGAGGGTCCCAAAAACGAGTTCGAAACAGCCACAACGAACAAGCCATCAGTGTTCGAGTTGTATGCGGTCCTGCTGTAAATGTGCTGTTCGCAAATGTCGTGTCACAGCCCATATATAATAACATTACGCAAACAATATTTGTCAAGCAATATAATCAGGCAAATTATATTTCGATTTTCATAAATGAAATGACAACAAAAATGACATTTAATTAGTTAAGGAAAGTGATTGTTTTGAAAATTGATTTTACAATCAAGAGGAAGGCATATCCAACTGACAACTGGCCAGGTTACCTTACTGAGTAGTTAAAATTTAATTTTGATAAAGTAACTAAAATACTATGTAATTTAGAATAATAGTAAAATCATAAATAAATAAGTTTACTCAGGAACTACCACAAACAGATACAAGTAAGCAATCACAAAGTGAACAGATGGCAAGCAGACTTAAGAACTCTTTCCCAAAAAGGAGGCAGCTCTATTACCCAAGCTTAACAGAATATACATGTATCTGAAACTTGCGTAATTGTTAAAAGAAAAAGACAGAAAGAAAAAAAAGAAACATTAGAAAATGAAACACTAAATACCAATTAACAAGAGGGTACCACAATGAAAATACAGCCATGGGACGATCAGGAAATCATCACAAAAACATGCCTATATAATTTTGACCCCCTTAAAACCCACTTTTATATAGTAAAACTGGGGTTTACAGGGATATACATTAATTTTCGTATTTCTGCTCAAAACATAGATTGTGGGTACTCGTTAGAACCGCTTCATCGAGGCGGTTCTAACGAGTACCCACAATTCCTGTTTTGAGCAGAAATATGAAAACATATTAGAGTTTTTTATCTGAAAAATTTCGGTTTTTGGAGTTGAAATTTTCTATATATTTGAATAGGCGTGTTTTTCGTAATGAATTATTAAGAGGCTTATGCTAGCTTTACGGGATCCCAACCCTCGCCCTCAGCTTCCATAGTAGTAAAAACATACATTTGATCGATATTTGATGAAGCAATGATGAGGACTCAACAGAAACAACGTGTTGAGATACTTTGAGATCCTTGGGTTGTCAAACAACAACACTGGAATACTGTAGCTTTTGTAAGTTTTTCTTGGATAAACGTATTGGGCAAAGTTGAAAAAGCGTAGAAAAATCACATGTTGACAAACTGGACGCGCGAAATCCTCTTGACTTTAGTTTATTAAGTACCTCATCAGAATTTTAAATTGGTCAAAATATATTCCTGCCTGATCTTTCGTAATCAATCTTTTTCACAATATCTAATTACATGAGTTTTACTAGCAGTGAGGCAAGAAATTAATCCTTTAGAAAGTTCGACAATGGTTCAGGAGCTTAAATTAGCGACAACCTTGCTTTATAAATAAATAAATAAATATATATTTTTTTTATGAAGCTTAGATAACCAATGCATCGTAGGAAGCGTGTCTTGCTGTTCCTTAATATTAGCAGAAAACTTTAGGGCTAAACGATTGCAGTGGCCAAAGACAACTGACCTCTTCTTCCGAAGTCTCTTTATAGTCTTTGGTACCGCTCAGTTCCTGTTTCAGTGCATTAATATAATGTAACTATCAAACAACGACACGTTATTTGCGGTTTTGTCAGCTGGAACCAAAACATACTTCCTATGAAATTTTTGAATACCCTGCTTTAGATGACTGAAAATAGATTTAGTTTTGGCTGTTATAGATTATCATTTTGCTTTTCTGACCTGAGGCTTTTAGTTCCGATCGGTATTATGTCAAACAGAAAAAAAAATGAAATCTAAAGTCACAGGTCACCGGACAATACCTGTATAGGCTTGTGTACTTGAAGCACAGCATTAGGTTAACAGACCCATATAAAATGTATCCCTTTGGTCATAGCACAATTTAAGATTTTTGTTTGTCAATCGAAATACAGTTAAACTATCGTTATTTTAAACTTCGTAGGGCGTTTTCGAAATTTTATCGCAGACACAGTGCCCAATATAGCGTCAATGTGAAAACACTTCTGCAACAAGGTATATCAGAACCAGAATTTTACGGTGACTTAGTGTACAGATTTAGAAAAAAAATGTAGGAAAATCTAACTTTCCGGAGCAATTCAGAAAACTTTTTAACCGTTATAAAAGAATTGGCTATAGCCTGGATATTATGCGGCAGACTGCATACCTACTTGTCAACCCTCATTGTTGATGGCTATTCTTCACTCTTTAATTGCACGACGGCGGTTCGGGCCTCAGACTCAATGACAGCCTCTTCGTAAATCTTTAACCAGTGGGTTGGGGCTTGACGATATGTCTTTGGCTTGGCCCGCCATGGTTCGACTATTGGTTTTCATTTACTCTGGCACACAGTAGAATTAGTCATGAGTACTCGTCTTTATTTATTATAGTGATTAATTTCTTTTTTATGTTTTCGCTTTGATGCATTGACTGAGTTGGTAGCCTTTATGCGAGCCGAATTTTTATGTATTTCTGTATTTAGAGTAGCATCGGGACCCAGGGTGAAGTTGGCTAGCTGTAAAAGTGCTTAAAAAAAGCCTCCTCCTCCCTCCCCCCCCCCCCCCGCCCGGTGGTTTCTTCTACTGACCGTTCTAAGGTGGTGGTCCCGGTATTAGTCTTACTCTTTGTTGCTGCTTTGTGGTTTATTCTACGAGGCGATTTGTTTTATGTCTTACCTTGTGTCATTTTGTTCTGGTGTTTTCCAGTCCTTTTAGCATGGCGATTACCTCGCTTGGGGAAGAGAGAGCTAATCTTAGTGCTTTTCGCACGTTTGTTCGATTTGTGCTTGTTTGGATTTGTCGGTTTCCTCTTCCTCTTGGTGTCTCGGAAGGGCTGCGGTTTGTGATTGTGGCACTCCCTGGACTTTTTTTCTCTTAACTTTTTTTTCTTTTTTTTTTAATCTTAGACTCGAATACTAATGACCCGTTTACCGTAGCTGAATCGAACTCGTTTTTTGTGTCTCTAAGAGTACCTACCGATCGCTCAAAATAACAAATATTTAAGGATATTATTGTAAAAGATTATTATCTTTTGTTATTTGTATGTTGAGTGTACTCATTAGAATTGCCTCATCTGCACGATTCTAATGAGTTTACATAACATACCATTATTTTATAGATTAAAACGCCAAAATTATCCCCGCTTGCCTCCTGGCCTGGGCTATGGTTACCACTCAGGGGTTCGAAGTACCCATATCTAGAATAAATTTCAATCGTCTTGAAGATGTTTGAGCCTTCTGTATGCAGATAACAAATTAATACATATCATGCTGTGCTGTTTGACTAAGGAACAGTTTGAATATGGTCTACACTATTTTTCATACCACCAGCATGTCTTATAAGGCGGTGGTCCCGGTGTTAGTCTTACTCTTTGTTGCTTTGTGGTTTATTCTACGAGGCGATTTGTTGTATGTCTTTCTGTGTGTCATTTTGTTCTTGTGTTTTTCAGTCCTTTTAGTATTGCGATTACCTCGCTTGGGGAAGAGAGAGCTAATCATTGTGCTTTTCGTACGTATATTCGGTTTGTGCTTGTTTAGATTTGTCGGTTTCCTCTTCCTCTTGGGGTCTGGGAAGGGCTGCGGTTTGTGATTGTGGCACTCCCTGGACTTTTCTCTTACCCTTTTTTTTTTTTTTTTTTTTATACAATTGCCGGCTGGCCTCGATGGCTCTGTCAAATCAGCGTCCGACTGGTGATCAGGAGTCTGCAGGTTCTTTCTCCGCCAAATAGGCACCATTCGTTCGTTTCTGACGAGAGAATGTGCACAAATACTGGATAAATGCTTAGAGGAATAACTGACATGACCTTAATTGGTTGACTAAGCCGTAAAACCTCAATTCAATCGTAACACTTATATGTATACAATTGCCAGCTTGTCAAACTAGGTCAGCTCCCTTAAATGTAGGACAAATGCAGCAAGGCATTAATGTGTCTCCACACTTAGGGTAATGACCGGTTACGATAGCTAGCAATTATTTCAAATTTTAGAGAATTTTAAAGATAAAACAAGACAACCTAGTTGTTTAAATGCACGAGTTATAGAATGCTATGGCGACGTAACATGTTATAGCTAGCTTTACTATGGCAACGAGTCTTTCCTGTCAGTTCAGATACGTGCTGCGTTCGAAACGATCATTTGAGCCTGAAAGTCAGAAAAATTACCTTAGGACATGTGAGCATAGCGAAGATTCAGATGAGCTTGCTTATCTGCGAAATCTGATCAGAATCTTCACTGGGTGGAGTTTGGATAGCCAAGAATGCAAAGTTTCCTCATGCGGATAACACAGACTCTAATAAGACTGCGCGGGTGCGCAGGCTGATTTGAGTCTTCGTTAAGCGCACAAGTCAGAGGGGACTTTTTCACGTTGCGTCATATTTATGCTAATGTTAAGTGCATTAAAAACACATCATTACGGAATTAAGTGCACTACAAGAAACGAACACTTAATTTATGGCGTATTAAAGGTTCACTATTCTGTGCAAAAGCTAACGCAAACGACGGTTGGTCATAAAATCCTGGAATCATGTTCGATAACTTGTTATCTAAACTTTCTATAGTTTGATCATATTTGCTCAAACAGAAATACAGCACACGAAGTTCAGCACCATTTGCAGTTTTTGAAATACAATCGAGGTTTATTGAGCCCATCTTTGTTATTTTGAAAATCAAATACCGCTTAAGCAGGCGCTAAGGGGGTATGCAGCCTCGGAAAAAAACAGTGCTGTATGAAGAGACCCAATCAAACCGAGTCTCCAATTTTCGTGATTTTGCGTGTTCTTCGTTTCCAAAGGCAATATTTTTTACTTTTATTTTAATTGCTTTAATGTCAGATATGGATTACGGTATCACACCCTAGTGAAATGAAGGTTTCTAGTCCATGTCTCTAGTAAAGGATAGATGAGGCTTACTTTTTCCAACATAAAGTACTAAAGTTTAGTACAAGTAATTACCTTACGACAACATATGTAATAGGTATTCATCATCACGAAAACATGCCTATATGATATTGACCCCATTAAACCCCACTTTTATATAGTAAAACTGGGGTTTACGGGGGTATATATTATTTTTCTTATTTCTGCTGAAAAACATACATTGTGGGTACTCGTTAGAACCGCCTCACGGAGGCGGTTCTAACGAGTACCCACAATCTATGTTTTGAGCAGAATTATGAAAAATATCAGAATTTTTTATCTTCAAATTGTCAGTTTTTGGAGGTGAAATTTTCTTTATATATTTGAATAGGCAGGATTTCGTAATGTTAGAAGCACCTCTAAGAGATAAGATAAAATATTTTTTCCAGACATTCCGCTGTCTACAACTATATAACCAATGATATTTTTACTTTATAAAATAGAGAAAAGGATGACAATGTAGTTATAACGTTTATTAGACAAATGTAAGAAGAAATAAGAGACATTGAAATCAGATTTCAAATACAAAAAAAAAGCTAAAGCGTTGTTTTTTTTATCGTATAACCCTGCATACTCCAATTTTTCCACGGAAAATGCGGGAACACGAGGTCAACATGTATTTGTTAACATAGCGGTATCATTTGTTACATTTGCCCACATTTAGATTACGTAGGAAAGCGTTTTTAGTTTTCTATTATTTTACTATAGGCAGGTAAACATATTGTCTTCTTTTTGATCATTTCAAGCCAACACAGCAAATCATATTTATAACTAAATGTAATGCTTTGGCGTGATAGATATAACATGGAAAAATAGATTATTACATGTCTATTGCTTTAGGAGCGGTCTTAGTAGTAAGTTATTCACCGCAACTGATTTCAAACCACTCACTACAAACAATCAAAACTGTTAAAGCTCTTTATACAAGCCACTAAACTTTTAAAGCTCTTACATGTCAAACTTCAATCTATTTAAATGCAATGACCAAATCCATTTATGGAACTGACAGCGCCATTTACTACAAACAATCAAAACTGTTAAAGCTCTTTACAGGGGTATATATTATTTTTCTTGTTTCTGCTCGAAACATAGATTGTGGGTACTCGTTCGAACCTCGTCGTCATATATTTCAGTATATTTAAATAGGCATGTTAACTACAAGACCTAATGTATAACTAACAACATGGATTACGGTCTGCTCTGCTACAGAGGTGATAGGAGGCAAGAATGTACATAGGGCTTGCGTGTCATTTAACGCACCTACAGCAAAGTAAATGTGACATTAACTCAGTTTACGCATTCGGCACCACAGCCTACTTTCAAATCACATTAACACAGACTAAAAATGAATGGTGATTCCTCCGCACGCATTTCCACAGTTGCAGATAAGGCGTTTTTAGCCAAAATATTGATACTTATTCTTATTTCTCCACGAAAACATATTTTGTTGGTAGTCATTAGAAGTCTCTTTGAGGCGTTTTTAATGGGTACACATGACATATGATCATTACGAAAACACGCCTATTCAAAAACACTGAAAATTTTACCACCAAAAAATGGCAAATTTTCGGATAAAAAAAATTCTGATATTTTTCACTCAAAACATAGATTGTGGGTACTCGTTAGAACCGCCTCATCGAGGCGTTCTAACGAGTACCCACAATCTATGTTTTTGAGCAGAAATAACAAAAATAATGTATACCCCTGTAAACCCCAGTTTTACTATATAAAAGTGGGGTTTAAGGGGGTCAAAATTATATAGGTATGTTTTCGTGATGTTCGTGGAGAATTAAGCAAAAATATTTTCTGGATGTTCCTCTTATCTGACTATGATTTTATTCCTAGCATGCTAAATCGAACTTCCAATCTGATAATCCGTGAGATGTCGGTATCCTTGCGTTGAATGTACTGATGTATTGCTACCGAAACTGCGCATGTATGACAGCATGAAGCTATAACAGCGAGAAAGCAAGCATCACGAAAACAGGCCTATATAATTTTGACCCCCTTAAACCTTACTTTATATAGTAAAAACTGGGGCTTATAGGGATATATATTATTTTTCTTACTTCTGCTCAAAATATAGATTGTAGGTACTCGTTAGAACCGCCTCGATGAGGCGGTTCTAACGAGTACTCACAATCTGTTCTGAACAGAAGTATGAAAAATATCAGTTTTTATCTGAAAATTTTGCAGTTTTTGGAAGTGAAATTTTCTATATATTTAAATAGGCGTGTTTTCGTAATGTATGGTTTGGTAGCATTCTGTTCAGGAATTTCAAATGACGTCTATAAGTTTGCGACGTTGTGTCATCTACACTCGTCGCGCGGCGTGATGGCGTTCAAAAGGAAAGACTTTTTTGGCTTGCTGTAGGAGGAAATATTTTCCCCAAGGAATTATAAATTCTATTTCCGCAGAAATTTCTAGATTAGCTTCAGCTATGTTATGCATTACATTAACACACCTATGTAAAATATATCCTTCAAAAGCAACATAGCTGTACCAAAGAAAGTGTTTTCTGCAACCGTAAAACATTGACATGTTTTAGAATACAGGCTTTTTATTAAGGTGCTGTCGAAGGGACACCAAACTCTGTTGAACTCGCAGTGACTAGCCTGCTTCAAAGAATATTCTAAAACGGGATACATGTAAATCTGATTAAATATTGGGGTGTTTCTAATAATTGGCACAGCGTTTGCGGAAAATGATTAGAACGGTACCCGATTTTTCTTTTTTGGTTTTGTTTTGTTTTAATTATTTTTATTTTATTTTTTCTTTCTTTTTTATATTATCAGAAAAAAACAACAAATAAATAACAAAATAAAAAAAAAAAAAAAACAACAAAAAAACCAAAAAACCAAAAAACAAAAAAAAAAAAAAAAAAAACAACAAAGGACATCATGTGGACTGTTCCTGATTGCGATCATCCCGTGTCAAAATATGATTTTATGAACATGTTGGTAAGCAGAATCACGTGATAGATGTTCAAAGGATTATAATCGTTTTTTTGGGGGGTTTGGCACATATAATCTAATTGTTACGTCATCGAGTTAAAGCACCTGTGCAATTATATACATTTAGTCATACATGTGTAGCTCTAGATATGCCATTTTGTTAAATAAAACTATTGATATTTTGTTCTCTTTTCTTCGCATTCAATGTTACGTCATGTGTTCTTATTAAAAGCACCTTACAGCGGCATATCTGATACGTACCATTAACATATAGTTGTGTGGAGAAATATTTATATATTTGTTTTGATACCCGCTTATCTAGAGCGTTGTAAGCCATGCCATTTTCAGTGCAAAATAAGGGAAATGATTTGGGTTATAAAGCAGCTTAAGACTATAAGGGTCTATCATTGGTGTGAGGGGTAGATAGAAAATTCCGTCCCGAGGATCACTGTCTGGCATCACTCGAATACGAGGGATGGATTTTTCTATCTACCCCTCACACCCACGATTCTTTTTTTTTTTTTTTTTTTTTTTTTTTTTTGTTGTTGTTGTTGTTGTTTTTTGCACACCTTTCATCTCTGAACGCAGATTTTTTTTAAATAATGCAGTCAATTCGATTGCTGACATCCCGGGGTTAAATCCAGGATTGCCTTATCTGATGTGTAAGAATGACTTATGCAGTGCAAAAAGTTGTAAGAAGTAAAACCAAATTGAAAAGCTGGTTTAAAATCTGCAAAATTCTTAAGCAAAAACTACTTGATCATGCAGATCCTTCGACTGGCTCCCGTTTAACTGATATATGAATCAGCATAAAAACTATCTATATTTTACAAAAATCCTATCTGTTGGAATATCCTTCTCTCTGATTTGGCTGATCAGTTAGACTATGAATTCCTGACTGGTAAGGAGTGCAGAGGGTGCACATTGCTTAGACTTGTATCACAATGTACACGTACCATTTTAATGCCACTCTTAACCATGAATATAATGTGTCTGCAGTTTCCACTTTTGCATTTGCCGTCTAGAGCGATTTACACAACTCAATAATCATTTCTTATAGGCATTTGTACCATCAAGCGTTCATAATAGCACTGTATGACAAAATCAGTTTGTTAAAACCACTAGTTTATCTCAGTGCAATATACTGAAAATTTTTCCATCAGTCTAATCGACTGAATTCTGATTTCCGAAGTTCTCGTAGTGAAGCATCCAACATTCGTTAAACCCTTTCAGCCCGGGATTTCTGAAATAGACTCGTCCATCTCTGTAATTGGACACGTCCATAGCTCCAAAAAGGGAGACAATTGTAAATCAAGAACAGAGTTTAAAAAAGGGTAAGAAAAAATTCCACGGAGTGCCACAATCACAAACCGCAGCCCTTCCAAGACACCAAGCAGAAGAGGAAACCGACAAATCCAAACAAGCACAAATCGAACAAACGTACGAAAAGCACAACGATTAGCTCTCTCTTCCCCAAGCGAGGTAATCGCAGAAAAACACAAGAACAAAATGACACAAGGTAAGACATAAAACAAATCGCCTCGTAGAATAAACCACAAAGCAACAACGAGTAAGACTAACACCGGGACCACCGCCTTAGAACGGTCAGTAGAGTAAAAAAGGTAAGAGAAAAGTCCAGGGAGTGCCACAATCATGAACCGCAGCCCTTCCCAGACCCCAAGAGGAAGAGGAACCGACAAATCTAAACAAGTACAAACCGAACAAACGTACGAAAAGCACTAAGATTAGCTCTCTCTTCCCCAAGCGAGGTAATCGCAATACTAAAAGGACTGAAAACACAAGAACAAAATGTTACACGGAAAGACATACAACAAATCGCTTCGTAGAATAAACCCCAAAGCGACAAAGAGTAAGACTAACACCGGGACTACCGCCTTAGAACGGTCGGTAGAGCAAACCACCGGGGGGTTTAAAGCACTTTTACAGCTAGCTAACTTCACCCTGGGTCCCGATGCTACTCTTAATACAGAAATACATAAAAATTCGGTTCGCATAAAGGCTCCCAACTCAGTCAATGCATCAAAGCGAAAACATAAAAATCAAATTTATCACTATAATAAACAAAGACGAGTACTCATGGCTAATTCTACTGTATGACAGAGTAAATGAAAACCAATAGTTGAACCACGGCGGGCCAAGCCAAAGACATATCGTCAAGCCCCAACCCACTGGTTAAAGTTTTACGAAGAGGCCGTCATTGAGTCTGAGGCCCGAACCGCCGTCGTGCAATTAAAGAGTGAAGCATAGCCATAAACTACCGGGGATGGGGGTTTAAAGCACTTTTACAGCTAGCCAGTTTCACCCTGGGTCCCAATGCTACTCTTAATATAGACATACATAAAACTTCGGTTCGTATAAATGCTCCCAACTCAATCAATGCATCAAAGCGAAAATATAAAAATCAAATTAATCACTATAATAAACAAAGACGAGTACTCATGACTAATTCTACTGTATGCCAGAGTAAATGAAAACAAATAGTTGAACCACGGCGGGCCAAGCCAAAGACATATCGTCAAGCCCCAACCCACTGGTTAAAGTTTTACGAAGAGGCCGTCATTGAGTCTGAGGCCCGAACCGCCGTCGTGCAATTAAAGAGTGAAGCATAGCCATCAACAATGATTGGGTTGACAACTAGGCATGCAGTTTGCCGCATAATATATTAAGGCTAAACATAATGAGACGGCTGAGCAGTCTAATCTGGATCTGCATTGTGTACAAAATTATCTGTCTTGGTCTACAAGCCTTAGGCTGAAAGGGTTAAAACGGTTTGTTTCTTTTTAGACTTTAATACCAGTTAAAAAAAAATAAATAAATAAATAAAACAATAAAAACAACAACAACTTCAAATATACATTTTGAATAATCTCCCCTTTGGACGTCGATGTACATCTGTTCAGTTTACAAATACTTAGTTTGCAGTTGTGTAAATTTAGATGATATCTGTATAACTAATCATAACATATTGCCAGTGCGTCAGTTGTACCTACTTAACAGATGTTCATGTTTCAAAATAGATCTTCGTCAGTCGCTCTTAAGCCAAAAGTTGAATGTCAAAACTGTTCAAGTGCGTTATTGACAATCACTGCACATAACCTGTCCCCTGCCACCCACCCCCCACCCGCGATACACACCCAGCGAATATTACCAAGTCTATGTCATGTGTTACCCCATGTCCACCGTAATACGATAACCAACTCATGTCTTCAAGGTTTTAATTCTAGATTATTAAGTCTGTCTGACGCAATGCTAGAATATGCACGGGAGAACTTCACTAAAATCTTCTACATGTAATCTAAAATTAATAAGTTTAGTCGTTGGCTGTTTTCATTTCAGTTTGGTCAAACAGAGGCGTTACATTACCTCTACCGTTATAAGAAAAATATAATGTTGATAAAACTACTAACCATCACGAAAACATCCCTATATAATTTTGACCCCCTTAAACCCCACTTTTATATAGTAAAACTGGGGTTTACAGGGGTATACATTATTTTTCTTATTTCTGCTCTAAAACATAGATTGTGGGTACTCAGTAGAACCGCCTCGCCGAGGCGGTTCTAACGAGTACCCACAATCTATGTTTTGAGCAGAAATGTGAAAAATATCAGAGCTTTTTATATGAAAAATTTGCAGTTTTTGGAGGTGAAATTTTCTATATATTTGAGTAGGCATGTTTTCGTAATGCCATGTTATTTCTATGTTTATATTAATTTAAGTATCTTAAAGCTGATATCCTGCGTATAATTATTATCTTTCTTGTGTATATGTTCATGGGCCTCATGGGCTTACTGCATTAATAAAGTTGGCCTTCCTAAAAATCATCACGAAAACACGCCTATTCAAATATATAGAAAATTTCTCCTCAAAAAACTGAAAATTTTCAGATAAAAAACTCTGACATTTTTCACATTTCTGCTCAAAACATAGATTGTTTGTACTCGTTAGAACCGCCTCGGTGAGGCGGTTCTAACGAGTACCATCAATCTATGTTTTTAGCAAAATAAGAAAAATAATGTATACCCCTGTAAACCCCAGTTTTACTGTATAAAAGTGGGGTTTAAGGGGGTCATAATTATATAGGCATCTTTTCGTGATGGCATAATAACAATAGTAGTATGTATGGGATTTACATTTTAGGTGAATTTTCAGAATTTTACTATTTTTAAACCAGATTTTCAATTAGTTGGTTGCTCATCACGAAAACATGCCTATATAATTTTGACACCACTTTTATACAGTAAAACTTGGGTTTACAGGGGTATACATTATTTTTCTTATTTCTGCTCAAAAACATAGATAGGTATTCCAGGGATAAATAAATTTAAATTAGGTTCAGAATCGTACGAAATAGTTAACTTGATTCTAGGCCAATCAGTCGCAAAAAAAAAAAAATGCGTCTTCTGTCATTAAAGAATTATTTGTTAGCAGTCTATCATTACGATACTTGAACAAAAAACATATTAAATACAAATTGATACAAATGCTGTTTTGTTTGACTTGATTTTACAAAATAGCATTATCTGTGAATATATATTAACCTTGCACTGCGACTGCACTAAATGCCGCCAACGACTCGTACGTACACTTCGGTTTTAACGGTAGCTTAAGTCAATAATGTGCATTGATTGGCTATCAGTCAAGCGGCAGAGATAAACTGTATAATCAGAGTATTTAGCAATCAAATTAATGCAGCATAAGCAATTAATTAGTATTGGAGATGCCTAGCTCGTTCCAATGTGATGCGTCAGCTCTATGGCATTAAAATAAACATGATGACATGAAGTTTTAATCCTTTCATCCCTGAGATTCTGAAAAAGACTATTCTTTTTTTTCAATTTGGACGCGTCCATTGTTCCAAATAAGTGTGCTAATCAAAACTCACAGCATTATGGCAAACAGAGTAGATTCTGATTTACTTGTATTTATTTAATTTACGAGAGTCGTGCAAAAAGTACCTTCACTAATAGGCTTCATAAGTTTTATCCCAGGTGTATTTTAAAATGCTTCCCTTCACTTGAATGGTGTGTTGAATAGCTAACGATACCCGTTCATTTCGTGCAAATTGCTTTCCAACTGAGCGAGTTATTTGAGATTGAAATAGATGCAGTCATATACACTGACCAATTTACTTGTCACATTGGAACATGGACCAGAAGACCGAAATTCGTAGCTATATTAAATGCCGCATTAGGCATTAGGCGCATTAGGCTTAATATAGATTCAAAATAGATATTTAATGAATTGTGTGGCATATATGGACCTCAGACCATTTCAATGCGCACAGATTTTTAGGTGGGTTATCTGCTGAAAATGATACCCATCCTGGAAGGCCTAAAACCTCTGTTACCAAGGCTAACATCGCTGCTGTAAAGATTGTGGTCGAACAGGATGCGCGATTGTCTGTCAGAGATATAGCTAGTTGTACTGGCATATCAGAAGGCAGTGTGCAAACAATTCTGAAAAAGCGTTTGGACCTGAGAAAGGTTTGCGCTAAGTGGGTACCTCATTTGCTCACTGAGGAGCAAAAGACACAATGCCTTAAATGTGCCCGGGAACTTTTGGAAACATACAAAGGCTGTAATAGTCGGGTTATTTCTAACTTGCTAACAAGATATGAAACCTGGGTGCACACGTTTGAGCCACAAAGAAGGGCTGATAATAAGCAATGGAAGCGAAAAGATAAAAAATGCCCGTGTATTGCTACGAGAACGATAAGTTCATAAACGATGTTGTACGCAATTTTCTTTAATTCAAGTGGGCGAGTCTTTCAAGTGCCTTGTCCATCTGGTCATACAGTCACTGGCCGATTCTACAAGAATTCTGTACTGAAGAAAGTGAAAGAGTAAATAAGAAACGACCAAGCAAAGGATGGTCAGGAGTCCACCTTTTACATGACAACGCCTCCTCTCACAAGTATGAGGCTGTTAAGTCTTTTTTGGCTTCTGAAAAGGTGAAAGTTTTAAACCATCCACCTTATTCACCTGACCTGAGTCCTTGTGACTTCTTTTTATTTCCATGGCTTAAGAAAATGCTTTCTGGAAATAAGTATACGTCTAGAAGTTCTCTTGGCAGCGCTATTTATCAGTGTCTCCAACAGATACCAAAAGAAGACTATTTATCTGCTTTTCGCGACTGGGTAAAAAGGTTACAAAAATGTGTTTCAGTAAAGGGGGAATACTTTGAAGGTTTGTAATAAAAATATGTTTGATAAAACGTAGCACTGAAGTAATCCGAACCCAGTGACAAAACTTTTTGCAGGACTTTCGTATACAATGTTTTGGGAGTGTGACACAATTAGCTTTTAAGCTATTCTACCTTGCGGTCCTTTATTAATTATATTATGTACACGTATACGCAGGAATTATAAGCATTATCACAAAATTCATATAACACACAAACATAAAACAATACTGATTAAAATCAAATAAACTGAAAAATAAAAGAAAATACATACACCAAGAAATATTAAACATCTGCAACAATCCCAGCTAGCATTTTTTATAAATCTATTTCGGGCCGTTATCGGCCCGCCAGCTTCCCTGACGGGCCGATAACGGCCCGTTATAGATTTATGTAGAATGCTTACTGGGATGTTTTTAGCATGCGTAAAGAAATATTACAAGACATATGTTAAGTGTAAACTTAAAATAGGCTTTGGCTTATAATGGCTGCGTTAAGAGTCCTACTACCCTAATTAAAAACGATGCACTTAAATCAAACATATGTTGTGCGAGCGTATAAAACGTTTATTTATAAGCAGAGCATAACAAATTTAAACATATTTCGAAAATGCAAATACAGAGATACAAACTGAAATAGTTTGGTTAAATTTAAACAAGTTTAAAAAACATAGCATTCAGTATAACAAATAAACCCGCACCCGTACCGAGGAAAAGTCATGCAAAGTCAAATGCACAGTAGAACAGGGAGTAGGTGGCGGATACCAATGTCCAAACAGCAAACCCTGCTCGAACGGTTACATAACACACGGCTACCGTTTCATCCCGGTACAGTGTCGCTGTTTAAACAGAATGTTAAACACATTATGCATAAATGAACATAGCATCTGAACCTACACTGTCTGTAGATGCATCTGGTTTGGTCTGCAGGCTAAAAGGGTCAGGGTACGCGCTTAACACAGGTTGGCCGACTAAACGAGCTATTATATCATAATGAATTAGTATTAACCCTTGTCATGCTGAGTCTGAATATACCTTGCCTTTGCAAACAGTCTAGATCAAGATCAGTTGGCTTCTGAACTGATCTGGATCTGCACTGTTTACCATTAAGCAATAATCCAGGTCAAGTAATCTGATTAGCTGAAAATTAAAAGTAGGCAAGGCTTGTTAATTTATTCAGCAGGATAAGGGTTAAACCATGTATGCCGAATGGACTCTTCTATCTTATTTCTTTAAAATGGTCCATTTCGAATAGAAACGGTTTCTTCTTAATTGTTATTATTACCATGTTTTATAGAATATCCTATATTTACAATGTAATACAAATAATGTAGACGGACCAGACGCCGCGTTCTGCGGCGTCTGATCTTGGTCTACCCAATTTGCAAATCACAATTTTATTGGACTTTAGGCATAAATGGATTAATATTAGATAGTTTTGTTCTATGTTGATTTTTTGATTGACATAAGCGTAAAACTACGTTAACCCATGTAAGCCTAATGGACTTTCCCATCCTTATAGACTGGATGAATCAATTTGTTATTTAAGGGGTGTCAGGTGTATTTTTTTTTTCATTTTTGCTCTTTTTTGTAATTTAAGCAAACAGTAAAGACCTAGATCAGACGTCGCATCATGCGGCGTCTGATTTAGGTCTTCACTGTTTGCCTCTGTCCCATAAAAGAGACGCCGGGCTTAAATGGGTTAAGAGGACGGGATACGCTTGGCATCTTTTAAGCCGTTTTTACAGGAAAGACAATATTTGTGACATTCATTTTTGCTTTTCATGCACATCAAACCTCTTTTGAAGCTAGAGCTATCTTAAAGGAAAGAATTAGCTCCCCAGTAGAGCAAATTCTTTCCTGTTGGAGTAGACTCTGTTTTAGGAGTGAGAAAAAAAAAACCTTTTGAGAGAGTTAGCTGCCCTTAAATTGTATTCATGTTCCTTACACTTGCACCAGCTAAACGATATTTGTACTCTCATAAACACACAAATGTTGTGCAAACATCATTATAGCATACATACACGAGCGCATGCGCACACAACCGATTTTCAGAAAAAAAGTACAAGCGTCCATGGAGTTGAGGTATAAGTTTATAAAATTTTATCTGACTGACGTAGATTAATCATTTGGTATGTTTAATCAAACCCTAAACTAATACGGATGTTAAGATAGAATCAATCTTGCATGTCATCCGTCAAACTGCTCTTCTTCATTAAACGGAACAAACTAGTTGGGGCGCAGACAAAAACGTAAGTTATGTCCTTTGTAAAACAGTGATAAAAATGACAGTATTTGCACTCGAACAGTGCAGGTAAGTTTTTGCTTTAATATCGTATAAATACCAATGTCCTAATTGGTGGCTCAAATATTTACAGTCTAGTCTTTGACTAGCTGCGCATGTACGTACATTAACACTTTCCTGATAAAAACAAACCAAAAAAAAAAAAAAAAAAAAAAAAAAAAAACAAACAAAAAAAAAAACAGTAGCCGGCAATTAAATTAATTTTACTTATTTTTCCCAGAAAGTAGGCTTTGACTATTGCAAATTGTCTCTTGGTCCTGAGAAGACAATTTGCATTAAAAACCAAAGCATATTTTCTGGAGAAAATAGAAAATACGTCATCAAATTATCATCTGCTGAATTGGCCAAGCGACTGGTAAAAGATAATACGTTTTCTCGCTGCTCGGTTATATTTCTTTTGCTGAAAATTTGCAGAAGCGTTCGTTTTAATTTACTTCGGATGCGTCAAATCAATTCATTGTGCTTATTTAAGCTTTCATTAGATTATATAATCCATTTAGCCAGTGTTCCGTTAACGAAAGGCATGTCTCAAAAAGGAAATTAACAAATCTGATTTTTTAATTGTATGAAATTTGAGGAAACATAGCTTTCATTTTTTATAGGTTAAATCTTTGGGTAATTAATGACGAACTGGGAACATGTAATACATGTACAAAACACACACACACACACACACACACACACACACACACACACACACACACACACACACACACACACTATTACAGCTTCCGTCTAACAGACAGTATCAACGTTAGCATTCTCTAGGCTAGCTCATCGCCTAAAACTAAGCTAGTTTTTTTTTTTTCTTTCTTTTCTTATTTTTCACTGTCTTTTGTACTGCCTTGTCATTTAATTTAAATAGATTCACCCGAAGGCAATTGGAATAAAATATCAAGCTTATATACAATGATGACTAAGGAAAATATGTTTTAAAATCGTGTCAGAAGCTACTACAGTCAGCAGTTCAAAAGTTGAAGCTTTTAGCTTCAGAAATTCTCTAATGTGCCTTCGCAAAGTTAGGGTTTGCCCTTTTTAGTAGAATAATCAAGAAACGTTCGTTCCTAAATTATAGCTTAGATTTGAAACGCTTCACCCAAACAAATGCTCAATATTTTCAGAATTGAGACAAATTCCCCTTTTTATAGCTGTATTTAAGAAGGAGTGGATTAAGGAGGTGGATGGCTTAAAAGGATAATGAGGATATTAATGTGATGACACACAGTTCAAGTTTAATAACAATGTTCTATATGTCGGTTTTTAAAGGGAAAGCGTACACTTCCACTTCTAGGGGAAATAACTCGGTCAAAATGGGTTTGCCTGCCTTTTGTAAATGGGCCTACTCTAAAAGAAAATCATTTGTTCCCCTTAAAATCCTTTCATTTTCGAGAAGACCCCCTTTTCAGAAGGGGACTGGCATTCAGTAAAACAAACAGAAAGTCACAAAAGTCATCAAGAAAACATGCCTATTTTATACTGACCCACTTAAACCCCACTTGTATATGGTATAACTGGAGTTTACAGGGATATACATTATTTTTCTTATTTCTGCTCAAAAACACCAAGCACCAGGGACTTGACTTGGCCTATATTGGTTTGAGTTATCAGCGTTAGAGATAATGCGAGTGGACTGTATTTGCTCCATCAGGAAATTTATTTCTCCTAAATTTCATAATGGACCATGTTAATTTTTTTTTACTCAAAACTTGCCATATACTTACAATGGCGATTTTGTATGGAGAAGAACTATACTGAAAGGAAAAAGAAACGCAGGGTAGAGTTTGTTTCCTTCTTATTTTAACCATTTTTTTACGGTGTTTACTATAGCCATACAGATTGTCCTGTGAATGTGAACCGCGGGTATAGAGTCCTTGGTTGATGTGCTATCTACCCAGTGTGTGAAATCATTCAACCATGCACTACACAGTGCATTGCACGGACAATACGGAAAGCTAAAATTTCGTGCAAAACAAGCATGTTTAAACCTTCAGCACAAGATTTCCTCACACCATTTGGTACACTTCAACGATACACAACGCTCTTCGATTCTTTTACCGATTTTTCTTTTCATTTTTACGCTACTTTGAACTTTGTTTCAATCATGGTACGACTGACTGATGTTCAGAGGGGTAGGGCAATTGCGTTGCTGATGCAGGGTCAGAGGCAACAGCAAGTTGCCAATCATTTTGGGGTTAACGTCTCAACAATTGAACGTCTTGTTAGACGTTTAAGGGAGACAGGGCATTTAGCAGAACGATCGCGGTCTGGGCGTCCACGCGTGACGTCGCTACGTCAAGACAGGACAATCCGTCTGGCACATTTGCGGAATCGTCATCTCACTGCTACCGAAACTGCCCTTAATACAGTAGGTACGCATAATCGACAAATTTCTCCGAAGACTGTTGGAAGTCGATTGCGTGAGATTGGTCTTCGAGCTCGTCGTCCATACGTTGGTCTGCCTCTGACCCAGGCACGTAGGTTGCGTCGTATGGCGTGGTTGACGGCGCATGCGCCCAGGCTATTTCCGATGAGGCAGTGGAGACGAGTTCTTTTTACGGACGAGTCTAGGTTCACTCTCTATCGCGCAGATGGTCGACGTCGTGTGTACCGGCGTCGCGGAGAACGCTTTGCCGACGCCTGTGTTGTCGAACGGGATCGGTTTGGGGTTGGCTCCGTTATGGTCTGGGGAGGCATTGCTCACGGGATAAAATCACAGTTGATTATTGTTGCGGGCAATATGACCGCAGTAAGGTATAGGGATGAGATCTTGCGTCCTGTTGCAGTCCCGCTTGTGCAACAACGTAATCTGATTCTGCAGCAGGACAATGCCCGACCACATGTTGCCCGAGTTTGTCATGATTTCCTGGCAAACAATAACATCGCACCACTAGCATGGCCACCGTACAGTCCAGATTTGATCCCAATAGAGCACATGTGGGATGAGCTTGACAGAAGGGTTATGAAGCGCCGAAATCCCCCCGCAACTCTCGCACAACTGCGTTGATCGATGAATGGAATAACATCCCGATGCGAACTGTCAATGCTTTGGTTAACTCTATCCAAAGGAGAATTAGGGCAGCAACGGCAGCAAGAGGGGGGCACACCCGATATTGATTTTCAGTTTGATTTTGATTTCAAGATTTGGGGGGTAGCTATCAATGAACTTCAATAACTCGAGACTTGTTGATCACAAACCAATGAAATTTGGAACTTTTGTTCCATACATGTACCGTTTTGTAATCATAGTAAAATATTTAACAAACTTTTTCAAACTTGAATGAAATTTAGGAATAAAATTTACCCTGCGTTTCTTTTTCCTTTCAGTATATATAAGCGTGTATGCTTCCGTTCTAATCCTGTATTTTATTGTTTACAATACTGAAGTTTAAATTGATGCTCTTGAATAAAATATGTTTAAACCAACATAGATTGTGGGTACTCATTAGAACCGCCTCGCCGAGGCGGTTTTAATGAGTACTCATAATCTGTGTTTTTGAGCAGAAATATGAGAACAATATCAGAGTTTTTATCTAAAAATTTTCTGTTTTTGGAGGTGAAATTTTCTATATATTTGAATAGGCGTTTTTCGTAGTGTATCTCTCTTATAAAAAATGGCTGACAGCCTACCAAGAGTATCAAGTTTCCTTTAACTTGAATAATTTTATCCCAAATATAAAATATTTCTTGTCGTGAACTTAGTGGCTTTTCCCAGGGTCAGTAGTTAACATCGATGTTAAATGGATCTGTCGGAAATGTCAGACTGTTACTGAGTGTTATAATATGTTGATTTTCTTGTACCAATAATCAAACTATTTTCCACCTACTCAACCGGTTATGCTAGAGAGAGGTCTAATCATGTTGGTAACAAGACATTTCAATAGACAATGCTTATTAATACCCCGGCCCGGCTCGGAAACCAAAACGTAACGCACGGACGGACAGACAGATGGACGGATAGACATACAGACAGACATACGGACGAGAAAACGTGACAAAACAGTATTCAGCCCCTACAAACACAGTTTGCAGGAGATATAAAATGTGTAATAAATAAAAAAAAGGGCTAGAATTCATAGAATTTACTGCTTGACATGTACAAGTTTGGGATAAATTCTAGAGCAATGAACATACTCTTAAATCTGCAAACAGCTGTAGTATCACGTTTTCTAGGCCAGAATAGCTAGATTCGGCCAGTTAGACCTCATCGATGGCCCTAAAGATCAATAAACGTTATTAAATCAGCTTAAGTATCACGTTTTCTACACTAGAATAGCTCGTTTTGGCCAGTTAGACCTCATCAGTGGCCATTAAGAGCAATAAACACACTATTAAAACTGCAAACAGCTAAAATGTAGCGTTTTCTAGGGCATGCTAGCTAAGTTTCGGCCAGTAAGACCTCATCGGTGGCTCTTACATACATATTTATCAGTCCTGGAATAGGCTAAATGATCAGAAAGGACCGCGTGGTGTCAATGCATCAAAGCGAAAACATAAAAATGAAATTAATCACTATAATAAACAAAGACGAGTACTCATGGCTAATTCTACTGTATGCCAGAGTAAATGAAAACCAATAGTTGAACCACGGCGGGCCAAGCCAAAGACATATCGTCAAGCCTCAACCCACTGGTTAAAGTTTTACGAAGAGGCCGTCATTGAGCCTGAGGCCCGAACCGCCGTCGTGCAATTAAAGAGTGAAGCATAGCCATCAACAATGATTGGGTTGACAACTAGGCAGTCTGCCGCATAATATCCAGGCTATAGCCAATTCTTTTATAACGGTTAATAAGTTTTCTGAATTGCTCCGAAAAGTTAGATTTACCTTCAATTTTTCTAAATCTGTACACTAAGTCACCGTAAAATTCGGGTTCCGATATACCTTGTTGCAGAAGTGTTTTCAGACTGACGCTATATTTTTCTAACAAGGCATTGTGTCTGCGATAAAATTTCGAAAACGCCTTACGAAGTTTAAAAAAACGATAGCCCTGCCTAAGAAGTTAGGCAGTAAGGGCTTTATTACGGTAGTTAAAGTCATTAAGATTTGAAGAAGCTCTGGCGAATCTTATAAGTTGAGATATGTATACCCCATATGAGGTACGCCGGGGGACATCGCCATCAAGAAGAGGGAAATTGACTATATCAAAATCAAAATCGTCCCGTTTATCATAAATTTTGGTGGAAACTGTACCAGAAGTATTTTTTTCTGACACAAACCAAATGTATACAGTCGAACTTCGATGGCTCGAACATCTTTGGGACCATAGAAAATTGTTCGAGACATAGGTGGTTTGAGCTACTGAGGGTTAATTATGGTGCCAAGTCAGAAAGCAAATGGCGATAATTTAGGGATTTTTTTATCGAGTTTCTACACAATAATTGTATGTTGAGTGTACTCATTAGAATCGCCTCGATGAGGCGATTCTAATGAGTACACACAACATACAATTTCACGATAAAATAAGAAAATTTCACAAAATATTTGTTTTCTTAAGCTATCGGAAGAACTTCAGGGACTCAAAAACGAGTTCGAATTAGCCATGGTAAATAAGCCAACGAACTATCGTGGTTATACTGGAGTATAATTGCTACTTTTTGAATATTAACTTTTTCTTGCTATTAAAAAGTAGCTTATTCGAATGCTTAGCATGCTGCGTAAAGAATTCCTCAGACGGCAATTTAAAATGGTTTTCTTATTTTTCCGAGAAAACAGGCTTTGAGAAAGCCAATTTTCTTGAAATTATAAGATAAAATGAAATTGTCGTCTGCAGAATTTACCTATAGAATGATAAGAGTTAACGCTGGTGGTTGTAATTCGAGTCTTCTGTAAACATTACGAAAACACGCCAATTCAAATATATAGAAAAGTTCCCCTCCAAAAAAAAACTGAACATTTTTCAGATAAAAAACTCTGATATTTTTTCATATTTCTGCTCAAAACATAGATCGTGGGTACTCGTTAGAACCGCCTCGGCAATCTATGTTTTTGAGCAGAAACAAGACAAATAATGTATATCCCTGTAAACCACAGTTTTACTATATAAAAGTGGAGTTTTAGGGGGACAAAATTATATAGGCGTGTTTTCGTGATGACCAATCCTCCCATTTTCATTCTTTTATGTGTTTTCATAGGCAACCTCTTAGAGTTTTTATTCTATGACGTTTCACTGGATTTTCTTTTGTTATTTTGCATAAGTAGCAAATATGGAAGTAACAAAAAACTCTAAAACATCAGAGAAAACACCGATTAGGGACGCTAAATAAGCTCGAGATCCCAATTCAGCGTTTTACCATGTCTTATGCATTTGCACTGAATCTAATTTGTTATTGGACGCCTCTTGGGCGGTACGAGGGAGGGTGGACACGTAATTTGGAATTGATTTAGACACGGCTGTGCATTTTTAAAGCCAGAGATATGTGTAAAGCCAAGTGGAAATAGTTTTATACATTGCAACAAGATTGGCAAATTAAAGTACTCCTTATCTTTTCACGTGGTATTTTGGCAAAACGTTTGAATCTACTGCAGTCTTAGAAAGCAGGCCATGGCCATATATCCAAAGCTAAAAAAAGGAGAATTATAAGTATATTCTGAGGCCTCAAGATAAGAAAGGGACATTCAAACGGCACGCCTGTTCTGTTCCTTGTCATCAATAGGACAAAATCCCTCTTGCCCTCACACTCACACCTTCATACATAGGCTACAGGCTACTACTGGCTTCCCCTATATTATATAGAGTTTATTTTTATTTGTTTTGACCATTTACAGAGAAATAATTCAAATGGTTTATATATATATATATATATATATATATATATATATATATATATATATATATATATATATATATATATATATATATATATATATATATATATATATATATATATACAAAAGCCTTTGATCAAAAACAAACGAACAAACTGTTTAATTACATTTCTTACCCCTACCCCCACCCCACACACAATGTGTTGTTGTTGGCTGCTGTACGTTTGTGACGCGTTTGAATTGCGTATGATAATGAAAAATGCCCGGCCTTAAATTGCTGAACAAGAAATATTTAGTGCCAGCGGATGTCAGTTCTAATTGAGATGATAAATAAAGATCTCAAATTATATTCATATTTTCAAACATTTTTTTCTTTGTATTGAATTCGTTTTAAGCGTTTAAAGCGGAAGGTAGCATTATCCGTTAATAAATGAATTAATTACGTCACAGAATTACGTCACTTATTAGTGCGTGAAAACAATCCATTTGAAGAAATGAAATAATTCACTGGTGAGCATTTACCGGTTTTTATTTCACACACAAAAATAGGTAATCCATAATTGTTAGAAATGTAATAAATATTTGATACTTTTTTGCAAATGTTCTGCGGCCCAGTTTTGTTTTGTTGTAAGCTCAAATGGCCAATACTTGGCACTTGCGTGACAGCTGTCCCTCTAAAATCTTAAGAACAGGTAGCGGAATGGTAGGTTATCTTACAAGTAATGAAATTTAACCTCTTAGAAGACCCTGACACAGATTTTGTACGAGGTCACGGCAGTTGTAAGGGCAAATTATATATTTACTACGTTAATAGTCAAAGCAACGACCCAAAATATGCAATGTTGCAATTATCTACTGCAGCATTGCCCGATTCATACATTTTTACCAATGCTGACATCAAAGCATGTAAAATATGCTTCAAAAACAGGCAATTCGGAACTGTTTAATACGGAAGTATTCGTATGGAACCAACTCGATGCTTTGTAAAATGTTAGCTGTCCATGACCTTTCATTGCAGTTAGTTCGTGGAAATAAAGCTGCATTAACATTCCTGGGCGCAGTTTTCAAAACTAACGATGTCGTTAGTTAAAGTATCGTTAAAACCTTCATCATATGGCATATACGCTAATATGTTTGCTAAAAATTGTGAGTATTGCAAAAGCTACTCACATTTTTTAGCAAAATTACCTGTGAATTAGATATTGTATCTGCTAGAACAGTTAAAATTTTGATCACTAACAAATTCGTTAGGTTAACGATGCTTTAAACAACTAGGCCCTGTTTTTCTTCTTATTTACACTCTAGCTAAATGCATTTTGTAATGTAACTATAGTTCTCTTCAATGAATATATGAATAACAATATACTATAAACTGCCTTATACTGAATTAGAATGATATCAATGTTTCATATATTGAATAATTTCTGTTGCTTTGGGACATGAATATAAATCAGCCGGCTGTTCTATTGAATGTGAACACTTCGTATGCTGGGTAAAAACTAAGCAGACAACATTTTAAATATTTATTTTTTTTTCCCAGAAAATAGTCTTTGACATTTCTTGCAAACTGAGACAATTTGCATGAAATGTCAAGCGAATTTTCTGGGAAAATAGAAAAATCATCAGTTTGTCGTTTGCTGAATTAGCCAAACGATTGGTAAATGTTAACGTTGTACCTACTGAACAATGGCATCATGACAGGAAACACTACACG
This sequence comes from Anodontia alba, assembly GCA_964016985.1. Taxonomy (NCBI): domain Eukaryota; kingdom Metazoa; phylum Mollusca; class Bivalvia; order Lucinida; family Lucinidae; genus Anodontia; species Anodontia alba. Next base: position 39,363,987 of record OZ024832.1, on the reverse strand, counting down.
CAAAATGAATACGGCAATTTCTTTACGACCTATAAACAGACATTCTGACTTGCAGGCTGAGATGTGGTCTCCCTGTTTGCAAAAGTGCTATTTCCGTACAATAATTATATTACGTTTCCATCACGAAAACATGCCTATATAATATTGACCCCCCTTAACCCCTACTTTTATATAGTAAAACTGGGGTTTACAGGGGTATACTTTATTTTTCTTATTTGTGCTCAAAAACATAGATTGTGGGTACTCGTTAGAACCGCCTCGCCGAGGCGGTTCTAACGAGTACCCATAATCTATGTTTTGAGCAGAACTATGAAAAACATCAGAGTTTTTATCTCAAAATTTTCAGTTTTGGGAGGTGAAATTTTCTATATATTTGAATAAGCGTGTTTTTGTAATGTTACCGAATTCACAGAATCAGATTATCCTGTGCATCTGCACACAATTATCAGGGAACTTGGTAGATATTTTATACAGGTTGACGCACAGGCGTGCCTGCGGTTTTGCACACACCATCAAGAAGCACAATATGCTTGTTTTCAAATCCTGTATGATTGTGCTATTGTATTCTGCCGTTGTACTTAAATGTAAATGTTTGATACACTGAAATAAAATATTGTTAAAACCAACCTTCAGGACAAGCGGGTAATGTGTTAAGGTGTTCGAGTGTTTAGTGTGAATACGGTAAAAATATAGACAGAACCCAAAATCTACACAGTTTCCACTTATCCAGCCGGTTTTAGACACATCAACAGGTAGTAAAATGGACTGTTTTATTTTTTTAATGCTGTCGATGGGATGTAAAGTTCAGTCGGTAATTATGGATTGCTTGGGGTTGCTGGATTTACGATAAGAATTTACTAATGACATTACGAAGAAACATATCATTGCTGCCATGAAAACATCAACTGAACAATGAAATTAAATGGGATAATGTTATTGTTCGCTTTCGCTATGAATTGTATGTGACAGTAGAATGTTTATAAGTACTGTCTCCTTTCTCCCTTTCCCTAGCGGTGCCTCAGTTAATCATGTTGCAGGCAATTGTTTACGCATATGTTACACAATATAGGGCGAGTAATAGGCTATTGACACAAAAGCAGTCGCCACAGAAGAATTCACTTCAATAGATATTGATTTTCTTTATGATATCTTTCTTTTCTAACCGGGAGCTGTTCAATGCCCGTGTCACCTGAACTAACATACATGTACCAACCAAGTGAGCTGTTTTCTTGTCTGTTTAGAAATAAATAAATAAAAACAAATAAAAATAAAACATAAATAAATAACCTTGTAAATGTGCATTAGTGTTATGAACAGAATGTGAGAACCATTACGTGGTCTGGTTTAGCTCAGTAGGCTAACTCACGGGGCGAACATTAATAATAGTTGTCCTATAAGTCACAGAAAATAGCTCTCATTCAAACAGTTTCAAATATATTCTTTAAATGTTGTCATCTCTTATCTATAACCAGATGGGTAAATTTTAGTTTTCAAGTTTGGAACTTTTTCTGATGTGCTGCACAAAATTAGGTTCCACTACTTTTCCGTGGAGTCCAAACTGCTAACTTCATGCCTTACTGCTGTTAAAAAACATTGGATTAGATACTATGATACTGTTTACGAAAGGGACGGAATTTTTTTTTGGTCAATTAAAAATTCTAATGATGTTCTCAATAAATTTAAATCTAAAAACTTTCAGGCTTCTAAATTGTCTACATATGATTTTTCTACACTGTATACTACGTTACCTCATCATCTTATAAAAGATAAACTTATTGGTTTAATTAACCGAACGTTTATTCGGGAGAATACCCAATATTTGGCTTGCAACGAAGAATGTGCTTTTTTCACTTCTGATGTGTATAATAATCACAATTTATGGTCGTTTCAAAAAGTCTGTGATTCCCTTGTTTATCTTTTGGATTACATTTTTATTAGATTTGGAACTAAACTTTATAGACAAACTATTGGTATTCCGATGGGAACTAATTGTGCTCCTCTTGTTGCAGATTTGTTTCTTTTTTGTTATGAGAGAGATTTCATGAAGTCTCTCTCACGTGAAAATCAGGCTGACATTATTGAGGCTTTCAATTCAACTTCAAGATACCTTGACGATTTATTAAATATTGACAATATTTACTTTGACCAAATGGTGGACCGGATATACCCTACAGAACTCCAATTAAATAGAACAAATTCTTCCGATACCGAGGCACCTTTTTCGGATTTGAATCTTTGTATATCTAATGGTACAGTTTCCACCAAACTTTTTTGATAGACGGGACGATTTTGATTTTGATATAGTCAATTTCCCTTTTCTGGATGGCGATGTCCCCCGGCGTACCTCATATGGGGTATACATATCTCAACTTATAAGATTCGCCAGAGCTTCTTGCCTTGTTAGAAAAATATAGCGTCAGCCTGGATATTATGCGGCAGACTGCATGCCTAGTTGTCAACCCAATCATTGTTGATGGCTATGCTTCACTATTTAATTGCACGATGGCGGTTCGGGCCTCAGACTCAATGACGGCCTCTTCGTAAAACTTTAACCAGTGGGTTGGGGTTTGACGATATGTCTTTGGTTTGGCCCGCCGTGGTTCAACTATTGGTTTTCATTTACTCTGGCATACAGTAGAATTAGCCATGAGTACTCGTCTTTGTTTATTATAGTGATTAATTTGATTTTTATGTTTTCGCTTTGATGCATTGACTGAGTTGGGAGCCTTTATGCGAACCGAGTTTTTATGTATTTCTGTATTAAGAGTAGCATCGGGACCCAGGGTGAAGTTCGCTAGCTGTAAAAGTGCTTTAAACCCCCCGGTTGTTTGCTCTACCGACCGTTCTAAGGCGGTGGTCCCGGTGTTGGTCTTACTCTTTGTTGCTTTGTGGTTTATTCTGCGAGGCGATTTGTTGTATATCTTTCCGTGTGTCATTTTGTTCTTGTGTTTTTCAGTCCTTTTAGCATTGCGATTACCTCGCTTGGGGCAGAGAGAGCTAATCTTAGTGCTTTTCGTACGTTTGTTCGGTTTGTGCTTGTTTAGATTTGTCGGTTTCCTCTTCCTCTTGGGGTCTGGGAAGGGCTGCGGTTTGTGATTGTGGCACTCCCTGGACTTTTCTCTTACCTTTTTTTCATATATAAATAGAAACAATCTTAAACTATTTGTCCAACAACCATACGAAGAAATGTTTCATTAATGCTGAAGTTAGACAATCCACATTTCATCACTTTTTACAGTAAAAGGTTGAATCGGAGTTGGGGCAGAAATTAAGAAAAAAATAATATCAATAGTTTTGGTTAAAAGGAAACGCAAGGTTGTTTAAAGATGTGTCTGACTAGAAAGAGCTTGACAAATATCATATGTCGATGTACATTTGATCAATATCGAATAAATTCTATGGAAGTTAAAGGTGTGTAAAGATTTCTTAATCATTATCAAGGGCGCCGCCATTTTGAATATTCTATGCGATTCTAAACATTTCAAAATAAATAAAATTGTCTTTCTAGTAGAAATTTATGTGGTTTTCAAGCAAAATCCATGCATCCTTAGATCAGAAGCAATATATACAAATGCGGAGGTCAAATGTTTTTGCAAAACTTATCTGTACAGATTTTGCATGATTAATGAACCATTTATGGCGTCATAAAGCATCAGTTAATTTTCAAAATGGCAGCGCTTATAAAAGCAGTTTTGATATCTTTAAATATTGATAACTTAATTAGTTTCCATCCGATTTTGATCATACTTGCACGCAAATGCATGATGTTTCAAGATCTTGTATCTGAGATATATTCTTCACCAACACTGTTTTCCTTTTAAAATTGACTTATTTTTGTGTTTTCAATGTTTACAATGGCACCTTTGACGATTTTGTGTACAACTATGAACAATACCATGCATTCAAGGGACTATGAATTTTCCGATGGTTCAAACTCAAACACAATATATAGATTTAAACACAGCTTAAAGTCAGCAAAAATCCATATCCCATCCACTGGCTTACTTTACTTGGGCCACATCAAACCAAAACACATCTTCGAATATGCAACAAATGGGCAGATCATCCCGCGTATATGCAAAACATCACATTACGAAAACATGCCTATTGAAATATACTGAAAATTTTACCACCAAAAATGAAAAAAAAATCAGATAAAAATTCGGATATTTTTCATATTTCTGCTCAAAACATAGATTGTGGGTACTCGCTAAGACCGCCTCGGCGAGGCGGTTCTAACGAGTACCCACAATCAATGTTTTTGAACAGAAATAAGTAAAATAATGTATACCCCTGTAAACCCCAGTTTTACTATATAAAAGTGGGGTTTAAGTGGGTCAACATTATATAGGCATATTTTCGTGATGATCCGAGCCTTCGCTCTCCATTCATGCATTATGTGATTCTGTCAGCGGACGGCGAGGGCCCTGATCACACTGCGCGGATGCGCAGGCCGATCTGGACGTTCGCTCTCTGTATATGCCCGTAAACACGTTTTCGCCTAGCCTGGTCCATATACATTTTTAAACAAGCCTAAAAGTCCACAAAAATCCATATCCCATCCACCGACTGACGTTATTTGATGATCTCTTAGATTATGACTCAGTTTTTGTTTCTTAGTGCCACACTACATATGTATGAGACTGCCCTTGCACACTTTGCAAGGATTTTGTAATTGATTTAGTGTTGTTTTCAATCTATCAAATATGTCGTCTTTATAAAATGTATTGGCATATTGCTCAAATATTTTCCCTCCAATTTCCCTGTAAATGTCAAACCGATATATGGTGTTAGTAATTGCATGAATTAGACAATTTAATGCATTTATTCTACACTCTCTTGACACATTTCAGTTTTCAAAGCACCAGACCCTGCAACTTGTAGGCAATCATTATTGCAATAAAAAACAACTGGTGTCTTTTTCTATCTCCGACTTGTTCTATCATGATGACATATTATTTATAATTCGTAGGAATAGCAGAATAGCATAAAAAATGGGTCCTTCAATACTTTGTGTATGCCTTTCTACAGAGTTAACACTTCAAGCGTTAATTGCAACTGCAGCAAACGACATTTTGATTGTTTTGCGCATTTCATAAATAAGGTTTTGCAGGGATAGACGTACATTTGTACTTAGGCGGGTTTTCTGTGTTTGCCGTATTAACGCTTACCACTCTGGGTAAACTTTTCAGTAAACGACATTTTGAAATACTTTAACTTATTTTCCCCCACAACAGGATTTGACATTTCATGCAAATGGAGACAATTCGCATGAAATGTTAAATCCTGTTTTCTGAGAAATATAAGAAAAATATTACCAATTTGTCATCTGCTGAACTAGCCCAGAGAGGGTTAAAGGTTGAACTGGAATTTAAGTTTGTTGAACATTTTGTACTGCATAATTTTGTTTTTATTGAGCTTAATTACCATTAGCTTCCTAAGTTTCCCGTATTAACCTTTATATCTCCCTAGGCAAACTCAGCAGGCGACAAACTGTTATTTCTTTTAGAAAAGTAGGCCTATTGGAACCTGACCTTTATGGTGACTTAGTATATAAATTCAGAAAAAAATATATGCTTGCAATGACTTTAGACTCAATTTTGTAAAATCGTCTTCCGATATATAAAGAATGGGTACAACATAAATGTTACATGACAGACTGTATGCATGGTAGTTAACCCAATCACGGTTAATGACTTTGCTTCCCTCTTTGGTTGCACGCCGGCAGATCGGACCTCACTCTCTATGACGGCGCCAGACTAAAGACTTTTAAGTAAGTCGGTTGGTGTCTAACGCTCTGACTCTGCTCGGGCCCACCGGAGTCCAACTGTTGGGTTTCATTTGCTTCAGCATTTCAGTTATTTTTTGCTGTCGAGTCTTTATCTTTGTTTATCTCTGTATTTGTTTGAATTTTATGTTCTCGGAGTGCACTGATGACTAATAACAACCCCACCTTCACGCGGACTGAACAAATGTCTTGTGTATACCACGGCAGAAGGGCGAGGATTGTGGCTATGTAAAACCGATTAAGCGCCCACCCTACCCCCATCGTTCCAAAGCTATGCTTCTACTGTGGTTTACTATTTCTGTTATTGTATGACTTTGCTCGTATGTCCTGGTGAACTGTTATTTTGCATAGCCGTTTGGCCATTTTTTTGGGGGGGCGGGGGAGTGGGGGGGGGGGGGGGGGGGGCAGAAACCGTCAACTGTCCTTTTGGCTTTTTGCTTGTAGTGTTTTGATTGTAGTACCTTTGCTCTTGATTGTACTCGAGAAATGTATAGATAATAAACGACGTTGCCTCCAGTTTGATTTCGTTGCTAATTCCAACTTCTACGAAGCTCCCATTTTGTCATGAAATAGGAAGTTGTAACTTCCTGTCTGCTTAAAGGCACATCAAACGCTTTCTGAAAAAGCTGTCTACTCTATAAGGAAAGAAGTTGCTCCTTCTAGGAGCAATTTTTTTCCTTATAGAGAGAAGAAGCAATTCCTTTCCTGATAGAGTAAATCCCTTTCCAGAAGGAAACAAAAATTCTACATATCCTTAATGTCAACAACCGTTTAAGAAAATGACGACAGTACATTAATATCGCCTTATCTGAATGGCGCCAAAGAAGAAAGCAGAAATGTTGAGTCTCATGTTAAAATGTATATTGTAGCATGTGCTCCAAGTAAATTCTTAGATTGGCATTCCAGTAAACTGCATTTAACCAAGGATCTAAGGACTCCTCTGTTACAATTTTCTTTGCTTATAGACAGATATAGCATACCTCAGTGATACTAACTCGGTATCTAGTAAGACTGCCAATTCAAATATATGCAAGCTAGGCACTGGGGCATGCAAGACGCCAGGCTAAGCAAAAAGGCTGATGAAATCAAATCTTTTGTAGAGGATATGAAGAGCTATTTGACGCACTTAAGACAGTATATGGTCCCGAGAGCTCAAGAACCACCCCACTCCTTAGAGCAGGTGAAAATAGTATCCTGACTGACAAAGAAACTAGCTTGAAAAGAGCTGAATACTTTGATGGGGGCTTAATGGGCCATCATCTATCAATGATGAAGCTATTAACAGACTACCTACAGGTAGAATGTAATCCGTTGCTTGACGAGTTCCCAACCAATGGAGTTAAGCAAGGCTGTGTACTAACTTCAACGCTGTACAGCATAATGCTTTCCGCCATGCTCACACATGCCTTCCAGGATGGTGACAATAGTATAACAATTAGGTATCGCTTTGACGGGAAGCTTTTCCACCTAAGAAGGCTGCAAGCTAAATACAATATGCAGACAGAGCTGCTAGATGAGTTCCTTTTTGCTGATGACATGACAAAGGGTGCTCCAACAGACGAGAAGATGCAAAAAGATGTGGATCAAATATTTGGTTTATCTGACAGCAATGATCTCACATTCAGCAGAAAAAAAAAAAAAAAAAAAAAAAAAACTGATGTGGTATTCCAGCCAGCACCTTGAAAGCCTCAGAAGGAGCCTACCATCACAATGAAATGACAACGGTTGCAAGAGGTAAACTTCATTTATTTTGGAAGCACATTGTCAAGAGTTGGGCATGTTGATGATGCTGTCAATGCCAGGACTGCCAAAGCCAGTGTGGAATCAGACTTGACACAAAGCGGAAAGTCCGCAGATACGAGGGGCGTTCATTTAATGTTGTCATTGAGGTTCTACAGGGCGTGTTATTAATCCCTTTCACATTTCGTTTACTTCAACCCTTCAAAGTAATCTCCCTTGACGGAAACACACTTTTCAAGTCGCGAAATTCATTCTGTAAAGGCAGAGAAGTAGGCCTTTTTAGGTGTACTCTGAAGAAATTGGTAAATTGCACTACGAAGTGCACTTTGGGATTCATAACGACGACCAGAAAGGGTTTTCTTTAGTAAAGGAAACAGGAAAAAGTCGCAGGGACCAAGGTCTGGGGATAGGTGGATGAGAGAGCTGAAGTACCTTTTCCTCTTTCAAGAAGTCTTGGACAAGAACACACTTGAGCAGATGCGTTGTCATGGATAAGACACAGACCTTGTAAACCGGTTGCAGGTTTACGTTTTTCATAGTGCGCCTTTACTTTTGAGTGTATATGACTAAACCAACTTGAACTTTCAATACCTTTTGAAAGACTGATTAGACCGAAATTTCATCCTATTATAGAAAATCATTTCCCTCCCCCACCCACCCTGCCCCCCACCCCCCTGTGAAATCACCGCTGTTTCCACGTGCTTCTTACAGCCACGCGGTATGATGGGCCATTACACAATTAAATGACCGCCCCTCGTATGTGGTTTTGCCGCCACTATAATACGCATGTGAAACTTAGACAATTTTCCCCGGCATACCACCAGGCTGACTAACTTGTATACAAGCTGTCTTATAAAACCTCTAAAGATTAAGTGGCGAGACAGGATTCCAGACACAGAAGTCCTGAAAAGGGCAGGGATGCAGAGTGTACATACCCTTCTGAAATTGGTACAATTAAGGTGGACAGGCCATGTTACCAGAATGCCTGATAAACGTTTGCCAAAGAAAATCCTCCATGGATAACAACAACAGGGAAAATGTTCCCATGGTGGTCAGAAGAAGAGATACAAGGACACTCTCAAAACCTCCCTTAAAGTCTTCAATATACCAACGAAGTCGTGGAAACAGATAGCGCAGGATCGCACAATGCCGAGGCCTCATAAGAACGGGTACTTTTGTATGCGAAGCTAAATGAACTAAAGAAGCCTAGCAAAAACGTGGTCAATGGAAAGCCAGAGCAAAGGCATCACCAACAGAACTTTCTTCCTCAGACCTCATTTGTCGTATCTGCAACAGGCAGTATAGAACTAACATTAGTCGCATCAGTCATCTTAGAAAAAAACAAACAGTAACACTTCACGCATTTGATTAGAATGGGTTATTGTCAGTAATGACAGACAATTGGTACAGACAGATGCACCTGCAGCTTGAAAATGGTTTCCATACATTCTAGGCTCTTTTTCTGTCGGTGCCTAGGTAAGGCTGTGCTTCGTCGTTGTTCATTTATATTGTTGGGTTGAGCAGCACAGACTGATCAGGCAGCCTTATGCACAAACTGATCATAGTCGTCTCTGACGGCATGCCGTACGGGTACTTCCGCACGTTGCAGATTATATAAGAAACAAAGTTCTAGATCAGCATGTGTTTCCGCGCAGAGTGTCAAAGGCCCCTCATTTTCTCGTTCAGATGCAGCACTTTAAATATTTTCCACACACTCGGGAAAGCCTCTTCTTTTAGTACGTTGACGAATCCGGCTGATATGGAATTTCTCTGTTCGCTTATACCCTTAGATATTTATGGAATGACTCAACGTATATTATACACATTACTATATCGCCTATATAAAATGTATATTTCTTTGCCATAGCTCCAGACAGGACAATTTATAGCCTAAAGTATGTATGTTTCTCCTCACGATATGTTGTTGGTACGCATCAGAAGCTTCTCTGTGAGGCGCTTCTGATGAGTTCCCACAACTTATGGTTTTCAGGAGAAATAAAAAATAAAAAAAAAAATATTTATTTTGATATCCCTTTTATCAAAAGCTATATAAGCCTTGACATTTTCACCATACAACATGATAAAATGAGGAAGAAATTGGTTCTTCAACACAGAAAGACATTTCTATGCAGTGACAAAGGTTGCGCGTAGTAAAGTATTATATTGAAAAGCTGGTTTAAAACCTGGAAACTTATGAAAATCCCCTATAATCCCTGTTATAAAGTAGACCCTAATTTAACCCTGTTTTCACTACATATTATTGGGGAACATGGTGTCTACATTATATAGATTTGTTAACATAAAAGATTGGCAAATAGCGCCAGCTTTGCATGCAGCCAACAAAGCAATCAGGGCCCGGCTGTTCAAAGCTAACGACTTCGTTAGTTAATGATTCGTTAAAATTTACATCATTTGATGCGCAAATATGCTAAAAGTTTTTGCTGAAAAAATGTGAGTGCAAAAGCTACTCACATTTTTTCAGCAAAAAATATCAGAATATTGTATATTGAATCCGCTAAAACAGTTAACGAAATGACCCTTAACGAGCTCGTTAAGCTAACGACGCTTTGAACAACAGGGCCCAATATGTTAAACGAATAAGCAATACGTATATAATTTTATATACTTGGATGATTAAATAATTTTAATTACGATAACAATAATTATATAATTAGCTTCTCTGACATGTCTGTGTGTTTTTTTTTTTTTTTTTTTTTTTTTTTTTTTTTTTTTTTTTTGCACTAGTATAGTGATTCTAAGCTCTTTAGGGAAGATATTGAGTGTGCATCCTTATCAATGCCTTAAATTGGCCGCACGAAGAAAACAAATGTGGCTACGAATGAGCGCTAAATACGCGGATTCTCATCCTGCACATGAGCAAAATTTCATAGTACCATTGCTCTCCATTGAAACATTCTATAGTATCCAATGATTCTGCTTGCTGACAGCGATGGTCCTGATCAGACTGTGAGGATGCGCAGACTGGGCTGGGCCTTTGCCCTTCGCATATGCCCGAAGACACGTTTTCACATGGCGCAGCCGAAATGGAAATTAAGAGTAGGACATCAATTTCAATATTAGACACATTTTCGCTTAGCGCGAACCAAATATAAAGATGCTATATAAAGGCCACAGTCACGGAATGTCACTGAAAGTTGCTTAATACCACGAGTCGAAAATATGGGCTGTGCCAAGCGAAAATGTGTCTTCGAGCAAGTTAAAAATGCCCAAATTCAGCTTCATCCCACGCATGCGCGAAGTCTCATCCGGGCATTTGTTCTCCAAAGATGCATTCTATATATATATATATATATATATATATATATATATATATATATATATATATATATATATATATATATATATATTCTAACTTTCCAGAACAACAGTAAATCCCAACCACAGATGAATAATGTCTTTTCGCTTCACGTGACCCATCTGGTCTGTAAAAAAGAAACAGTTAATGAAAACCTCGAGAAAATAAATTAGGTAATGTAACAATTCAGTGCGTGTCGAAATAAGGTACAGTCACATTATATATTTTAATATTAGCTGCTCGTCGATCGCACTAAATGTAAAGCGATCGTTAGCTAATTATGTGCGAATGCTCAAACCAGCTGACACAACCTCACACTCACAACAAATTTATATACCTAATAGTATATATCTATCTGCGTGGGCGCTGATCTGAATGGGCGTAGGCACAGGCACAGTCCGGCCTGAGCATACACTGTCTTTTTTATGGCTTGAGTAACTCCAAGCATGTTGGTGGAAAACGGAGAAATATTTGTGAAGAGCGACCACCGCATACGGTTTTCTCGTGACAAAACTTCGTAAAAGCAGTTACTATTCTGTGCACATGTTTTGTTCATAACATATTCAGTTACGAGATTAAGTGACCAATTTGCGTGGATGGGAAGCATAGGATTGATTCACATTAAGTAGACATCCATACACAATACAACGTCAATGGCTCGAGCATCTTGGGGACAATGGAAATTTGTTCTAGCATTGGTAGTTTGAGCTATTGGATGCGAAGCATAGGATTGATTCACATCAGGTAGACATCCATACACAATACAACGTCAATGGCTCGAGCATCTTGAGGACAATTGAAATTTGTTCTAGACATTGGTAGTCCGAGCTATTGAGGGTTGATCATAGCCTCAGGTCAGGAGGCAAATGTTAATAATTTTAGGATGTCTTTTACATCTTCTATAAAATAATGGTGTGTACTCATTAGAATCACACCATCGAGGTGATTGTTATGAGTGCACACAAGATATATTTTCATGGTAAAATATTGTTTTTTCAAATATATTCCCTAATATTTTTTCTTTAGATCTTCCAAGGGACTTCAAAACGAGTTCGAATCAGCCCCGGTATACTAGACATCGGTGTCGAAGTTAATAGAGCTTTACTGTACAAGCCAAGTCATTTTTTATCTGGTACTCCAATTATTAGGTACGTTTGGTCAATTATGTTTTGACATTTTGCTGAATATGAACTTATATCTGGAAGGCATTCTAATTTCTACTACAAAGAAAACCAAATTGGATTAATAAAAGAAGAAAATACAGCGGGTATTGGTACATGTAGGTGTAATTAGAATATAGGGTCAGATGCCGTGGTCTGAATTAATACCACACAATCTATTTGTTTGATCTGGGACCTAATGATAATTTCTGTTTCCGAACATAACGAAAAATATCCGGTCCCATAAAGAAGCCAAGATAACATTTACAATGTAAGGAGTGTATATAGCAAGGAAGGCAATGATCAGGAATTGATACAATTACTTAACAACTGACGTTCCAAGACATAAAAGGGAAAGAAGGACGCATTTAAAATAACGACATAACAATCAAAACACTACAAGCAGAAAACCAAAAGGACAACTTCTACCAAATAAATGGCCAAACGGCTATCCAAAATAATATGCAAAGGGCCCCGAGTTCTTCAATGCTGTGATGATGGCACTGAAACACCGTAAGGCTAAATGCATCATGCTGTAGTGCAATTATAAAGAAAATAAAATAAGTCGATTTCAAACGAAAGTAAGGTTGGCTGGTTATTGCATCTGAGACGGCCAAATTGCAGCAGGAAACAAGTAGCCCAAGGGCGACGATCACTAACCTGAGTATTTATATCTACATTCATATTTCAAGCTACAATTCTTCTTGAAAAAAAATGCATTATTTTACATTTTTCCCGTTCAAAAGTCCAAGGGATCATATTTGCCGTAAAACAGGTCAAGGTCACCTAAGGTATTCATTTGAACAAACTTGGTTGTTTGAAGTCATCTCATACTACATGCAAAAGTTCATGTGAATCAGTCCAGCAGTTCTGGAGAAAAATATCTCGATCTATTCAGGTTAATACCATACATGGACTGGATGTGGCAGACATCTTGGTCATGTGACCTGGTCCATTCAAAATAAATTCTACCACAATCCCCCAACCCCCCCCCCCCCTACACACACACACACACAAACAACCCTCCTCCCTGCCTTGAAGCTGCACATGAAATTTAATTGATCTTGGCCCAGCGTTTTAAAAGATGAAGTCCTTTAAAATGTTGATGGACATACAATCCTAGTGACCTTGGACCAAAATCCTTGAATGACCTTGACCTTTGACATTGCGTGAGATTCATATAAGACCTGTTTCATTTCATAAACATCAAAAGCTTTGGATGAATGCGCTGTTTTGTATTTTTTGCCATTCAAAAGTCTAAGGGAAAAAATTTGACCTTGCCAGAAAATAAGTCAAGACTAAGGATCATCATTTATATAACTTCTAACGGGCTCAAGTCCCTTTTGCTGTCTATTAAATTTCATGGTCATCTGACTTATGATTCTAGAGAAGAAATTTTTTCCGTATATGGGCATGACTGCCATCTTCGTAAGGTGGCCATGATCAATTATATACAGTTTTGTTACCGTGAGGCATAAATTTTCTATATAAAATCTGACTCAAATTGGCCCTTTAGTTTCTGAGGAGAATATAGTTTAAAATTTCAATGGACATTCAATCCTTGTGACCTTGAGCCAAGGTCAATGAATGACCTTGACCTTTGACATTCATAGGGGTTCATATAAGACATATTTTCATGTCATAAAGTACAACTGTTTTGGATAAAATCACTGTTTTACATTTTGCCCATTCAAATACATTAGGGACAAATTTGACCTTGTAAAATAGGTCAAGGTCAACCCAGAATCATCATTTATATAATTCTTAGAGGGCTTAAGTCCCTTTTTCTTTCTTTTAAGTTTCAAGATTATCTGACTTGCGGTTCCGGAAGGGTTTTTACCATATATGGGCATGCTGGACATCTTGGTCATGTGACAAGGACCAATTATATAAACTTTTGTTCTCGTGAGGTATAAATGTTCTTCATAAAATCTGAGTCGAATTGGCCTATGGTTTCTGAGAACATGTTTGAAATTTTGATGGCCATTCAATCCCAAGGTCACTGAATTACCTTGACTTTGACGTTCCTAAGGATTCATACAAGACCTATTTTCATTTCATAAATTACAATTGATTTAGCTAAATGCACTGTTTTGCCTTTTTTTTCTTGCAAATGCCTTAGGGACCAAAGCTGACCTTGCCGTAAAATTGGTAAAGGCCAACCCAGTCTCATATTTTATATAACTTTTAAAGGACTCAAGTCCCTTTGCGTTTTGTCATGTTTCAAGATCATCTGATTTTGGGTTCTGGAGAAGGTTTTTAAAGGGATTTTACCATATATGGACATGCTGGTCATCTTGGTCATATGACCAGGACCAATTATATAAACGTTTGTTCCCGTGAGGCATAAATGTTATACATATATATACAAAATCTGGCCCTGTTGTTTCTAAGGAAAAGATGTTTGAAAGTTTGATGGACATTCAATCCTAGTGACCTTGAACCAAGGTCATTGAATGATCTTGACCTTTGACATTTATAGGGGTCATATAAGACCTACTTTCATTTGATAAAATAATTTTTAGCTTTTTCCTATTCAAACGCCTTAGGGACCAAATTTGACCTTGTCGTAAAATAGATCGAAGTCAACCCAGGGTCATCATTCATATAACCTAAATAGGACTCAAGTTCCTTTTGCATTTTTACAAGTTTCAAGGTCATCTCAATTACCGTTCTGGAGAAAAGATTTTTAAAGTGTTTGTACCATATATGGGCATGCCGGCCATCTTGTCTGTGACCGGAACCAATTATATAGCGTTTGTTCCCGCGAGGCATGAATGTTCTATATAAAATCTGACTCAAATTGGCCCTGTGGTTTTTGAGGAGAAGATAGTTGAAATTTTGATGGACACTCAATCCCAGTGACCTAGAGCCAAGGTCACTGAATGGCCTTGGCCTTTGACATTCATAGGGGTTCATATAAGCCTTAGGTTCATGAAATACAAATGTTATGGCTAAATGCACTGTTTTACTTTTTTCCTATTCAAACGCCATTGACCGTGTCGTAAAATAGGTTCAGGTCAACCCAAAGTCATCTTTTATGCAACTTTCGTAGGGGCTCTAGTTCCTTTTGCTCTCCGCCATTTTTCAAGGTCATACGATTTACGGTTTTGGAGAAAAAGATTTTTAAAGGGTCTTACTATATATGGGCATGCTAGCTACGTTGGTCATGTGACCAGGACTAATCATATAAACGTTAGTTCCCGCGAGGTAAAGATGTTCCACATAAAATCTGACTTCAGTTGGTCCAGGGGTTTTCGAGGAGATGTTTAAATATTTGGACGGACGATGGACGACGGATGACAAACAAGGGACCAATCCACTGGTATACTATAAGCTCACCTGTTGAGCCTTCGGTTCATCTGAGCTAAAAATATAAGTAAAATTATTATACGAGCCGTGAAAAAGAAAAGGTGTCTTCGAGTACAAAAAAAAAAAAAAAAAAAAAAGAATCTTTTCTATACTTTGTTATGTTCTACAGTACCAATGACTCTATAAGCGGACAGTGAATGTCCTGAATGCACAGGCTGATCTCGACCGTCGTTGTCCGCATATGCCCGAAGGCGCGTTTTCGTATGGTGCGGTCCATAAAGAATAACAAACGGTCACATCTGAACAACTAACACCTCCTTAAAACAGCAATTTTCCAGATTCACAAACACGTTGTTTTACGAAACCTCTCTCATAACAGCTACCTCTCTATAACCGCCATCTCTATGCCTTCCCAAATGTGACTATTGTGCAGGTTTTGTACAGTAATGCAAATGTACTTACACACTTAATCACACGGTTACATCCAAAGTAGAGATGAAAACATTAGTAGTCATTACATGTAAATATGTCTGCAGTTCATCAGAACCGAACAAGCGAACAAATAATATGGACAGAGTAAAGTGAAACAAGTGCCTTCGAACAGGCGCACATTGCGCATTCAGTACTATCCGGGCCTTTGCTCTCCATTTTTACATTCTGTAGCATCTGGTAGCGGACAGTGAAGGTCATGATCAGATTGTGCATGCGCACGGCGCGGCCCATACAACATCGCAATAAGCCTAAATAATGGAACGCCTTATCTCCATATTCTACGTGTCCTAACAATTTGGATTAAGCCATTTTGCTTAGACTGGTTCCAGGTGTTTCCGCACATGATTTTTGCCATTCGTTATCAATTTATGTGGCTGTAGCAAATTTTGTCTTTTTAATCCCATTTGACAGTTTTACTACAGAATCTATCTTTTCCTCTAAGGGACATAAATGATTAAATCATATAAATTGTACTAGATTGTATACCTTTGAAAAGAAAAGAGAAAATGATACAAAAGATAGAGTCTGGAGACAGACTACATTTTGCTACATGTATCTATTGATGTATCTAAATACTACTGAGAGATTCGCAAACAATGTGTACCCTGAGCAGATACAGATCTCTACGGGGTTTGATCCGATTCTACACTGACTGCCCAGGCCTGTCTGTCCGAATACTTACGGAAAAATCCGTTATTTTAAAGAATGAATAAGACGGCAGGATGTCCTTGCATTACACAGGCACATGAACAATGTGCCCTCTATATCTTTGCTTAAACAATATTTTATGTCAATGTTTCAAATACATCGGTAGAATACAACGGCACAATCATACAGAATTTGAAAACAAGCATAGTGTGCTTCTTTGAATCATCTCCTGCAGTATAGTTACACTTTGAATGGAGTGTGTCTAACTTGTACTACATATGTAACCATATTTCATGAATAATTCCGGCATTGTTCAATTGTATAATAATGAAAGCAAGACAAAAAGAAAGAGAAAGAAAAGGAGAAGAAGAAAAAAGAAACTAAAGAGGAGACGAAAGAAAGAAAAAGAAGTCTGAGCATCAATAATTAAATAAATGATAATGGTAACAATCGGGATCAGTGTCATGGAACATCAGTAGGTGCAGTTGTTTGTTTGTTTGTGTTGAGGTTTTACGGCCTAGTCAACCCAGTGGGGTCATTTCGAGTGCGGTCAGTTTACCTAACCACACGATTACTGGGCAGGCTTAGTCCTCTAAGCGGTTAACCAGTACTGTGCATATTCTTTCGCCGGAAACAGACAACTGCCCTTCTTGAATCAGCGGAAGGGGGTGCAGTTGTTAATTACTGTAATATACCGTTTCCAGGTTAAAATCCAAAAATCCTAATCATTTGTTGAAAATCGTTTGGTTTGTTGTATATATTTATGAACTGCCCTGAAAATGACTTCATTACTTTCATCTGATAATGCATCATTCCCGATCAAAAGATATCTATATCCCCTATGTCTTGTATATTTATGATAATTTGGTAAAAAAAATTCTATTTCACATGTCAAATACTTTGGTTAAATGTTGTTTACAGATTTTACTCATTATGTAAAAGTGTATGATTTTCTACCGCCAAAACGTCGAACAATTAAGACACACGGACAGTGACTTAAAGGTGGGCTTTGGATGAAATGCCGACATATTCTAGGTAAGTTTAAATATGATACGAGCTGTCGGTATCACTTTTTGTTTTGAAATATAACGAAGGCAGATAAAGTTTTTAAACGTATGTTTATACAGGGCGGACATATATAGAGTCCCCCAGCTAGCCCTCCAAAAAAAAAAAAAAAAAAAAAAAAAAAAAAAAAAAAAAAAAAAAATCCAAAATGACCACTTTTTTAGCAGTCAAAAAGATGTTAGCGGAATTTTACTGTATATGAAGAGTAATTGTACATAAAATATTTGTTAAAGATGAACATTTGTTTCCTCTAATATTAGAAAAAAAAAGAACAAACAAAAAAAAAAAAAACATAAAAACAAACAAAAAATAAAAAATAAATAAAAAACATTCGATATCCTTAACACTTTGTACGCCTGCCTCATATAGACACATAAAGATTCTGAATTCTCTCTCAATTTCTAAGTGTATAAGTATTAAGAGTGTGCAACATACCGCTCAATTAGCCGGGACTGGATAAATTACCTAATGGGCAACGCAGGAAAAGTACTCGCATATACTATTATAATACAGTTGCCAGAGGCTATCCGCGTCTTTACAGAATCTTCGTAGCCAGATTAAAAAAATAATGGATATTATAGAATACGAGTATAAGCCTGTCACATTACGAAAACAAGCCTATTCAAATATACTGAAAATTTTACTACTAAAAAATGAAAATTTTCAGATAAAAAATATAATATTTTTCAAATTTCTGCTCAAAACATAGATTGTGGCGAGGCAGTTCTAACAAGTACCCATAATCTATGTTTTGAGCTGAAATAAGAACAATAATTTATACCCCTGTAAACCCAAAAAGTGGGGTTTAAGGGGCCCACATTATTTGACATATTTACGTGACGCATCACGAAAACTTGCCTATATAATTTTGACACCCTTAAACCCCACTTTCATATAGTAAAACTGGGGTTTACAGGGGTATACATTATTTTTCTTATTTCAGCTCAAAAACATAGATTGTGGCTACTCATTAGAATCGCCTCACCGAGGCGGTTCTAACGAGTACCCACAATCTATGCTTTGAGAAGAAATATGAAAAAATATCAGTGTTTCTTATCTGAAAATTTTCAGTTTTTGGTGGTGAAATTTTCTATATATTTGAATAGGCATGTTTTCGTAATGGTATGCCTGAAACAACTTATGAGTTGATTAAGGCATACCATGCCTTTTCTTACATTGTGCATCAAATGTCAATCTGATTTTAAGAACACATAGCAACAATGGAATTTATAGGTTCTCCATGTATAATTCGAGGAATGTTTATTGAATATGACGTAGCACTAAAATTACAGCATTTCCCGCGTTATGTAATGGTAAGTAAACATTAATCTGTTTTAAGTGATTAAAAGTCTTTCCCTGACTTTAAAGATTGTTGTTATTTCACTTGCATTGGATTACAGGCCGACACATGTTCATTCAATGCATAAGGGATTTCACACCAGTATAATATATGTAATGTTTGCACGTACAATGCACACGATATATGGGTCATCCTTGCAGACCAACACACAGCCTATGCAAGCACTGCAGATCCATATGAGACGGTCCGTAAGGAACGAACCATCTCATCAGGATCTGCTCTGTCAACCATTCTATTTCTCAGTTTACTCTGAAACTTCAACAATAGACTGTCCGAATGCAAAGATTGAAGAGACCATTTCAAGAACTCAGGACTGAAATGATGAATGAATATACTAAAAAATAATGCATATACGTGTCTATAAGGGCAACGGTTACATTATACAGGTACCACTCCTGTTACATGATTTGTTATTCATTATTCATGTGAGCTTGTTTCAAAACTGCTGCAGACAACATTCTGTTTTGTCACCGATATAATTGTCAGAATAAGAGACTTTATATTCTTGCAGATCTTTGGTTTGCAGACAATTTACATGGAATTTCAAGCATTATTTTTAACAATTTTCTGCTGCTGCTGCTGCTGCTGCTGCTGCTATGAGTGGCGCTTTATCAGTTCACCCCTGTGTTTCTTAAACGGACACGTCCATCTCTGAATTTGGATTCATCCATTGTTGAGAGAAACCCAAGTAACAGACTGGCAAACTGTGTTGATTCTGATGAGACGACTCGTTTTGAGCCGTCTCATCTGGATGTGCACTGATTGCAAAGGTATCTGTATTGGTCTGTAGGGATGTAAGGGTTATGGGTTAAGAGTATACAAAGTATTCTGGAAATTACTGTTGTACAGTTTAAACAAAATCCTTGCTTGTCAAATAGGTTTAATGGTTTAAAATATCCTAAACTTCTTTCATGCATCATCATTTTTAAGCCATGGTAAGATGGCAACATTAATGCTCCATGCAAGGAAACATACTACAAGCATCAGAAGAATTTCATGTAACCTCTAACAGTAAGATGAGAGGGGGAGCACTAAATGTACTAAGCTACCTACACGCCTCAATCCATTCTAATAATTTTATTATCAACCAAAAGGTTGTCATGTGAGATGCATACAGGGTATCAGTTTTAATCTTGTCCGCATGTATATATTGCAACAATTGTACAAAAATGCATTTAGGTCCATTAAGGAGGAGACAGCCTTAAAAGAATCCTTGCAACATGTGCACTCAGCTTCGAAGAAATGTGGACCTATATGGTTTAGTCAAGTTTAGACCGCCTGTTTCTGTTAGGCTATTTATTATTTAATATTTATTTATTTATTTTAGTTTAATATTATATTTATAATATTAAATGAACAGCAATGTGTTCCAATAAGGGAAAGAGTGCTATTATAATGTACACTTCAGGCACCCATGCAAAAAACAAAATGCCAATCTAACTCGGATCTAATTAAACAAATGCGTTTCCTATTTTCTAGCTATAACAGCGTAAATTAAAAAAAAAAATATCTGAGTTTATCTATGACTTTCAATCCAAATATCTGAAGTTGAATGACGTCGTTTCTTGAAATCTGACAGTATTGATCTGCGCCGCTTATACACGTCTTATCTAATTCAAACAATTATATTTAGTTTGTAATCACAGCAGACATCTTATCTGAATACTGCAAACAATTTACTGAACGTTATAATGTGATTATAGTGAAACCTTTTTCAGTTTGAGCTCGTTATGTTTAGCTTCAATCAAAGTCCACGAACTTTTAGATCAGCTCTTGTGATTAGAAATTATGTAAAAGAAACAATAAATATAAATTTATCTGGACTCCCCTTAAATGGACATGCAAAGAGTGAGAAAGCAAAGTCACAAGGTATAAATGGGTTTAGCCCACTGTTTGACTGAATCGACTTGCCCTACATTTCCCCAACTTGTAATTGAAATTATCTATTTATGGTAAAAACACAGTGTGTTCCGTTTACTTGTTTCAGATAATATTTAGGCGAGGGCGAGACGTCGCGCGAGTAAATCTGGTTTAAGCCCCGCCAGTAGTTTTCCTATTGACCGTTCCAGTGCGGTTCCCCTCTGCTTGTGCGTCTGTGGTTTCATATGTGGCGTTGATGTTGTCCTTATTTGTTCCTTTGGAGCCTTGGGACGGCTGTTCTTAATGAAAGCATTTCCTGGGTAGCTTTATTTTTTGTTATGTTTTCATGATCATTTATACGATTGTTCGAAACTAAAATAGGCAGAACTAAATAAACAGACCTGGGAAAGTCTGGGAAACTAGATATACCCACTTATGTGTACAATGCAATCAACGTCTCACATTTAGTTAGGAGCCTTGCCGAGTGCAGTACTATATATAATGATGAATACACTAAATGGTATCATTGTATTTACTGAACACGCCTACGTAAACAGCGTAAATCCAATTCAGACTGATCTTACGGAGCAATATGACATGTGTGCACATTGTTTGCCAATCCACTACCGCCTTTATACCCCTTCTGCAGAGCACATCCTGAGGTGCATCACAAATAACCTACTAGAAATTCCACTAGTAGATAAATCGTAAACAGCTCTTTTTGACACATCACCAAGAATTCAAAGTTTAAAGATCGGTCTGATAAGGAGTTAATGTGTCCAATTACTTTGGCTAATTATAGCATGTTGTTAAGACCAACAGCTTTGGCTACACGTGGACCGAACAATGTTATTGTTTGTTTGTTTTTTGTCTGTTTTTTTTTTTTTTTTTTTTTTTTTGTTCACGACGTTGGAAGCTGAGTGCGAAGGTTGCGATCCCGAAAAAGCTAGCTTAAGCCCGTAGTAATTTATTACTGGCTGTTCCAAGGCGGTACTTTCATTGTGGTACTTCTTTTTGAATGTAAGTGCTTCAGTTACAAGTGGTTTTCTTTTAACTATTATGTAAGTTAATGATGTATTCAGCTAAGTTTGGGTAACAGAGTTGCCACCTTTTTGGGGAAGGTTTGTCAGCTCTGTTTGCTATCTGTTCTTTTTGTGGCTGTTTAATTATATTTGTCTATTTGATACTGAAAACTGGATGTGGATTTAATTGTATCAATTCCCGAGTTCACTCATTTACTATGCATCTCGCGAACTTATTCATAATTTATGAACCCCGCGATTACCTTTTCTTTACTAAAGTAAGTGGTGAATTAGGAGTAGTGTGGATGCATTTTCATTAAATGGAACACTTCTTTTATGATTGTAACTGAAGACCTCGGGAATATTTTAGATTTGTTTTGGTTTGTTCAACCATTTGCAACTTGAAAAGTTTAAATACAGATAAAAAAAAACCCCGCCTATTCAGGATCTACATGGTTTACTAATATATTACTAATATATTATATAGCTTTGACTGACACGGCTGTTTAAAGTATATAATATATTATTACATAAAACATGATTTTCATTGGCTCAGAACCGCCTTTAGCCCACTCCGTAGATTGTGATATACACTGTCTTGCGAGCGCCTTCTTGTGTATATTATTTTCTAAAATTAAATTTTATCGAATGTTTCGTGATATACGCTGGCTATCGTGATACATACTCACTTGCGCGTTCGTTCCGGTGTCTATTAGTTTCTACAATTAGATTGTGTGGAATTGTTATAGAATGTTTCTGTTTATTCAGATATTTTACTAATTAATCAAAATATATTTCTCCCATATAATAAAGCAACAGTTGACTTTTGAGACATTGGATATAGTGTAATATCGACCACATAATATTAGTTTTGACCTCGACTATTGCCTCGGTTAGTATCGGTATTCTCTGGTCGATATTACATGATATACAATAGTTTTGTAATCAATAATTGTATAATATATTACATAATATAATGCGACCAACTCTAAAAGTGGGATGAGTCTACCTGGTAAACTCAAGGGAGATAGGGTTTAGGAAAGACACACCATTTACAGCGATCATATTTAAAATCCTTTACTGTGTGGTAAAGATGCTTTATCATTAAGTGATATATCGAGTGAAAGCTAATGAACGGAAGTATATAATGTTTTGGTTTGTTCATTTTGTTAATTATTATTCAACTCACTCATATGTTCTCGTATTTTGGTTGCTAAAATACAAATACTATGTTTTTTGGATTCAGTGATTTATCGTCTGTTCCAGACGTCCCTTTGTCTGAGATAGGAATCTGAATGCAAACACTATAATACTGTATCACAGATTTTGCAAAGTTTTCTCAAAAGAAAGATATGTCAATTCTATCATTTTATTTTATTTATTTTTTATTTTTATTTTTTTTTTAATTTTATTTTTTCTTATTTTATGTGTGAAACTTGACTGGGCCCGATGGACAAACTTGATACAATAATCAAGACAATGCATTACGAATCCTGTGTGCCAAACGTTATCATTACGAAAACACGCCTATTCAAATTTCACCACCAAAAACCTGAAAGTTTTCAGATAAAAATTCTAATATTTTTTTCATATTTCTGCTCAAAACATAGATTGTGGGTACTCGTTAGAACCGCCTCGGCGAGGTAATTCTAACGAGTACCAACAATCTATGTTTTTGAGCAGAAATAAGAAAAATAATGTATACCCATTTAAACCCCAGTTTTACTATATAAAAGTGGGGTTTAAAGGGGTCGAAATCACATAGTCATGTTTTCGTGATGTATGCCAAACGTTATATAAACCTGCACAGCACTTTTGATTCAAGAATGACAGAAATGACGTACCAGTTGTTTTTCTAGGTTCAATTAGTACTGTGAAATTTTAATCTAAAAGATTGTCTCTGAAAACAAAGAACACACACAAAAATAATATATATATATATATATATATATATATATATATATATATATATATATATATATATATATTTAAATAAATATAATAATTATAAATAAAATAAAACACGAAAATTCGAGACTCGGTTTTATGAAGTCTTTTCATAGCTCGCACAGCGTGTAATGGGCGAAGCTGTATACACCCGCAACCGCCGGCTTAAGTGGTATCCGATTTTTAAAGTAAATAGAATGGGCTAGTTGAACCAAAAAAAAAAAGAAAATGAAAATATAATCGGCACTATGATGAAGTACGGGGAGACGTTTTACGGCCACCACACAGCACTTAACTCTTTTGTTGCCAAATTTCAGACGACATCTGTCGTCTGCTTTTTTTAACAAACTATCGCTTGGAAAGAAGTTTGTATGCAAAGTTGAAATACTGAATGTCAAACAGCATAGATCCAGATGAGACGGCTCATTATAAGCCGTCTCATCTTGATCTATGCTGTTTGCAAAAGCCTAATATCGACTATGGCAGCGAAAGAGTTACATTGTAACAGCAGCTGCAGTAAAGTGAAATGTAAACAAAAACATTAATAAAATGCTTTTTGGGTTCAGTTTCAATCTTTAAGAATATAAGATTATGTAAAAGTTCCATATTCCATTAATGATGAAACATCAATAGCTGACAGAAAATAACTCACCATTATTTAGCATGAAAGCCCGAACTCTACGTAATTGCTTCACACATAATTACAGATGTATAAATTCTTTGAAGATGAAATGTGCCGCGCCATGCGAAACCTATTTCCGGGCATATGCAGACAGCGAATGCCCAGATCAGCCTGCGCATCCGCGCAGTCTGATCAGGATCTTCACTCTCGGCTAACAGAATCACTGGATACTACAGATTGTATGAATGGAGAACAAATGCCCGGACGAAACTTTACGCATGCACAGGATGATCTAAATCTGCCCATTTTGCGATATTTAAAGGCACGCTTTCGCTTGACGCGGCCGAAATAAGGGATTTTATGGCAATTACCGCCACCTGGGAGCCAGTCTCTGATGTGCAAACTAGCGACTATTGAATGTGCTGTAGTAAAAATGAAAAGGAAAACAAATACTACCATTTTCTGTAGTTTCACATTTCGTTTATTATTATGTAAGCTCATTTAACAAGATAAAAGACCAGACTTTTAAGAAAATATGCCGAACCATGCTAAACTGCTACAAAATAGTGTTTTGGAGTGGAAGGCGGTGGGGGGAAGGGGTGGGGGAGTACATTATTCACATTTTGGTTGAGTCTATCCTTAAAGCAAACAAGTGTCGACCCTAATCAGACATCGCTTTCTGCAACGTATGACCGTCTCTTTGCTTTTTCGCGAGATCCAATATTTGTGAATTTAGGCATTAACAGGCAAAGTTTATGTGGAAATGCACTCAGAAGCGTGTTATCGATCGTTTATAATTGGTTTCCATCAGATATTAATTTTCAATTCCATAAGTTGCAGATATTGTATCTTTTACTAAAAAAGGAAACTGTCAAAGGTGCTATCAACGTTACAGTCAGTATCCGGAAACCTTCTTTCCATACTTGTCCAAACGTTGGAACGAAGCCATTTGATTATTGTTTATTGGGGCGGATTCAGAGGCGTTCTAGGGCTCAGTCGAACCCCACCCCACCCACTATTTCACTCACTCAATTTGGGACACCGTGTTCCCCTTTAATATTCACACACTCTTACTCTTTATCTTATACTTCTTTTCAACAAATCCATTTTTACTACACTGAATGTGTGTAAAATTGTTCTGCGGCATCTGATCTGGATCTACACTGTTTGTCAGGCAAGTGTTTTGGAAGCAAGTACGGTAATTTGATCAACGCAACACTCAGAGTTCACCCTGGATCTGCTCCTGGATTGATTCATCTAAAACTGCTACATGAACGGCAAATAATGTAAAGCCTTGTCAGAAATCGTTGCATCTGCTCTAAGTCTACACTTTTGGCTTAGGCATGTCTGTCCGAATAAACGCGGACTACTCTGCCTCTGTACAAAAAATGAAAACATTACGTTGACAAGTTTGTGTAACGTATACACCATGTTCTCCCATACTTTTTTTTTTGGTGGAAATGGGAGTTTGTAGGGACCGACGCTTGTTGGATGACGTTTATAAATCGGCTTCTTGTTTAATTTGATTTTCACTTCTAGCAAGCAATCTTAATGTGTTAAGTAACGAAAAAGCTGTCTCAATTCGCACAGTATATGGTGAAAATGACATGGTTACAAATATCTAGATGGGAGGGGTATTATGATAAATACAAATAGTTTTGTTTTATTTCTCTTATATGTTGTTGTACTCATTAGAAGCGTCTCATTGAGACGTTTCTAATAAGTGTCATCAATGTATGTTTTCGTGGTGAAGTATATCATCACGAAAACATACCTGTATAATTTTGACCCCCCTAAACCCCACGTTTTATATAGTAAAACTTGGTTTTACAGGGACATACATTATTTTTCTTATTTTTGCTCAAAAACATAGATTGTGGGTACTCTTTAGGACCGCCTAGGAGAGGCGGTTCTAACGAGTACTCACAATTTATATTTTGAGCAGGAATATGAAAATATCAGCATATTTATCTGATAACTTTCAATTTTTTGGCGGTGAAATTTTCAATATATTTGAATAGGCGTAATGTTTACCTCAAAGCGCGGCGTCTGATTAGGGTCTGCACGGTTTGACACTCATTCAGTACTTTTTCGACACCTCACGAGGTAGTACAATGGGCTTATTCAAAAGAGAAGTGAGCGTTGAAAAGAAGTTAAGGCCCCAATACATTTAGAGGAACTTCTTTTTAGCGACATGTTTGAGGTGTTTTTTTTTTAGTTTTTTCATCTTTTTTTTTAATCGGCTTTCACTACTCTACTTTTGCTACTCGTGAAAATACTACATGTGGTGTTCATTCGGTCAAAAAAAAAAAAAAAAAAAAAAAAAGATGATCTTACATGAGTGGTCATTTAATATGAAATTTATGAAACGAATTATGGGTAATTTCGGCATTTAGCGAGCCTTGAGCGAGCAAAATACCGAAATTACCCAATGAGTTTCATATATTTCATATTAAATGAACACGAATGTAAGATTCTGTTTATCACAAGACCCTTGAGATGACAAAAATGCACAAAATATATTAAGATAACGGCTTTCCATAGCTAAGCAGAACAACTCACTACCAAAGATTCAATAGTACTACACAAAAAAAAAAATAGTTCATATATTATTTGGTAACTACCGAAAATAACTAGAAACAAGATAAATATGTCATTTATTACTTCAATAGACTGTAGGAATTAATGATGATTTTTATTTTAGCTAATAAATATTTCATTTTAATAGATGAATTCAAAAACAGATATTATCTTCAACGTCATTCAGCAAGTCAATACGTCACTGAGAATCAGTAGGGAAATCTCCCGAAGTCAGCTGTCGTATTTAAAGGTCATAGACCTTGGTCCATACAGTTTATACGGTGGTTGTTACACCCAAGTAAATGTCATGCTTCCAGCATATAAAACAATTTAACTGTAGTTTGGATTTTAATTTCACACATTTATTAACTGTCGAAGTCATGTTATCCTCCAATGCTTTTTTGGAGGAAGCTCGGACCTAATAACATGTATTATTTCACTGAATAACTTGACGGTCATGTGATAAATTTCAATCTATCACTCCTCCATTTGTTTACTGACACTATCATAACGTCGCTTACATATTGACTTTGAGTAACCTGTAAGTTCCGTCTTCTGGCTGTTCCAAATCTGACGTTAAGCAAGCGTTTACCCCGAGTATTAGCAAATATATATTTCCTATAAGATCGAACATTACTGAAAATTGAACGAATAAGATAGTAAATATAAGAACTGAAATTCAGGGCCCAGTTGTTCAAGCTAACGACATCGTTAGTTAACGATTCGTTAAAATTTACATCAAGTTATACGCAAATATGCTGAAATTTTTTGCTGAAAAAATGTGAGTAGTTTTTTTTTCATCAAAAATAAATCATAATATTGTGTATTGAATCCGCTAAAACAGTTAACGAAATGACCCTTAACTAGCTCGTTAAGCTAACGAGGCTTTGAACAACTGGGCCCAGATGTTTAGCTTCCACTGGGTGATGAGAAACAGTAGGAAGTTTTAATGTCTCCGTGAAGCACTTCAGGCTTCACATACACTAAAATAGCCTAATGTTTTACATCGCCCAGTGCAAGCTTAATATCCGAATATGCTTTCATTTGACTAAAGACATTCTCTTGTTTTGCTTGTGAATATATTTCATTAGATTCTGTAAAAGTCTGCAAGGAAAAATCTAAAAGGGAAGGTCATTTTTTCGGCATCTTTCTTTGGTTTCATGCATTTAGTTAAACGTTAACGGTTTTGGATATTTGATTTAGATCTTGCAGAAAATAAAAGAAAAGATGGACTGAAGAGCGATAGTTTGGGCAATTTGGTCCTTCTGAGTTAAGGATATCACGTGACATTTCTCTTCTGATATTTCTCTTATCTCCTGCGTCTTCGCTTTAAAAACACGTCAAAAGGCGCAGTTTCTCACGTTCTGGCTCCGAGAATGCTAATCTTTCTTGAATACGTGATTATGCAAATTAATACATTTTCATATCCGATATAGTCAAGCAATAACAACCTGAATGTCTGCTCCAATTGATTGGTTTATGCCAATACTTCATTTAACGTTTGACACTCTCTCGCCTAATTCAGCAGACGACATTTGAAAATTTTGTCTCATTTTCTTAGAAAAATAGGTTTTGGCATGTCGTACCAATTGTCTCCTAAGAAGATAATTTGCATAAAATGTCAACCCAATTTTCGGGAAAAATAAGAAACAAAATCGTTTGCTGAAAGTTTGACCCAGCACGCTCAGCGTTAAAGTGTTTCGTATATTCTCTTTCAGAATAATACTATAATTGGGGCCATTCTGACCGCGAACAGGTTAATCAGTAGACAAAAGATGTCAAGGTCTCATTTTTGCAGCCTTAAAACAAAATGAATTTGCCATAGAATACGATAGATGTCTTTCTTTTCATTTAAAGCTTAGCGTGCTGGGTAAAACTTTTAGCAGACGACATTTTGAAATAAATATATATATATATATATATATATATATATATATATATATATATATATATATATATATATATATATATATATATATATATATGTCAAAGCCTAGTTTCTAGATAAATAAAAAATATATATCATCAATGTGTTGTCTGTTGAATCTGCCCAGAGAGTGGTAATGGACCAAGTGTGAAAATTCTCCACATGCAGCTACGAGGAAACTTCTCACAGTGTATTCATAATTATCAAATTATTGTACCTAATTTACCCTAAATACTCGGACAGGCTTAAGTAAACAGTGTAGACCCAGATCAGACGCCGTAGAATTTGATTAGTCAGTACACTGTTTGCCATCCATCCAGCAGACTCTTAACAAATCGGCAGTTTGTAAAGTGTAAGACCATGTAATGGCGAGGAGTAAAGTTGCATGAATATTGAGGGTATATATATACAGTTGACTCGTTATTTCGACCTCGCTTATCTCGAATAACCGCTTATCTCGAAGTGAAAATCTAGTCCCTGCTTAAACATGGAAATCTAACAACAGGTAAGAAAATTTTGTAGAAAAGAGGAGAAATTGCTCCAGAAGTAGGGGAAATCTGCTCAAAACATTGATTGAGGGTACTCGTTAGAACCGCCTCTGTGAGGCGGTTCTAAAGAGTACCCACAATCCATGTTTTCGAGCAAAAATAAGTAAAATAATGTATACCCATATCAACCCCAGTTGTACTATATAAAAATGGGGTTTAACGGGATCAAAATTATATAGGCATGCTTTATGATGACTTAATAAAATGGTGGTGCGGTTGCATCTGAATTAGCATTCCTCCTATTGTCGCACATTATTTGTCTAACTATTACGCTATGAACTTGTACACGTTTAAAATGAGCCGCAACGTACGAAAACGTACTATTTCTGACATGTGCGTCAAACGAAGACTCAGATCAGTCTGCGCAGTCCGATCAGTCTTCGTTGTCCAGTTTGCATCCTTGGCTATTCAAAATGCACCCAATAAAGATTCTGATAAGACTGCTCGAATCGCTGGGTTTACATATCCGAAGGTACCTGTACGTTTCTTGACGTTACGGCTCAAATAATAATTTAATCCACTCCTGTTCCATGGAAATGTACTGAATGATACTTCTGTGTACCGTATATATCTCAAATATCGGGACACCTTCTTTTCTTACCATCTTTGTTCTTAAATTTCAGCACCTATCTAGTTCCTACCTGTTGGTGTGTCTGAAATTGCTAAAAGGGTTGTCAACAGTTTAAAACCTGATCAGACGCCACCCTTCAGCGGTGTCTGATCTGGTTCAACACTGTTTGCTCAGGATCCCCGTTTGTCCGAATATTTAGAATAATTACTGTATGCACTGTCTTTCTGCTCTCAACTTATCCTTGCATAGAAAAAAGTATATTCTTGTAAGCAATTTTAAATAGATATTTTTTTCAGACAAAATCACTTCTTTCATATTTATGACTGTTAATCTGGTGGTTGCAAAATAAAGCAGGATCAGGTTTGTTAATGGCTGATATTGTGTCAATTCGTTTGCTTTTTTTCATCACGAACACATGCCAATATAATTTTGACCCACTTAAACCCCACTTCTATGTAGTAAAACTGGAGTTTTTAGGGGTATAAACTATTTTTCTTACCTCTGCTCAAAAACATAGATTGTGGGTACTCGTTAGAACCGCCTCTTCGAGGCGGTTCTAACGAGTACCCACAATCTCTGTTTTGAGCAGGAATGTAAAAAAATATCAGATTCTTTTATCTGAAAATTTTTATTTTTTGTGGGGGGCGGGGGGGGGGGGGGGGTTGTAAAATTTTCAGTATAATTGAATTGCCGTGTTTCGTAATGGCTGGCGATATGGTTATTCTCGGTAAAACACCCGAAGTGTTACAGTATCATCTTGGCTTATTATATATTTATTGTAGTAACTGGGGATTAGAGGTTAACGCAGAGAAAATGGTTTTAAGAAATGGGGGCGTTTACTTCGTGAAGAAAACTGGACAAATCCGGGATTCCTTTAAAGGAAAGAATTTGCTCTCAGGCGAGTATTTCAGATTGTTTCCTTATGACACCGAGTCATTGTTTCGACATTTGTTCCACCTTACAGACAGCCAAAGTCTTAAACACCTTTACCATTAAGGCCTTAGTTATCCGTGGTTGTGTTTTTATAGTATCTAGCATTCTTTGGACAGTTTTAGCAGACGAGACTTTGAGTTTCAACATGTTTATCTTTTCCAATAAAATACGGTTTGACATTTGACTAAGATATTAAAAAAGAGACAATCTGCATCAAATGTCAAACTATTTTCTGAAACAACAACAATAACAAAACAACAAAATACCGCTTGCTGACATATTTACCCAGCATGCTATGTGCTAAACATGCTCTGATCTAAACAGATGTACACGCAAGTTCGCATTTCCAAACTCTGCTGTTAAAGCATCAACGCGTTTGCTATCTGTATCCCTTCTCCTTATCAAATAATGTTTTAATTCTTTTTTCGGAAAGCTGTCTCTCCCACATGGTTTATTCGCTAACATACTGTGCAGATTATCTTTTAACAGCCTTCAAGTTACAAACCCACTAGGGATACGGAACGTATCAATAAAATAATTGGATTTGGTCCTCCAATTAAATCTAATCTTTATCCTAACAGGTCTATGTAATATATGTCCACTCCATCACGAAAACATGCTTATATAATTTTGACCCCCTTAAACTCCTTTTTATATAACTGGGGTTTACAGGGGTATACATTTTTTTCTTATTTCAGCTCAAAACCATAGATTGTGGATACTCTTTAGAACCGCCTCGCCGAGGCGGTTCTGACGAGTACCCACAATCTATGTTTTCAGCAGAAATATATATATATATATATATATATATATATATATATATATATATATATAAGAAAATTTTCAGTTTTTGGAGGTGAAGTTTTCTAAATATTTGAATAGACATGTTTTCGTAATGTCCAATTTTCCATTATAATTTGAGCCGGAATGCAGGACAACACACCGTCTGACATGTGCGCCCAACAAACACGCAATTCAACCTGCACCTCCACACAATCTGATCAGTGTCTTCGTTGTCCGTATTGAGAGACTTTGCATCGTTGGCTATCCAAAATGCGCGCTGTGAAGATTCCTATCAGACTTCGCTGGGCGCATAAGCTCGTTCCGGCTCATATATCGTGTAAACAGGAGTATGCGGAGGTAAACATTATTAGGCAACTTTTTTGAAATACAGTCTAACCTCAATGGCTCGAACATCTTTGAGACAATAGAAACTTGTTCGAGACATGGGTAGTTTGTGTCACTGAGGGTCAATCATGGTGCCGGTCAGGAAGCAACTGTCGATAATTTAGGAATTTCAAAGTCTTTTCAATCTTCTATAAAATAATGGTATAATGAGTGTTCTCATTAGAATCGCCTTGATGAGGCGATTCTAATGAGTACACACAATATAATATTTCATGATAATGGAACAAAATGTCTAAACATATTTGTTTTCTGGAGCTACTGTAAGCATTTCGTAGGGACTTAAAAACGCGTTCGAATCAGCCGTGGTAAACAAGTGTGGGCGTTCGAGCTACTGAGATTCGACAGTATACTGTTTTTTGTTTTTTTTTGGTTTTTTTTTTGTTTTTTTTTTCCTTAAAGCCTTTTGTGTTTAAATCCAACAAAACATATTTACTGCATTGATACTTTCCTAAATAACTTAAAATGTCGTATTTCCCATATTATTGGGTGACAGTAGTATGGCTTACATCCCTTATGCAGATCGAACATATATTTGGTGTGATCTTGACCTGCGTCGGAATTACGGTGAGACTTCGCATGAGTAAAGCTTGTCTAAACACACACAACCCTCCCGCCAAGTGGTTTCCCTGATTATCGTTCGCAGTTCATTACGAAAACACGCCTATTCAAATATATTGAAAACTTTACAACCAAAAAAGAAAAGGAAAATATTTTGAAAAAAAAATTCTGATTTTTTCCCATTTTTCTTCCAAAAACATAGATTGTGGATACTCGTTAGAACCGCCTCGGCGAGGCGGTTCTGACGAGTACCCACAATCTATGGTTTTTAGCAAAAAAAGAAAACAATGATGTATACCTCTGTAAACCCCAGTTTTACTATATAAAATTGGGGTTTAAGGGTTCAAATTTATAACGGCGTATTTTAATGATGTCTTCTCTGTTTGTGCATATGTGGCGTTTGTTTTGTCCTTATCTGTTCTCCTTCTTTCCTTCTATTGGTGCATTGGGAGGATTTTGCTTCGTGATTGTGGTATTTCCAGGGTATCTTCACTTATATCATAACACGCCTATTCAAATATACTGAAAACTTTACCACCAAAAAGATGAAAATTTCTATTTTTTTTTTCTTCATATTTCTGCTCAAAACATAGATTGTGGGTACTCGTTAGAACCGCCTCGACGAGGCGGTTTTAACATGTACCACAATGTTTTGAACAGAAATAAGAAAAATAATGTATACCCCTGTAAACCCCAGTTTTACTATATAAAAGTGGGGTTTAAGGGGGTAAATATTGTATAGGCGTGTTTTTACATAGGTCTAAACGAGGATATTGTTATATTATTTGTCCCCTCAAAAGAGCACATATTGTGTCGATTCGGACTGCATCCCCAGTGAAATCACTATAATAATTATCTTTTTTCGCCCTAATACTTCATTTGCAATGGCGATGGCCTCTGGGTCTCAATTTTCCCAGCAGTTTAAAAATAAATACTACAACTGCTCATGTTAATGACTGCACATTGAATAAAGCAAGAGACGAAACTTGCTGCAAGCTTCTAATTATCTTCTACAGTTTCCTAATACATCCTGCCAAGGCACACTGATATGGGCCGCGCCAAGCGAAAAAGTGTCTTCGAACATGCGCAAAATGCACAGATTCAGATTCACCCCACGCATGCGCAAAGTCCTATCCGCGGAATTGCTTTCCGTTTATAAATTCTATAGTGTCCCAATGATTTTGTTAGTGGATAGCGAAGACCCCGATCAGACTGTATGAATGCATATGCCCGAAGATACGTTTCCGCATTGCGATGCCCATTTCATTGTTGTTACACATAAAAAGGGCCATAAGCCCATATGAAAAATTTATCCTATTTACACATAGTATTTGTACAGACAACCCTGAGAAAGCAATATAGACTCAGATCAGACGCCACAAACGCTGCATCTGATCTGAGTCTACACTGTTTGTAAATCGCCCGGCAGATTTAGACATATCAACGTAAGTGAAATGGACTAGTTCCAATACTAGGTCAAGTATGGTGAGGCGTAAAAATGTCCAATGATTTGGGTAAACACATCCCAGCTAGCGTTATTTGTAAATCTATAGCGGGTCGTTATCGGTCAGTCAGCTACCCTGACGGGCCGATAGCGGCCCGATATAGATTTATGTTGAATGCTTACCGGGATGTCTGGTAGATTTTAGCTCAGAGCCGCCTGTTTATCCGTGCAGTCTTACAAGTGTCTTCGCCATACTCTTGAAGAAGGCGTAAACACTGTAGAACCCCAGAGCGAAGAATGTGGTTCTCTATCACCGCTTTTGTGATACTTCTTATATGCCACTTGGATATATGTTAATGCTTGTTTTGCGTGTTCGGTCTCTCACAATCTTCTCTGCGACAGCTTGCTGATAATGTCTAGGTGCTTCAGGTGTGAGTGTCCATGGATTAGTGATGCCGTTAGAAAATACATTAAGGAACGGATTTACAAATCCGATAATAGTCAATTTTCAGGATATTCGATTGTCTGAAAGTAGTTTATGTTCTTTTATGAGAAATTGATGCATTTTCAGGGTAAGAAACTCTGTAAAACTGTTTTGTCTCCAACTGAAAAGGTTCTTCTCAGGCAGAAAATAAATGCTCCCCGTATAAGCAAACTGTTTCCATTTTAGCTGACCTTTTTTCAGTCGAGTGCTTTGTGTGCAATAGAACAATCAGTAGACCATAAAATAATTGTCTACCTTGCCACATCTGGCTAGTCCCTTTAATATTTATTCTTTAGATATATATTATTTAGATAGGGAACCAATGCATGTTTTCACACACACACACAGGCATTCCTATCTCCATCTCTGCACTCATAGTGTTACAAACCACTGCTTATTTAGACAATTTTGTTTATACACATATATATATAGTGCATACACCCATTCGGATCAAGTATATATATATATATATATATATATATATATATATATATATATATATATATATATATATATATATATATATATATATATATATAGGGAGAAATGTGAAATACCACTGAGCTAAGTGAGGCTCGAACCCACGCCGGCTACGACGACAGCGCCTAGCCCTTCAGAGTCAGAGTTATGTCTCCTGACTCTGAAGGGCTAGGCGCTGTCGTCGTAGCCGGCGTGGGTTCGAGCCTCACTTAGCTCAGTGGTATTTCAAATTTCTCCCTATACACTTTTTTTCTGAAGTACTTGCATCAGTATTGATCCTGGGCCGGAATTCTTTGTTGAAGTTTGTTTAAATCTTAAATTATATATATATATATATATATATATATATATATATATATATATATATATATATATATATATATATATATATATATATATATATATATACATACAGTCGACTCTCGTTATCTCGAATTCCAAGGGACTCTTTGATTGTGGAAAAAATATTGTGGAAAAGAGGAGAAATTAGGAGCAATTTCTCCTCTTTTCCACAATATTTCGTTACCTGTTCTCCTGTTCTCCGTGTTAAAACAGGGACCAGAGTTTCACTTCGAGATAAGCGGTTATTTGAGATAAGCGAGGTCTAGATAACGACAGT
Source organism: Anodontia alba (assembly GCA_964016985.1). NCBI lineage: Eukaryota > Metazoa > Mollusca > Bivalvia > Lucinida > Lucinidae > Anodontia > Anodontia alba. Next base: position 39,328,323 of record OZ024832.1, on the reverse strand, counting down.
CGACTGTATAGTTAACAGAAACGACCCAAGAAGTCTGCGCGGATGCCTCAGTCCGTCCTCAGAATATGTAAACAGTTGTTACGTTATTCAGTCTATGTAATATGATACCCTATAATACGTAGTGAAAACAGGGGAATGCAGGCTTCGGCATTATTATGCAGATGTTAAGAATACTACAGCTTTTAAACGAGCGTCTCAATGTGTGGGTTATACTTTCATCCACCTCTTTTACTGCATAAAACCTGTTATAATACGCTTAATAATCGAACCATTCTTCATTTCTCATATTGTATTGTGAAAATGCGATGGCTTACCTAGCGCTGAATAAACGGGTACTAATTTTTTTTTCTGAATTTCCCACACGCACACAAAATAAAATAAAATAATAATAATAATAATAATAATAAAACATATGTTGTGGATATTCATTTGAAGCGCATCTCAGATGCGCTTCTAATGAGTACCAACGGCGTAGATTTTTATGTAGAATTCAGGAACATACAAATACACAATGTACTTGTTGCTACCTAGAGCTATGACTCAGACTAAGAAGTATATTTTACATAGGCATGTTAACCTAACCAACTATTATTATAATTATTTATTTATTTATTTATTTGTACTTATTTTATTTATTTATTTATTTATTTATTTATTTATTTATTTATTTATTGCACTTGTCCGATCACCTTATAACGTATTTCTTGACTTCACCTTATAACGTGACTATTTTCAAAACAAAAGTACAAAGGACTGTACCTTCATCACAAATATTCGAACACTTTACCATACATATTTTAAAAAATCAGTATCATTTTAATTACTGTTGGGTGGTAAACAGTGGAATCCTGATCAGACGCCGCGATATATAACATCTAATCTAGTTCTGCAATGTTTGCTGAGGTATGTGTGCCCGAAAGGTTTGATTCAATACGGTAAGAGAGATCAATGAAATGTAATAGTGCGGGTAGACTGGTTCCATTCTCCAGTGACTAGCCTTTATGGTCATGATATTAGTTTGGTTTTATTTTCTTGGATTATCAAACAGAATTATAAGTAAAAAGAAATATATATATTCAGTCAGGGGAGGCTAGAGCCAGTCTATAGTGCGAACTAAGTGTTTTGATGTTGACAGCCAATAATGTTTCAGGGGAACAGATACGCTCTCAGGGGAGATAACTCTGTTAAAATTGTTTGCCTCCCTTGAGAACAAAGTGTATGCTATTAAAGGAAAGAATTTGCTCCCATTGAGAGCAAATTCATCCCGTTTAGAGTAGACACCTTTCCAGTAATGGGTTTGTGTCAGGAAAGCAAACAGAGAGTCACAATGGTTGTCTCCCTCGCCAAAAGTGGCGGGAAACTTCCAAGATAATCCATTCACCTTACTGTTGACCGCGCAATATTGTTTACTATATAGTTACATGTAATTTGTACCGGCTAAATGAATAATATAGTCAAAGAACAATTATCCCTTGTCCTGCTTAATAAATTAAGATGCCACGCCCACATCTAATTTTCAGCCAATCAGTTTACTTGATCCGGATTGTTGCTATAAATTCTCATACTTAATGGCAAACAGTGCAGATCCAGATCTGTTGGCTTCTTCAGAAGCCAATTGATCTGGATCTACACTGTTTGCAAAGGCAGGGTATATCCGGGCTCAGCAGGACAAGGGTTAAGGATTGGAATTTACAATTGATTAGGTATAATGTTAGTTAAAACCGTTTTCATGTTCATAATTGTTATTTGCTCGCTCAAAGAAATGTGTAGTTCATTATGCTCTGATAACACCTATAATATATTTTTGTAAGCATGAAGTACTTTCAAATACGTTCGATTTATTTCCATTTTTCTCTTGATTTCATTTTTGATCTGAAAACATAATCTATTTAGCCATCATGGCTACACTTTAATAGGTACTATTGCAATCGTTGCATACTTTCACATTACTATTCAAATATATTGAATACACGCCTATTCAAATATATTGAAAATTCGACACCAAAAATTGAAACTATACAGGTAAAAATTCTCATATTTTCCATATTTCTGCTCAAAACATAGATTGAGGTACTCGTTAGAACCGCCTCGACGAGGCGGTTCTAACGAGTACCCACAATCTATGCTTTTAAGCAGCAATAAGAAAAATAATGTATACCCCTGTAAACCCCAGTTTTACCATACAAAAGTGGGGTTTAATGGGGTCAGAATTATTAAGGCATGTTTTCGTGATGCCTTCTAGTGCCTAATTGCAAATTAAAGCACTGAGAATGCTAATCGGGTTGTTGTCTGAAATTCTATAGGTCTCTAGAACTGATTGGGATTTACACAGAAATTAAACAAAAAGCCACATATAATCAGCAAACAGATTTATTTTATAATGAAATCTAAGAGTGGGAAACCGGGCATATGCCAATGACATTTCTTTCTAATATTTCGCGGATTTGTAGACTTGGTATACTGAATCGGGCCGAAATCGGGATATTGGGTACCGACAAAGTCTTCTATTTTTATAGGGACAAGATTAGTGATATTAACTCATACATAAGTACTTTCACATTTTTTTCTCAAACGTTCTTATTAATTCATGTTAATGCAACCGTTTTCGGGAATGGATAAGTTCGATGTTAATACCTTCTTTGCAGTATAAAAAGTCATATGTAAATTGCAAAATTATATTTATAAAGTCCTTTTCGGTACCCGATATCCCCTTTTCGGTAAAAAAAAAAAAAAATGTCATTTTCTGTATTTAGTTGAACCTCAGCGCGAATTACACATTTTACCTAATGCTGCATGATGTTATATGTACCATACCCCATAAGTCGAGCTTCAATGGCCCGAACAACTTTTTGACCATGGAAATTTGTTATAGACAACGATAGTTCGAGCCACTGAGGGTTAATCATAGCGTCAGGTCAAGAGGAAAATGGGATAATTTAACAATGTATTTGTTTATCTAATATAAAATAATTGTATGTTGATTGTACTCATTAGAATCGCCTCATCGAAAAGTATCTTCAAATATCTCAAAACATCACGAAAATTTACCTATATGTTTTTGACCCCCTTGAACCCACTTTTATACAGTAAAACTGGAATTTACAGGGGTATATATTATTTTTCTTATTTCAGCTCAGAAACATAGTGTGGGTACCCGTTAGAACCGCCTCGCCGAATGTCCATAATCTATGTTTTGAGCAGAAATATGAAAAAATATCAGATTTTTATCTGAAAATTTTCAGTTTTTGGAGGTGAAATTTTCTATATAATTTAATAGGCGTGTTTTCGTAATGTATTTGGTTTCTTGAACGACAGCAGAATTTTCTAAGGACTCAAAAACGAGTTCAAATGAACTACGGCAAACGAGTCATCGGTGTTCGAGTCAGTGTAGTTTTACTGTATATGTAAAATAATTGCTCTCTTCTGCTAGATTTGCAACAGTATGTGTGCTAATGATGTAAGATGTTTGGATGTGAATGTGTTTGATTTTTTGCTTTCTTACCATACAAATAATAAACGGAAATTCGAGGAAGGATGTCGGGATGAGATCCTCACCTGACATTTAATTGTTTATTCTACAAAAGAGAAAGCAACAAAAATGACATAGCGTTTTTGTTTTTTCTCTGTAAGAAATATCTTGTTTCAGAAATGATAACGAAGTAGAAAATGTTTCACATATGGTAAAGCTAAATAAGGAAATGTCAACATCCTAAAACAAAGTGTGATAATCCAGACCAGACTGATCGGATGAACTGTGTAACATAACATTACGAAAACAAGGCTATTCAAATATACTGAATTTTTTATCACCAAAAAATTAAAAAAAAAAAAAAATCAGATAAAAATTCTAATATTTTCCATATTTATGCTCAAAATATAGATTGTTGGTACTCGTTAGAACCGCCTCACCGAGGCGGTTCTAACGAGTACCCACAATCTATGTTTTGCGCAGAAATAAGAAAAATAATGTTTACCCCTGTAAACCCCAGTTTTACTATATAAAAGTGGGGTTTAAGGGGGGTCAACATTGTATAGGCATGTTTTCGTGATGGGCTGATATCAGTCATAGACCCATGATACCATGCCAAACCGACAACGCCACCATGTCATACCAGATTTTATTTCCTACTGACTCAAACATCTACTGATGAGATAGCTGAAGGGTAATATAGTGATTAACAGGAGGGGTACATTTTGTTAAAGTACCATTATGAATACAATTTCACCTCTCATCAGACTTTATAAGTCTAAGTGAAACAAAATCCTTGCTTTTTTCACAAAGCATCACGAAAACACGCCTATATAATTCTGACTCCCTTGAACCCCACCTTTATATAGTAAAACTTGGGTTTACAGGGGTATACATTATTTTTCTTATTTCTAGTTGAAAACATAGATTGTTTGAAAACATAGATTGCCTCGGCGAGGCGGTTCTAACGAGTACCCACAATCTATATTTTGAGCAAAAATAAGAAAAATATCACAATTTTTCATTTTAATATTTTCGTATTTTCGGCGGTAAAATTTACAATGTGTTTGTATAGGCGTGTTTTCGTAATGGAATGCATGTGCTCATAGCGAAGGTTCAAATCAGATTATTCACTATACACCTGAAGACATAAATAAATAAATAAATATATATGTAAATAAATAATAAAATAGGAAAATAAAATCCATAGCTCTTAGAAAAACCAATGTATAGTGTATAATGTCATAAAAGTCTTATGACCACACATTACATAACACTTTGTCGGGGACAAGTAACGTCATGACGATGTCCATAACAACCATGCATTTTCTGTTGAACAGTTGTCAACTTCAAAGGCGATGAAATCCAATTTAAAAAGGTCATTTGATAAACAGAATCCTACATTCGTGGTTATTTCATGAGACATTTATGAAACTTGACGAAGGCTACATTACAAAAACACGCCTATTCAAATATACTGAAAATTTTACCGTCAAAAAAAAAAAAAAAAAAAATCAGATAAAAATACTGATATTTTTCATGTTTCTGCTCAAAAATAGATTGTGGGTACTCGTTAGAACCGCCTCGACGAGGCGGTTCTAACGAGTACCCATAATCTAAGTTTTCAGCAGAAATAAGAAAAATAATGTATACCCCTGTAAACCCCAGTTTTACTATATAAAAGTGGGGTTTAATGGGGTCAAAATTATATAGGCATGTTTTCGTGATGGTTTCATAAATTTCACATGAAATGACCACGAGTGTCAGAGCCTCTCTATATATATACATGTATATAGTTCCATCTTATTTAACTACTAGAACATATATTCTGGTTACCCATTTGAAGCGCCTCATAAGACGCTCCTACTGACTACCTAAAACATACGATTTGCTATAAGAAATACAAAAAAATTTATCTTCATACAAATTTGACCAAGAAACTATCTGAGCCATGGCAGTTTTACACATAATACGAGGAAGTACGAGGGCTTGAGTTAATAAGCACATTAAACTGATTTATGTAGTACAAAGTTACTTGTGTTGAGGTTTTACGGCCCAGTCAACCCAATGGGGTCATGTCGAGCGCGGTCAGTTTACTCAGCCACACGTTTACTGGGCAGGCTTAGCCCCAGGTTAACCAGTATTGTGCACATTCTTTCGCCAGAAACTGACAACTGCCCTTATTGAATCAGCGGAAGGGAGAGAATGACCGTAGAAAATATTTCATGATCAATCTCCACGAAAGAATGTTGCCGACCTCGACGGGGGTTGAACCCGCGAAAGTTACTAGATGTAACAAACAAAGTAAGAAAGTGGGCTTAATGCTGTAAACCTGTGAAAGTAATCCTAAAACGCGGATTGCCGTATAGCCCTGTTTTCATTCCATATCATGGGGAACATGAGATTCATATTATGTAGACTTGCTAATACAATGCATTAACACTTCAAAGATAATGATCAAAGTGTATGAGCCGTGCCATGTGAAAAGTTATTTTCGGGGGATATGCAAAGGGGAAAAATCCAGGGCCCAGTTGTTCAAAACTTAAGATGTCGTTAGTTAATGTATCGTTAAAACTTTGATCGTTAAATATGGCATACCTGTACATGGTAATATTTTTGCTGAAAAATGTGAGTAGCTTTTGCACAGCTACGCACATTTTTTCAGCAAAAATACATGTGAATTAGATATTGTACTTACTAGAACAGTTAACATTTTGACCGCTATAGAGCTTTGAACAACTGGGCCCAGATCAGGAAGCACATCTGATAATGGCCCTAACTATATATATATAACATCATGAAAACATACCTATGTAATTTTGACCCCCTTAAACCCCACTTTTATATAGTAAAACTGGGGTTTACAGGGGTATACAATATAATTATTTTTCTTATTTCTGCTCAAAGGCGGTTCTAACGAGTACGCACAATCTATGTTTTGAGCAGAAATATGAAAAATATAAGAATTTTTTATCTGAAAATTTTCATTTTCTCGTCGTGAAATTTCAGTATATTTGAATAGGCTTGTTTTCGTAATGAGATCTACAATATGAAATAACTATTTAGGTGGAAAACAAAGGCCCTGATCAGACTGCAGGAATACGCAGGACTCATATGCAGTGGGTGCTCATTAGAAGTAAGATGCGCTTCTACTGAGTACTCATAACAAACGATTTTATGCAGACACTCGGGAATTAAATTTTCACGTTATTAAACATTTTGAAAGTATTGGCATTTTAATGATAAGATATAGAAAATTAGGGAATAATTTTGTTATTATTCAGAAGCAAATTTAGACAGATTTATACAATAAAAAAGAGATTGCCAGACGTAAATTCATTCTAACAGGAATTACAATTGAGTGATGATTTTACACACACACACACACACACACACACACACACACACACACACACACACACACACTCGAACGCGTGCGCGCACGCACGCACGCACGCGCACGCACGCACGCACGCGCACACACGCACACATTGAAAAGTTGATTTATTTATTTGTCAACAGCACATTATGAAAATCCGCTTATTAATGTTAACCCTGTACCTCTGTTTGCATGATACATGTAAAAAATAATATTGTGACTTGTTAACGTACATTGCAATGAGCAAAAGTCATGGCCAGTTTGTATAGTTTTGCTGTAGGCCTTAGGTCTTTTTTGTCCGTTGTTACATGTATCTTAAAGGTACAGTTGACTCTCGTTTTCTCGACCTCGCTTATCTCCAATAACCGCTTATCTCGAAGCGAAAATCTGGTCCCTGCTTAAACATGAAAATCTAACAACAGGTAAAAAATATTGTGGAAATGAGAAATTGCTACTAAGGAGCAATTTCTCCTCTTTTCCAGAATATTTTCAATATACGTATCTCTAACTTCAAGAGTCCAATTACATATATATTTGTTAAATGTGATTGTTCGAATTATTTTTTCCTCAATTCTGCAAATCTGATATGTCGAGGTACGGATACATGTATCTCGAAGTATTTCAGAGAGTACCTTGGAATTCGAGATAACGAGAGTCTACTGTATTTATCCAATAATAAAGCTCATACATATACACTGTACAAACGATATTTTCCAATGGCAACTCTCAATTAGTGGCCACAGAGTTTCGCCAGCTAGGCACTCTTAGAAAACAGTCACAATTTAATTCTAGTATTGAAGTAAGCTCCAATCAATTCCAGACGGTTTTTAGATGGACAACTATAATTTATCCGGCACATGAGAAAATGGTACTTATCACATATAAGAGACCAGGAAAGGCTAAGACGAGCCTGCGCATATGCGTAGTCTCGCCAGAGCCTTTGCTGTTCGCGGACATTTAGTAGAAACCTTGAGGAGCTGTAGGTAAAACACTCATGTCTGAAGCCTAAATAGGGGAATTCGCATGCGCATTTGAATAAGCACAAAGCGAAAAACTTTAAGGTGTCTTTTTTTTATGTGTCAGCTTAATTTTGTTTGATTACGTTTACTGTTCATTGACCTGAGACATTGTCTCATTATATAATATATAGAAAATCTAACAATAGATCGATTATTCATATTGGCATTCGAATGAAAACAATTATGTAACAACACTACCCGAATTAGCTTCTAACAAGTGTTCTGCATTTGATTTCAAAATGCAGTTTTCATATCAATGTCACATTTAAATGTACTAATGTACTCAGTATTTTACAGGGCGCTCAGTTTTTTTCATTTATTTTATTTTATTTTTTTTTTTTTTTTGTTTTCGTATTCATTCTTCCAGCTTGGCATTTTATCCATACCTTAAAGTATAAATAAAATTACACAGGAACGGCAGTCGCGAAGCGCAACATTTCCGAGGTACGTAAATAAAAGTGAAGGTACCCAGGAAATGCTATAATCACGATATATGGTCCTCTTTAGGTACTAAAAGACATTACGAAAACACGCCTATTCAAATATACTGGAAATTTTAATACCAAAAAATAAAAAAATTCCAGATAAAAAATTCTTATAATTTTCATATTTCTGTTCAAAACATAGATTGTGGGTACTCGTTAGAACCGCCTCAACGAGGCGGTTCTAACGAGTTCCCACAATCTATGTTTTTGAGCAGAAATAAGAAAATAATGTATACCCCTGTAAACCCCAGTTTTACTATATAAATGTGGGGTTTAAGGGGGTCAAAATTATATAGGCGTGTTTTCGTGATGAAGAAGAGATGAGGAACAAAACAAAAACAAGCGCCACATATGAAACCAGAGACGGACAAACACAACAGAACTGCAATAGAGGAACTACAACAATGGAACCGCCTTGGAACACTCACTAGGAAAATTACTGGGGGCTTAAACCAGTTTCACTCGCGCGAAACCTCTTTACATCACGAAAACATGCCTATATAATTTTGACCCCCTTAAACCCCACTTTTATATAGTAAAACTGGGGAACTAGAACAATGGAACCGCCTTGGAACAGTCACTAGGAAAATTACTGGGAGCTTAAACCAGTTTCACTCACGCGAAACCTCGTCTTTACATCACGAAAACATGCCTATATTATTTTGACCCCCTTAAACCCCGCTTTTATATAGTAAAACTGGGGTTTACAGGGGTATAGATTATTTTTCTTATTTCTGCTCAAAAACATAGATTATGGGTACTCATTAGAACCGCCTCACGGAGGCGGTTCTAATGAGTACCCATAATCTATGTTTTTTGAGTAACCATAATCTATGTTTTTTATCTGAAAGTTTTCATTTTTTGGAGGTGAAATTTTCTATACATTTGAATAGGTGTGTTTTCGTAATGAATTCTGATGCAGCTCCAAACTATAAATATATGTTTGGTCCGCATAGGAGTTCTCTACCTCATCTATGAAACATCACAGTGAAACACAATCGTCGTACAAACGCTGTGATGAAACAAAACAAACAGCTCAATGGTGATCTGAAGCAAGAGCATAAGAAACTTAAGGCCATGACAGTCAGGCGCAAACCATCTCAAGCAGACTGAGGAGGAAGCCGTCATTTAGTCTGAATATGATATTCAATATCAACATTTAGTAAGTCATCCAAATATCGAGACGATTTAATAATATTGACCTGATTTTCATGAGAACGGGACAACATAAAGTTTCTTTCGTAACAAATAAGAGACAAATATGCATTACGGGGACAAGAGAGAGAGAGAGAGAGAGAGAGACAGACAGAGAGAGAGAGAGAGAGAGAGAGAGAGAGAGAGAGAGAGAGAGAAGGCAAACAATTCGTACTCAACAATATGTTTGTATAATTTAGTACCAAAGCAAATAAAAACATGAATTATTATCAAGAAGAAACGATATCGCCTCCTATTTCTCCATTTTTTTTTATTTTTTATTTTATTTATTTATTTATGTTTTATTTTTTTGTCAAAAAGGAGAATTCACGAATAAACAATGAAAGACATTATGGCCTTACGGAAACAAGCGACACACAGACACAGATAAAAAAAAACAAAAACACACAGAAAACAAAACAAAAAAAAAAAAAAAAAAAAAAAAAAAAAAAAAAAAAAAAATAAAACACACATACACAGAATTGCCTGGGAGCAAACTCTTTCTTTTAAAGCGGATTCATTTTAGACGGTCCTTGGTGTGCAGAGAATCAAATAGGAAGTTATAAAATTGTCCCCTATGCCAAAAGTGGCGTAAACTATACCAAGTGTATCAAGTCCCCTGAATCATTTCGAAAACACGCCTATTCAAATATATTGAGAATTTTACCACCAAAAAATGAAAACTTTCAGATGAAAAATTCTAGTAGTTTTCATTCTTCTGCTCAAAAACATAAATTGTGGGTATTCGCTAGAACCGCCTCGCCGAGGCGGTTCTAACGAGTACTCACAATATATGTTTCTGAGCAAAAATAAGACAATTATTGTATACCACTGTAAACACCAGTTTTACTGTATAAAGTGGGGTTAAAGGGGGTCAAAACTATATATGCGTGTTTTCGTGATGATCGCAGCCGCCATCCCCTCATCCACTCGCAAAAATGTACTGCCTAATAGTCTCTCAAGTGCAGTGGGTCTTAAATATACGCAATTTGCATTCTATACCGTTTTATAAATTAGTTTAATCTTTCTTGAGTGATCCAGCCATCAAATGATATATCGTTCTACGTTATATGTCATTGAACCAATTGCCACAGTGCTAATTGTGTAAGCTCGTCTTTGCAATAAATTACTATTTTCGTAACCTGAATAAACGAATTGTCTTTGGAATAATTGCTCAAGTGACATCTCAAAGAGGAGACAAATGCGCCGTGGCACAGCATTTACTACAAGAGTGCAATGTCGCCCAGCGAAGATCTGGATCAACCTAAGCATCTACGCAGTCTGATCAGAGTCTTCGAAGCATTACGAAATTACGCCTATTCCAATAGATTGAAAATTTTACAACCAAAAAAGGGAAATTTTAAGATAAAAATGCCTCTATTTTTCTTATTTTGCTTAAAAAAAACATAGATGATTGGTACTCGTTAGAACCGCCTCGGTACTCGTTAGAATCGCCTCGACGAAGCGGTTCTAACGAATACCAACAATGTATGTTTTTTTAGCAAAATAAGAAAAATAATGTATAACCCTATAAACCCCACTTTTACTATATAAAAGTGGGGTTTAAGGGGGTCAAAATTATATAGGCGTGTTTTTGTGATGGGCACTCGGAGGGTAGCCAAGGATCCAATGCATCTACAGACAGACAGTGAGGACTCTTATCTCATGCGCGGATGTTTCAGGCTGATCTGAGTTTTCCTTTGAAACACATGCAGTCCTGTAGGAATTGCTATGCCCCGGCTTATGTATAAGAATTACATAGAAAAGATACACTAGTGTAGGGTACATAAATGAGGACTTGGTCCATCTGATAAATTTTCTGCCATTTTGTAACAGGGAGATAGCCTTTGTGACTATCCCTTTGATTTAAACATATTTGATTTCAACGAATACAATGATATACATGGAATTCAATGATATACATACATGATATGTTTACAAAAGATAGGATCAGAACGTAATCATAACCTTATATAGTTCTTCTGGAGCATATTCTTACATTTCGAAGTCCTTTCTGAAAAGGATCTACCCCATCACGTAAACATGCCTATATAATTTTAACCCCCTTAAACCCCACTTTTATAGAGTAAAACTGGGGTTTACAGGGGTATACATTGTTTTTCTTATTTTGCTAAAAAGCATAGATTGTGGGTATTCGTTAGAACCGCCTCGCCGAGGCGGTTCTAACGAGTACCCACAATCTATGTAATGAGCAGAAATACAAAAAAAAATATCAGAATATTTTATCTGAAAATTTCCTTTTTTTGTTTTTTTTTTGGGTTGTAAAATTTTCGATATATATGAATAGGCATGTTTTCGTAATGCTAAAAAAAAATAAAAGAAAAAGAAAAATGACTTCCCTTTCCTAGGGAGCGATTTTTGTTTTCCTTTTAGACGTCACGGAAACTTTTGACCCCCGTAAACACCACTTTTAAATAGTAAAAGTGGGGTTTACAGGGGTATACATTATTTTTCTTATTTATGCTCTAAAACATAGATTGTTGGTACTCGTTAGAACCACCTTGCCGAGGCGGTTCCAACAAGTACCTACAATCTATGTTTTGAGCAGAAACATGAAAAATATCAGAGTTTTTTTCGGAAACAATTCAGTTTTTGGAGGTGAACTTTTCTCCATATTTGAATAGACGTGCTTTGTGATGGTAGATCCCTTTCAGAAGGGAGGCAAACAGTATAATAGTCGTCCCTGCTATAAGTGTATCAATCATTTAAAGTGATGTACTCTACTACTGGAATCCTAATACAATATTATTATGACCCGTTACAGTTGATTTGTATAATGGTCCTATACACTTGATTTGTATACCATATACCACCCCAATACTAAATATTTGGACATCCTTCCCAGCGGGAAAACAACGTTGAAACAACGTCCAGTCAACGTTGATTCAAAACGTTGACTCAACATTATTTCAAAGTTGTGTGCCTGCTAAGTTATTGCTAACCATACTTATTCTAAAACTGAATAAGGTTTCTGACTGCTTAAGGATGTTTCGGAAAATCATCCAATACGGACCCTGATAAAACTTTCCTAAAAGAACAGTTTGACCCGGTGTCTATATTATTTGCTTATAAACAATAGTTATGCAATGACTGTCAAATGCTCCACTTCTCGTTTAATTTTTCATTTAACTCAAGTCTGCTTAGAAGACTACCTTACCTCGTCATTGAGGCACCAAATAGGACACATCTGTAACCAGTGTACAGACAATTTACGCATGCGTAGTAATTAAGTTTTTAGACGCAGCGACTAAGACAGATGCAATAACAAAAACATAAAACATAAAACCAGATGAAACGGCTCGTCTACAGGATCTTGACTATTTGACAGTTTATTCTTGATATCAATGGACTGCCTTATGCTCGACAATGGATATAGTCTTATGCACAGACGGGAGATTCTACTTCAGGAACTCAGGAATTACAGGGTTAATGTCAGCATAGATTCACAGTCCGTTCTGCGGTAGTCTGCGATACGTCACGGAGGGCACATGACGTTTATACAACGTCGTAGTAGCATCGAAGCAACGTCATGATGCTGCAGCGACGGAAAAGCGACATTTCATTAACGTCATAATGTTGAATCAACGTTAATATGACGTTGTATAAACGTCATGACGTTACATCGGCGTTAATGAAACATTGTGTAAACGTCATGTGCCCAACTAGACACACACCTTACGAGCTCGCACAGGTTTTTTCGTGAATAACCTAGCAAACACATTAAATATACAACGTTGTATTTTAGGATAATAAACACATTTTCATGTAATGTAACCCTGTTGAACTTTTTTGCCCCATTCTGAAAAGGGTTCTACACTATAAGGAAATGATTTGCTCCCAGAGGGAGTAAATTATGTCCTGAAAAAATAGACCCATTAACAGAAAGGGTTTGGTGTGCAGAAAAGCAAACAGGAAGTCATAAAAAAATGTCTCCTTTGTTGAAAATGGCGGCTAAATCTCAAGGTTTATTTATTCACCTTCAGTAATTTTGCATAAATGGCATCGACCCTTGACACACGTTTATCTGAATGTTAGATAGTTATATGATATTAGATGACCGCAGGAAATGGACCGGCAGAGCACATTACACCTGCCAATACTGTAGAGGAACATCCATGATAATGATGAATCTTCGCATCCAAGAAATTTGATTTCAAGTTTTGCTGTTCCGGGTATCTGTTTGTCTCAAAGTATGATTCAGTAGTAAATATAAGTGGTGCCTCTTTATGTCTTACAATGATGACAAATACTTTTTCTTCCCACCGTATAAAGCATTTAATAATTTAGTGTCTGCTTGCCATGCGTACGAGTTGACCAGAACGAGTACGAGCTGACCGAACAATGAAGACGGATTGACCAAATGAGTGCGAATTCACTAAATCGACTGGAAACCCTGCAAGTGCACGATGAGACGGTTAGGGTCGGACTGGGTGACGTAGGGCCGAAAGCAAGTGAAGGAGTACATGAGGTTGCTAGGACTGGCTTTAAGACCATGTTCTGAAAAATCGTTTTCAGAACATGGTCTTAAAGCCAGTCCTAGCAAATAGTATGGGGAATATATGTTTTCACTAAATCATTTGTTATGGGGTTGTTAGGGGGCTTGAAGTGTAGGTATGTGTGGAACTAGGGTTTGCACTCGAATTTAATTGTATCAGAACGTCGTCTGTATATCAAATCAAGTTAGAGCAAATTTCCACTGTAAGGTATGCCAAGAGACTTGTGATAAGTGCAGAGACTTGTGATAATAAGCCAGCCAATGCGTGTATATAGTATGAAACTGTAAAAACTTACTTTCATACATTATACGTGCATATTTGTATACGTGTAGCTATAAATGTGTCTCCGTCTAATTAAGCGCATTAATTGAACATTGAATCGATGTTCAGGTGCAGCTCCGATACATACGATTCTAACGAACTTCTGTTAATGCATCGAATGCATTTCAAAGTATGGCTTTAACATCCTAATTGGCACTGTCAATACGAACTAAGTCGGGACACCATTTCCTACAAGAGTGCATGTGCACGCAGCGAAGACTCGGATCAGCCTGCGCATCCGCGCAGCCTCATCAGAGTCTTCGCAGGGCACTCTGTCGGTATCGGTAACCAAGGATCCAAGGCATCTTAAGGCGGACAGTGAATACTTTGATCAGCCTGTGTAGATGTGCAGGTTGATCTGAATCTCCGCAGGCCTCACATGCAATCTTGTTAGAAATCCTATGTCTCGGCTCATGTAGTAATTGTCTCATCCGAACACCAGTTAATTACAATATGATAGTTCAGCTTAATGAATGAAAAAGGAAACAGTAGAAATACAGTTTTCAGAATTTCAGACAATTGGGAACCATACATTTATGATAAAGCATAGGCTTTGAACACATCTTGATATAACACAGAGTGGAACTTCAATGGCTCGAACATCTTTGGGACCATGGAAACCTGTTCTAGACACAGGTAGTTCTAGCCATTGAGGGTTAATATGTCATAGCGCCAGTTCCGAAGGCAAATGTTGACAATTTAGGCGCTTCTAATGAGTACACACAACATACATAGTTTATGATACTATAAAGATTTCCCTAAAATATCCCTGTATATGTGCTTGCTTTAGCTATAGAGAAGTTCCTGGGGACTCACAAACGACATTACGAAAACACGCCTATTCAAATATATTGAAAATCTCACCATCAAAAACTGAAAGTTTGCAGATAAAAATTCTGATTTTTTTTCCTTATTTCTGCTCAAAACATAGGCGGTTCTAACAAGTACCCAAAATCTATGTTTTTGAGCAGAAATAAGAAAAATAATGTATACCTCTGTAAACCCCAGTTTTACTATATAACAGTGGGGTTTAAGGGGGTCAAAATTATATAGGTATGTTTTTGAGATGGCTCGAATCAGCCATGGTAAACGGTGTTCGAGTCATGGAAATTTTACTGTAGCTGGTTGCATACCTGTAGATAAGGTGTCTTTCTTGCAACTAAACTACCGTATTCGACCTAATTACCGCACCGTGC
Source organism: Anodontia alba (assembly GCA_964016985.1). NCBI lineage: Eukaryota > Metazoa > Mollusca > Bivalvia > Lucinida > Lucinidae > Anodontia > Anodontia alba. The sequence continues at coordinate 39,312,743 of OZ024832.1, read as the reverse complement.
GCTTAGTTTTTTTTTTCAAAACTACTGGGAAACTTGTGGTAAAATATGTATCCACCTATACTAATGGTACACTTCAAAAAAAAAGATCAGTGAAGGACTTATCAAATGAAGCTTATGCGAAGTTAGTGTGTTTTCTTGTTTTATGACTTTCTTTATAAAAGCTTATGTTGTGGGTACTCATTTGAATTGCATCGACAAGTCGATGCAATTCAAATGGGTACCTACAACATATGCCTTTATAAAGAAGTAGACAGAAACTGCACTGGCTGTAATCTGAAGATTAGGGAATTGCTTGACTATGCGCGTATAGGAGTGTGTGTGGTAATTAGGTCGAATACGGTATGTTGATTTGTTTAATGTCTCAACGAAACATATGCTCCGGATACTCATTAGTAGCGCCTCACCAACGTGTTACTAGTGAATGACCACAATGTATGTTATTATGGAAAAAATATATATTGATCTAAATATCTCTGTTATCTAGACCTCTGTGGGTGCAGCGCAAACCATTGTCGATTTTCTGAATTCGAGACGTTTCCTACATATAATAGTTAAACACAGGTGATACTCGTTACAACGATTGCATTTGTTGCAAACAAATGTTGCCATTAACATAAATTTGCTGTTCTAATAGTCCTTAAATGCTAGAAAATGCTATATACGAAAGGGCTTGTTTTATTTTTATTTCCTTATATAACATAAGATTAGGATATTCATTAGAATCGCATCACTGAAGCGATTTTAACCAATATCCAATATATATATTTTTGAAAAATTAAATACAATATGCTTTGTTGAACCGTATTTCTCACGGAACGGATTCCTCACGCCGGTGTGATAAATTCGACCGAATTTTTCACATTCGGACAAAGGTGAAGAATACGTTTTGCGGATTAAGAGTTTTTAACCCAAACGAGTTTGTCACACATTAGAATTTCTATTGCTTGCACACAAGTAAACAAATTTTTAATGAATCGAAACATTTTCGGTGAAATATAGGTGTGATAAATTCGGTCGGATTTTTTACATGTCATGTATTTGGTCAAATATGTCACAACTAAGAATAATTCGGTCGAATTATTTTTACAGCAGGGAAGTTTTCGATCGAATTTATCACGTGCCAGATATATTTGGTCGGATGTGTTACATGTGACACACTTTGGTGAATTATAGGTGTGAGAAACTGGAACGTATTTTTCATATGTGATGTTTTCGGTCAAATGTGTCACAATTGTGTGGCGAATTAAGTCTATTTTTCCATAGTTTCACAGCTGTAAAGTATTGGATCGAATTCCTCACAAGTGACATATACGGTCGAATTTCTTACATGTGACACATTTTGGTAAAATATAGGTGTGAGAAATTCGGTCGGATTTTTCACATGTGATGTATTCTGCTGAATATGAGATAACTTTGTCGAATTTGGTCAAACTCTTCACATCTGTGAAGTATTCGATCGAATTCCTCATGTTTGACCTATTAAGTCGGATATTTTACATTTGATATTTTCGGCAAATATAGGTGTGATAAATTCGGTCGGATTTTTCACATGTGATGTAGTCTGTCCAATATGTCACATCTTGTATGAATTCGATAGATTTTTGCCACATATGTGCAGAATATCATTGAATTACTCACGTTTGATATAATCGGCCGAGTAGATTACACGTGGCATTATCGGCGAATATATGTGTGAGAAATTCGGTCGGATTTTTCACATGTGATGAATTCTGTCTGTAAATTTTGATACCTTTCTTATTTCTCCTCAAATCATTAATTGTGGGTACACGTTCGATACGCCTCAGTAACCGCCTCGCTGAGGCGGTTTGAACGAGTACCCACAATTTTTACAGCAGAAATAAGGAAATAATGACTAGCCCTGCAACCCTCACTTTTTCCTATATAAAGTGGGGTTTGCCGGGGTATTCATTGCATAGGCTTGTTTTCTTAATGTATAATTCAGATCATTTGTGGCTTTTTACAATCACGATTATCAGTTACCAAAATTAATCCATTGTTACAAACAATTCGCATTGATATCTTAAAGTATTAAAGTCGGGCTGATTTATACCAATAATTTCAAGTTTAAGATAACAATATATATAAAGACTGATTTTTAGATATCGATTTTTCGAAATAAAATATTCACAAATTGGGTATCAATATATGAAATTATTAATATCCATAATTAATTATAGATATCAATAAAACTCTTTACAGATATCCATAATTTATAGATATCTTTTCAATTAGAATATTTGATATCAGTACCAACAATCTTATATCTATAATAAGTTTTGTCAAAATCTGTATAGAATAAGGGATAATTGATATTATTGAACATATCCATAGGTGTCAAGAAACAGGTATGACATTTCATTTATTTCATTTTATGATATCCAATAATATTCGAAGTTAAAAATAATAATACAATAAATAATAAATCTATCACTCGATTAAAAGATATGCATGATAAGAAAAATATATTACCTCGAAACTGTATTAAATGGTTAATCGTATGTTTTATATCATAAGCTGTGACAAATACGTTTGTGAGATATCCGTGCATGAAAAAAAAGACACTTTTTTGAGGGTTGTTTTGAAAGGTGACAAATACGTTTGCGTGCTATATATAAAACTGATACCGAACGAGTTTGTCACAGATAGGTGAGGAATACGTTCGGCAGCTGTGAAAAATTCGGTCGAATTCTTCACGCCGCGTGACAAATCCGACCGAATTTTTCACACGTGTGAGGAATCCGTTCCGTGAGAAATACGGTTCAACAATGCTTTCATAATATAACTGTCACACCTTGAGCGAAGGTTTCTTGCCAGTAAGAGTCAGTATACAGAAGTAAATCAAAAACATGTTATCACAACGTATAAACACTAAAATAAAACACTAAATGGACAATTGGCCGACGTGTTCCAAATTGTCTAAACAGCAGAAGCGCACGTTCTTTCATCTTTACACCACATTAACATCTTCATTTATAACTAAACAATTCTTGTATGCGAACCTTCCGACCTGTCTTTACTCATGCCGTGTCCATAACGGTTTGTTGAGACGTGAAAATAAATAGATAGAATTAAAGGATAGATACATCACTTAAGTCGATTGGTATATAATTTCCCTTAGTTCTTCTAAGTAAATTGTTTCATCATTGATTTGTCTGTTCTGTAGACGCAAAACCTATCCAATTTTGTTACATAATACTTGCTTCTGATGGATTCGTATTAATGGGTTATTGTCATTGTCGAATGCAAGCATGCACTGACCTGGGCCCAATTGTTCAAAGCATCGTTAAGTATTCTAGTAAGTACAATATCTATTTCACAGGTATTTTTGCTGGAAAAATGTGAGTTGCTTTTGCAAATGCAGAAGCTACTCACATTTTTTCAACAAAAATGTCACCATATATGCCATATTTAATGATCAAAGTTTTAACGATGTTAACTAAAGACACCGTTAGTTTTGAACAACTGGGCCCAGCTTGTTTCTACGAAACAAATGCTTCTGAAATTCATAATTAATGAGCCGGGGGACAGCATTTCCTATAAGTTTGCTTGTGCGCCTAGTGAAGACTCAGGTCAACCAGGTCCCGAGGTTTTAAAACCTTTTTCATGCTCAACTCAGCTGAGCATGAAATTTGCTCTGCAAATAAAATTCAAATTACTAACATTTGCAAATATTTTTCTTTCTGAACATAGCTGAGCATGAAACAACCAGTAATGAATTACTGGGGCCTTACTCTAGCTTTACGGGATGCTAAACCTAGCACTCAGCTTCCATAGTGGTAAAGCATATTTGTTTGGTCCGTGTTGGAGGTCTTCTAAGTCGTCCACGAATTATTACTAACCCTTTCATTCCTGAGATTCTGAAATGGTATCAGCCATCTCTGAATTTGGACACATTCATTGTTGCAAATTAGGGTTCAGTAAACTATAAATAATAAAATGGCAAACGGTGTAAAGCCTGATGAGACGGCTCGCTAGGAGCCGTCTCATCTGGATCTGTACTGTATGCAAATTGACCCATGTTGGTCTACTGAGATGAAAGCGTTAAAAGATCGTCTGACTAAGCTTTTTCTAAGCTACTTTTAGACATTGAGAATTTAGATTGACATATGGGTGCTAAAATATGATATTATTCGTATAAATGTAAATATGGAGATACTTAGGGATGACTACCATTAAGGAAACCAAGAGCACCGGTGAAAGATTTAAGGACATGAAAAAACATTACAGAAAAGGTACGTCTTCGAAATTAGAATAAACAAATGGGAAGAAACTGCAAAAGAAACCCCACATTGGAACGTCAACAACATTGCTGTTTGGAGCTTAAACCTAGTTTTACTGGTGCCAAACCCTACCCTAAATCCTGATACACTTTAAGTCGTAATATACAAAGGCGCTGGTATGATGATTCATATATTTGGTCCCCAGAAAATTTGTAAAAGTTCTAGTGTAATACTAAAATTATGCATATTGCAAAGAACTAGCAACAAATGAAATAAAAAATCATAAAAAAAACCTGTTCATTCACAAATGAATTGTGTTTGTACCTTGACTCTACCACTACTCCAGCTGATTTTAACGAAAATGGCGAATTTCGGCACCTTGGAACCTTTCAAAATATATCAGCCCAAGGCTCCAGCACATTTTACATTTGTATACAAGTAAAGTACATTTGTATACAAGTAAAGTATTAATATGTCAACCTGTAGTGAACAAAATAAATGTGCTGGAATAGGGGCTCTATATATAATTTTGCATCACCAAACTTACAGATTTTATGCCATTTCCAAAAGCGTTTCTGCATAAAACTGGCCGTACCTCCGCTTAAGGTAAACATTAATATATGCTATGGGTACTCAATGTTTTGGGTGGTAGGACCTGAGGAATATTTTGGTACACGTTTAATTATGATACGATAAAATTTTTCGTTTTTCGTATCTTGCTACGATCACTTAAGTGGATGGGTAAATTGATATGTCTCGCTTAGTGTACAGGGCCCATTTGTTCAAAGCGTCGTTAGCTTAACGAGCTCGTTAAAGGTCATTTCGTTAACTGTTTTAGCGGATTCAATATACAATATTCTGATATGTTTTGCTGAAAAAATATGAGTAGCTTACTCACATTTTTTCAGCAAAAAATTTCAGCATATTTGCGTATCACTCGATATAAATTTTAACGAATCGTTAACTAACGACATCGTTAGCTTTGAACAACTGGGCCCAGCTGGTTAATAGTGCTATCTGAGTACACCGAAGGAAAGCTTTAATCAAGTTCTCTCAAAAGCATTTCTTTATGTCATTTTCCTTCAAAGGGATGGCTTTCAATCAAAATTTTCTTACCATTTTTGTTAAATTTATTGCAATATACAGGTGTATAAAAAATCATGTTATTCTAAGAACGCATGAAAACGACACAATTTATCTCCGTATGATTTCATACACTAAGCCTGTTAATAAGTAAAACAATACTCACTGAAGATATCTTGAATGAGGGCCAAAATGACCCTTATCATCACGAAAACATGCCTATATAATTTTGACCCCCTTAAACCCCACTTTTATATCGTAAAACTAGGGTTTACAGGGATATACATTATTTTCTTATTTCTGCTCGAAAACATAGATTGTGGTACTCGTTAGAACCGCCTCGACGAGGCGGTTCTAACGAGTACCAACAATCTATGTTTTGAGCAGCAATATGAAAAATTATGAGAGTTTTTCATCTGAAAATTTTCAGGGTTTTTTTTAGGTGAAATTTACAATATATTTGAATAGGCGTGTTTTCGTAATGTCATACTAGGCCCTTTACTGAGTGCGACTTGTCATGGGCAATGTATTGCACTTAATTGAGCCTCGACATAAGAAAAGGTAACTGCAAACAGTAAACTCCAGTTCAGCCAACGGAGATACATAGTTTGATCAAGAACTTTGCTGTGTGTCGTTATTTTCTACAGTATCCAATAAATATAAAAGTAGACAGTGAATGTCCTGATCAGATTGCGTGGCTGCGCAGACTGATCTCAGCCTTGCTGTCTGCATATGCCCGAAGGCACGTTTTTGCTTGGCGAGGCCAACAATTCCACAAAAGTGCATGCGTTTGTGGAACAGATACGTGGAACTTTGGTGATGTTATATCACTGTTCTCTTAGAATTACAACTGCCTTTAGTCAGTCATATCTACAATGAAAACTCATGAACGGGTTCATGCATTGAGCTACTTTGCTTTCATTTTGCCTGACTTTTTCTTTAATCCACAAGCAGCGTACAAATGGTGGACAGTAAACTAACCATAGTAAAACTTCAATGACTTAAACCCTATGGCTCGTTTACCATGGCTTATTCGAATTCGTTTTTGATTCTCTAAGAACATATTCCTCCGATAGCTATAAAAAGCTAATATATCGGGATATTTTAAAGCGACTTTTTCATTTTATCATGAAAATAAATGTTGGATGTTCTCATTAGAACCTCCTCATTGAGGCAATTTTCTTCAGTACACTGACCTGGCGCGATGATTAACCCTCAATGGCTCAAACTATCCATGTCTAGAACAATTTATAGCCTAAACTGTTCGAGCAATGAAAGTCGACTGTAAAAAGCTAAGAATTCTGTCTTCTGCAGAACAGACACACACAGGTGAAACCATATA